>CANUEZ040000039.1:600000-1197500 GCA_948099385.1 Fasciola hepatica
GTTGCGCAAGTATACGGAACTGAACAAAATTGTATCCGTAGAGCAAATGGCAGAGCAAAATAAAAGGTAGAACTGGATTTGCCACCATTTGAGGTAAAGTTCGTGGGGTTAACCCGGCTGAATTGAGAGTCCAGGTCATTGTAGAAAAGTGCATTAAATTGAGGGTCAGCTGACTGGAACGTCGAATAAAGTGAAAAAAGGGCTTGGAAAACTTCACAAACGGGCAATAATGAGGTGGAGCTAAAATAATCATGATCATAGAATTACTTCAGAAAAACGGCAGCCCATCAAATCAAAAACTCGTAAGAGGAATAACATAAAATAAGACGAGTTTATTATTTTCCACTCGCGGGATTACCGATTCTTTTTCTGCAGTGAATATTGCGAAAAGTTAGGCGGGGCCTTTCGTAAAAATTGAAGGACAATGCCGTTAGATTCTGTGATCTTAATTGAGGATCAAGAGGAGCAACGCAAGCATATGATGGACACACCAAAAGGTGTTAATGAGCGACTGCTTCTTGTGCTTTTCGACAAATGTTTCATGATGTGCCAGCAGAAAAACAATAAAGAGAGGAGTTCGTCCACCTGGCTTCCGCAAGGTATTTCCATCATCGAATGGCACAGAAAGTTGAATGCCGATAAACAGAAATAAACTGAAGCTTGAGAAATGGTGTAACAGTATCAATGGTGAGGGGAGGTTTCGGATATTGACCTGAAAGAAAATGCAAGTGACTTGTCCGTGAAGTCCGTCTGTAGTTCAACAATTTTTGTGGCTATCAGATTCCGGATGCCAAAAATTTGGCGAGTACTGAATAACTGCGATGGGAATACGTTTGCGAAGCAGTTAGCAGCGGCATAATTCGAAAAAACCTTCGGTGGTTGACGGCTATTGTAATCTAAATGAAGAAAACTAATCTGGAAAAAATCGGAAGAAAGTAGCAGTTTACCAGTGTTCCAGCTGTGAATAACTAAGCAACAGTTTAAAGTTCACTAAAAACCTAAAGACCAAATTCATTAGCCCCATCCTCCGTGATGTAAGGAGTGATAATATGGATTACGTTGAGCACCATAAAGAATTCATCTACTTTCTTTTTGAACGATGATGGATGATCGAGTGAACAAACTTCTAGAGGCCTTTCATTCCAAAGTGAAAAGTACTTTACTCTGAAGAAATTGGCCGGCGGACTTAGAAATTTTGCGGGCACAGAGAAACTGCTTTATCGTAAATAGTACCGAAAGTCGGTGGGTATTCTGAGTCATGGTGATGAGCCACGAATCTGGCGTTCAGTGGGTCTGGGAAAGAAGGAAAGAATACGTTTTAGTCTTTGTAGCCAAAGAGGATCTAAATGTAGGTTACAGCTCTGCTTGTAGTTTAGCGCAGTAGAATATCTTGGTGATAGCTTTGTATTTCTTTGTACATTTTCAATTGATATTCGGTCACATAGTCGCATGTTAGAATGAATTATTGATCCATGCAAAAACGTTGGTCTAATATGGGTCCCACAGATATTGGGTTTGCTTTCTTGTAGTAGAAATGTTCTATAAAGTAATCCAATCAACCCTCAGGCCCTCTAAAATTGAGCAGCTGTGTGTTCCGAGAAGTTTACCAAGTAAGGTTTCTGAAGGCTCAAATCTGTTGCGGAAGACTTGTTTGCAATTATTAGACCATCCATGCCAGGCAGCCCTGGTGGGACAAAACATTTGTGAGTCAGAATACTACTTACCTCAGCGGGAAACTTCGTTATCAAGTGGTCCTCCGGGTGCCAGTGAGGCGAGATCCTGCAATATGTTATTTTTGGCAGTATTCGAGGAATGGACTCAAAGGTATACCTTGAACAACTCTGCTAGTTATAGCTTTTGGCAGTGACACGGTGCCACTTACATTTACCGCCTGGTGGCGTGAAAACCAACGAGATGACAGCCTCGAATATAAGGGGTCGATAAAGCCATGAATTTTAACCCTGGCTAAGAGTCGGGAGCAAAAATCTCGGTCAAAAAGCTTTGATCATATAGAGGAAAACTATAATTATCCACCAGCTTTGTTGGTAGCCATCGTTGTTAGATATAAAAATCAGTCATCCAAGCAGAATCTGAGCGGTGTTAAGCAAACCGTGCTGGGTCTTATTTACGCCATCACTTCTTAGAAGGCATTTCGTAAGCTCAGCTTTACTCAGCCTTTCCATGACCCTTGAGGCAACGGGTGCGTGACTAACAGGTCAACAGCTAGCTGGATTTTGTTTTTGATCCCCTTCCGTAAATTGGAACATAAACTTAGGTTTTCCACTGGCTGGGATACAAACCATGCTGCATAGATAAGTTGAATATGTTTGACATTGAAACTGGAATATCTGGTTTCGCTCAATCTGAAAATGGCCGTAGGTAACACCTTAGGCCCAGGGTGGCAGGACAGCCTAATGCTTTACGACAGATGTGATAAATTTTTTGGGTGGAAAGAAACCGTGGGCAGAATTTCCGAGGACTTAAGAGCCAGAATCGGGATGGCTGCAGGAGAACCACTTGCCGACGTGGATGCAAAAAACACCGAAGTCCTCCGACATGTCTTGTGCTTTGAAACGTAGAGAAACTCAAACCACCTCAGCTTTTTCTTCTGTTTTTCACAGCAATACTCATGTAAACAAAGCACTTAAGCTTTTTCCTACAGATTATTTTTTTTATTCGGGACGTTTGGTTTGGTTTTACAAATTTATTAGAATCATTCATAGGCTGATCTTATAGGGACAGCAACTTAGGATAGCATAAAGCTTGTTTTTCACCGTTTGTGGTTCCCAAGTTTGGGAAAAATTCATCCTTATTCTGGTCGCGCATAAGCAAAGGTAATTGGTCCCATTTATAACAGAGAAACGAGCCAGTAAATTTAGATTTTTGTGGCTTATTTCGGGGATCAATAACCAACAGGAAACCACGGAGTGATCACTTCCCGGAAGTTCCTCTTGGACTTGTGTGAACACCTGGTTATTACCCAGGGTAATAATCAAGTCTGGAGTGTTATTCAATCTTGTTGGTGAAGACATATGCTGAACTCATCCACCAAGGTGGATAGTATTTACAAGGTCAATTGAGTTTTGTGTGGAGGATGATGTTGACCAACAAAAACTTGGTGCAATAAAGTCACCGGTTACGGGCTTGAGTCTACTAGGGAGGCTAGCGACTAAGTTCAGTACATCAATACTAGTTAATAAGCCAAAACTCTTTGGACCAGGCAGAAGGCAAGCACAACCAATCATAATCCCTATGCTGCACCTGGTTGATAGCGACCCACTGACACCCGAACAACATGTGTTTGGTAAAATTGATCGTGTTCGACAAAGATACTGATGATCTCAGGCGGGGCCACAAGAAGAACGGAAGAAGATCCGACGATGGAAGTTTGTTATTTGGATTTCGGTAAGGCTTTTGCTCTGTGAGTTTTTGCCTGCCGGACTATAAATTGCAAATCTCCGAGGTATTCGAGAAAGCACGTGATTGAGTTGCACAATTTCTAGGGAATCGTGGCTTCTGTGTCAAGGTGGGTGATTATCTATCGAGGCCGGAGAGGGCTACCGGTGGTGTGCCATAATGTTCAGTACTAGGGCTCTCGCTCCTTCTCTTGTACATAAATGACCTAGCGGAAGAATTGAGCTACCCGTGCTTCACCTTTGCAGATGACGTCAAGGTAGTGGGGAGCCTCTTAGCACAGGATGGTAGTTTTGTGCTGAAATAAGCAGAACAATGGGATTTACCGCCGAATCTCGCCAAATGTCAAATCCTGACGGCTGGTATAGACAGAAAGAGCGGTATTCCGTTTAAAAGATCGTCAAGGGGAAAAGACCCAGGTGTGTTAGTCATGCAAGACTTAAGCCTTTTGAGCAGTGCCATGGAGTTGTCAACAATGATTATGATAATAATAATAATAATAATAATAATAATAATAATAATAATAATAGTAATAATAATAATAATAATATTAATAACGGTTTATTTCTCGACTGGGATCAAGACACATGCATAAGGCAATGTCACGGAGCACTGCTTTCAGAAACTGTGAGAAACATTCGCAAAGTCCAAAAGTCGGATTGGAGCACCTCAGCAACAGTACGATAGGACTAGACAGTGTTTGAATTAACTAAAGTGAGAACTGTTAACACGATAAGTTCAAGGTCGTTACGGTTTTGGAGCTGGGCGTGGTGGGCATTTTGTCAAGGGCAAGGCTGCTGGTTACAAAGCTATTAGTGTGAGAAACATGTAGCATATACGAGAATGGTTTAGGCAACAGTCCACCAAGATATCGAAGGATAATTGGGACTTTTAGGAAGAAATACATGGACACACCGGCTGATTGCCCGGGGGATCGATATCGAGGGACCGGAGGTAGATTTCAGCCAGTGAATATCCGGAAGAGGTGGAGAGTAAAGCCAATGTCAAATTATCAATCAGCAACGTCAGCGGCTCATTAAAGGGTAGTTTGCTGGTGTCATTTGGAAGAATTTCCAGGCCAATGGACAGTGGTTTGGAAGCCTAAGGAAGGAGGGGCCTGTGAGGTCAGAAAATTTTATTTCAGTTTTCCTTTTTAGGCAGCCCCATTGAGATATGGAGAAAAAGACGTTTCGTTTAAAATTGGGCTTTTTGAGGAATACTTCAAGAGGAATGTAATATGTTGCCGAGGCTGCATGAGTGATGGTTGGACGCTTAGCTGGGGAGTCCAATCAAGTTCGTTGATGAGCGGCATTACTTAAGGTGTACTACACTATCATATGCAAAAAACAGAAGCCTTCATCCCGTTTGACACGGATCTGACTTCTTCTGGAGTAGTGCTCAGGAATGAGCTCCCTGTTGTTGTACGGATCTGGAGTGCTTGGACGGGGTGCAGCGACTTTCAGCTGGGATGATCAACAGCCAGAAAAGGGAAACCTTAAGCCGAGCGTTTAGGGGACCTTAGTTTCTTCTCTTTAGATAATAATAATAATAATAATAATAATAATACTCTATTTTGGAAGACGCCCGGAGCATGCCTCATTCATGATCACAGTTTTACAAGCAACAAAACTGACGGACGAAATTCACGAAAAATTTAGAAATACGCAACATAAAGAAGGGTAGGAAGAAATAAAGGGGAGATGAGATAGAGATAAATGTATGCACACCAAGGAGTAATGTAGGGGATTTAAATGAACCCGGAGATGGATTCATATGTGTGCCCGGCAAATTTGAGGGTCAAGATCAGATAGAGTGGCTGGCTGAGATATTCCTTCTTAGTCCAACGGCAGGAAAGTCCTCTGAAGGCGCTAGATTTGACTACGGTGAGCAATAACTCATACCAGATTCGGGGAATTGTTCAGCTCGCGATAACTGGCAAAAGTACAACTGATGTTGCCGCCATCGTAACAGCTGACTGTTATAATTATAGGTGCGTCGTGTAATAATTGGTACTAGGTAGGTCTTGACAATGATCAGTGTGCAATTAATTGAGGATAAGCTTGGTCTTAGGAGATATGTTGGCGCGAAGGCTGCGAATTGATGCGTCTAACTACGGAATGATGCATCTAACATGGCTTACTACCCTTGAAAATGAAGAGTTAAAGCAACTTACGCTGATTATTCGACATCGGAACAGGAGCAGTCTGAACTGCCGTATCTCCGAACGAAGCCATAAAGGACTGCACGCCAGTTAGGATGGCTGCAGTCATCTGAATTATAAATACAGTGGTGCTTTGGGAAACCCTATTTCCTTGAACGCTCTATAATGAAGAACGCTGGTTCATTCCCCTATTGTCCAGGCGCTTACTCGTTAACTTTCAAATGCATGCGTGCACGACTTTAAATGAAACCTAACGACGTCCAGGTCCTAACTTCTCAAAGTAGGAAAGCGTGATCAGTGCACGCAGTTTACGGAATTAGTTGACGGTTTGCGTAATTCCACCCCTCTGCAAGTTGGCCTATGAAACGGGCAACTGGCAGTAAGTTCCGACGTTAGCTGTAAGTCAATGAGAGGACGTTGTTATGGTTTAATTATTATTCATTATAACAAAAAGAAATTACAAGCTACGTTGAACTCCGCTGTGGAGGGCAGCTGTTGGGACTTCTCATCAGACATCGTCAATCATACATGAAAAAGTACTAATAGTAAGGGGAACGAATGAACGGAAACGGATAAAAAACGTCAATGAGGGCTGTTTTGTAATGAAGTTAATATAACACGGACGAAAATATGATATGACAAGGAAATATAAAAGGAACATAAACGTATATGAATGGAACCGTGTAAACAATAAAATGAAGTCATATATGACATCAAAAATGTATATAATTAACATAATTGTCTACAATGAAGAACGACAACCGTCACTGCTGCATTCGCCTGTTGCATCGCACGTCATGCAAACAGCCTAAACCTATGTGCACGGTAACTTTTATTTTGTTAAGACTACACAAGCGCACCGTGATATCTCTAGATCTCCCTGGCTATCTCCCCCCCCCACTAGAAGTGAACAACTTTGGAGAAACTTCGATCTAAATGAGGGTGTACCGTGAGCCAGCCACCCTCGGCCAAACGAATTTCAGGTGACACCGGTCATTTAGGGAATTATGTAGCGATGTCAACATCCACCCATGCCGTCGGTGGGGGAGAAACCATGCCTCACCTGTGTGTCCTTGTACCGTTACGTCTTGGAGCATACATCATCTGAAGTGGGAGAAATAGATTGCCGTTAGTGGCAGTTGATTAAGGATGTCCCTATTGTACGTAAGAGTTCTTCAAAGTGAAACGTACCCCCTATTTGGATAAACAGTGGACGCATACTTAACCTTCCTTGTTGCTGTAGTTGGCACACTGGTAGCGCGTCCATCGGTTGCATGTGCAGCACTGGACCCAGTTCGTATTCTCGTCGAAATCAACGGAGAGGTCCTCCATGCGGCAAATGCTGCGCAAGTCTTCTCTGACGAAAGAATCCGCAACATCAAGAAGCCTTATTTTATCCCTGTTCCTGTAAGCGGCTGACGTCATGGTTCGAAACCGGAGGAACTGTACCAGTTGCATTTAGTCCCCCATAATTTCTGTGTCCTTCTCATCAGTGTTCCCAATGTCAACGGTAGCCCTTCTTTATGAAGACGTAGGTTTTATCAATTTATTTTATTGTTGTTCTGGGAACGAGTTCTGAAAGTTGGATTGGCTGCATAACCCTGGGTGCAGTGAGATGTTTCCCTTAATACTTCGACATTATACCGCCCTTTGATAGAACTACAGTGGTCCCAGAGGACCTAACGTCGCAACGGATTTCTATGTCTCTACCCGAACCAATTAGCGCAGCCAGATTCCTCAACTGGGCAAGAACTTCATGAAAGTCCTGTATCCCGAACTGTCTAAAGCCGTGGCGATATCCTTGCAAACATCGTCACATAAAGCCAACTTCCCTCCTGCGCTTATCACCGGTGATTCTTGAACAACCTACGGCTCCGTCGCAGGAGGCGGTATGCTTTCCTATGGGCCTTCATTCAGCAGAGCCCAACGACCCACAGGTAGCCTACGGGTGTCGTACCTGATTACGTCGCTTACCTTCGGGATGTGCCCGCAGGTGGGTAGCCACCGTTTGTCGGAGCTACACGAACACCGCGGGTTAGCACCCATTTTGACCCTAGCTGTGTGTGACCGCCTACATTGAACCACCCAGCAACCGTCCATGGCGGCCACCGCAGTGACCGCATGTGCACGAAAGTGCTCCTCAACGGCGGAACGCGCGTACAAACTAGGCCGACTAAGGAGACCAGTGTACTCCTTCACCCCCTGACTAACCTGAAAAGAGCCCTCCATCAGCTCACCCAGTCTACGGCGCCTACGCTTACCCAAGCTGTCCGTGCGCTTTATGATGCGAGCAAATACATCATCTAGGGACTACCTGTTAGGTAGTCCCACTTTCAAATACCTGTATTCTATCTCCACCTCATTGGTGGTGAATACTCCTAGATTGACGACAGATCGGACGGTGTCACCTGCCCACATATTCTCAAAGGGTAACCTAACCCGATCGAGATAGATCTTTGAGGCAACACATCGACCGGCCATGGCCGCCCTGAACGGATCAAACTGTTCCTTCGTAAAAGAACAAACCAAAGATGGCTTCCAACAATATATAGCCCGTCATTTATTGACAAGCCGCTGAACAGAAAACAGTGCCGCCTCATGATTCGCAGAACATGGAACTGGCAGAAGGCTACAGCGCAGTTGGGATAATGCTCTCTGAAGGCATTACACTGCGCCGAACTCCTGTCTATCACTATCGTTTTAGCATTTAGAGAGCAGGTTACCGGCCTCTCATTTCCCTAATGGCAAGCTGATAACTTGGGCCACTCTAATTCGGAGGAATGGCATAAAAAGGAACTACAAAACCCGCTTTCGTCTATAATCAGTGCGTGCCACAATAAGTAGCCTCAACAGTTTAGCTGATGGGTCGCATCAGCCAGCAACATATCGTCAAACTTGTCCACCGGCGGAACAACCGTTCGTGGAATGAAGAATGCGTATCGCATTAGTGACCCCCGGTATACCAGGTGAAAGAAACCCCTATCACTAACTAACTGCTTCACCTGCAGTGCATCTGTCCAGCTGTCCATGTGAGCAGCCTTGGTTCCGATAAACTGGAAGTCCGCAACGGTAAACAACCTGTTAAACTTCTCTCAAGCATACGAGAAAATTTCCGGCGAGTTGTGGAAAGTTTTCATCAACTCGCTGATGTACGACTCCTGATCAGGAGTTGGGCGTCATTTTTAAAATAGGACTGGTCGGTAAACAAGTGGAACCTTTGGTTGCATCGCAAACATTGAGGTTCTGTTGCCCCTCGAGGGCTTCAGTGACCTACCCCTGCCCAAGAGTGAGGGTGTTCGTGCGACGATTGTTGCCCAGCTTTCACCTGTATTAGTGACGTTCCGTTTGATCAGGAATGGCTTCGCCGCCACTTCCATTTCCACTTCGGTCACACACCCTCTCTTGTTTGTACGCAGTCACTGAGAGTTGGAGTGCTTTATACCCTCTGTGTGTACATTTTACCTGCTGCCTTATCCGCCTCCTCTTTGGCTGGCAAGGTAACTGTTGACTGCCTAGCCTGGCTTCTGCTAAAGATTGCGGCTGTAGGCATCGATTTGCTTAGTGTGAAGTCAGCTTTAGCTTCTGTGAGAACCGGTTGCGCGGGTTCTGGTTCAAATGGAATAGTGGGATTGTGCGCCGGAGCCATCTTTCCACTGACAGGAGTGTCCGGAGTTATCTGTTTGTACCCCCTGTTGCGTGCTTATTTCTTGGTACACGGCCTACCAGCAGGTCCCCGCCGTTTTTTCTGACAAAGACGATAAGCAGGGGTCTCGGCTTCAGCGCTTTGTTTGTCTTACAGAGCCCAAATCTGTGACACTTCGCCCACCTATTTCAGTGGGTAGCTCCGCCATTTTCAGCACATCCACAAAGTGCTCGTATTCGGCTTCTCTGCTGATCCGCGTCTCTTTATTCACCGGTTCCGCACACTTCTGCAGAAGCCTTTTGCTCTTCCCAGCCACCTCTTTGGTAGTGAACCTAATTTTTTGAACTCTTCTTCAAGTCCCTCCATCCTCTGTTTACGCCAAACACTGTGACTCGCAGCCGGAGATTTTTGACGTATCTGCTCGTGTGTCTTGTACTAATTGGTCTTGATACCATCAGACAATTATAACGTTTTCAAAGGTTCCACTTCCGTTTTATTTCGTGGTACTTTGTAGCAATGTGGCGAATGGCGACTCCGTTCACTGACACTCTATCTGATCCTTGTTGAGGATACAGAACTGGAGTTTAGTATGCCGGAATGTACGTACATCGTATCTAGACTGTTCACAATATATGGCGACAGGAACTCTGCTGGGGGACGCTTTTGCGACATCACTGAAATCGTCAGCCTCTGGAGACCCACTGTGCAATACCGGTCAAAAATGGAGTTTGGGGTTGACGCCAAAGCCCAACAAGAAAGCAAACAATTCTACAAGGGCTCCCATCTCACCCAGCCTAATAATGGTGAATTGATATCGAGGACCGCTTCCCTGCGCAAAACTCACTTGGTTTCTTACTGCTCTTGTTATTTGGTTTCTGATTCTTGTCGACCTGGTAGGGAGCAGCTGGTGATCAATAATCCGCGTGATGTTTCGTGACTTGCTGGTGTTTTTTGGTTCCGAAAGCTAGATACAAATTTACCGCTAACCCGAACTCCAGTTTTGACCGGTATTGCACAGTGGGTCTCCAGAGGCTGACGATTTCAGTGATGTCGCAAAAGCGTCCCCCAGCAGAGTTCCTGTCGCCATATATTGTGAACAGTCTAGATACGATGTACGTACATTCCGGCATACTAAACTCCAGTTCTGTATCCTCAACAAGGATCAGATAGAGTGTCAGTGAACGGAGTCGCCATTCGCCACATTGCTACAAAGTACCACGAAATAAAACGGAAGTGGAACCTTTGAAAACGTTATAATTGTCTGATGGTATCAAGACCAATTAGTACAAGACACACGAGCAGATACGTCAAAAGTTAGCCCAAATGACAACATTTTCCAAGATGAAAGATTTATGTAACATTAGCAAAAACACTTGGGTAAATGGCAGTCAAAGTGGAGCTTTTTGTTTGGTGTTAGTTGTACCATGTTGCTGCCAATCGTGAAGGAGTAAAGACAAAGAGTACACTGCTGCAGGCAACCTACGAAGCAACACCTAATCCACAACGCCATGAAACAGGGACTATCATCAAACAGTATATTCTACCCCTCCAAAAGACCAAGGCTCTTGACGTTCTAGTTCAATCTGAGAATGAATACAGCCTGTTCATTATGCTTGCGGTATCCGTATATTTGGCGGCCAGCAGTAATTTCTTTTTTCACAAATAACACAATGCGCCCGGCAAATTCTCAGCCATGCTGGTCAACACCCTTCAGCCGCAGCTTTACTCTGCGTCCCTGTTCTCGACACCTGCAATTTGTCCGGTGTTCCCGAGCCCCTCGGAGAAAAGTCACGAGGGATACTTGCGGATTTTGAGTGGTGCCTACTGTTGGTCTCGTTCGGTTTATGGATCGCTGAGTCTGTTTGTTTCGAAGGAGTCAAAATAGCCGTTGGTTTTGTATATGCGTTTTAGCCCCATGAATTATTCCATCCAGAATTTTCACTTTCAGTCTACTTGCTAAAGCTTTTCTATATCACTACGGCCATTCTATCGGACCGCACTATCAGGGTCAGTGTTGCTCTCTGAATAGATACGATTTTTGATGGGGCCATTCTCGCTTTCGCGATCACCTTCTGGGTGTGCCGAAAGCCTTTTTGCCTCACACAACACTACATTTCGATCTACTTCTAATGCTTCTGAAAATAAATGGTGCCCGGCATCATGCACTTATTTGATATGCGCCGGAAATCTTAGTATCCTAGTCACCCCTAGGTGGCCCTGTCCATCTGATCAGTCACATCATAGCTTGCCTTATTTCTGGAGAGGTTCATCCTAGCCCGCCTCCTTGCGCTACCGTGCCTAAGGCAGGTTCCCTTCGAGCAGCGGAAACTGCGAAGTGGAGCCCAGAGAGCCTTGAAGACCTAAACTGATGATACAAGTCCCCTCCGCGTGGCCGGTCTTTTAAGTAGATCATGACTGAATATTAATTATTACTCCTGGCTCTCCACTGGACCCTTAGAATAGGCTTTAACTGTTACAGTTATGCCAAAAGCTCTCTCTCACGGTCGGTTATCTTTCATTCAGGGATAAAATCTAACACCTTATCACTACTGTAAGCTCATTAAGTAAGCCTGAACCGCCCTGTACTAAGAAGTTGGTCATTTCAGTCATTTATCCTTTGAGAAGCGGCTCTCTTGGCCTTAAAAGGGCCTCGGAAATCGTTGGCAGGCAAATGTTTAACTGCTCTTCCTAACTGATTGTCAGCACCCCTAAACAGTTCGAGGGTTTTCTTGAGGATCAAATCTAGGCAAAACTGCGGTGATCTAGCTGCAAATGAATGAACTGCCGGTCTTCACTGGTCCGGTGCCTAATCTTCATCATCTTCGCACCACTCGAGAAAGCTAGAGTATCTGTTTCAAACGGGTATCTTAACTTGCAGAAACATTTAGCGTATAACAGCGGGAAAGGCCACTTTTTCCAGCCAAAAACGGCGCAGAACTTTGCCTGGTTGTGTCTTCTAACCTGGGCCCTACACGGTATGATCGATCGGTGACTCTCCACAAAGTTCGCAGCACAATCGGAAACCCTCGTGAATTTACCGGCTGGTGGGTTGGGGTTCCTGATGATTCTGCGCCAGTTACTGCCATATCTGGTCTTTCCACAATACCAAAATCTGCTTTGCCTTAAGTGCCTCAAGTTGACCTCTTCAGTTGCCGCTCTAAAACTAATTTGATTTCGAGGAAGCGCAATTATTTTGGGTCAACCTCCTGGCCGATCGGCATTGCCTTTAGATGGATATCCACCGTATGGAAAACCTAAAACTTTTAACCACGTGCTTGGCATTCTTGGCTACCACCACCAGGGCTAGTCTTTCTTCTTTCGGTGGGCCATCTTTATCAGTGAACACACCAACAAATCAAACTCATCAGATGTCCGCCAAATTAGTCAGCGTATAGTTGATTTGAACCTACCTCTCTTCTCTTCCGTACGTGTCAAACATAAGGTCAAAAACACGGCGTTTCCGGCGAATGGCCTTTTTCCGCCTCCTGCTTTACGATCCAGGACTCAGGGTTCGGGTACATCAAAACCAGTCAACAAGTCCACTTCCTAATCCTGCCACTCTTTGACTGTGATCGCGTCCCGAAGGAGCCGCGGAGTCAAAGCTGACCGCTCCAACTTGGGAATTGTAGCTGACGAAGGCCGCGCGGTACAGGCAATTCAAAAAATTCGCCGCTCCACTTTCGCTGAAAAAAGCCGCAAAACCGGAGCACCACCCATTTTTCCATGATCTACTTTAAAGCACACCGGCGATGCTAGACGCCGGTGTCAAAGCTTGTGTTCTGAACTCCATCCCGTTGCCCAATTGTCTGTCTTCCACCCGCTGGCAGTACAAGAGGCAATACGCTGTAAATATTTGTACACCTAAACCTCTCTCATTGCCCCAACTTTTCTACTATATCGTGAACTATCCTCCATTTCAGGTGACAAGACAAAAAGATCCAGGAAGTTTCGTGCTCAAGTCTTGTGCCCGTGTACTACTTCAAGGCTTAAAAAAGCTTCCAATAGTTTAGCCTTATCGTTGTTGACCAATAAGAAGAGCAGTGAGTTGAACCTGTTTGATCGGATAGCCTGAGGAACGCATACCGTGCCCACTGCCAAAGAAAACGGGCCCCTGCTATTTCGTATATCTTTAAGAATCCGTTCCTCGCCAAAGTGGACTCTGGTCCTCTATCACTGAAAGCCAACTCTCACACCACTTAAGCCGAATTTTCTGCTCCAACCGATATTGCCCCCAGACAAACGGTGTTTTCGGCAGCGCAAGACAGAAAAACCACGCTTGGTCTCGTCGTCTTCTCAGCAGCCGAATCTCTGGCTTCGTATCGCAAATAACAACTTCCCATGAAACCGGTTCCGGATAAACTTTAATTTCACTCATCACGCTCCTGCTCGAAGGAAACCGTTGGGGCAAATTAGGCGGACACCTAAACCGTGAGCAGGTTTCCAGCTTTTATCGACACCTACGTTTCGAAAATGAGAAAACACCCTAGGTGATATGAAGTCTCACAGAACTTACCAAACGGCGGGTATTTTCCCTCATGGGATACGGCATGATTTCGCACACATTAGTTCCTTAATGGGATCTTTAGACCGATTTTTTGATGACGTCACAGCCTCAGGTAGCCCAACGTTCTCACGCAAAATTCGACCTGGAAGACCAGTAGCTATTCAGGCAAAACAACCCGTGAAATGCTTCGAGTACTCAAGCACCGTTTCTCGCACGAAACTATCAAACTTCTCGGCTTCTCAGACCCGCTTATCCTGAACTTCCGTGAATAAACTGCAAGCCGCGGCCTCCGGTGCATGGAGCGCATCGATGTTCAGAAAGTAATCTTCGCCGTCCTGGGCAATGCTGCAGTTTTGCTCCTTGATAACATAGTTGACTAGGGAACTGAAAGTATCCTGGATACACCCAGTTTACGACCGTACCAAGACAACCAAATTCAGGGCCACTCTAAGTGACTGCCTTAAGGGGCCTTCATAGCCTCACGTGCCCCAGAGTGGCATTCTGAAAAGTGCAGTATCAAGCACCTGTCTTTTGCCTCCTTGGCTCTTCTACGATAGCGGTGCAGCAGATAGTAATGCTACAAACTCCCAGTATTTCTTGATGAACTCGCAAAACTGGCCCGCGCCCCCACAGAAACTGGGAAAAAACACCTTGCGCAGGTCAGATGCGTGCTTCTTTTCTTGTATATCTTTGTTCCCAGGGTTCCTGCGTTATTTATTGAGCTAGTCTCATTCTCTGCAGTTTCTAGGATCACTTCCCATCCACTACTTCCAGTTAGATCACCGCTAGCCAAATCGAGTTATTCCTCAACCAGCCTAAGTTGGTTTTTCAGGTCTACTGTCCTCAACCCATAGACACCAACAAGTTTACAATATATGTAATTGGCGTAAAAACACGAATTCAAACCGAGGGAATTTACGGACCAAGCGTTATCTAGTGAATCCATATCAACGAAAAGTATACCCGGGGACTTTCTGAGTTACCTTCTGTCCGGCTTCAGTTTGTTTTGTCCTCTCCAGCGCTTCTTGGATCGGACTTCTCGCTTGGGCTTGAATTTGCGTACAGTGGCTTTATTCTCGGCTTGAGTGACGAGTAAATAAAAAAGACGAATCCCAAAGTCAAGACCGTGTTGATTTATAAATTCCACTACGATGGATTAGCAAAGTATGCCCGCACAAACGGTATGCAAAAGTTAACTAGACTGCCGAAAAAGTGTACAAATGAGAACCAGAGTTCAACAAAATTCACGGCCAAATAAGACTGTTGTTAAGTCAGAGGTGAAATCGAAAGACTGCCGCAGCACACACAAGCAAGATTTAAACAAAAGTTCATGTATGGTGGTCGATGTGTGTTGTGAGATGTTCCAGGATCAGTAATTAAATCGCCCGGTCTATTCAGCGCAGTTATGTGACAGTGATTGTGGATGTTAACAGATACAAGACTAACCCGCTAAATCTATACAGAACTAGGTACAGACGGATTAGAGTTGACGCAACTCTGTTGAGAGGCACCTTACATTTCCAAGGACACAACACTCAGTACGTGTCCAATGGGCGGTTAACGTTTTGTTAATTGGTCACTCTCTGAAGCTAGGAAGGTAGTGTCTACTACTGTGGGCCAGAGAACTCTGTTCGCAGGCATGCGCCTGCCACCGGCAAAACTCACTACCAGCTCCGTCAATCGAAACGGATGGCAAGCAGTCATTGAAAAACGTAACTTGACAGGTGTGTAGCAGAGCAACAGCTTTGTTCCCAGGAGGAAGAAGGTTACACTACTCAGGATGAACGCAAAATAACGGCAACCAAGTGACAGCGGCATCCAGCTCTGCTAGAAAGCTCGCTAAAGACTGAGAGTAGTGCGCCGAACACAACTAGAAATCGAGCGATGGTGAAGGAACAGCCAAAATTCCAAAAACAAAGCAGCAGAGTAGGTAACAGAAATTTAGCAGGAAATGAAAACTGGCAATTATCGGGTTCCAGATACGATTGCAATGTCGGTTAAGGACCAGACCACTTAGCATGTCTTTGACATTGGAACGGCCTTGCCTTAACAAGCATCTAATGGTCCTCCACGAAACATGTATGGAAATAGCAGAACTGCATGTGGGTGAAACCGGAGAAAGAGCAATAGAGTGGATTGCAGTGAGGAGAGAAAGGAAACCGACATGCCAATTATCCTGCGTGATGTATTGTGGCCCAACTTCACGATGATTGGTCCATCCTGAATTTGTAAAGAGGGAGGAAGAGTCGCAGTATGGTGCATGTTACAGCTGGAGGTAGGCTTAAGCAAAACAGCGGATAGAAATTAGGAAGCGGAAAAGAAGAGAGAGCTTTAGGCGAGGGATGCAACAGGGAGTAGTGATTGTTACCTCCGTCAGAGTGAGAATTTTAGGCAGTTGGAAATCTTCAACTGTCTACGGGGTCAGAGTTTGATGGCAAAGCATGGGGCAAGTTCGTCCGCTGCCCGCCATATATCCGGTCACGGATAGCGTGAGTCGCTTTTGGCACAGACTAACTTCATTTTCTCTATTAGGCTCAGTTACTCATTTTCGGTTCAGCAGGGTACTGGCACATCTGATCCTTGGGCTTGAGCGAGCATTGGGGATGTGGGCACTGAGGTTTAGCCTGGGTAGCCATCAGGAAGTACAGAGAGCCCAAGTGACAAGTTTGATTACAAGGTACGACGAGTGCAGCCGTGAGATATTCGGGGTCTGTTGTAGTTTTGTATCCGGCTTCGGTTCTAAGAAGGCAGCACCTGGGTCTGTTTCTGAACTTAGGAGCGGGACTGATGCTAGGACTGAGAAAGCCCTGATTCACCAAAGAACAAGAAATACATAAGTACGAAGGGGGATGACTTTCGGTTTCCCCCGAAATATTTTACTTGCTTACAACACTGGGGCAGATATGTACATTATCATGTTCCGATACGGTGCCGAGCGCTGTAGGGTTGAAGCCGGGGCCATCATAGCAATAGCGGCTAGCGTCAGCTTGCATGCCAGGAATGCACAGCGGGTGTGAGTGGTTGAAACTTGAAGCAGCAGGAGGATGGACGTGTAATGAGCCCAGAGTGCTGCCACCTCGGTCAGTCCCCTGCGCAAGAACAAAAAAAGTTCATTGAAAAAGAGTCGTGTGAGGTAGCCCTTTCAGCAGGACCAGATCTGAGCTGATAGGAGATGTTTCCACTGTAAGTCAATTCTCGCAAATCGAACAACGAGTAGCCAATTCAAACGAAGCCCAAAACCAGAAGAAGATCGAGTCATAGTTTTTGCGGTACTAAAGTGACATTCACAAAGAGTAAAAATATGTACAAACCTTAAGTATGCGGCCAAATAGACTTCACAGTAAAACCCAAAGGTTCGAAGCCCTGTGGCTCAAGCACGACGGTCAGAAAAGGTTCAAGACCAAATTCAATTGTCTCACATGGATGACCAAACGTGGAAAAGTGTGGTAAATGGGCGAGCCTTTCAAGGAAATGTTAAATATAGTCAAATTCATCAAGCACGTAGAACTTTTGGAAAGATTTTCAGTATTTGTTCTTTACATCCAATACTAAAGGCTGCCTGTTCTACAGCCCAACGTCAGCGGTATTCGTAAATCGGACTGGTTCATTAGATCTTTTATGTTTTCCACTGGCTTCTATGCCTTTCCTCGGAGAAGGATGACGTGGGAATTTCCCATGACCACTCTGCATTATCGTATGTGAATCCTGGCCGCCGCTGAGGGTGATCAGTTTTGTTACGTCCAAATAAAGCTGTATTATAGGTGCCCTTCACACCAGAAACCAGCCACCACTTTCTTAGAGGAAGCAGAGGGGGTTAAAGCAAAGGCTCAGAGTGGTAAATCGAATGTCAGAAAGCAAGGAGTAGGCGATCATGTTTTCAGTGATTTCATTCTCAAGCCAATTACAATCACATTTATAAGAAACAAAATAAGAGGGGAAAAGAACACATCTAGTTGGCCAGTGAATCGATTGGTCAACCAACTGATCGTAGATGAACGTGGGGCATGGTAGAATCATGTGTCGTTGTCAGAGGCCTGGATCGGCATCAAATTCGAGAATGACAACATCCAACTTTGGCCACAAAAGATCAAGAGCTTAGAACAGATGCTTTTGTGAACAAAGCTTGGACCGTAGTAGCCAGATGCTGGTTGCCTCGGCCGTTGCTAACGACCTATATCTGGCTGATTTTGACCCATTCGGTCGTACCCTGTATAGGGCACTGAATGATGCAGCAATATCAACCTTATGGCACGTGTCTGACAGATGAGCCAAAATGAGGCTCAGTGCAGCTCCGGAGGTGATAAGCTGAATGCAACTATGGGGGTTTAGCTGATTATTACCAATAAAATCATTTTTATTGTCGTTAAGCACATGGCGTATTTTGTGCCGTTGATTGGTACGGGAAAGTGAGAGAAATGATAAATTTATTCAGCGACGCACACCCAGCCATGAAGTTTTTCGTTGAGACGGAAGTCGACAGTCATCGCCCATTTCTGGGCACTGATTCAACAAGACGTCCGGACGGCTCGATCCAAAGGGGTGCTCGCAGGAAAGCAACAAGAGCTGGCCGAGATACAGATATCCACAAGTTTGTTTTCTATTCGGGCAAGGGCGAAACCTAATAAGATGCTTAGCTTCTCGAACTACACGTACTTGCTCGGATGATACACCAGAGGCTGAGTTAAGAACGACTCATCGGGTCCTGTCTGAAAACGGCTAGCCCAACAGATTCATTGAATGTATTATAAAATACAGACTAGAGCCCGAAGGTATATCACGGGTGGGAAAGGAAACCCTGTTCCTCAAACACCCTTACAAGGGGCATGCGGCCACCGAGAGAGTAAGCAGGGTTTTATCTACCAGGTGTGAAGCCACTTTCAAGGCTGCAAACTCAGATGCTTATTCTCGACATCAGTCATCATAAAATGCAAGAACAATAATAAGTTACCTTTGTTAACCTCTCGAATGCTTAATTATCAATTCAAGAGCACCTGAGGTGACACCTACATGGGTAGAACGACAAGGCATCAATCTAAACGCAATAAAAAGCGTCAACCACGTTGGCTCCAGCATGGAGGAAGGGGATCTGTATCGAGCGCCATTTTGGCTCATCTGTCAGACACATGCCATAAGGTCGACATGGCTACATCGTTTACTGCCCCATACAGGGTCCGACCAAATGGGTCAAGATCAGCCAGGTATAAGAAATTTTGTTTTGTTCAGAGCCTTTACCAAAGCCATTTTTGGGTGTGATTATATTGTGAAGGCGATTTACGACAGAATTAAGCTCGTCCATTGCCTTATGTGGTCCCCAAGACAAGTAGAATTCAACCCATCCACAGGAGTATGCAAACGAAGGTAGTTGGTCTCACTTGACGTGGTGAAACAAGCTGACACCGCCAAGTTTTCGGGAGCTTCTTCTGGGAGTGGAAAACTGTCTGGAAACTGAGTAGTGACCACTTCCAGGAAACTTATTCCGGAACAGAGTGGACACCTGGGTGAGGCCCCCGGTGAATACCGGGTCTAGATTGTTGTTCACTCTCCATGGGGGAAAACATGTTTACCAATCCCCCAGTGCAATAGTAGTCGCTGAGTTGAGAGACTTTTGTGGATGAGAGGATGCTGACCAACAGACACTCAGTGCACTGCATTTGCTTAGGCGATCTGCGACAAAATTTAGAAAGGCGATAAAACTCGGAAAGTCAGAGCTATTTGGGCTAGGCCGATGGTAAACTCGGCCAATCGAAATCTCATCGTGCCCAGTTTCGAGGTTCAGCCACACTAAATTCATCTGCGTTGCCCAGAATGGAGTGCTCGAAAAAGGTAGAGCAAGACCTTCCCCTACCTAGATAAGGCAGCCTCCTACAAGCTGGTCCGATCTATTTTTCCCGAGGGCGGCTTTCGCATTGCAGCGGTGTCTTCAGAGGGGTAGAATCACATAACCATGTTCCGATTGATAGGAAGAGATCTCACTTTCCTGTGAGGATCACGGTACTCTTTGAATGCATTTTGTTTAGTACCGATCGAGTAGATTAACATCAGGGGGTTGGCTGCCCTTTAGGAAAAATGGTGCACCAAAAGCAGGCTGGTAGAACTTAATATTTTCAGCGTGAGCGCGTCTTTGTGTGCCGTTGTTATTCCGGAGTAGCATTTCTAATTACCCTCTGGCAAGCAAATCGCCCCAAGCAACGCGTCTCGCATGGATCGGGTCACCGCAAATCCGCCCGTAGGCAAAAGGCGGCAACCCGGTTAGCTCTCCGTAGTCCCTCATAGCTGATGCTGCTTGGTCCAGTAGTTTAAAGTGTGGCAGGTCGTGGGACCATTTTCAGTTTGGCTGTTTCAGCAACAGTTGTGGATAAACTGTGGGACCACCACACTCCTGCCACCGACGCAAGTGAAAAGTGTATGGTATTTGAAAAGCTTCTGTGGAGGGGCTTTAAAATGAACGGCCAATGGCTCCATCTTCTCCTCAAGCGGAAGCCCGGGGTTTGCCGGTGTTGGTCGGGGTCCTCAGACTACCAGCGACAAAAGCACCGAGGTCTCTTTCCTCGGCCGGTGCATAAAGAATCGTACTTTCCAGGCGACAGGACAGTGCCGCTTTCTCTCTGCAGACTCCCATGTGAACACATTTCCGGGGATACATAGGCGGGCCCCAGTGAACGGACCAACTACAGTTGCATGCAAACCCAGCTGCAGATGCTTACGATCTCTTTCTGGCCGAATGGTGCTTCAGGTCTCCCGGTCGTCGGCGTAAGAGAGACACTGGGACGGCAGTGCTTGTGGGAGGCTATTCGCAAAGGCGAGGAATTACAAAGGTCCCAGGAGAGAACCCAGTGGGACACCGCTTGTTAAAGGATGCCGCCTGGATGGATGCTGCGCAGATCTTAGGGAGAAAGTTCTCGGTTGAGAAATCCTCAGTCCATTAAAACGTGAACCTATTTATACCGAGAGTCGTGGGTTTCGACAGCAGCCGCTCATGGAGTGCCTCGTCAAATGTCTTACTGGAGTTCACAAAGGTGACGTCCGTGTCATATCTTTCAGTCTCTGCAGCGGACCATTATTCACTTGCGATCAGTAAGTCGGTCGGGCAACAAGTGTTCCTTAAAAAACCGTGTCGCCCTGTGTACATGAGCTGGTATTTTTCAAAATGTTATTTGAGACGAGGCCGCAGGTCGCTGCATGACCTTTAAGCTGCGGACGTGAGGCTGACCGGGCCATAGGCGGCGGCAGCAGATTTCGTTCCACCTACACAAAGAGGTGCTTCCGACGCTTTTGTTCAGTTTGTTGGTAAATTGCTGGCTGTTACGGACAGGTTGAATCATTTGGTCAGTGGCGAAGTGAGTAAGGCAGCCAAATCCTTCAAAGATAACAGGTGAGTTTCCCCCGGCCCGGAGACTTGTGAGTGCTCACAGAGCGGGGAGTAGTTTCCACCTCTGTTCCCGAAAGGTCCTCGAAGAAGTTTGACGGGGTACGGTTCACACTCGTGGTTGGTGAGATCAGTTCCAAGGAAGATACTGATTGATGATGTTTGGCCAATGGTTTAGCCTTCCCTTCATCTGTTACCGTCAATTCTTCCCAGTCTCACCGCGCCGGTATGCCGACTTTTGTCCCTGCAAGCCGCTTGAGATAGGCAAGTAGGCTTCTGGGTACTCAAACTGAACCTGCCGCAGGCGCTCCCCAAAAACCACCCGTTTTGTCTGTTTTACTTCTGCACCCTGTCCACGGATCCTGCGATAACAGTCACAAACTTTACGTGCAGCACATTATAGTGACAGGTCTGTGGGTATCGACTAGTGTTGTTAAGCATATGACAAAAGCAGGGGCTGTCCGGCGCTTAGGGAACTAAGAGTCATAAGGGAATATGTTAGGTATGTCGGGAAAAAAGAAGTTCGAATGGTGATAATGTGGCCAAAATAGAGAGTTTAGAGGTGTATACAGGGTCTTAGAAGTTCGCTGTAAGCACCAAAAGCACAACTGGAGGTAGTAGGGCAAAATCAAGGGGCTGGATGTATTGGAAAGGTGTGGTGACGATAAGGAAATGGAAATGTTCAACAACCATCAACAACAATGACCAGCAGAAGTGTCGTAGTTCAGCAGTCGCCTGGATAAGGTGCTATGCAAGGTAAGGGAAAACCAGTCAGGCTGGGCAGATATGGCGACATGGGGGACTCCGTAAAATTTGCGAGAGGCACAATAGGCAAAAGACTATGCAAAGTGTTTTGTGGAAACTTAGGTTACTTTCTCGAGGAAAGTCAAAAAATGCGGGTATCCAAAGCCCGGCCTGGCTTATTGGAGCGGTAGTAAGCTAAATATTCGTCGGGAACACCTAAGTGAACTTAAGGAGAATACTCTAGGATACGCCATAGCTAATAACCCTAAAAGATTAGCTAGCTAAAAAGGGTTATAATCTCACTGAGAAGTAGATCAGTAACAGGTAACCGCCTAGGAGCGTGGTAGGAAAATCGGGTGTTTTCGTTCTATAAAACCCTAAGCACGCCAAACAGGATATCGTTGCACTTTCAAAAGCTTGCAGAGCAGATTTTAACCTCTGGAGGACAGAAGTCTGCCGAGATGCCCGAGTAATATTGAATTTATACCAGAAGCTTGTAAGATGGCATGCTGGAGGATTCACGAAGAGCCGCGGGCCTGGTAACCTTGGCTTTCGAGTCTTGCCTTCAGGTTGGATACACGTTGATGGACAGGGGTTCTCGGAAGTTTCTACATTTCCTGGGCTTCTGGTACCAGGCACATAAGGTCCAGTATCGGGGCTTGGCTGGAAGCTCTATGTTTTCTGTAATGTTTGTAGAAGTCTGTCGAGCAATCATGGTTAGGAAGCATAGTGATGGCTCGGTTCTCTGGCCCGGATTGCAACAACCTCAGTGGTATAGGCCGGGACTACACCCATCCACGACGTTACACTCATGCATATTTGGTGACGGTAGCCAGTTCCCCTGTCCGATGATAGGTCTGTAGCTAGCACCTGCCCTGCAATTAACCCAGGTTACTCTTCATTCCACGCAAACAACTCAGGCACCAGTTGCATAAAATCCACCTGTGGGCGCCGTTCGAGGAGGGTAAATAATTGAGCTTCCTACCTGCACCGCATCACACAAATTGTCCTTTGCTACGCAGTCGGCCTGAAGCTATTAATTTGGGAAACAGTGGCTTGTTGAGGTGCTGTATATTGATGACGTGAGTGTGGGTGTGTGTGAGTGGGTGCCGGTCGAATGACGCTGAGGGGACAAAATCCTCCTGCCTGTGGACATCGAGGCATTTTACTTGACCATTTTTTGAGGGGGCGTAACTGAGAGTTGTTTCTGCCTTCCGCGCAGTTTCGTCATCAAATTCAAAGGCTTTGACTCCCGTCCTTTTGCTTTTATTTTTCTCTTCGTTCTCACTTACCAGCTGTTTTTTATTTTCTCATTCAACGCAAACATTGGCTCAATTTTCCCCTCATCGATTTGCTATTTTCTTGTTTCACCAATGCTTTTGTCATATATCCGCGTCCTTTTCTGCAACTCTCTTATTTCTCAACCCTTCTATCGTTTTTGTTCCATTCCGTCCCTAGTTCCTCCCCTTCATTTCAAAGCATTTTCACGTTCGTTGATGAGTCATCTACGTGACACTTCCATTCTTTCTTATTCATTATTCACCGTCTTTTCCCCTCCATATCTCTGCCGCATTTCTCCATCTATGCTTTCTCATTTTTCACCAATGATTCTCAGCTTTCTGATATTCACCCTCCTCTATTGTTTCATCTCACTTTTTCGTGCCTCGTTTTCGATCAATTTATTTTCCGTGCGATTTCCTTGCATTTCGTGTTCCTCTAATTCGTTCCCCTCTCACTTCCTTATCGCGGTGCACAAGGCCACTCCGTAAGTATCACGCTGAACCCCCCTTTTGTCCTTCTTTATTTTGGTCTCGTCATATGGGTTGCACCAAAAGTTAGAAGCACGGTACACAGTTGCCGAACCCATACGGGTTTGTAGCCCAAAAAGTGGTGGGTGCTTCCCGTGTGCTCTGATGTCCCCTATTTTGGTTCTCCGCGTAATGCGCAATGTACCACTGCGTTTTATCGATAAGAGGTAGAATAGGTGGGAAATATGGGAAACCTGGCAGCTCCTCTCATCCAAAGTTGCACCACAACCGAAAAACACTCGATCCTTTTAAAAGCTCTTAACAAAACTAGTTCATATCCTCAGCATGCTAGACCAAACACCCTCTAACCTCCGTCGCAAGGCTGTATGGAGGGCGTAATTCTGAATGCGGACATTAAGATTTCGAATGGTGCTGCCCGGCTGCATGCTTTCCGAGTTGCCTTTTGAACGACTGCTTGTGAATCGCTTCAACTATGGGCCCTGGAAGCAAGTTCCACGGGCGGCAGTCAAATACTGAGAAGTAGTGTCTCCTGGCCATTAGTCGTGAGCGCTGTCGCTCCGAGTGTGGGGATTGACCACGCAGCGATGAAGTGGACGCCATTGTGCACGAGTGTCGATAAGCTTGTTCCCCGGAACACAGGGATTTCATTTGGAGTGTTAAGTCCCTTCTGGTTCCCCGGAATTCCACACTGTATGGGTTCAGACTGCGCAGTCAGCGGAGTATATCATGCTGGATAGCATTCGCACGAGCTTAGTGGCTTTCCGATGAGCCCTTTTGATGGTGTTGATGTCTTGCCGGATTTCCGATGGACAAGCCCGGGTGTTTGTACCGGAGTGCTATCCGACCAATTTGGCAAGCGTTCATGGGAACGTTTCAAGAGCGAACTTGCCCGCAGTAAGTTGAGTTTGTTAAGTCTGAAGGTTGCTCTTCGAGCCAGGATGGAGCAGTTTGCGGTCTGAGACGGGTTATCTGAAACCATCGTGCCAAGACATCTTTCCTGTGTAACCAGCTGGAGCGTTCCATCTTCTATGGAGTTCTCGTTTGCCCGAAGCTCCTTTACGTGAACAACCATTCAATTGGCCGGATGAAATGGTGAGTCAATCTTCATATTTTGAGGTTCATTAATTTGAATACGTGGTACTCTCACTTGGATTGACGGTAAAGGTACCTCCCGTAACCGTGTACCTGAGAAGCCATGGCTTGAGCATTGCCACGTGCTCGGTTTGGTCTTTCTGAAGCAAAAACTGATTATTAGTGAGCCAAGGCATTAGCGGCTTCTCGTTGCTTTTCATCAGTGTTCCATCAGTTTGCTGCATACCTGTTATTCCGGGTCTAGCCTGCGTCACTGATAATATAATGCAACAGAAGTTGTTGTGGTCTGCCACCGCCTCGTGTGGGAACCGGCTATGATATTCAGAAGTACCCTGCTTGCGTTGTGCAATACAGGGGCTTCGGATGTACATAAATTCGGTATTGTTCTTTGAGCTGTGGTCTGATCTATACCCACTCCATGCAACATACTTTCTTTTTAGGGTGTTCAGCAAGCTGCGGAGCATTATCAGCCTGCTTTTTATGAACGTACTAGGTGCTGTCGTCACAAACTTCCGCGTGGTTTCGGTTAGACTTCCCCTCAAGCTGTGCCAGCGTGCTTTACCACGGGGCTGGTCCTGTCGCTGCTGCACTACGGCTAGAAATTCCCCCAGGGCGGGGAAGTTTACTCGGGGCAAATTCCATTTTGTGGCGACTTCGGCTCTCAGGAGAGCAATGCTGTGTGTCAAACTGGACCAGGTGACCCTATGATCCCGAAGAACCAAAGGTCCGAAAACCACCAGAAGGTCAACCACTTGTGGTTTGTTAGTGAGTGCTCAATCCGATACTGATGGAGTAGAAAGGTTTCTACGTCATCTAGGTTACCGAAAACGTCTATACTAGCCTGGGCTGTTTGTTGTTGCGAAGAATGCTGAAGGTATGGACCCGTGACTGGTGTGGCAGAGCGTGGTGACGAAACAGACCTCAGACAGATTAAAAATACCCATCGCAAGCACGTGGTCATATTTCAGTGACCCCATGCACTCCAGTGCCTCCAGTGTGAGAGGGTTCAGATACTCATGCTCAGTGCATAATTCGTGTGCACTATTTGTAATCTTGCCGCAGGTCCTATGATACTTACTCTTACAAAGCGTCGCACCGGATGCACTCAGCGTCCACGGTCTTGCAATTTCTGTTTTCATCGGGGGTATTATCACGTCCCGGAGTGTCTTTTAGTCTACAGACTGCGCGTAAATCACTGTGAGAAACCACAACGACTTCAATCCAGCAAGTACGAAGCTAGTTCCGAGGCAGCAGATGACAAAATACCAGGTCAAAACTTAGCTGAAAAAAGTGCGAACGGGAAATAGTTCCGGAATGACTGTAAGGAATATGGACGATGTTGCCTCTAGCGCGATCAAAAACATGCCGAGGATGAACATGAACCAGGGAGGATACAGAAGAGCAGGTAAAGCGGTTACACAACCACCTCGAGAATGAAAGCCTGTTGAGAAACAACAAAAGTAGACGGTCTGAGTTCCACGTCACGGTGTGGCACGGTTCCTCAGTTTCGGAATATTGTGAGCACGTTTGTGCATCCAGCCCAGCAGAGGACCGAAAAGCAGTGGAATCAGTCCAGACCAGATGATTACCGGAGCTCGACGAATCTCATATTGAGATAGACTAACCGTTACGGTTTCTCCATCTTTGTGGTCCAAGCTAGCAAGAACAAGATTTGTCATGTAGCAAGTTTGTCTGAAATAGATCCATCAGACAAAACACACCTACCGAACGAAAACAGATCAACCGTTCGAGTTTCAAACAGTGCAGTATCTATAATGAATTTTGACAAATAGAAAAATATGTATGTAAATCCAACTTGATAATGCTTCGTCTCAAATGAGCCCTCAGGAATAATCCCACAGGATTGCCGAAAGAACCGCTTCAATCATACCGCAAACCAAAGGAAAATGATGAGATGATCGATCTTATGGTAAACGGAGCAAACCGAAAGTTATGTTGGTCGACCTCGTTCAGAGCCTTATTGTGAGGAGATATTCAAGACAATAACAAAAATAGAAAGGAAGGATTGCAAAGTTCACTCAAGATGAATGCCTTTTAGACAACTTTTGTCCAATGTAGATCGCCTTATACGGCGCTTCAGCCAGCAGAAACAACCCCCGGCCGTAAGCACACCTTCATACTCAAAACTTGTCCCGTGCATCTATCGTAGACTCGATAATATTAGTTGCGCACCGGCACTGAACTTCTAAATCAGACGAATGGCACCAAACTTTCTCATTCTATGCAACGTCAGTGTCTGAACTAGAGTTCATTCTGTTATCAGTCACTTAATGATCGGTAACATTATGCACCAATGCTGACGAATGCACTGATCCATCAGTGTAGTAGCAGGCCATTCGTATAATTAGTCAGTGTACGAGACAGTAATATGCGTGCTCCATCGCTGACTCGGAAAAACAGCACAGGTTCCGATGACAAATGGTGAAGTATCACGGGATATTCAGTCGAATCAGGCGCACGCCAGTCCCAGTTAGCTTTGGGCCCTCTCTATCCCGGTTTGTTTTGGGTAACACTGCAGGTGAACAAAATCAATCCCAGCTAACAATCGACCACGGAGCACATATGACGGTGGCGCTGAGTCGAACAACCTGCACCTGTCATCCAGTGACACCACAACTGGGCTGAGGGATGGACCACACGCGACAGCACGGGCGCAATGATAGATGACATTACTGTTTCCCTTCCAGTGGCCTTGCCTTGTCGGGAAGAGCACAACCAGAAATGGTCGCGAACGCGGAACGAGTCAACCATATCGTCCTTCTGATATCATACGTGATGTCTGTAACCTATAAGGCCGACTGGAGTGGGGACTAGATTTTCACCGTGCATAAACCAACCATGAATACCAACTTCATCTCAAAATACTGTTGGTTCAATTTTCTAGTCCAGCGACAACAATATCGCCGCTAACGCTGTTCTGCGGACAGCTCATCAATTCCAAGGGTATGCATTACCGAAATCTATAAAATATTTAATGTGACTACGCAAACGATTGATACGTATCCCAACAAACTCATACAAACTAAACGTTTTGCCCGTCTAACCAATCATTCCTTCCGGCTAATGCATTTTTTGATCACCTCGTCCCGAATTCCCGTGCAACGTGTGTTCCATTGCCTCTCTAACCTAGCCAGCGTTGGCAGGGTAACTCTTGCAGCAAACCCCAACATCCACTGACTTCTGTTAAACTTGTCAATATTTTCGAATAACAAATCACCCTGACTTATGTTTTACCTGATGTTGGGCTATACATGTGTCTTTCCTGTGATGATAACACGCACTCTACCTTCCACGATTTCCAAAAGGTGTTTGACAACGCATTAACTCCCTGTCATAGTCTTTCACACGAATGAGGAAAATTCGTGCGACCCATCATTGTTTCGTCATCTCCGGTCATGCGTAAGCCAACGAATACGCACACAGAACCCATCAATACTTTCTTGGGAACTGTTTGAATGCTTTATGGACCTGCTGAACACATAATAACATGATCCAGCATAGCGAACCGTGACAAAGGCACCGCACTCCAAATCGGGATATCTGAAAACAATTCAGCCTCCAAAGAATGAACGCCCACCGGGACGATTTATCACTTTAACGTCTCCGGTAAAAGCACCAAATTTGGCAGCCTTTTATGCTGCACCATCCGGTAACAGGACTCCTCGTTTCTTTGCCACTCCTCAATTCTCACAGCCATAAAAGTAGAACGATGTGCACGTTTCTTTCTGAAAATTGCGAAGATCCGCTTTGAAGGATTCAGTGTTTGGATAATGATAATGGTATATTTCTCGGCCATGGTCGAGACGCACGCGCTAGCGCATGATCATGGTGTGACACGTTACTCAATAAGGTGGAGTATTCACAAATTAAAAGTATGAAAGTCGAGAGTATCAGCGATAGATAGACATAGCCAGCAACAGTTTGAATGGATCACTTTACTAATGTTTGCGCGGCGGTTTCAAACCGGTTTCGATTCCGGGCTGGGCGGTGGAGATATCGAAAAACCGTTGGCGCAGTGTCAAGGACGCATTGTGAATGAGAATGATGCAAGCTGGGAAGCGAAGGCTTGCTATGGTTCTACAGATGGAGTAAATTTTGAACAAGAAGAAAAGGAAGAAAAAATTGTAAAGAAGTGTTCTCGGGAAAACCGGTGCATGCGGAGAGGATAGCGATCCATGAGGACGATGCAGACCCAGAATGTCGGATTTACCGGAGTTCGATAAATGGAATGAGTTTCGAAACGGTGCCGAGACCAATTTCGTGAAAGTGAACACTGGTGGATGTGGGAGAAACAGCAGTCCATAAAAAGGTGAGTTTAGATTCAGGATCAGTAACATGTACCATTCAGAAATGAGAAAACGTAACTGGAAGGTCCTCGAGGATTGGAGAGTCAATTTCCAACCGGCTACGGTTCGGAGGAAAGGTGGGCTGTGGTAACGGATAATAAAGTGTGAAATCTCCGCATGGACTTGAGCGTTAATATGCTGTTTCACTAACAAATATACATATACATACGTTGACGCATTTGCCTTCAGTGATATTCAGCGTCGTTTCTGGTAACGTACGACATCATATGCGTATGTTTCGTCTAGCAGGGCAAAGTATGTGTCGGTCAATCGGCTGAATGTGGTGGTATATTAGCAAGATGCGCATGAACTGGAATGTGTGTTGGTTGTTTTAGAAAAAGCTGAATGATCTGATGAACAATTGGAAGTATTTCCTGTCGGGTGGCTTGATTTCGGTCCCAGTTGCTATGGCAGGTTCTACTTGAGTCTCTGTCCGTACGAGTCAAAGTGGCGTCCTTGGTTATCCGGTTTGGTGACTGCGATAGTGGGAGACAACAGACCTGAAATAAAGGGGGGTTGCAGTCTGGACGTGGTTCCAGCTGTGGGTTATGATGATATATGAAGACAATAGATAATGGACTAGTTACTTCTGTGTGAGTGAAGCATGGATGGAGTTCCATTTGGGTAGTCAATGGCACCTACTCCACATTCTAAGTAAAAATAGGCTCGCGGTGGATTTGTGCTATACTGCTGCAGGCTGACGGAGTTGCGTACACCAGTTTGGTAACGGTGTATGCATCCTAAAGGATTTATGATTTTTCACGTTGGCATGGCATCGCTCGGATGCTAATGAAAGACCTAGGGTTTCACGGTTTAGAGCAGTTAGACATGATAACCCTCAGTACCGTTTGCTTACGCAGAAAGCAGTTTGGCAACAATGCGATAAGATAGGTTTGAAATAACAGACAGTGAGCGAATGTGACTGGCATACTGGTTGGGTTTGTAAAAACGGTCAGTGTCACATTTCATATTTTGGTCTGGGTTTAAATTCGAGAGTTTAAATAGCGTAGGGTTAATAAGTACTACCTCGGGCTTGCAATATAGCGTAAACCGGGTGGGCTGCTGCGTCTGCATTTCAAAGGATAAGTGGCTTGCACGCAATTAGAAGTTCTGAAGAGCAATTAAGGAAGAATGCAGAAAGAATCGCTGGGGCATCAGTGGTGATGCGCTAGAGAAAATTGTTATCATGCACAGGAACGCGGACGTATGTTGCACTGACGTTTGTCATCGGGCGAGAAATGAAAGTTCTGGTGCGATAATCCTAGTAATCAAACCCGTTTTCGTAGGCCACCTCTTCGGTGACGGTCTGGCCGGTAAGAAGGATCACATTGGGAACAGTCAAGAAGTGATTCAGCGAGCCTCTGAACTGGGAAACTGAGAGACTCCCGCGGATGTTTAGCGGGAGTTTATTCCATAACTTTGAGTATTTTATAAGGAAGAAGTTAGATCTTAACGCTAATTTTGATCTAGGTATAGAGAACTGCAATGACCGATGGCGTAGAACATAATTCGTGGAGGGAGTGAGACGAATAGCTTCAGTACACGAAAAGGCCGTACGGTGGTACACCCTAAACAGGAAGCATAAATTGAGCTTCATGCGACGCAGCCATAGAGGGTCAAGACTGAGTAGGATGCATCGATCCTTGTAACACAAACTGGAGGAAAATCCCACTAACTGTTTGGTGAACTGACGTTGCACGGACTCCAGAGAAATGCGGTCGGATTTCGTCATGTTGGTGAAGATAATAGGACAGTATCCAAGGAGAGGCCTGGCGTGAGACTTGTAAGTGAGCGGTTTGCAATCATTTAGCCGAAAGGTTCTGGAGATGAGACCAGTGGTTCTTCTCGTCTTTGCAATCTGGAGTGGAACAAACTCAGAGAACCTAAAACTGCAAGAATAATGAAGACCAAGGTCTCGAACTAAAGGGCTGTACGAGATGGGTAGGTCGTGGATAAGCAGGATTCCGGAGGCCACTTGACATCTGAATGTTGTGTAGCAGCTCTTCGAGGCCGAGAAGTCCATACTCCATGAATTGCACCAATCCCCGAGTCGCTTTAGGTCACTAGAAATTTCATCTAGCATAATGTTGAGGTTCTGACGAGGAAACTCATAGACAATCTTAACGTCATCAGCGAAGAGGAATGGGGTGCCATGGTGCAAGATGGGAAATATATCATTCATGTAGATGAGAAAAAGTAAAGGACCGAGTACACTGCCTTGTATAACCCCACTGGTGACTGGAGCAGGCTGTGAGAAACACCCATCAATGGAAACCAGTTGTGGGCGATTCGATAAGTATGATGTTAACCACGTTAAAAGCGAACCGGGAAAGCCGTGAGCTTTGAGTTTGGATAGTAATAAAGCGTGAGGGACGCCGTCGAACGCCTTTGTCATATCAAGGTATATAATGATGATGTATTTACCGTTGTCGGCGGCCGCCTTTATGAGGCTAAAAAAGTTGTATTGGTAAATGGTGCATGAACGTGACTTTAAGAAGCCATGCTGCCCACTATGAATGATGTTATGGGACAATAGGAAGTCGGACATCCGCTGTTTGACGAGGCGTTCCATCAACCTAGAAGCAATTGGACTGTGGTTGATAGGGCGGTAATTGGAGGGGTCATGTATTGGTCCTTTCTTATGGATTGGGATGATAACCGCAGTCTTCCACTGTGGAGGAAATATGCCATACTTGATGGATAGATTGTAGACCTTCAATAGTAGGGCTGCGATATCAGTTCCTCCGAGACGTAGAAGTGTCGGTGGAACACCATCGTGGCCAAGGTGTGAGGACTTCCGGACACGAATAAGCTGGTTGGTCACCTCTTTTAGAGTAAATTCTAAATCAGACAGTAAGTGCCCGGTGACAGGGTCTATGCATGCGGGTAAAGTAAGGGGGTCCGTAGTCATGGATGCAGCAAAGTAGGAATTAAGAGCCAGGGCTATCGCTACAGGTGAGGTAATGTGATCGTTATTTTCCAACATGAGAGAGGGGATACCTGCCGGTTTGCTCTGATTTCTGTTTTCCATTAGGCGTGCCAACTTTGAGGAAGTATCATGGCATTGCAAGGCCGATACTTCTTGTTTTTTTAGCATACCGTCAGTTTTAATTCTGATTGCTAACGAGAGACGTTGGAGCTTCAAGAACGACGATAAGTCACTTCTGTTGTGATACACCTTCTGGAGCTTCAGATATTTGTTTTGCATTCGGCTCAGGACTGAACTACGGACTCGGTTTGATATGATACGAGTTGTAGTGATTTTGGACAGAAAGTATGATAGGTTAGAATATAGTGAATCAGCGGCCAGCTGGGGGTCGCTTTGCAGGAAGAAGTCGTCCCAGTCTAACGAACGAAGCGTGCAGATAAGATTGTCCCAGTTGACTGCTGAAGAGAAACGATTGGGTGGGTGGGATTTATCGAAAGCTTGCGGAACCGCGAAGACGCAGGACACCATTCTGTGGTCACTTCCTGGTAAGAGGTCCAGCGTACTGGCTGAAACATCAGATAAACCAATCGTGAACAACAAATCAAGGATGTTGTTACCTCTAGTTGGGACTGTTACATGTTGGATCCAGCGCCCTACGCGGATGCATGACATGAAACCTAATAAGTTGTTTGGGGCAGATAGAGTATTCCAACAGATGCTCGTTGCATTGAAGTCCCCCGCGATGAGTTTGGAGGAACAGGGCAGCAATGAAAGGTAGTTGAACGCGTCAATAATCTTGGTAAGGTCCATAGGGTTGGAACCAGGTGGCCGATAGATGCAACCAATATGAAGGTAGGAGTTAGGTAAGGGAATCGTTAACCACAGAGAATCCTGAACGGCGTCGAGAGTTGTGTGTGAGAGTGGAATGGCCTGAAGAGTGTTTTTGACATAAATTAGACAGCCTCCTCCATGACGAGGCTTATTCCTTCGGAACATCTGGTAGCCAACTAGAAAGACTCGATCTGACGGGACGGAATCCGTTAGCCAAGTTTCAGTTACAATGATAATATCAAAGTTGGAGGGCTGAGCGATGCTGCGGATGGCTTTAGTTTTGTTCAGTAATGAACGGGCATTTACGAGTATGACGGAAAGAGACGATGCAAGCCTCGATGGTGGTGGATATGGTGGGGGTTCGGTTGTGGTGATGAAGGTGGTAATTCCAGTGGAGAATAGGGCAAGGATGAGGGGAAGGACCTCAGTCGTCCTACGGATTTGATGAGTTATAACCTGGTGGGGGATAGTGTAAAGAAAGAGGGATGGGGAGGTGCTGTTTAGGAGAGTAGTTTGAATGCGGGGAATATTCTCGGAGGGGGCCGGCAGGAAAAAAAGCAGCCACGGATGGATGGCAGTGCTAGGCTAAGAGACGTGGACGGGTCCTGTGGGAGTGGGAAGCTAGGTGAGGCACGGACATGGTTCCAAGGGAGTGACTGGGTGGCAGTAGAGGTATAGAGCAGTTAGTGTGGCGGATAGTATTGTAGTGGAGGGGTGATTGGGGAAGGATAAGGTGGGTAAAGTTAGGGTGGAAATGATAAGGCAGTTAGCCGAGATGGAAAAGTAGGATTTACAGCCACACAAGAGGCTGGTAAAATGTCGCTCGACTGAGCTTTTTTCTCATGGCTTGAATGTGCATTATGTTGATGGGTCTTGTTCTTTTGGCGACGAAGTGTTAACTTCTGAGGGTCAGTCTGCACTGACGGGCTAACCAGTGGTGGTGGCCTAGGTGGTAACCAGATACATTCTGGTGGCGAATGGGTGAGTGCACCGGGTGAACTTAGGGGCCTGGTTAGGTTATCAAAAATGCCAGAGGTAACGGGATGCATGGGTGTAGACGGAGGTGGGTTGATGGTGCGGTGATTTTTGGGTACGGTTGCATAACCCGACATGGTGCTAGTAGAAGGAATGGGGTCGTCTAGACTTGTGGAGAACGAGCTCGCGGGTGGATGAGTCGGAAGAACCTTCATCAGTTTTGTGAATGCTGGGGCGCTTGTTCCAGTCTATAGATTTGCTTGGGCTATTCTGAACATTGGGGCGTTTGCCAGGTGGCTCATTGGGCGAGGAAATTGGCATACTGTCTAAATCTACGGTTGCATTATGATCTGCAATAGATGGCAACATCGGGTGATGGCCAGTGATAGGTGCACCGGAGTTTCGGGGTGGATTGTTAGTTTCACCAACACTGTGCACTGTACACTATTTGTGCAACTCTATAAGCTTTAGCGTTTTAACTTTTCATCCTAAAACATTTATTTGTATCCTACCTTGTAAGTATACTTACGCGTGCTACAAAAGAGGTGAGGGAGATTAGTAGAATGATTTCGCCATGGTGATGGAAGATGGGGATGAATGGAGACCTGAATTAGGGAGGTGGCAGAAACTAATAATAAATAAATGAAAGGCGATAATAAAGTAATAAAATAAAAATCAATAACGGTGTGCCTCTTGATCTTTTGGGGTCGGTTTTAGACCTCCATAATATAGCTCGAAAACCATCCTAGTAGCAAAAATCTACCAAAAGCCAGCTCAAAACCGCTACGAAATAGCCCTAAGACCGCTCGAAATCTGACCCAAAACCGAGCGGTTTCTGAGTGGTTCTGCTACTTAGGTGGACGGGTTAGGAGTTCGGCACGAAAGTGGCTCAAGAAGCACCGTGGGAGGTAGCTCCGACCATCGTCCACCGTATATGACCAGAAAGTAGAATCCAACCTAGTAGGACCAGCCAGAGAATCCACTGGTGGTAAGTGAGTCTGAAGCCTTAGTCATGGGGTTCGGTCAAGCGGTCTAGTGGACAATGACGGCGTATCTGGAACCCAGACTATATGGAGAGATATGCGGTACGGAAGTGGTTCCAGCTGTGGATTATTATGATAAGTGACGAACACATAAGTTGAACTGCCTGAGTTAAAATAAATGCGACAGGCGTAAGTTTTATCCTACCGACCAGTAGCAGGTTTGTTATATATTATTTGGGGCGTTGAGTCACTGGTTTTATTAAGAGAAGCTTGAAGGGGGATTACCGGCAGGGAATGAGCTATACGACTGCAGGCTGGCTGGTTCGCGGACACTTGAAGGATGTTGTGAGCAAGCATCCGAAAAAATTTGTGATTTGTGTGTATGCTACGAGGAAGCGCTTTATGCTGCTTTTTGGAGCACCCTGTAGGTAACTGGGTTAGTTGCGGTGGGAGGCAGTCACTAGAGGCTGCAGGAGCTCATCAAGTGACGAGCGGTAGAGACCTAAAGATGCCTCCCCTAGACTGCAGCAAGAAAATAGTCATAGTTATACGGTTACTTAGAGCCATCCAATGGATAGGAAGCTCAGTGATATGGAGACGTTTGGATTTTATGTGTTGCTTATTAAATAGAGAAAACGGTGCAGGGTGATTGTTTTATGAAAACAACAAGAAAACTCCAGAGAGCGCACTAGTTATTACCAGCTACGGGTTTATAAAAAGGAACAGAACAGACGAGACTGCATCTGTCTGGAAGATGTTTTAATCAAAGTTAACTTTATCATGGCGATGATTAATTATCGCGAATAAAAAGTGGTCACAAGCAATACAGCTTGCTGACACAGGTTGCACGTAGGCTCCGAGGCAGTGAGACGGGTTTGGACAGGTAGTGCACGCGCAAATTAGGCTGGTATCACGCTGACACAGCACCATTTTTGTTGCTGTATACTTTCTGGCATTGGCGATTCCTATTGTTTGATGGAGTCTAAAGAGCTGCAGTGTTTAAGTGTGGAAGAGTTCGATGAAAGGTGTCTGATGGGGGATATAGCAGATTACAGCACAATCAGACGAAGCGGAATGATGAATAGACAGAGTAAAAGAGGCCGGTATAATGACCGTATTGAGAATATATTAGCTACTGCTGGAAGTTGTTGGCTTGCTCGCCACAGCCCGCTTGGGGCTACCATAAGGGTTGCGAAGGTTACTAAGGTGGAGCGAACAAGTTATTTGGAATTCTCGTGCGGCATCAACCCTCATAGGTGTAAGAGCTAAGGGCAGAGCTTGCCAACTGCTATCAAGCGAACTTGCGGGGATTCGTCATACGCAAGGCATATCTGGGCTTTGAGAACACATCTACCCTTTCTTTGAAGGGGCTCTTTACTATGAGAGCCCGATTATAGGGCGAAGCATAAAGAACGAGTTTTGGTGAAGAACGGAATGTTTTTGGTTTTTTTCAGACGAGCGGCTGAGCCCATTTAGTAACTCTAAGCAACTCCTCTGCCCACCGTGTTTTTTGCAACTTCGAGTATTATGCTGACGGCTGCTAGAAGTGGGCTGTTTTCCCCAAGAGTGGAGAAACTTTTGCTCAAAGGGCCCTCGCTAGCAGGGGCATCGCTGTCAAGGGCGTTGAAAATTGACTAGGGAAAAGCAGAAACATGCAAGGAGTTATTGACAATGATAGGGGGCGGGCTTGGGCGTTTTATTCCGATTTCATTCGCTTAGTGCTATACCTAACAGACCCAAATGCTCTCAAAAATCATCAGGGACCGTCTACGGGCGCAAAAGTCGGTAAGCTACTCGTCTGTATCCCAGCCCGAGTTCGTGAGCTCCAGCTACAGAAGTGAAGGGGTCATATACTACAGAGAGGTCGTCTACTGTCGGAAGAACGTTCGCGCATTTTGAACTTCGGACAGACTGGATAGAACAACCTAATATGCATTGAGGGCCTGCACCAGGGGAAAAAAGTCAGGGTGAAACGAAGACGGCAAGGCAATCCTGGATACTGCAGTCGAAATCACACAGCCTTGTTGCCATCTCCAACCCGGGGACGGTGTACAGTTGCAAAAGTATTATCCGGCTTGAAGTCGCCGATGACAAACACCTGAAGTGGGCGGACCATGTATTATCATAACAAAAGTGAAGGACATTTTCCGCACAGGCATCATCACCAACCTTGTGGAACGGGATAAAGCAAGTGGCCATTTCCGTGCTGCAGCGTTATTTCCTCACACTGGATTTCACAGATGCACACCCCTAGGAGGGGGCTGTCCAGTTCTTCGCATGGAAGTATTTGTAAGTTTGATGACTCTAAAGGCACATCGAAGAAGTCTGACGTTTGGCTGTTTGGTCTTATCACGAAATCTTCGCAGTCTGCAGGCATTGATACTGAGATCGACTCCACAGAGTCCCTAAGTCGTAAAAAATAGCTGAAGGGAGTTGTGACTTGAGGAGTTGAACCACAAAACGTGAGTTTCATAATACTGATAAAGAGAAGCAGCTTCTTCCTTGAACGAATGAGCCACAAAGCTCGATATGCTATAGGTCACACCGTTCCCCATAGTTTGAGGATGGGATATTGCCTACGCTGCACATTCTCAATGGCAGATCCATCAGTCCACTGCATATTAGATGAGACAGCGTTGCAATATTCAAAAATTTGTCTGACATGGTTTCTGAGGATGCACAGCTAGGAAAGCAGAAGGTTCTATTATCAGGCCAAACGAGCGTCCATCCTTAGCAGCCTGCATGGCTGAATGTTCGGGGAAACTGGATGTCCACGAATATAATTTCAAGTCCATCACTTTTGGACTTTTTGGATGATCTGATCAATAATTTCAAATCCCCCTGCGAGAACCTGGCATTTGTGCATAAGGAAGCCTATTTTAGCTGCAGAGAACCTCGTCAACCACCAGTTGCTCACAAAACCTAGAGACAGTAAATCGCGTGCTGTGTCGGCAATGATGAATGCCAAAGCGCCAGGTTCAAGGTCACGCATAATTCTGTTGTCGCGTGCACAAAAAAATGCGGCGCTGTGCTTGATGACCGTAAAGATCTCGCATATGAAGACAAGAAAAAGTAAATGGCCTACGACGGTACCGTGAATTAATCCACTGGGTATTGGCTGAGGTGGTAGTAAACTGCGACCATCGTCCACCACCTGGTTTCGAGATTTTAGATATGACAAAAACCAACTCAGGGTTGGGCCATCTATTCCACAGGTTCCCATATTAGCCTGTAGCCTGTTGTGGGATACTGGATCGAAAGCCTCGGCCATGTCCAGGAAAATTGCGGTCACCGATTTACATCTGTCGGTAGCCATAGTTACCAGGTTCAGTAAGTAACTCGTTCAGGTGGCACGCGATCTTCTTCGAAGAAAACCGTGCTGATCAGAGGTAAGGAGGTTTTTATTCAACGGATCGTTAGTCAGCTTATTTTGAGTCGGTATTTCTATAATTCGGAGACCATAGGGTGTGATACCCGGGTCGATGGTGGGTCAGGTCTTTTTATGAACTCTTCTTGGGAAATCGGATTATAATCGGTCTCCCGATGACAGGGAAAGGCACTACTACTCATAGATAGACCTAATTATTTATTTAAAGAACTGGGAAATCAGCGCAACTCAAAACTAAAATAGCTGGTGGTACCGCCTCTGGCCCTGGTGCGTAGGACGGCCTTGTTTTATTTAATTGTTCCGATAAGACAATAGGGTGAAATAAAATAGCTGAGAAAGGTTGAAGTGTCAGCGGCTCAAAATGATGTAGGCATGAGGAGTTATGGGTCGTAAGAGGCGAGACGAAAAAGGTATTGAATGCCTCCGAGAGCTCTCACGAGTTCGTTCCGTGGTTGTTGTTGTGTATAACAGATAAAACAAATGAACAGCACCCACTGTTACGGTTATTCCGACTGTGAGCAACGCGTAGCCAATGCAAACCAATCCCAAAACCAGAACAAGATTGGTTCGTAGTTTCTGCGGTACTGGATTGTCAAGTGATACGTATACAAATATAAACAAACCTCAACTGTACGGCCACAACGTCTAACAACAAGGACCAGAGTTCAAAACATGCTAATGTCAGGAACCACCGTCACGGCAGTCCAAGTTCGAGTCAAAATTATGCCACTTAACGTGAGCAAAATATCAGCAAGTTTTGAAGTGTAGTGATTGATGCATGTTGTATTTCTTCCGGGGTCAATAAAATAAAGAGGATAGTCTCAAAAATACAAGTATATGAAAATGGCTGGGGAGGATTTCATCGCATATACGTTACACCCACTGTTCCCTAGTTTCGTCAGCTCACATGAGGCCTCTGTCCTTTTTGGGTGACTCAGTGCCCAAAATTCTCGTTTTTATTGGGGGAAATTGCAGTCATCAATGCTGAGCTGCATAAACGATTCATTTATAAGTAGACAAAATTTCTAGACCTAAGGAATTTGCTTTGTAGGTTTAAAGCTTCCTTTTTCATCGAAAATCAGTTTTTGGTTTATTACAAACAGCTAGACCCTGCTTTTGGGTTGGTTGAGCCAAGATGAGCGTAGAACGTACATAATGGTTGCTCCACAACCGTATGTAGGTCATCGGATAGAAATAAAGCGTCCCTGTTCTGGGCATGAATAAGTTGTGGTGGACGGTTTCAGCCAGCTCTATGGAAAGGTCTTTTGTTAGTGGGCACATGGAAGGTTCGTGTTGGCAGAGAAAGCTCACACCTCACTGGTAACCGGTCGCATCAAGGCATGCTTCTCCCTACTTACAAGTGTACACGAGATAGGTTAGCCTTAAAGAAGAGGCCAGGAACTTCATCGCCCCTAGTTGGGCACGTTACATATTGGGTCCATGCCCCTAAGTGGATGCTAGTGAAGAAGCGGATTAGGTGTTTCGGGGCATTCCAAGAGTTCCAAAGGATGCCTGGAGCCTCAAGTTCATGGACCACCAGTTTGAGACCAGGTATGACAATGACAACGTCTAACGTGTCTACGGTAGGCAAGAGCATTTGGCCACCCCTAAGGGGGCGACTAAGGAGAAAGTCAGGACAACTTATCGTGGCCTGTAGCCAAACAGAAACCAGTAAGTTATAAAGTATGGAATGCTGATACATTTTCCCTTGTAAGTAAATCCGATTTTCCTGGAAGTTTTGTACCCAGTGTTAGCCATCTGCCGACAAGGTTTCGGTTACGTGAGACGTGTGCAGTATCAAAGGCAGCACTGGCACCTAGTTCGCTGGTGAGGGTGCAATAAACACGAACAGCGGCGGTCGTAAAGATGAGTCAAGAATGACGTCAGAGACTTTGTAGTATTCAAATATGACATGGGAATGGGATCATCATGGCTTGAGACCGAGTTGCTGATTATGTAGAGGAGAGAATACGGCAACATTAGTGGTGGGGTGAGCTGAGTAGGCATATCTGACGAGGCAGTCAACTAGGCTGTCAAGCAGGACTGAATATTGCTTGTACTTAATGGGACCGTCAGACTAGCAGGTTAGCAGGGATTCATGGGTCTACTTCATGTGGAACGGAGCAGTGAAAGGTCACCAATAAGGGCCTTGTGGCTGGAGGACAGCGAAGGCTGGAACGTTGAAATAAGGGGAGTGACATTTAGGCAGCTGTTAGGTGGATGAGCGAGAAGAGGTCTGGTGGTATCCAGTACACTGAAATCTGTCTTATTGAGAACGGTGACACAGATGCCCCTTTAACATCAAAACTTTGGTAGATCCACTTGGTAAAGCAGGGACTTGGAGTTAAGCAGTCTAACTCTGGAGAGGAATAAAAGGGAGGCAACAGTCTGGCTACTGTGCCAGCTGTGAATGGTGGTGGCTAGGCGAGATGCAACTTTATAAGTAGGGACTACGGGATGCGAGACGAATAAACCATCTTTTAGGCAGAAGGGTGTGTTCAGGTGTTCATAAACCGTTTGCAGTTAGATCGTTCTGGTGGGCATGCGTCCAAGAAATATTGACCTTTGAAGTACAAACGGTGGGGGGCGGATCGAGGGTATATGTGACATAAGGCTAAACTGGCTGTGGAAGATAACAAGGAGCTAAAGAACCTGATGGAGTGTAGGCCACTTCTGACGGCGCCCGAGAAACAGAGTTAGGCTGTTCGAAGCAGGGTGAATTATAGATGACAGCTCAGTATGACGAAAGACGCCAAAACGGCAGGCCGCCCAAAACTGGGTAGGGCCGCAAAGTGTAGGGAGTGAGCGGTGATTTGAATGATGCTTTTGATGGGTGACGATAGCTTTACCGTCCGGTAAGCTTGACTAAGACTACGGTATAGGAGATCAAGTTGCTAGGGGTAACTGCTAAGAGGATTGACGACGATACACTTAGGAAAATAGGACTCTTAATCAAGGAATCTTAGGATCGACAACTTTCCGGCAAGAGTTTGGCTGGTACACTAAGTTTTCGTTCTCAGTATCGGTAAGGTAGCATCGCATTATCTAAATAGAGTGGTTAGTTGGGGCTGGCTCAGTAACAATGATGGGTGAGAATTGTGATAGGACTGGCTTGGTGGGCTTCAAGTTCGCCGAAGCGCAAGTTCACACAAAGATGAAGAGCTGCACGCAGCGTGCAGACAATAACAGCTGAGCAGACACGAAAAAGAAGTAATAACATAAGCAGGAAAGAATTAGAGCCAGACGCCATTTTCCAAAGTCAGTGGAGGATGTCAGAGTAAAGTATGCTACGTGGGATATCGTTCCAGGTCTTGCTATATACAATAACAATCATCCTAGCCCTAGGGGAGGGCCTGCCTAGTGGGACCGGCGAAGAAAATGCTCCGCTGCTAGGGGGATAGATGCAACTTGGTATGGAAGTTATTCGGATGGAACAACCAACGTGGCAGTGCAAAAGCACCCACAAAAAGGATAAGCTTAGGTTTATGCAGCATAGCCATAGCGGGTCAGTTTGAAGGTGTTCTCATCTCTGTCGTTATGATAAAGTGGCGGAGTTACCAATCAGTCTCCTGGCAAATGACCGTTGGATATTTTCTATGGCGATAATAGTGGGTAATGAAACGTCAGAAGTGATAAGAGAAGATTATTCCGACAGAAGTCCATCATGGGCAGTAAAGGCGAAAAGCCAGCTGTGACTGAGTTTTACGCATCAAAATATGAGACCTTTAATGAGCCCAGTTTTAGCAGTTTGAAAGGAAGCATTTCCAGAGGGGTTCAGTCAACATGAGCGGAGCAGCGCTTAATCCAGAAGAGAGGGGTTGACGGGGACTGGAAGAATACTGATGACCAGGGCATCCACTGGAATGGAGCGCTTTTAAGTAGGCGTAGTGTTTTTGCAAGAAAACATTTCATGCGTTAAGAGGAGCGCCAGCAGCTAACTGCACTTTGATCGCCTTGTATTTCTTTCAAGGTGGTGAGGAGTTTTGGCTCCAGGGACATAGAAGTTTGACGTCACCGGCAAAGAAGAAAGTAGTCCCATGGCAAGTCACAGAGAATATATCATTGATATGGATGAGGAAATGAGGTGGGTCCAAAGTGCTACCATGGATAACACCAGCAGTGATGGTATAAGCGATGGTAGGTGGTAGCCGCTCAGGATCGCCTGGGAACGTTCGGATAAATGAGGACAAGGCCGAGAGTGCAAATGGTTGACTACGCTCAAAGGGCGAGCTCTGCACAAATGGTGAGCACGGGGCACGTGATCAAATGCTTCGGTTGCACCAACAAAGGTGACGACGCCTGACTGATCAGGACCTAAGGAATGGGTATGGCGGATAACGGAGTAAAAATGGCACGAGGTGCACGATCACTTCTCAGTAAATCCATATCGATAGCCGTTAAACAGACTGTGTTTCTCCACTGGCTTTTATCCTCGAGGTGGTTGTGTAACCGCTTTACCTGCTCTTCTGTATCCACCCTGGTTCATGTTCATCCTCGGCATGTTTTTGATCGCGCTAGAGGCAACATCGTCCATATTCCTTACAGTCATTCCGGAACTATTTCCCGTTCGCACTTTTTTCAGCTAAGTTTTGACCTGGTATTTTGTCATCTGCTGCCTCGGAACTAGCTTCGTACTTGCTGGATTGAAGTCGTTGTGGTTTCTCACAGTGATTTACGCGCAGTCTGTAGACTAAAAGACACCCCAGGAGGTGACAATACCCCCGATGAAAACAGAAATTGCAAGACCGTGGACGCTGAGTGCATCCGGTGCGACGCTTTGTAAGAGTAAGTATCATAGGACCTGCGGCAAGATTACAAATAGAGCACACGAATTATGCACCGAGCATGAGTATCTGCACCCTCTCACACTGGAGGCACTGGAGTGCATGGGGTCACTGAAATATGACCACGTGCTTGCGATAGGTATTTTTAATCTGTCTGAGGTCTGTTTCGTCACCACGCTCTGCCACACCAGTCACAGGTCCATGCCTTCAGCATTCTTCGCAACAACAAACAGCCCAGGCTAGTATAGACGTTTTCGGTAACCTAGATGACGTAGAAACCTTTATACTCCATCAGTACTGGATGGCGGACTCATAAATGAACTACATATAACAATAATAGAATTATTATTTGTAATGGTTTATTTCTTAGAGGCCCAAAGTACGTCATATCCATCGGCAAAATGTCACAGACTAATGCATGGAGAAATATTTCATTATTACGCAGGAGGGCGTCTTGGTCGTATGGTATAGATGAACTCAAAACTGATAAGTGGAAGGCAAGTGAAAAGTAAATATAAGTGTATTCATACCAGGGAATAGCGGGGGGAGTTTTAATTGGGCCCACTGATGAATCCGAAATAATTCCGGCTAGTCGGAAATTCAAAGCCAAGTTGTGGCGTCTGATTGGACCAGGTGGAGATAGCTGAAAGTAAGGAACCGTACACGAGAGGGACGAAAATATGGTTGGAATGGCTGTATTAACAAAAGTCAATGAAAAATAAACTTATACGAGTGGAAAAGGAATGAACTGAAATGATGGTTCGCTACGCTGAGATAAATGGTTAGTAGCAGGTTGCAGAACTCCATGGGACATGAAGAGACCGAAGCAGGCTTCAAAAGGTCGGCCATATATACGGTACACTGTGGCTCTAAGGTAAAGATATTTTCAGAGTGGACGCGTACCAAGAGAGGTGGTTGGATGTCTCAAGACAGGTGGCCGTCGAGAACAGGACAATTTAGAGTAAAAATGTGCTGTGTCAACATTTAAAGGCGGAAAAGCATGACATACAGTTTTATTTGTGGGAAGCGGAATTAGGTGGACCTGTGGAGGTAAGAATCAGCCTCGGAGGCACTGGAAAGATGTCAGCTGTGTCTAACAGTTCGTGAAGAATTAAGGAAGTGATTGAGAGAAGCTAGTAGAATTTACTTGATTAACTTGTTCAAAGTAAGTACTTCTTGAGGTAAGCAAACGGAGGAGCACAGAAAACATATCTACGGCGAAAAAACGTATAAAACGGGGAAACGACAGAACCAGCCAAAGTGAAGCGGTTAAGTGGTAAATAATCAGACCATTTCACCACAGGTGAAGCACGATGGGGGCCAAGAAAAAGGGAGACCCAGGACGAGAAAACCTGAGATGGAAAAGAATCATGAGAAATATATATGTTTAGAGCAGACGGGACGACGGAGCTGGAGAACTGCGTGCCAGCAAACAGTTGCACAGACTGAATGAACCAGAGATGCAATCGAGGCGTTAGTTCATGAACGGACCAAAAGGGGTCTGTAAAGCCGAGCACAAATTATATGGTGGTAATGAATCTGTAGTAAATGTGGTCATAAGAGAAGCAGAGATTGGACGGCGAATTTTAACCTGGGGATTGGGCATAGGTGCAGATTGGGATGATGATGACAAACGATAAAAGAGAGGGCACAAAATAAGCGTGCAAACTGTGGTGGAACGATGACGGTGGTAATAGGTATGGAGTGGCTGAGTATGCGTACGAGAAGTTAGAACAGGAAGTGATTAGAGTGATGAAAATGTCAATAGGTGAGCCTGCGGTGGTTGAGCGGAGGCAATGAAAGCATGCAATCCGCAAATGGTTATATCGAAAGCGATAGAACTGTGCCAGTGAGAGCGTGAAATCCACAGCCGGTGATAGGGAGTGGAGCCGACCTTGATCTGGACGTCCAACTTGAAGAGCACTTCACGGGTGAGCACGGGAGGTGCAATCCCCCATACTAGTTGCGTCCGCACATGGTTACAGAGGGCCTGCATGCCCGATGTAAGCCGGCTGAGGATGTGGATCGGACCGTGCCCCACACCCTTGGGAATGGTAATAATGTTCATTGATTACTATGCGTGTGGGGAATAGCTCAACTATGAAGGTGTAAGCGCCGCGGACAAATGGCCAGTTTGTGAGGAGCCTCAGGGGGCAGAACCAGTGGGGCCAGCCGTTGGTGAATGATCACACAGTAGCGTTCAAGTGGTAGTGACCTCCATAATGCTGAGGCATTTGACCAAAGTAGAGGGTGAAATGCGCTAAAGGAAAGAATTGGAAAGGGAAAACAGGTAGAGAAATGCAGTCAGGAAGTGCCTCTGCTGTGGACTGACTGTTAACGGGGAAAAACAAAAAACACAAGAATGTCAAAGCATAAGGGTGTCTGAGACTACGGGAAAGGGGAGAAGAGAAATTTGTGAAAATAATGGTACTTCAACTCCATTCACCCAATACAGGAGTGGCCACGTCTAGTCACGCTTTGAGAAATCAGTGGGGTAGATGAGACCTTTTATCGCCGATTGTGTCCTCAAATGGAGGGTGCAGGGTCTGCGAAAGAGTTGGCCTCAGGAGTCGAGGCCCTTCTCGTGGGCCGCATTTTCAACGATGCACATATTATACAAATGAAATACACGGGTAACTTTGAGATGTGGAATGAGTGCCGATAAAATTTGGGGCTTGATCCCAGAAGCTGGAATGCTGATGGACAAATTGTTCCAGAACTTGGAGTAAGCAAAGAGGAAAACGTGTGACGGCAGCCATGCTACAAAGGATGGCAAAGGGCCTGTGCTGAAGTGCGTAAGGGGCTTCGCAGGGGGAGCCTACCTAGTTAAGGGAAAAATACCGATTACGGAGCAGTTTAATAATGAAGACTAAATTTAATCTTAAGCGGCTAGGCCAGAGTGGGCCAGGATTTAGATGTTGGCACCTTTCTTCATGGTTTAATGACGTGGACCAACCAAGCAGTTGTTTGGTGAAACACTTTTGTATGCTTTCGAGCGCAGCTCTGTCAAATTCTGTCATGTTGGGAAAAATTATCAGGCAATATTCAAACAGAGGCCTGATGTGGGATTTCTAGATGTTGATGATACTACTTGGGGGACGAACGGAGCAGAACAGAAGGGCCTCACCTCTTCTAGCCTTGGCGGCTCGCTCAGAGAAATTGGAGGAGCCAGAATAAGTGAGGCCTTAATTACGGATGGTAGGTCAACTGGCCATTGGGGACCCAGCAAGAGTGAGGGATTTAGGGGGCTACTGGAATTCTCAGGTTAGGACCCCGTACTTATCAGTGGAAAAATTCATCATCCTGGAGTGACACCGGCGGTCAAGTGCACAGAGGTCTGCGGAAATGCTGCGGAGAGTGGGAGTATCATCATTAGAGTTGAAAGAGTAGACTATTTTTATATTATCTGCAAGCAAGAATGGTGCGCCATGGTTTGCTGGACCTAGTGCGTCATTATTGTTTATCAGAGATAGAGGGGGACAAAGTACACTGCCTCTTATAACGCCACCTGTAACAGGCCTCGGTTAGATGATTGTCCATTGGCGAGGACCACTTGAGAACAGTGAGTGAGATACGATTGCAGCCAAGAAATCACTGGATCGGTAATGCCAAATGAACTCAATTTAGCCATGAGATGGGTGTGTGAAACACGATCAAAATCCTTCCATAGATCTGGGTAGAACATGACTTATGCCTGCCAGCTATCAACTGCAATAGTGACTAGGTTGAGGAGGTCGAACTGACTTGTGGTATGTGATGGCGGTTTTAAAACCCGTGCTACCTATTTCTAAGAAGGTCTGAAGCAAAAAGATGGGTACTTAAGCCGTCTTGGGCAATCGTTTTCATCATTCTGGGAATGACAGCGACGTGGTTATCGGGACGGTAAATAGCGAGTTCATGAACAGGTCCTATTTGTGTACCATAATCATGACTGAAGGCTTTCAGTTCAACGGTACCAAACCGGAATTGAATGGAAAAATATGTGTCTAGTACTGAAAGTGGAAGATCCGATCCACTGTTACTGACTGCAGCTGAGGGTAACCCATTTGTTCGGGATGCGCAGACGCTTCATAACGTTAAGTGAACCCGAAAATATTATTTGTTTCAAATATAAGGGTAGATAGAAAGGAGCTGGTGATAACAAGGAGACTCTTTGGGTCTAAGTCTGAAGCGGAGGCCATGGAATTGGTGAAGTAAATGTTAAAAGCCTCAAAAACATCACAAGGGGAGGTGGCCGAAGATTTATTCGGTAACAAGACGCACTGAATGGTAGTTTTTGCCGTCGAATTCCTTGATTTATATAGGAGTAAGAGTTTCAAAGCTTTACTGGAATGCCTCGGAGCTTGAGCTTTTTTATTGCGATGCCGGTCTCCCTCTAGATCCCGGGTAACATCAGAAAGATTTCCCAGTCTCATCAGAAGGGAAAGTCGTGGTCTCGGAGGTAAAGTGTTCGCATCCCAAGATACTTTTGTCGCAAGGAGGCAAGGTTGGATTTCCTAGGAGAAAAGTCTTGGACAGCCGGACTAATCTCCAAGTGGCAGTTCCGCATGTTAGGGCAAAAGTGGTTGAATGTCCGATGGGTGTCAGTCGTTAGAAAATCAGTGGTTCCATCTTGGTTATGGATGATATAGTGCAGAGGGTTCCAGCTTAGACGAAAGGAATTGTTGATTGAGGCTAGATTGCCTGATGAATAAGAATGAAATGGAAGACTACCTGCTGCTATCCCGTGGTGGCTGCCCAGAAATTTGTGCAGAACAGAATGCGAAAAGTTGGAAAGGCTGTGAGGGAATATAGGATCTAGAATGTTGGTGTTTCTATTGAGGATTTTATTGCGTCGCACCCAATCCCTAGTGTGAGTATGGGGGACGAAGTCTATCAAGTTGGAAGATGCTGTGAGCTCCCTCCAGAGTACCTTAGACCAGGTGAAACCACCGGCTATGAAATCGCCGCCGGAGGTAGTAGCGAAAGTTAGTCAAAGACTTTAGTTAAAAAAGAAGTCTGTAGCAGCAGAGGAGGGCGGGCGATAGACACAACCAAAGTGCATGGCTGTAGTTGAGAACGGAATTGTGGGCCATAGAGAACCCGGAACTGGGTCGAGTGTGGCATGTCTAATGGGAGACACTGAAAGGCTGTGCTGTAAATACACAAGGCATACATCTTTGTTTCTGTCAATCCCATCTACTTTAAGTTTTTGTACACCTAAAGCAGGATGTCACCGGTGGGCGTGTTTTCCGTGATCCAGGCTTCAGTAGTAATGATGGAATCAGTGCCAGATATTCTGACATACGGTTTTAAGTGGCGAGGCTCATTCAAGGTGGGCCGGGAATTAAATAAGATCAAGGATAATCCATCCACGTGGGGGAAAGTACAGGCGGGAGGGCTTGAGTTGAAGCTATCAAGGCAGAAGGAAAAAGGACGTTGAGCAACTCTGCGATGGCTTTAAAGGATTCAGCGGCAGAGGATTCGAAAATGAATAATTACTGGATGTTACGAGGTGAGCGAAAAGACATTTGACCAAATGGCCTTGCTACCTTTCCTGATTAGTTGGGACCGTTCCATGCTCGAGTGTGATGACAATGTAGATGTATGGATCATACTGGCTTCCCCACTTGGCAACCTATGTAGTGGTTGGTATTTTGTGGTAACAGCTGGCCTCAGAAGGTAGGAACCAGGAGAATTTGGAGAGGATTCGCCGCTTGTCGATGTTGCTTGCCTGGGCGGGGTAGGACAGATATCGGCGGCCGTTGGAACGGGTATATGGAGGTTATTTTAAAAGAAGGTAGTGAGAAAAGCAGTACTACGTGATTGGCCTGTGGAGTTAGGTATTCTATCGAGGGTGTAAACAAAAGACAAGGTGCAGATTTTTGAGAGTGGTTCAGTAAGGCTTGAAGGAAGGAGTGACTGTGGGAGGTTAAAGTTTACACGGAGGAGGTTCTGCACTTACCCTTCAGGCAAAAGGACTGTGGTAAGATGGGCATTGGTGGGACAAGACGAAACTTTTTGTATGGTAATGGAACTAACGGGATGTACAGTGGAGGCGCGGAAAGATTTGGAGATGATGAATTAGGCAAATCCAGCGTTCAGCAATATCTGTGAGATGGGTTGCGGGTATGGTTTGCAAAGAAGCGCGTGGAGCTGGGATTTCGCTGAGAGATGATACGGTTTGAGAAACTGTCTGTTTCGGGAACAGAAATTGTAGGCCATGGCACTTTTGACATCCTACTGAGGTATCTGTTCAACTGTAGATTTTGCAAGACCATTGGATTGTGGCCTGGCGATATAAGGACTTTTGCGGTCTTCAGCAAGGATCAAGGGCGAGTTGTTCAATTTTCGATTTGCGGCCATGGATTTTCGCTTGTGCCGACGCTTTGCACTGGGGGATGAGTACGAGGCACTACCAACTTCCGTCCCATGGGCGATAAGTTGGTTCGCGATAATCAGCTTGTGTTTTAAGAGATGCTACTTCATAGCGGTCTGATTGCGAGTACCTGCCCCGAGGGCTGACGGGTCTGATTCTATTGAGTGTGACCTAGCTGTGGTACGGTGCCATCCAACGGATAGGTTTTGTCTCAGCTAGGCAGTGGGGAAAAGAATGATCATAAGTTGTCTTGTATCGCCCTGGCAGAATGCGGCAAATGTGTTAGGTTAGGCAGGCTAGGCAATTTGGGAAGCTGTTTTGATGCACATGACTCGGCTGTCTGACAGGACTGGCTGGATTCGAGCCCCAGGTATCTAGGACATAACCGGAGAGTCTAGAGCACCTGCGGGCTGGTGGGTTTGAAGGCTGTCCAGGGTTTGCGTCAAGGTCTACATCTGACCATTTTTGGCTGCCAGACGGTAAATGCATTGAGTATGTTGGGGGGATGCATGTGATGGGTGTTTTTTCGGCGGGTTCCGACCCTGGGTGTCTGAGGGAGTTAAGCTTCTTCCCCACTTCTTTCAGCGGCATTTTCTCAGTTACTGGTCGAATGTATTTGTGTGATGAGTTACCGGTATTAGCGTTCCGTTTATGAATGAACTCACTGGCCGTCAGCGAGTCCAAAATGTGAAGGAGCAGGGCGTTGGTTTCGTCGTGTTTATTTTCGCAGTCTGATGCTACAGAATATCACCCGTTCCATATTAGCGGCCTTCAGCAAGGTGCTGCTGACTACGTTGAATTGTGCACTGTCGGGAATGGTAAATACAGTGGAGCGATTTTAATTTTGCATTCAGTTCAAAACCTCTGAGGATATACCGTCAATAAAGTTGCACTCGGCAACTAAACCGTAGTCCGTGGTTATCTTGGAGGGCTCGAGTAGTCCAGCCCCTTCAAAGCTCCGCCATCTTTTCCGTCTCCCATCGTATAGCAACACAGTGGGCATTAGCTCGATGCTGCTTGGTATCCTTTTGTTTATCCTGCTTCTTTTCCACATCAGGTCTCACTACATATACTTCCATCACTCTACCAGCTATTCCGGAATAAAAACTCAGTCTCATTTCTCTCATTTGAAGTGGTTCACTAACTGAACTCAACATCCAGTTATGACGTCACCTATTCTGTCCCCACCTTGTTCCCCAGCTTGGTTTGTTCCATCATCTATGCAAAATTTATTTTTTTGTTCTACCAAGTGGTTACACTGGGTAGTATCTGAACCTATTTACCGATTCTTATAGCCCTTACTCCCCCGTTTCCTATTTTAGTGTTATTTTCCATGGCCTCAGTTCGTCTAAGGGATCCGCTGCATCGATGAGCCTGTACTTCACTTCTGTCCTTCATCCTGTTAATCACTAAACCTCAGCTGGAAAATACCCAGACTTCGTTTCTCTATCTCCTTTCCCTTTTTCCAGTGATCCTCAATGCCGGCCAACCACCTTAGGCACTACAATGGTTGTCCCCCTGGCTGGTGCACTGGATAATAATGCTACGTGGCCGTCTGTTGATCGCCGTTCCCGTTGGTTCTGTTGTCCAAGTCCTCAAAACCTGACTAACTGAACCTTATTTATACACCCCTATCGAAGTAGCTCTGCTTTATGTACATGCAACATTGATCACTTACGCCAATCCCATCGGTGCTGGGCGCGGTCAGATCCCCCGCCATGGCCGGCGCACATCGGGCTTGGAGGCTGTCTTCAACGATGTGCGAGCGCCACTAGGCTGGTGGATTACGCCTCCTGTGTTTACTTCACGAAGTATCTTTCAGGTAGGGCTCCTAGGGCAAGGTCAGCCTCACCCAGTAACACTGATTTTGGATTGCACTCTCTAACTCTCCCAGCTCCACAGCATCCATCCCCGTCGGTTGCAAATTGCATGCTCCCACCATTCTTCTTCCGCCACGGCTCATTTGTAATTCTTTTCAACTCTCTTATAACCTCCCTTTCGTGTCGTTCTACCTCCGTATGCACACCTACCCATTTCATCCTTTTTCCTGTCGTTTCTCACCATGACAGCCCTCACTACGTGATGTAAAACCGCCCTATCCATTTTACTCCGCTCAAAGCCGCAGTATTTTCTTTTCCACCTATGTCGCCCTTGCCGGCTCCTATTCCCTATTCACTTGAAAAGCAACTAGCTACCACTTTGTCAAATCGTTTTTTGTCCTTCCATCTTATGTCTCCCGTCATTACTCGCCAAACCCACCCGTACTCAGGACCAATCGACATTCAAGAACCCGTCGTTCCAACATTTGCATCTTTTCCAGCCGCATTTATCATCTTTCACCACCACTATATTTCCCCTGCTTGACTCCGCAATTCTTCAGTGGACCTCCTTCTTGGGCAGCGTCCCGAATGAAAACTCTTCGCTCACTCCGTTTGTGGAATAACCTGCAGACACTTAGCTTTCTAGTCCCATCCTCTCAACTCCGAAGCGCCCACATTTCTCGTGCTTTTTGTCCTAACACAGGCTTAGCTGTCTGGGTACTTCTTTTCTTTTTTCTTCTCGGTCCTCGTCCCGTTTTATCTGCAATAAAATATCTGAATTGTCATCTCTTACCTGTTTCTCTCCCATCACCGCTCTCATCTCTTTCATATATCGCTCGCCACAGACATCTCTAGAGTGCCTTCCGTGCCTATCTACTTTTCCGCTTTCCGTCCAATGTAAAGTTATCTTTATGTCTTTACTTTCACGTAAAGTTTCAAACCATATGACCTGCCACCACCTGATCCTTTTGATTCCTTACTTCCTTACCTCTCTCTCACGTTTTTCGGGTTATAACTGGCGTACCTTTGCACCACAGTTCGTCTCACCCCCAAGTAGCCGTTCTCCACAGGTATTTGAGTCTACTCCGAACGCTTAGTATTTTCATTCGCTCCGCTTTCTCCAGCCATTTTCTCGCTGCATAGTGTGCGTCCATTTATCACAGTTTTAACCGTTCTCGATCAAAACCACAAGTCACACCTGCATTATTCAGATTGTCGGATTCACTCTTGTTTTCTTCAATCCATTCCCTCACATTCACTAGTTTATCAACTTCCGCCCACACCCATCGCTTCCGTGCTTCCAAAGACGTCCCTCTCTGTCAGATTCCGATGTTCACCTGTCATAAACAAATTCACCAAAATTTCTCCAAGTTTTTCTCTGTATCATTCGCGTAACCCTGCCTGTCTCTCCCAAGCACTGATACTTCCCTGTTCTACCACTTCACTGTTCTTTGTTCCTTCTCCTTCTTATATACATATAAACATATAAATAGATTTATATATATATATGTTCATTTATTTCCCGTGCTTCCTCGGGTTCTTCGCCGGCTAGTTCTCTTGTTACCATCCCGCTTCCCCTCATGAAGTGTCCATTTTTTCTACATCTGTGCCTCATATCTACCATATCCCGATCCTTCCAAGCCACTGCTGCCATCTTACCCACTCTTAACGTCTTTCTTCGCCCACTCCCTATCTTAAACTAGACACAGTCTGTAAAGGAGTTCAGGAAACCCCGTTCCATGCATTAGCATCCATGTTACAAACGACGTTTATCATTCGTATGAACTATCTTTGCTGGAATTCCGATTGTCTGTTTCATTTCCCCAAATCTTTGTCACAAACCGGACTCCTACCGTTGCCTCGAGCGAGAGTCGCTCAGCTTGAACTTCGTTGTGACTGTATTTGGTAATCTCATCTTCTGTATCTAATCTTTTGCTGTAACCCAGCTGCAGTTGTTGATTTGTTGTCCAATTTGGAGCGAAAGAGCCCAGAAGGAACATTATAGAGGTTTGATTATTGTAAAATTAATAATTTGTTGTATATAGTAACGTAGCTATTTGAAATCGACCTTGTTTTGAATTGTGTCAAAACCGGTTGCTACGCGTCGCTCGAACGTTCCGGTGGCTGGACTTTACACAGTCCTTTTATTGCATTGTAGCATGCTCCAAGGCTGTCTAATCCCTCACCATGCAACTCGGTTTTTTGTTCTTCTTCTCCTTGTTTTCATCGTTTCTGGGTGCCATACTTTCCCATGCTGACTTCCAGCCCTCCCCAAGCAAAGCCCTCAGGTTCCAACCTCCTCTTTTTGGCTGAGCCAGTTCCTTCTTTTGAACCCATCGTCCAGGTTCATCGGGCACATCTGAATCAATCCATTATTCATCGGTCTCTATACATTTATATCCCTCCTAATTCTACCTAACCTACTTTTGTCGTGCATATTCCCTAATTTTCCAAACATTTCTTTCATCCAATCTGTAGCTCGGAAACATTCCATAGTGCCTCTGGCGTGTATCGGGCGGTTCCGAAATAAACTAATATTATAATATCATTTATTAATTGAGCCGGTCATGTCATAAGTCTGATGACCCTGTCAAGGGCCTCAGTTCGCGATTCAAGTGAGCTTACGTGATGTAACAGGCTGTCGATCGTACTATGTGTCATCCCAAATGTTAGGTAATGAGACGGGACATGGCGTGGTCAGTGGGAGACGTACGACTACAAGTGACAAACTCTTACTCGCCGGTCTGCCTTTTGGGGGCAGCCTTGTGGCGGCAGGCCCCGGATAATCAACTGCGTTTGCTGGTTGTTTGGCCATTGCAAAGAGCGCAGGTACGATGAAAGATGCAATTCCATAGCAGGCCATCTAGGGTGATTACAAGCAGGGTGGACAAGGGGGTTTTACTGCATAAACGACCAGGGTTTTAGCCAAAGAGATGTACATAACCAATCTGGGTGATTTGGCCAACAATCAATAAGTATTTTGTAGATAACTCGAGAAAAGTGATTTTTGGTTGCCATAGATCTCAAGTCTCTAGTAAAGGGTCTCGTTTATTTTTCACGGTGATGAATAACAGACACACCGTGACGTGCTTCAGTTATCACCACCGACAACTTATCGCTTCAGTGTGAATAACTACCATTTCCAGTTGTGACACGAGACTAGGCCTAAACGACGGAAAAAGTAAAATCAAGAAGACCTGATTTACAAGTCAAGTTGATCTCGACCCGTTGCTGACATGATGGATCAATTAGTCGACTACGGACCATTGGGGCTTCAGGATCATAGGGTCACCTGGTTTAATTTGACACACACCATTGCTCTCCTGAGAGCCGAAGTCGCCACAAAATGGAATTTGCCCCGAGTAAACTTCCCCGCCCTGGGGGAATTTCTAGCCGTAGTGCAGCAGCGACAGGACCAGTCCCGTAGTAAAGCACACTGGCACAGCTTGAGGGGAAGTCTAACCGAAGCCACGCGGAAGTTTGTGACGACAGCACCTAGTACGTTCCTGAAAAGCAGGCTGATAATGCTCCGCAGCTTGCTGAACACCCTAAAAAGAAAGTATGTTGCATGGAGTGGGTATAGATCAGACCACAGCTCGAAGAACAATACCGAATTTATGTACATCCGAAGCCCCTGTATTGCACAACGCAAGCAGGGTACTTCTGAGTATCATAGCCGGTTCCCACACGAGGCGGTGGCAGACCACAACAACTTCTGTTGCATTATATTATCAGTGACGCAGGCTAGACCCGGAATAACAGGTATGCAGCAAACTGATGGAACACTGATGAAAAGCAACGAGAAGCCGCTAATGCCTTGGCTCACTAATAATCAGTTTTTGCTTCAGAAAGACCAAACCGAGCACGTGGCAATGCGCAAGTCACGGCGACTCAGGTACACGGCTACCGAAAGTATCCGTAATGTCAGTCTGAGTGGGGGTACTGCGTAGTCAAATTACCGAACCTCAAAGTCAAGGCAAATTTGGTTCGCAGACTCGATGATACCAGAATAACAAATTATACACACGCAAATTGCATACAAACCACAACTGTACGACCACAACGTTTACAACGGGAACCAGGCTTCAGCAATTCACTGCCAGATACAACCGTCACGGCAACTAGAAATCGAATCAGAAAGATGCCATGGCACACACGAGCGAAATATGAGCAAGCGTTCAAATGTAGTGTTTCATGTTTGCTGTATTTGTTGGGGGAGCAACAATAATAGATCACATATTCTAGGCGAAGCAAGTGTGAGCCAATGAGTGGGCAGTATTTCTTAAATGTGCGTTACCCCACCCGCCAAGTTCTCCCATGAAAAGTTCAGTTCCCAGGTGGTAGATCGGTGTAATGATTCACCCTGACCCACCTAGACCCCGAATTCAGCGCAAACCTCGCTCGTCATGGGTTATGTCTACCGCCGGTTAATCGCAGACACACTTGCAGAGTTTCTTGAGTGTTTGTTGGAAATATACGGGCCTTGAAGTTTTAACACTCAGTGATACGGTTTTCTTCCATATATAGAACTACAAGCTTCGGCACTGTCGAGAATAGTGAGCAGTTTAGTGAACGTAAAGACTGAAGGCTTTTTGGCTGACATTTAGATACGCAGTCAAATAAATACTGAGAGCTCTCGACGAAGGATCGAAATAGTTTAGGGGATACTTGAACGTAAGGGGTTCAGTTCGCGGTGAAATCTCCTCCGGAATATATTTGGAGCAAAACGTATATCAACTTAAACACAGGTTGAATAACAGCACAAAAGAACTTTTCAGAATTGTAGGTGCGTTTGAAAACCTCCAACAAACCGTGGTTCCAAAGATTCTGCTACAGTATAAACAATATCCATTCCCGAGCTCATTAGTAGTTTTCCACAGAATACCTCCACGGTAAATTTTGAACACCGTACCAAGTTAGAAGTAAATGTGCTTCAAAAATTGTGTGAGGGGTCAGGACCTCTTGGGAATATGCGAGAGATGAATGAAATAAATTCAGAGCCGACCAGTATCAGAGGTTTGGAGAGGTATTTCAAGAAACTTGTTTTCAGCTTGGTCTGTCGCAATGAAGTCACCCTAGCCACTGCCCCCTTTAGACATACAGGCTTGACCGACACCTTGCGGTACATCTCCTTCGGTTGTTTTCAACACCACCGTGTGTACGAGGCCACCGATTCCCGTGAGAAAATCCTTGATTACCCCAAAGGGGTCACCTTTCTGTGCGAATGGCCCTCCGTAATCAAGACAACATCGCGAATCCCAGATGACCTTTCCTTGGGGATACATCCTTGTCAAAGCTCTGGTTTCGGTGCTGTGCTCCAACATAACGTAAGCCGTCATCTGAGTATATTTTGGGGAGAACCTCGACTTGCGACAAACCCCTGAAAAGCCACTAAGGATGGATCAGTGGTCGTGTTATGTACCAGATAGAGATGAACTGCTCTGAGTTGTAAACATGATATCAGGCGGCCACACGTTTTTCCTTCTCTTCCTCTGTTGTCGCACAAACGGCAGGCCAGAATAATCGACACCGATCTCCATTAAGTAACTCCTTCACGTTTCGACTCTCACGGCCAATACCACTGCAGCCAGTTCCAACCTCGGAAGGGATACAACCAGTAGTGGGGCTACTCTCGCCGAGGCGAATACCACTTGACTGTGCTGCCCGCCATTTTCACCTGCCCAGCCGCCGTAGGCCACTACCCCGTAGCTTACTTCTGATGCATTTAAAAATCAGTGGAGTTAGGCGTCGTTTACTCGCTTGATTTTTGTCAGTCATCTTATAATCGTCACCTCTCCTAATTGACTTGAGCCGCCTGCCAGGTCATGCCACAGCTTGTCACTGTTTTGGAAATGTTCTTCCAGACCAGCCCCTCTTAAATAAAGTGATTAGGGCAAGTTCAGTCCTATTGGTAGCCAAGGCGAAACAAAACCCAAAACGTCATAGGCACATGAGACTGGCGATAGAATTTCTGTCCGTGTGGCTGGTCTTTTGAGAGGCTCAAGAAGGAGTATGAATTCATTGACCTTGGGCATTCCCTCGGGCACCAAGAGTGAGCCGCGTTTTCAATGAGGGTCCTAGAGGCCCTCCCCGGCGCTCGGTTTTCTAGAACTCCCGGGTGGGGCTTGAAACCTCACGGCTTTGGAAGTCCATTTTGTGAGCCTGAACCTCCCTTCCTTAGAATGGTTGTCAGTTTAATCATATATTGAATAGTGTTACGCGAGTCAATAAGAGAATCTAAAAAATCATTCACTTAGAAATGGTTCACTGCTCCTCCTAAATGATCGTTGACGTCACCGAACAGCTTGAGATTTTCCCGGAAATCAAAGTTTGCGCGGGAAGGGGATGATAATGTTTCAAAATGACGAACTACCTGCCAGTTCTCTCTCTGTGTCTTGTCTATTTGTCTTCGTGACACCATAGAAGACGGAAGACGTTGCCATCTGTAAAGCGCATCTTAATTTGAAGGAATATCTTGTATTGCCTTACAGACGTGTGCCTCACCCAATAGAAAGCGGCTTTAAGCTTCGATTAAGAGTGTCGTCCAGGGTGACCCCCTGATGTGTGGTCGTTAAATGACAAGCCCTGAAATATTGCTGCACAATCAAAGTTCAGTTTGACCTTTCCCGGTTTCTCTGGATTTATGGCCTAGTGATGGACTAGGTACCACTAACAATGTGCGCCAAAAAATAAAGCACCTGCTCTTTTTATTTAACCCAAGCCTATGTCGTGAAACAAGCCTCAAATTACTGTGTCCTTATTCGCGGCCCTAAAATCAACCCCCTCTGAGGAAGCATGACATTCTAGTGGCAGTTTCTCGGCTGTTTGGCACTTGTTTTATGTTGAGTCTCCATGGCACACAAGCCTCGGAAGGATCGATCACCTATCTGGAGTTTGCCTCTATTATTATCTAAATTAACCTATCCCCTCGTGAAAAGGCATCTATATCGATCGCAAAGTCAGATAATTCACCGTTACGGTTGGAAGGCCTATTTAATGATCACCGTTTCTACCGAAGTGCAGTTGCTTTGGATTCACTAGTCGCGTCCTCCGTTTGTGATACCATATACGTCCAACCAAATAAAGCGGATGCAACTTACGATGACTTTCATCTCCCTTCACTTCAATAACAGAACCAGTAATAATAGTTCATTTCGGGCAACCCCATAGCACGCTGCAATCCAAGATCAAAAGGTTCAGTTGAAAGCTGAACCCGATTCTCAGGAGGACAGTACAAATATATCCACATGATAAAGTGTAGGAGAAGGCATTTGAGTAGTGCCCGGTAGTGCCCTGCAAATTCAAACTCAATGTCAGGTGGTCGAGCCGGCCGAATCCAGGTGGGGATAGTAAAGCCAAACACAAATCGTACGAAATAAGTCGTTTCCAATGGAGAACCAGACTGAGCCGACGGATATTTGGTTCCAGTGAAAAAGTAAAAGTAAAAATTCCCGAAGGGGAAGCTATCAAGCAATAGCGCTTCGCAACGTATAAGATGGGCTACGAATAAAATTGGACGATGAATATATGTGGTGTTACGGGTATTGAACGAGAAAAACAGGCGAGAATAACAGTTGTGACGTTTAGTGGCCGTGTATTGGTTGAGCAAGTTATGTACCAAAGGGACAGCACACCTGGAGAGTGGTTGTCAAAGTGATGGTGGAGGGATTTGCCGGATAGAAAAGCGAAAACTTAGGGAGGATTGTTTGCTTTCAGAAGAGTGAGATATAATGCATCAACAAGACGGTGGGAACAGGCGATAAATTGACACGTGGTGCGTATCTACGACAGTAGCAAAGACGCAGCTGGCAAAAATGATAGTGACAGGTAAAAGACAATCCACTGATATCCTTTATAAAAGGTGAACACTTCGATGGAGACAGAACAGAACTCTGCGAAGCAAGTGCCCCTTGGATGCGCATATGTAGCTTATGACAAGCTGCAAGATGAGAATATTGCAAAGCAACAGCTCTAAATAGGCGAACAGCGGGACTGGCAGGGGAAGCAAACAATCACATAATCATCGAGTATTGGGAATCTCGAGGTATATTTCGCAGTGATATACTCTGTTTAAAGATTGCCGTACTGAAGTGAATGGCAACTATAAATGTATCCGTTTTCAAATATATCAGCAAATACGGTAAAATGGGGTGAGTTTCGTCTTGGGGAAAAGCTAAGTTTGCTAATGGGACAAGTGAATAGTTTAGCATGAAACCTCGCGGAAGGGGACCGTGAACGACGAGCCAAGAAAGTTGCTGGGTTTACAAGTATGCGATAATTATGCACCAAGGAAAGTAAATTTTGCCAATGGGGAAAAAGTGGTAAGTTATGATAGCGAAGTTGAAATCAAACACGGTGAGAATTCGATGCTAGCCGGGGGGCGGCAGCATGATTGCATCATTTCGGGTGTATAATTGGTGACTTTAATCCGCAACCGGGGCTAGCAGGCGGGGCTGACCGCGCTCTAAATTTCCAACGTGAAAACCATTTCTGGAGGCAGGAGGTGCAATCTACCAACCTAGCTGCTCCCGCACATCGTTGCAGGCGTCCTGCACGCTCAACTTACACCGGTCGAGGGGGTTTATCCGATCGCGCCCCACACCGGCTGTATTTTCACAGACGACATTAGCGAGATCGTATAGCCGTAGAAATGGTGTAGTCCAGGAGTTTGTGATCAGGTTGTGGGGGGTCCTGGGGAATAGGGTCAATGCGGAAGCGATTGAATTGCTGGCGAGTATCAGATTTACAACCGGAAGTGTGAGCCAGATAGTTTGCCACTATCATCTCCGGATTCTTTCAAGACTTCAGAGGGACATGCGCTCCAGTTTTTGTCTGGAAACATAAAAATAGAGGCAGTCAGGGAAGTTCCCAGCTGAGGATCAACGGTTAATGGTAAAGGGAAGGCATCTAGTAACTTAAGCACCTGGAATACTTTGGGAATACTCAGGGCTCTAAGCTATTGAGAGGGACTTGGAATACGGAAATAATGGCGAAAACCAGGAATACGGATGGTGACTTTGAGGTGGACGGTGGTCGCCAGGATTGGATGTCCGGTTGAAGTGCCAGATCAAAGTAAGCAGGAAGGATGGGGCCAGTGTGGACCGAGCCAAGCGAATTAAGTATGATGCGGATAGACAACAGACGCTGAATCAAGCGAATTAGGGCGGAATCTGACAACAGCAGTGTCAGTGTTGTAAATTTTTATGCGGGGTACGAATTTTCTGACGACGGATAAGGCATATGGGATAGATGGTGTCCGCTTTGCAAAAGAATTTACCTGAATCTTGCTTCTTTTACCTATTCGAAAATCTAGGCAACCTTCCTAAGGTTGTTCCAAGGCGGTGCTCATACGGGGTAATGGTAATACCTTGGTGACGTCTAGAAGTTTTGTAGGGACAATTATGAATCGGTCTAGTCTCTGGCAGAACCCAGTGTGTTCAGGGAGTCTGTTTCAAACCCGGGAACAGACACTGATGAAGAACCTTTCTCTTGGTTTTGTCCGTGAGTATGGAAATTTAGTAGTACGGTTTCGGGTACGAAGAGGGTCGGGTGAGTCTTCAGCGACACATACGTATACATCATAGAATGCAGGAGGTTGATTAGAAGATAAAGACTGAGTTTCATGCGTTGTATCTAAAGGCTTTCAGCTTTTAGTAGTTTACCTCTTCGTCATTCAAGGAAGATGACGGGCCGAGCAACTGGCAGGTGAAGGATGGCAGAACTGTTTCGATCTCTAGACTACCAGATTTGCGCAACTACTGGAGGTGCCATCTGGCGTAGGATTTAAAGACCAGAAGCTGGCTGTCGCGCATTTTAAATGTTCTACAGGTAAGGGCTATAGTTCTCTTAGTCTTAGGTCGTTATCGTTTCGGTGAGGGTATAGGTCAAGATGTGGGGTTCAAAGTAACAAACAACTTTAATATCACAGGTGAATAAAATTGCGAAGCCATGGCGCATTACTTTGAATGCGTCATTATTGTGGAGAGAAAACAAAACTGGGCTTAACACACTGCCTTGTATACCACCACTTGTGACTGGCTGGGGTGATAGAGGTAACCGTCAACGTTTACTGCCTGCGATCTCATGCCAGGATAGGATGACAGGCAAGAGGGGGTCTGTCATGCCGTAAGATTTAACCTGGATTAGCAGCAGGGCCTGAGGCACACGATCAAATGCTTTTGTATTATCAAGGAAGATAACAATAAACGCCTTACCGGAGTCAGCCGACGTTGTGACTATATATAGTGTCTTGTGGTCCAACCGAAATGATCGTCAGACTGGCTTTAAGAGAGCAAACTGGAGAAAAAGGTTGAATGAGATGAAGTTTTTTGTGCGGAAAATAAGAATGATGCATTCAGTTTTGTTGCGTAATTTATTTTAATTTACTAATATTTAGTGTATAGGCAGGACCGCCAGAGTAGACTCCACTGACCGCCATGACCGGTCCCTCTGGAGCTATAGCCGCTGATGGTCTGTGGCTCCCAGACAAATTAAGGGTGGGAATCCCAGTAGCCGTCTAGAATCATGCTCAAAATGAGTGACTTGGCTTGTTCAGCGTGAAGAGATTCATAGTGAACCCCTTAGGACCAAGATAAATGGTCAGAATGGAGGCGCTAACGTTGTTGTTGCTGAGGAATAACTCGGTGGTCGAAGCCTTCGACGTGTCTTGTTGTGGGAGTACGCTGCCATAAATTTGAATCACATTTCTGTGACTCAAGTGGAGGTTACGAAAAACAGGTTCTACAGTAGGTTTCAACACGACCAGATTTTAGTAAAAAGAACGTTTTGTAGCCTTGAAAGGGCATTCAAACCATGGATAACAAGGGCCGTTAGTAAGTTGCGAGAACGCGTAGTTCGAAAATGATCACTGGGGTGTCATAAATTAGGCTCCAGGCAACGAATTTACGTAGTTATAGCTTGTATGAATTTTACTCATCAAAAGGCATCATGCAGACAGCCACCTTCACTGTCCCAAAAAGGTTGTGGAAATATTTAAGTGATTTTAGGAGTGCTTCCATGCAAGAATAAGAGGTTATCAATACATACTTGAAATAAAGTTCAGTTCAGGAATAATTCAGCATGAGTTGCACCACTGCGCATTTAGCCGTACAATTCACCAATATGCGTATCAACTATCGCGCACCCTTTTAATTTGAACGCAAAATCCACAATAGCGCTGTTGGACCGCAGAACGCTACCGTGACTATAAAAGGAAATCAGATCGGCTGGTCAGACACGACCTAGACTTTAGGAAGCCACGTTGGTTAATATTCATCACCCCATGGGTGGGTAATAGACGGGCAATCTTATTTTTAACTACTCGTCCAATTATCCTAGATATAACAGGAGTAATATTAATGGGGTGTTAGTTAGCAGGGTCATGTAAGACCTTTTATTGAGGGATGACGATGGATGTTTCTCCACCGGGATGGGAAAATACCTCGTGAAGAAGAAAGGTTGTATAGGTTCGGCAGAGCATCAAAAGTTCTGGACCACCGAGACGATGCAAAGCTGGGGGATGCCTTTTTTCAGGGCTGGTCGGAGCCCTGGTGGAACCTAACACCTTTCTGACTTCAATAGCTGAGAACAATACCGTTGACAGGGTCTCGGCCGTCAAGAAGGTGAGACCCTGGGTTGGACTATCGTGGTCTGTCATGGAGCTAGAAGCAAAGAAAACATTGAATGCTTCAGCGAATAATTGCGGTGAGCTAATACAAATGTTTCCTGAGGGCATCAATATAGTATTCCGGTTGTGCAGCTGCCAGACAGATGGGTTACTTTATTCGGTTGGTAAAGAGCTTAACGTTCTTGCTATTTTGGCCTGTTTTCCTTTTCTCTTAGTTGAAGTGAGAGAAGGCTGAGGTAGAGGAAGGTAGAGAGGTCGTTGGTCCTTTCGTGGGCATGTTGCAGATTCTCAAATTTTTGCTGCTTATTTTCCTGTTGCCTATTGGCCTTTCTCACACTGGCTTTGACTATCGCGGGAGAAACGATGTTTAAATAGGAGAGCAAGTTAGATTACATCACATCCAAAGCCAGCTGATGATCAGATGCTAAAGAGAAGGCATCCCAGGTCTGATTGCGCAGGATATAGCGTAGAATGTCCCAATTTGCATTTTGGAAAGGTTTCCGATTTTGAGTACTTTTGTGCTGATGCAGTTTTACCGACAATTCACATTATATGGCCTTAAAATCACAACCAGGAAAGTGGCCAAGGACATTTGTCTCTTTGTCCTGGAGGCCCAAACTGAAGATAATGTCAAGAATATTGATTCCTCCGGTTAGAGGTGTTGTGCTGCATCCATCTACCCGCACGGATGCGTCAGATAAGATTACACTATTTTCGAGAGGATTTCATGGTTTTCCAACAGATTCCAGGGTTGGATTCTCTCGCTTTGGTCTTAGCAGCGTGCTGGCTTTCAGTTACTTGACAGAAAGTCTTAATTACCGCATTTGCATCACCCGTGTTACCTCCGGAGGGCGGTAGTCACAACCAATGACGAGCTGTCCCTGAAGCAGTGGTGTAGAGATTCAAACAGTCTTGGATCTTATCGAGGGCAGGAAGTTGGAGTAAGTGTATTCCAAGACTGTTCTCACTATAAGCGGGATATCCGCCACTAAGCCTCTCAGAGCTGTCTGCAGAGAATATATCATAACCTGTTATGGATATGTGTTGGAGGGGAGCTCGATAGGTAAGCCAAGTTTCAAAGTCTGGTGTGCTTCTGTTACGTCACAAACGACAAACAGATTGACTTCATTACTCAGCCATTCTTCGACTATGCCCCCGTCAAGATGCCACCTCTGACTCAAAATCGGTTGCACTGACTTAGAAGATCTTAATGGCAGATCTATAACGGTGAATGCTCCTAGGCCGTCTGTCTTGTCATTTTCGGAGGAGAATCTTGGGCGCAGTTTGTTAGACTGGGCGACCTGGGTACCATCTACTGGACTCGATGCCCAAGGAGATTTTCCCCCCGATTTTACACCTCTGCAAATTCATTCCCTGCCAAAATGGTATCCTAGCCACTCTCTACAAGTTCCAAAGCTCTCAACACCAAAACTGAGGTTCCTACTCCGACTTCTGTCACTCTAGTGCAAATGGAGTTGATAATAGTTTGAGGAGTTGAGCAAGTCACACTTGATTTTGGAGCTTCCTCGGCATCCAGTTTCCTGCTTTTGTGCGGTGTTTTCCTTTGACCCATTTTGATGAAGCTTACTTTCGCTCTACACCACCGCTCAAAGTGAATCGTTGAGGTGAATAAAGCACGCTGAGGCCCTTATCCTCTTCACATCGTTCATCGACGTTGAATTTTTGGGAGCAAGGACATTCCGCTAGGCGATTAACAGCATCTTACCCCAAATACAGGCGATTTTCCACCCTCGCGGGATAATTAATGTTTGTTGCCCGAGTATGACATCTGTTGGAACCCTAGTCCAGCTTTGTGATGCTTTCTCAGCCCTAGGTAGTTTTTTGGCCTCGGGCACAAGATAACCAAAGGGGGTGCTTGCTGTTCGGGCACGACTGCCTATGAAATGCGCCAGGTCCTCGACCGTAGTTTTTGGCGAAAACCTACTGATCCTCTCGACGTTCTCGGCCCATCTGGTCTGCAGTTCTGTAGATGAATGGTGCACTATGGCTTCCAATCTTTGTAGTACATATGGGCCCAATCGTTTATCCAGGTAATTCGGGGCGACGCTGCCGTTTCGCGCCTTTATCTTCAGGTCCACTAGGAACTAAGATCGCCCTCAAGAGGTCTTGCCACTGATAGTGCTCCATTGCTCAAATTCCGAACGACCTCGAATGGTAGTCCAAAAGCGTCCTCCAGAATCCTGCGTGCACGGTTGTAACTCCCTCTTCGGGATCCAGCATTCAGCCCCATAGACCGCTTCTTTGGCTCTTCTACGACAGCAGTGCAGCAGACACTTACCTCTGCCCTAGATCGGATGTCATCCTTTGCACACATTTCTCTCATTGTGTGATCATTTGGCACTACTGCCCCGCCTTTGCTGCAAATGGAGACAGTTCCGCCGTGAGTAAACTAACTGCATGTTTCCCCCCAACACATATTTGTTTCGACGGCCCCGCTACGTTGCTAGGCCGAAGGGTTCCACGCCTTATGGTTTCGCTGATCACTTCTTATTCCCGTCTTCGGGATGGTTCTTACCTGGCCCGCCCAGCTACTTCACTCGCTAGCCGGAGCCGGCTTTTTAATTCTACCGTCCCCAATCAGCATATATCCACAAGGCCAAATTTGTATCACCGACTGAAGTACATGAAGTTGCGCTGAAAAGACTAGTAGGCATATCAATATCGAAGGGAGCAGTATCACCCAGAAAGGTCAGAGAAATCACCGAGTTACTTCCTGTACAGCCTTCGTTTTTCCTTGTTTCCTCCCTGGAGTCTTCCGCTGGTTTTCTTGTTGGGATTTCAAGTTGAGCACGGTAATGATATTCCGACGGTAAGTACCTCGTAGTCAAATTACAGAATCTCAAAGTCAAGGCAAATTTGGTTCGCAGACTCGATGATACCAGAATAACAAATTATACGCACGCAAATTGCATACAAACCACAACTGTACGACCACAACGTTTACAACGGGAACCAGGCTTCAGCAATTCACTGCCAGATACAACCGTCACGGCAACTAGAAATCGAATCAGAAAGATGCCATGGCACACACGAGCGAAATATGAGCAAGCGTTCAAATGTAGTGTTTCATGTTTGCTGTATTTGTTGGGGGAGCAACAATAATAGATCACATATTCTAGGCGAAGCAAGTGTTGGCCAATGAGTGAGCAGGATTTTCCGAAAAAAGCGCTAGATTATTATTGTTCTTCTCAAGTACACAGGTTGAACGCAATCTCAGTAGCTTAGGGCCTGAAAATGTACCAGGGATGGATGAAAGGTCCGCAGTTTCTACTGAGATACTGTTCAAAGCAATTGACTCTCGCGACAGGGTTGGGAATTTTGCCCCATGAGTGTTGATTATACGTGATACCGTGATATTGAGAGCGGAAAAGAGGGCAGTACCGCAAGAGTACAGCCTTGTAGTGCTGCTCTCCATAGTCTCCAAGGTCAAGGAAGGCCTGCCAGATGATGTCACTTGCAGGTTCATCGGTGATGGAAATATGTTGTATGATTCTCAGCACATCTTCCGGGGCCGCAAATCTTGCCAAACCAAACTAGAAGAAACTCTACACGAATATACCCAGGAACTGGGCAAGAGGGTCCAGATGGATACATCATCGTTTTAGATTTCTCCACATTCTCGGTGGCGTTTGCAAATCAGTCTTTCTGGAGAAGCTGGTAGGCTTTGATTCCATTATGTTCCCGGTCGCCAGGGTGTTTGAGCACCAGGCAGACCAAATATTCGGAGTCAGGGTGAACAAAACTCCGTCCATCAATCATCGAGCGCCAAGAGGCTTACCTCCGTGGTCATTGCCCGGAACCACGTTAATCACCGTTTTTATAAGCGATCGTCTTCCTAGGGTACAGTCAATCATCCTTTCGCTCACCGATGACGTGAAGATCTACCAACGGGTTGGGGCGGAAATGGTTAGAGATTCTGTGAAAGCTCATCTTGACAGTGGAATCAAATGGTAGGCCTGAAACGGCGAACCATTTGATTCGGCCACACGCAGTGTCGTGCACCTAAAGAAGTTCCGGGCAAACGAGTACTCCATAGAAGATGGAACGCTCCAGCTGGTTACACAGGAAAGATGTCTTGACACGATGGTTTCAGATAACCCGTCTCAGACCGCAAACTGCTCCATTTTGGCTCGAAGAGCAACCTTCAGACTCAACAAACTCAACTTACTGCGGGCAAGTTCGCTCTTGAAACGTTCCCATGAACGCTTGCCAAATTGGTCGGATAGCACTCCGGTACAAACACCCGGGCTTGTCCGTCAGAAATCCGGCAAGACATCAACACCATCAAAAGGGCTCATCGGAAAGCCACAAAGCTCGTGCGGATGCTATCCAGCATGATATACTCCGCTGACTACGCAGTCTGAACCCATACAGTGTGGAATTCCGGGGAACCAGAAGGGACTTAACACTCCAAATGAAATCCCTGTGTTCCGGGGAACAAGCTTATCGACACTCGTGCACAATGGCGTCCACTTCATCGCTGCGTGGTCAATCCCCACACTCGGAGCGACAGCGCTCACGACTAATGGCCAGGAGACACTATTTCTCAGTATTTGACTGCCGCCCGTGGAACTTGCTTCCAGGGCCCATAGTTGAAGCGATTAACAAGCAGTCGTTCAAAAGGCAACTCGGAAAGCATGCAGCCGGGCAGCACCATTCGAAACCTCAATGTCCGCATTCGGAATTACGCCCTCCATACAGCCTTGCGACGGAGGTTAGAGGGTGTTTGGTCTAGCATGCTGAGGATATGAACAAGTTTTGTTTAGAGCTTTTAAACAGATCAAGGGTTATTCCAATGTGGTGTGGTGTTGGGACGGAGTTGCCAGGTTTCCCATATTTCCCAACTTTTCTCCCTCTGACCGATAATACGCAGTCGTTTTTTGCGCATTATTCGGAAGACAAAACGAGGGATGTTCCTGCAAGCCACGGACATCCACTAGTTCCAAACCTATGTGAGCATGGTAGCTGCATACCATGCTTCAGGCCTTTGGTGCATCCCACCAGAACATACCAAAATAAGGTGGGAGCAAATGAGGACTGAGTGTGGCAAGCTTTGTTTGGCTAGGAGCGCCATGAAAAAACGAAGTGAAAGGAGAACCAGTGAGGGAAGCATGAACTGAAATGGAGTAAAAACAATAAAAGAATGAAAATGTATTGAAGACAAGGGGTCACAAAATTTTCGCTGGAAACATACGGAAGCGTGTCGGGAAACCCAGAATTGCAAACGAAGAAAAGAGGAAGGTGGCAAAATTTTCATAATCAGTGGGGAAAGAAAAAAAGTGCAAAATGATTCCAATAAACGATAGGGAAGAAAGTAAAAGGAAGAAAAATATCAAAGAGACAGCGGCCCAAGCCGCGTGAGCTGACGATGAAGCTGAATGAAGAAAACGAAGAAAAGACATGGATCAACAGGCTTAAGTGTTCCGCCCCGCCCCCGCGCATCACTCGACTGACACTTACTCACACACATCCAAGCACACGTTACCAACATGCAACACTCTAACTTGCCACTGGTTCCTAGCATCATCGTTCCACGCCAACTGCGTAGCAAAAGACAAGTTGTATGATGAGGTGCAAGTAGGAAGCTCAATTATTTTCCCTCTTCGAATGACGTCCACAGGTAGATTTGTGCAAACGGTGTCTGAGTTGTCTGCATGGAATGAAAGGCACTCCGGGTAAATTGTGAGGCGGGTGTCGGTGATAGACCTATTAGAGGACAGGAGAACGGACGACAGTCACCACAAGTGTACCAGTGTACCACTGCAGCCCGTAGGTGTAGCTACGAATGTATGGAGTCCCAGCTTCAGCACTGAGTTTGTTACACCATTTACCAGACTAGGTGAAAGTTTCTTACCTAGACTTCTGCGAGGCCCACGACTCAGTGAATTACGAACTTATGCCTGATAAATTCATGACCTGTGAGACAGACTGACAGCCATGTGGTTGCATAGTTGACTCCATGACTAACAGGACGTAAGGGTTTGTGATGCGAAATCTGGGCCAGTTTGTCAGACATGCGGAGTCCCTCAGGGGTTGGCTATAGAACCACGTCTATTTCTGCTCCATAAAATAAATTGGCTGAGGAGCTGAAGCTCCCACGTTTCATGTCTGCAGACGACATGAAGGCCGTCGGAGCAGGTCAGCGGGAGCTATCAGCCAGTAGTATCGAGGAGGTACTGAAGTTGACAAGCACACGGCACACGCCGTTAAACGAAGGGGAAAGTCACCAACTAACTGGAGCTTCAGTGGGCTTACCAGTAACTGAGGCAAACGACCGTTCACGGTTGACGGGCCGCAAAAGATGAAAGAGGCAAGAGTTGATATGGCTGCACACTTCATTTGGGCGGAGAGGAACAAGCTGGCTGTCCATGGAGCTCATAAGGAGCTCTTTACACTTAAGTCAACACATTTCTGCTGGCAAGCAGATGTGTTCTCCCTCCTGTAAAAATCCATAAGGAGGCCTTGCTTCGAATAATGTGTACAGGCGTGGTTGCCTATCCTCAAAAATTAAAGCCTTTGCTGAAATTTCCAGCGTCTAGGCACTAGGATGGTGGGGGGCCAGCGGGGAAGGGCCCTCTACCAGCGGTTGCAGAGTACAGAGCTTTTTGCTCTGGAGACGAGGACGCCAATAGGGATTCCATTGGAGTTTTGCAAATTCCGAAAGGTAAAACGGGACTAAAAGCCGGAGATGCGTCTAGGCTACGTCCAGAAACACACCAATAATAATATTATCATTATTATTATCATTATTCTTTTTTGATTGCTCCCGACAGAAGAACACAGAGGATTAGCACAAAACCATGGAGGGCCCGCCGTAGACCAAAGGTGAAGGCCAATCTCTCTTGCAATAGGGAGAGTGGATGGTAAAACCCACTGAACTAATAGTTGGCAAGTTTTGAAAAATGTAGAATCCTTCACGAAACAAGGCCAGACAGTAAACGGGAGGGGATATTACCAGAAGCGGAGGTTGAGAGTCGAAGGGGAGCACCGGCAGTGACATTGGGACAAGTGTTCCATAGAACAAAACGAGACTTGCTGTTTGTGAAAGGAGGCTCTTGTAAAGGCTGTCTCTCGCCGGAAGTTGAGATGATTCCGGGCTTTTTCTTTTTTAGAAAAGACGGATCACGGGAAGATTCAACCACACTGAACCGACGGGAGAACTTGCAACATAATAAAGATTGGAGCCATGAGATCCTGCTTTTTAACTTGTTGAGAGGCACTAGTCCGTCTGACCAGGCCACGACAAAAGGAAGCAAGCTGTTAGAAAAACAGAGAGCGGATATATCGGAAAGCGACAGAAGGTTTTGACCCAACTTGGTGGAGTTCACAAGCCCGGGGCACGAAGAACGGGTGTCGGCTGCTTCAGAGCAAATAAAGAGGCTCTCAAGAGGTCGTGTCCTCATCGGGCCGGATGATGGGACCGGCAAGTACACTAACCATGCAACCGTAGAAGCGGGTAAAGAGTCTGCCAGTCTAAAATCGCCGAAGCTGGCAATAAGACAGGATATAGTATCCAAAGATGAGAGGGTTACAGAGTAAGCCAGAAGCTCTAGTGTAGAAGATGAGAAAGATCGTGCCGAAAGCAGGACAATGAAGGGAATGCGGAGTTTTCTGTTGTGAAGCTGGCAAACAGTGTTGAAGAAAATGAGGTCAGTGAAACAAAAAAACGAGGGCAGCACTCAGGTTAAGAGTTCGGGAGCTTAAAGAATCCCCGTAAGTGCCCTGAGAAGAGGAGACCGCCCTTTTCTGGGGACTTGTTGTTTATGAACACGAGTGCCTGTAGAGTTCGCTGCCGGTGTAACGAATTAGCAGTCACGTTGGTCGGTGCACAGATCATCGAGCTCATTAAACCGTGAGCAGCACGGCAGAATGTCGTCACTCATGCTTGAGTGGGGGGTTTGTGCAGTACAAAAAAGATAGGGACGATAGCAGACTAAGAGAAGATCTGTTGCTGTTCGCCAGGCACTCGTGCCAGCAAGAAGGAATAGAAATAGAATTACCAAATGTGCAGAGTATAAGCCGCATAATTAAAACGCAACGAGGCCCTTAGATTCTCCCTTGCGTTTGCTGAAACCCGTCATCTACCAGAGTGGAGGATACTGAACTGCTGGAGGTAACTGATACAGTCAGTGGAGATGAAGCAGGCTCATCATGGGAGACTTCAACACCACAGAAATAGACCGGGGATTGGAGGATGCACCACAGGGGTCTCTGGGACATACCCTTCTGCAAGCCCTACTAGAAGCGCACATCCAACGCGAGCAGCAGAAAGCGCGTTGGCCAATCAACCAGAGCTCCGCGATATTTGATTTAGTAGCAACGAAGTACGAAGGTGACGTAATTTGGGTGAGCATACTAACGCCACAAGGAAAGAACTATCACGGGGTGATGTACATCGAAATTGCGAAAGTGAAGTTGCACAGCCGGACTAATACCGTCGTGAGCTAGGCGGGCTAAAGACCCGGGCACCAGTAGATGCGGCGGCGGAACTGGCCCTAGAGATCACTCTTGGCAACGTAAAAGAGAATTAGGGCCATTTCAATGGGAACTCAAAGACAATGCTAGATGCTCTTTGGGCCTCTAGTGAGGACATAGCGTAGTGACTTGCCAACATGGCGAAAACCCAGGGAGGGTAAAGCACAAGGCTTGATGCCTTTTCGGGAGGAAGGGGGGCATTAAAAAAACTACTGGAATATATGATGGCTCTTGGAAAGGCCTTGAGAACTCAACTGCAGCGCAGACGCTAGTACGAAGAGAGGCCAACGCAAGGGGCGAAGGGGAACCGAAAGCATATTTTAACAAAGTCCAGTCAAAGCCAACCCCAAGGGTTGCATTTGGCAATATTAAATATTCAAGGGGCGAAGCCACCGAAACGAATGAAGACAATGCCGATGTATGGCTCCGTTATTTTCAGAGAGTTCATGGCAACTATAGTGGCGGGACAGGAATGATGTCCGTCCAAACTGGGGAGGCGACTTTAGACGGGAGCTGGCGGGACTAAAACTACACAAAGCAGCGGACCCAGATGAACTGTGTCCAGTCTCGTTGAAGCTATTAGTCACCTCACCGGCCGGACCCCCTTCACAGCTATTCAACCAGTCTTGGGGGCTTCGGACTGCCAACAGACTGGATTCTGGTGCAGGTGGTGCCAATCCACAGGGTAGGAATAGAGAGGCTTCCAACTACAGGCCAGTAAGCCTGACATACGTGGCATTGAAGGTCCTGGAAAGGTATCTGTGAAACCAAATGGTTGCCCTCCTATCCGGGAGTAGAGTGATTAGTATATACCAAAGTGGCTTTATGAAGAAGAGATCCTGCACGATGAACCTCGGGTTCCCTCCTGGAACAATTTACGGGGAGACATGACATTAGCGAGCAAGCAGCTGTCCGTCACCTCAGGAAGGCCTCCGACTCAGTGAAACAGGTAGTTAGTTCTCGGGCTTCGAGCTTGTGGAATCGATTCACCACTAGGTGACTGTTTAGCCGAGTTTCTCAGAGAAAGAAGGTTCTACGCAGGGGTGAATGGGCACAGGCCCAGTAAGGGCAAGTTTTCCGGTCGAGTCCCACGAGTGCCGCTGCTTGAGCCACTCCCGGTTTCGTTGTATATAGGCGAGCTAGCTCATGAACGGCATTACCCGAGCTTTATGCTTGCTGACGAACTTGAGGCAGCGAGAGATCCTAGGATAAGCGCCCTGCAGAGCGACCCACATAGGGTGGGTCGTTGACGCACAGAGCCGGAGCCCTCGGTCAAAACCTGCAAAGGCAGGCAACTCATGGAGGACGACCCTCAAATCAACCAGAGAGAGCTCGAGGAAGGAGATACCATGGTGGTTCTATAAAGGACTAAACTGTCGAAGATTTGTGGGTGTTTGTGACGGCGGATTTGGAACCCCGTGGGAAATGTTCGGAAGCGGCAAGGAGAGGTATTAAAGCCTTCTCAGAGTTAGTGAGAACTGGTGCCTCGCGGAAGCCCGGGGGTACTGTTGCCGTCCTGCTCAAATGACGTAAGGTGGCCTCTAAAGTACACCATTCAGGCCTGGCATCCAAATTTTATTCGGCAAAACAACTATTTACCAGTATACAAAGGAAATTCACGCGAACGTTTACTGAACTCAGAATCAGGTCCTATGAAGAAAGGCTTAGAGAATTGAAGCTGCTCTCTTTGGAAAGGAGGAGAGTGAGGGTGGATCTCACCCAGGCTTTCAGGATTATAAGGGACTTCTCGGAGCCGGGGGAATTCATTTGCTCCAAAGAAACATAGAAGGCTCAGTGGACACGAGCTTGTGAAAAACCATTGCATTACGATAGTAAGGGCAAGTTTTTTCGCTCATTGAGTAATAAATAGTTGGAACGAACTTCCGTCCTTGGTGGTGGAGGCTCAGAATGTCGCCAATGTCGACAGAAGGTTAGACGCCCTTTGAGGCAGCCCGTTTCAAGATCTGGCGTAGGGTGGAAGACTCCTGCATAACCCCCCGAGTAACAGGACAAGTAGAGCTTGAAGCTACAACAAAAAAGGTGTCACCAGGACACGAGGGAGCTGGGCCGTACAGTGATGGTCAGAGGTGCGTGATGCTGAAATCTAACTTATTCCACTAACCTACAAAGATGAACTGAAACCTAGTGTCATAGGCTGACCGGGAAAAACTGAATGTACCTTTACACACACACGTTTTCCATACTCCCGCATGGCACCAATACGGACTTTATTTCCAGTGGCCGCACTCAGCCCAATCGCTGCGACGTGTAAGGCACAACCATATGCGAAGAGATTGGTAAAAATCGGAGCAGAAAGCGGCTAAACACTGCTCCTATTGCCCTCTCCCCTCCCAAAATGTCACGATGCAGAAGCAGTGGTACAAGGTCTGAAGGAGGGTTCCTAGAAAACAGAAAATTGAGGGCAGATAGGTTGTACCTCCAGGTTGGCCACTACACTAGATAACCGCAGTCAGAATGTGAAGTGATCAAGGGGACCATCGAGCCCCGTTGCGGAAGACAACTCGACTGCAAAAAGATTGTACGGTTCTAAAGGAATCTCGGAGGAAATTGAGGAGGTATGGAGGCTGAAAGTCAGAGGTCAAGAAAAGGAGAGTGTGGAAAGGGAGCTTCCTTGGCATCGCAAAACACGACACAACATATCACCCACAACAACCCCACGCGCATCTGGTCACCAACCTCTTTTCGAATACGTAGCAGCGAATAGCTTGCGTCGTGTTATTGTTCTATTCTTTGTTATTCTTACTATTGTTATTATTTTCTTCCTTCCTCGGCTTTCAGAGTCACTACCACTCACCCAGTCGTGTCCGTAATTGCGATAGGGAGATAGAAAGACCTCAGTATCACCCAAGCAAACCCCATCACGGTGGTCAAGTGACAGAACCACAGAATGGGAATGTCGAGTTCTCACCTTCGTCTAAAACCACCTGAAAAGCTACACAAACTTCACCCATTTGCTTGTCACTGATGACTTCAACTCACCCAGTATCGACTGGAAAAGAGTCGACGTCTTTGAAGCCATCTTTGGTACACTCCAGGCTAACAGAACAAGGATTCAGTGAAGGTTTTCGACTTTCGAGTCGGCGAGTACTTTACGTCGGATGTTGGCACGACCAACCAGTGGGGATGCGGTTTGTTTGGCTGGTAGTTTTAGCATTGCAACACTGATAGCGACTGCACTAGAAAGCTGAATACACAGAGTAGTCTTACGTTCCCCAATGTACAGGCTTACTGAAACAAAAACGTGTAACTCTGTGGTTCTGGATCAAAGAGACTTAAAACCATGGAACTGCTGATAATGAGACTTTGAAACTAAACAAGGACTTTTTTCAGGGAATATGCTGAATTGGGTGGTAGACTGCCTCACAGTAGCGCACGATGGTACCAACTTTTTTATTTTAGACAGAAGGTTCCTTCAGTTTGTATCCTGGGAAGCGGTTCAAAGACTTCCTTTGCAAGAATTATTAAACTAGTTGTTAAGTCAAGATTTCGCATCCAGAGGAAATCCCTGGAAAGTTTTTGGAGTTATGGGGTCACACTAAAAAGCCGTAAATTTTAGTATTACTCTAGATAGCTAAGCAAAAACTATACCGATTTAAATCGATAAACGACGTGATGTGATAGTTCGGTTAATTCCGTGAACTTTTCGAGAATCGATAATGGTTTCATAGATAGAGTAGCAAGCGATATTTTTAATTAGGCTCCATCCCTAATTTTCTAGAAGGGTCTTGTGCTGATATTTTACGATCTCACTGTGAGGCGGCGCCAAGGAAATGACGATCACCAAAAGAGTTGAACTAGCTAACAATCGCTAGGTATTTTACGGTTTGGCTCGAAAAGGGCGATTTGTGGTAGATATAGATCTAGATTTCCAGGTAGAGGGCTTTGTAGATTTCTCGCTGCAATAAATTACGGAAGCACAGTGGCGTGTCGCAGTTATTGTCACGGGAAATATGACTCTTTAGTGTGAATAAATGTTGCTACTAGATATGACACATAACCAAGCCTATAAGACGGAAAAAGGAAAAATTTCAGACAACCTGAGTAATGCGCTAACTTGACCTTGAGGTAGTATCTGCTTCCTTGGCATCACAAAACACGACGCAACATATCACCCACAACAACCCCACGTGCATCTGGTCACCAACCTCTTTTCGAATACGTAGCAGCGAATAGCTTGCGTCGTTTTTCAGGTGGAGTCTTAATATGGGGAAGTGCCCTTCATCTGACGTCATAAGTCAGCGCATTTTCACTCTCACTGAAGCCATCGTCGCTGTTACTCATAGACAACTTCTAAATCGCTGAACTTCCCTTTCCGGGTATTCCTCTTTTTTACGTGTTATTGTTCTATTCTTTGTTATTCTTACTATTGTTATTATTTTCTTCCTTCCTCGGCTTTCAGAGTCACTACCACTCACCCAGTCGTGTCCGTAATTGCGATAGGGAGATAGAAAGACCTCAGTATCACCCAAGCAAACCCCATCACGGTGGTCAAGTGACAGAACCACAGAATGGGAATGTCGAGTTCTCACCTTCGTCTAAAACCACCTGAAAAGCTACACAAACTTCACCCATTTGCTTGCCACTGATGACTTCAACTCACCCAGTATCGACTGGAAAAGAGTCGACGTCTTTGAAGCCATCTTTGGTACACTCCTCCTGGATCTCGTTCTGAAGGACTCGTGGGTGCAGAAATTCGAAGACCCACCAGATATCGCGCAGGACAGGCCCCGACCCTACTATATCTGATCATCGCCAATGAATGGTCCCAAATAGAAGTGGTGCACTACATGACGCCTCTCGGTAAAGGACCAATTTTGTCCAAGCCAGTGCATTCCTTCGCTTTCAGATAAACTCAGGTGACGTGGGTTACTCTGCTGATGAGACGGTGGAGAGTCTCGAAGAGATGATCTTCTTGGTTGATGGTTTATTCGTCACCAGAATTCACCTTCCTCAGAGGGGTAAACTGCACCTCCCTCGCCCTATCAGGCGCATTCTGGGAGAACGCGCACGCCTCCATGCTGGATATCAGGTTACAGGTCTCTCCCCCGATGCAGAAACCTCCGGCTTTATCCGTTATAAATGCAAAGATTGGATCCTATCGAAATACAGTCCAACGATCTGTACTTTCTCGGGTACAGACTAATGTGGCATTTTTCTTCCAGTACAAGGGTCGCCTGAGGAGCCCAGCCCCGAAGCCACTTCCTCTCAAAGATCACTTCGGATCCTCGATTACTTCCCCCAGCCATGTGGTCGGGGACTTCAGCTCCTTTGTTTTTACATTTTATGGCCCCATACCGACTTAAATACGCTTTCGAGCAATACGTAGCCAAATTCGATGTGGATCCCGAAATCAGAACACGATTATCCGTGAAATTCTACGATACTAGATTAGCAAATGAACAATGACATAGAACAGATACGAACTCCAATTACGCGATCACAGGGACTCAGAAGATGGAAGCCAAATTTTGGTACACGGGAAAGGAGCGCGTGTGTCACGCAGGCCCAGAATGGGATATGACAGAGTAGCGCACCATACACGAACGGACAAACGTTGGTCCATGAAAGCATATGGCGTATAAAAACAAGCCAAAGGTGTAAATGATTGAGTGATGTCAAGGAAACATGAAATTGCAATGTTTCTGGGGGATTCTAAACGATCGGTCATTGCAACGCCCCACCGAAATCCTCTCAAGTCTTAGCACAGTCAAAGGTTTGGGAATCTTCCTAACTACCCAGACCCGGTTGCCGGTGAGTGTACCTAGTACGTCTGCCGTCAGAATTCTACTCACGATCAGACTTGGTCCGGTGGCTACACTGACGCGATGTTACTCTGCTTCATCCATGCGAATGGCTGATCGATGGTGGGCGTAAAGGAGGAGTAAAGGTGCTGTCCTCGGGAAAGCCGTCGTGCATCGTACGCGTGTGCTTGTGTGTGTGGGAGGTATCGCGGGTGAAGTCGCACCCTGGTATTTGAGCAAACAGTAACAACTACCACCTACGAGAGGTATCTTCCATACCGCCAGCAATAAACGAGGAACAATCAGCCCTGCGGCGTGTTTCAAGGGGCTCATGAAACATAAACATGTATCATGTCAGTGTGTTTTTGGTGTGTGTCTGGGTGTATGATTGAAACACAGCTACCACCGCAGATGTTAAAAGCCCTCCGTAACGCCAATGAAAAACAGTGAGCACTGCAACGTGTTTTATGAAGATCATGAAGCATAAACTTGCATCGTGTACACGTGTGTCCGGATGAATCTCTAGTTCAGTACGCCAGTATTTCGTTAGTGTCCCCCACACACGGCAGGTGCCTCTAACCACTTCAAAGGCTAATGAGGACTAGTCTGCCGGGGTTATGTAGTATCGGCTTCTCCGTCTTCACTCTCGAGGAGGTTGATCCTGCGTACTTCGCGGACTGGTAATCCGTTGTTGGCTTCCGTCTTAACAGTTCCTATCATTTCGTCAGAGCTTTTCATGGTTTTCATAACCATACCCAAAGGCCAGGGGCTGAAATGCGCGTGTCCGCCGGCGATCATCACTACATTCCCAACCTTGAATGGTCTTGCTTTTATCAGCCACTTCTACCGAGCTTGCAGGGCTAGTAGGTACCCTCGCAGCCATCGCCTCCAAAAAGCATTGGCAAGATAGTTTGCCCGCTTCCATCCACGCAGGTAGCTACCCCGGAGTTTTGTCGGACCTTGGAAACCCCCGTCCGACAATAGAAGTGGGTCGTCCGGGGTTAGCGCCAGATGGGTGAGGTCCCCGTTGGTTACTGGAACCAGTGGGCGGCTTCTCAGAATTCTTTCGACCTCGGTCTGGAAGGTGCTCAACGTCTCGTCGTCGGGGGGCTGTTGCCCAATGATCGACAGCAGTATTCACTTGGAGGACCGGATCAGGTGTTCCCATACACCTCCGTGATGGCTGGCCTGCGGGAACTGAAGTGCCATCGTAGGCCATAGGCCATGATTCAATTCTGTAGTTCGACCCTACTCATGTTTTTATGGCAACGCTGCAGTTCCCGATGAGCACCCACGAAGTTCGACCCACTGTTGGAATATATATCTGCCGGTATATCTTTTCGGTTGGTAATGCTTTGCAAGGCCCGGAGGAAAGAGTCCGTTGTCATCGAAGGCGTAACTCCTAAGTGCACTGCGCCTGGCTTCATGCACGTCCGGACACACCCGTATCGGTTTCTCTGCCTCTTCTCACACCTGATCCACAAAGGCCCGAAATAGTCCAACCAGGTGTCGCTGAGTGGCCACCAACCCAAAGCCACTCTACATTCTGGCAGCGGAGCCATGTGTTGTTTGCCCGCTGCGGCATTGCTTCTCCTACAATGTACACAAATTCGGATTACGCGTTTTACATTCGCTCCTCCCCTCAGCAACCAAAGGCGCTTTCGGATGACGCTTGTCACGTGACTTTCCCTAGCATGTTCCTCTACGGAGTGGATGTGTTGAGTCATCAGTTCCATCACGGGTTGTCCAGCCGGTAGCAGTAGGATGTGTTTCGTGTCAAAGCTCAGTGATAAATGGTCAGCCTACCATCTACTCGTAGTAATCCATCATTGAGTTTGGGGTTTAGGTGCTCCAAGTCGCCTCGCGGAGATGATATCCCTCTGTCGATTGATCCGGCTCCTTCGGCCCTCTCCAGTTCTCGGATGGAAGCCTCCTGTTAAATAATCTTGAATAAATCGTTTTCTGCGGTTCGTAATTCATCGGGGCTTATTAGACCCACTCGTTCCCGGCCGGAGGGGCGGATTCCTTCCATGACTACCAAATGTTTCTTGAACCTGGCAAACCAAACTAATGACGGAAGCGTCTTCATCCAGGAGAAAAACTTGACCAATCGCGAAAAAATGAATGTCGCTTCGACGACCGTGGCCGCCATTACTGCTCCTTTCATCTCCAGTTCCGCTTCCAGAGGCAGTTTTGATTCGTACTCGATCCAGTCCTGTTTAGGCATTTGCGGGAATTCGGTCCTCCCGTCCACGTGTCAAGTTGCAGGAAGTTGGCCGCTCCTCGGGAGCGCAGTTCGGTTGGGTTATCACCAGGCTTTAAATATTTCCACTGGTTCATAGCCGTTTCATTGAGGATGATCACGTGTGGGTTAGCAACGAAAGTACTAAAACAAATCCTGACGTTGGTAATACATTACAGTACTATCGTCGAGTCCGTCCAAAAACTAGCCGACCAAATGTAGAAGTCGAGACACCCCTTTACAGCTTGTACTGCCCTGACTGCTAACACGGCTGCGCTGAGTTCAATGCGCGGGATCGAAACCGATTTCAGTGGGGCAACGCGGACTTTGGCGAACAGGATCCCCGTAGCTTATTGTCCATCCCCCGTGCACAATCGTCCGAATACCACGGCTTCGTACCCGACTTCGGATGCGTCAGAAAAGGCGTATAGTACTCCTGTCTGTGTTGTATTACCGGGGAAAACATTGCAGAATCCGTGTCCCCTAGTTTCTTTAATTTGTTCATAAATTCTTCCCAGTCCAACCGGTCTTCTCGGTCCGGTGGCCGGTCCCAATCGACTTTCTTACGGCAGAGCCGCTACAGCGGGATCCTTCCGGGTAACAGCCAGGAATGGACAAAGCCGAGCGGATCGAAAAACTGGAGACAGCAGGTAGTATGCCACGACGGGTTACTGGCAGCTCTGGAACTTTCAGCTCGAAAACAAAGTCGTCCGTCTCCGCGTTCTATGGTATTCCCAGCGCGCTTTCAGTAGGGAGCGCAGACCCGTCCAGATCCCGATTCCTTCCGGCCTTCTCGTGGTACGCAATGGTTTCAGGCACTTTCGAAGCGTCCCACATCCATTTCGGGAGATGTAAGCCGCCCTCTTCTAGCCATCTTGTTAGGCCTTTGAACCGCGCTAGGGCCGAGTCTACATCATCAAACGACCGAAAATAGTCGCCGAAGTAGAAGTTTCCGCTGACGCTATCTACTACCGGCCAGTGGACCAAAGCTTCATGTTTGCTCGCTGAATCTCGAAAGGCGTAGTTCGCACAAAGCGGTGATGACATCGCTCCGAAGGGATAGACGGTCATTCTATATTTTATCACTGAAATGCCTCGGTTGTTCTCTCCCCACCATAGGAAACGCAGATCAACTCGTCCTTCTACCGGCATCTTCACCTGGAGAAATACTTCTTCGATGTCGGCGGATAGAGCAACTCTGCTCACTCTGAAACGGCACAAAATTTCAATCAGTGGCGTGGTCCAGTCAGGCCCCCGTAGCAGGCGATTGTTTAACGACCTGCCCTGAAAATTGGCTGCACAGTCGAAAACTACCCGCAGTTTTCCGGGTTTCTAGGGGTTGAAAACTGGGTGGATCCCTTTTCCCGCGGTCGGCGGCTGCAGGCTCCTCTACAAAGTAGCCGCAGGCTTCATTTCGCTTCATTACTTCTACGTATCTTTCCCCGGCCTCGAACAAAGCGCTCTTTCAGCTGTAGTAGTCTTTGCAGAGCATAGTTTTTGTTATCAACCCAGAGGTCAGCCGATGTACTCCATGGAAGGGAAACCTCGAACTGCTTTTGGGGCCTGTAGTTCCCTGCCGCACTGTCTGTGGGGCGGGGTGGTCCTCTTGATACAGTGACTGTCTTTCATCTTCAATATCGTGAAACCCTTTTTCATACAGCCGCTGCAACCGATACTCTATATGGTCAGTTTCGGCTGATAATTTACGGAACCACTTCCCCCTAATAAACTTTATAATATCCATTACAGTGCTATGCGTACGGTGTAGGGTGCCTGGCGGTTGCCCACCCTCTGGTCCAGTACCCAACGTCCCTCCGGTACATCACAGCCGATAGAGAGGTCCACTTCGTCGTCCCCCCAGTCTACGACGGTTATGCCCTGCAGGTGGAGCCACCTAGTTAAAATTGCGCCCACCGACCTTGGTGCTCGCATGAGGAGATCAGGTAATGTGAATGCCCCCGCTGATTCGATTTTCTCATTAGTACCTTAGGAGATGAGCTGTAGCCTCAACCGGACGGCAGTCATCACTTCTGTTCCGCCCACCGTGCTCACCGCTGACGACAACGTGCTTTTAGTGAACCGGTGTTTGTCGGCAAACCGCTCCTCCCCCAGGGTTGTGTCTGATCCACTGTCGATGATGGCCAACGCTTTGACCACTCCAGTTGGGGTCGTCACTCCCACAGCAACTACCCCTAAAGGTATTGGCTAACTGGCCAACCGCGACGTTGAACAAATCACATCGGGCCTGATGTTCATCTCCGGTGTATTTTCTTTCGCCGGTGGCGTCTGCCCTCACAACCCTCATGACTACGTCTGGTCCTTGTTCGACAAGCTGCCTCCCGATGCGTGTTGTTAAGGCAGATAGAACAAGCTCCTGTAGTCCTAGCAATTCCCAAATTTTCGTCTGTTGTGGCCTTGATGAACTTCGGGCTTTATAGTAGTCCATGGCTGGCGTCACAGCACCTGCAACTTGGATTCGCCATAGCCTCACGTGAAATGACGTGTGCATTGGCCCAAGGCTGATATTTCGGATGTTTCCGTGAAGTGGTCTGAGCCTGGCTAGTGCTAGGCTTGCTTACCCGGTTACTGTCCCGGATAAGTCGGCCAAATCCACTGTCGGCTGTTTTGGTGTGCCCGCACAAGTATTCGGTCAAGCCTTTGAGATGAGGCTCACTGTCGCTCCGGCTTATACGTTCCGCCTCTTCTGCCCACCGACCCTTAGTTCAGGAGAGAGGTGACGGACCATGCCCACCAAGGTATGCATTGCATTGAGGTCAGCCCTGTAACCTCAATGGCTGAGGGCTGTTGAACAGCTCTGCGTTTTTATCACTGGTTCGGCCACTGAACAGACGTAGCATTTGGTTCTTTTAGCCGCTACTATCATGCCCTCTATAGAGTTCGGGCTACATTGAATAGTTAGCCGAACAGTTCCCTCAAAATCTTCTTTCCTCGTGCGAAGCCTTGCTCCGAGTCGAGCATGGTATGCCTATCGATAGATTCTCTTGCTCGGCCTCGACAGTAATGAGTCAGATAGAGAAAAATTTGCCCGGGGTAGGTTATTTTGTTTTCGGCGAGGGTTCTAAACTTCCAAATGAACCTGCAGTAGTGTTCAGATCGCCCATCGAAAACGATCAGTTCTACTCCTGGCAGATCGATCGTTGGTTGAGTCGATAATTTATATCCGACGGCAGGCGCAGAGTTTCCTATTTTAATTTACCCTGATCTGTTAGATAGGTCGTAGTGGTTGGTCTTTTGCTCAAGCTCGTTCTGCTCACACTCCTCTTCTGCTTTTTTGGTCTGCTGTCAAGACGATAGGAGTTGTCATTCTAGATCCAATATCCTCAACTTAAATGGGTCAACATTCTTCCAATCCGTATGACTCCCATGATTATATGAGCTGGCGCTGACAGGACTAGGTGACCTAGCATCGACTAAAAAAACATAAGTTGCTAACCCCCCCCCCAGTGACTTGCCTTATTACTTCCTGTCCAGATTCCAATTGTTTTGATCCTTTTCCCGGAATATTGCGTACTTTCCCGTTCCAAGTGGTTCAGTTGAGTATTGTAATGAGCCTTTAAGCAATACGTAGCCAAATTCGATGTGGATCCCGAAATCAGAACACGATTATCCGTGAAATTCTACGATACTAGATTAGCAAATGAACAATGACATAGAACAGATACGAACTCCAATTACGCGATCACAGGGACTCAGAAGATGGAAGCCAAATTTTGGTACACGGGAAAGGAGCGCGTGTGTCACGCAGGCCCAGAATGGGATATGACAGAGTAGCGCACCATACACGAACGGACAAACGTTGGTCCATGAAAGCATATGGCGTATAAAAACAAGCCAAAGGTGTAAATGATTGAGTGATGTCAAGGAAACATGAAATTGCAATGTTTCTGGGGGATTCTAAACGACCGGTCGTTACACCGATATCGCCCAACTACACTACGCCCCCCATTACTATGGTCACTAACCTTATCCATATCACCACCGACATTCGTGCAGTCGATCAATGCTTCGGTTGACTCAACCAGTATCGCTCTCTCGGTCCCCTTTTAATCCACCCTCGCATTCTCAAGGAGACGACGGGCACATTGGCAACTCCCTGTTCATCTCTCTTTCGACTGCGTGCTGGTGATGAAGTTTCCCCAGCAGGTAGAATAAAGCAGTCATCGGGCCCATCTTAAAGAAGAGTAGCAGACATTTTGCTTCTGGGGACAGACCCATAAGTTTTGCTAGCATCACCAGCAGAAATTTTCGGACGAACTCTGAAGAGTGCAGTTCTTCCCCGTCTACAATCAAACCGGATCCCGGCTGCGTCTCAACTGAGGCTTCTTCCCGGCAGGTCATTCATCACCAGTACGCTTACTGTCATGAATAGTCTGACAAAATCCCACGAAGAAGGCCCGCCCTCACAAACTGTATTGGTCGATTCTGCTAAGGTTTTCGATAAGGTCCCACAAGCCCTTCTTAATTTAAGCTGCAAACTTACGGGATTAGAGGCCCGGTATTGGACATTTTACTAGGCTCTCTCGTCGAGTGCACTTTTTTTTAAAGTGGGAGTGTTTTGTCTCAACCTGCCCCAGTAACACTTTGGGTCTCACGAGGCTCCGTCTTATGTCTTCTTCTGTTCTTGATCTCTATAAATGACCTTCCGACAGCCGTTACTGCGAACGCTGCCATGTAAGCACACGATGTAACCCCCTGCAGTTCAGGCGCTGAAAACCTGCAAATCGCAGTTGATGAAATGAACAGCTGGTCCGAGGATAGGAACCTCCCAGGTAATGAGGACAAATGAGTGAGCATGTCTTCCGGCAGAGAGACTGATAATGATAATGATGATGGTAATGGTTTATTTCGGAACACCTCGAGGCATCCTACAAAGCAAGATCAAACGGTACATTGGACCCGGAGTCCGAATTCCAAGAGGATGATGCGGGTATGTGCATTCGATATTGCACAGGAGAAAGTCTTTAAGTTACTTTTTAAGGCGGCCCCCGGAAAGTTTGATCCCAAGGTCGGGTGGCCAAGCCGGCCGAGTTAGGTTGGAGCTGGTTGGAAGCAGCAGACTCTTACTCAAATATTACGCCTTCTCCATCGACTGAGTAACCACGCTGCTCAGGGTTCACCGAAATAAGATGCTTGGGTTCTGGTTAGATTATAAGCTTCCTTCACCCATCATCACCAACTTCCGAGCGGGCCTGCATTCGAGTCCTAAAAATGATTCGAAGGTCCCCCTTGAGCACGCGTCTTCGGTCGTCCAAAGGACAGTTCTGGGATTCCACTATCCGCTCGTGCCGCAGGTGGGGGATTACTACGATGCACATGGGCCTAGCGGTCATCTTCGAGGTCCTCACCCAGGGGCCACAGAAAAAAGTACGTGTATACCGTTCTAAATAATCTGACACCACTTTCCGGGGTTCCTCCATCCGCCCTGCCCGTACATGCGACGGAAGTGTAAAATAAGACAAATGACCAAATGGCGAATGAGCAAATTTGAAGTTATTGGAACTTGCCCCGGCCGGCCCGCGCGATACGTAACCTTCAAGTGTACGAAATGTTGTTTTTCTGGCTTCCAGCACGGTTTTATAGGAAGCCAAACAGAGAAAACAGCTTTAAGGGGAGTTATTGAGGTGAACACTGTCTACGAGACGTTTTGGCCAAAGTAAACAACGGCCAGATCACGTCGTTCGCTGCGGCTTCACGGTTTTAGGTTGCACTGTTTGAGGTTTCGGGGTGACATCCACGATGGGTGAAGGAACTATTGGATCACTATCCCCAAGCGGAGTCCTCTTCTCGGGGCTACCGTAAAGATGCGCCACCCAAAGACGGTCTGCAGATAAAGTTTCATGTCTGCAGTTTCGGTCATCGAGGTAAACGAGGTGGCGTCGCTCCAGCACCTTACATGGAGCTCGTAAGGACGTTGAAGACACTTTCTAAAGCTATCCACGAGTATGAAGAAGTGGGCTCAGGCGGACAGTTCTGCTAGAAAGTGGGTTGATCAGGACCGCGGTCGCGGGGATTGCACTCGCAAAAGGCGCACCTGTGCAGGGAAAAGTTGAGCATGTGAAGCACACCTCTTGTCACTCACGCGACCTATAGCAAAGTAATAACCAGGTAACCGAAGAGTTTGACCAAGAGCTAATTCCACGCTGAAGCGTTAATATCAGGTTTATAAGCGGAAAGCAAATCTAAAGGAGCGACTGGAAACGCCTGCACTTAATTAGAGCTGTCAGCAGCGATGAGCGATTCTTTGAGCTGTCGGTGAAAAAGCTCAACCATACAGCTGACTGATGGGTGTTTTGCTCTCACACGAGTACGATGACCGCCTAACATACGCAATGTTTATTCAAACAGATGTGACTCAAATTTTGCGCCGCGACCAGTGGTTATTGATGCCTGGCAAACATATGGTGAAACCCAAAGTTTCATGAAGGCAGCTACCACGGTTTCTGTTTCTACACTGATAATAGGAACAGCCTCCGGTCAAAGGGGGAAACGGTCGACCATAATAAGAAGGTACCGGAAAATTTTACGGGGGCTGGCGAGACCAAGGATATCCACGTGGAGATGAAAAAGCCGTGGGGACACAACTGGAAAGTGGCCCAATGGGGCCACTGTATGCCTACTTACCTTCGACCGCTGGCTCTTACCACATAGGTACCCCAGTTACAAACATCCTTTTGCACTGGGTGCCAGGCGCACCTATCCGCAACCAGCTTGGTTGTGGCCCGGATGCCATAATGGGCTAAAGTATGCATAACGCCGGCGATAGTGCACCGCCATGATGGGGGTGCGATAGGGCGTGGGTGAACCAAAGTCGCGTAACGCATTATCGAGCCCGATGGTGTGGTGGAAAGAAACCCCGAAGGTTTGTGATGCGATCTGGCTTGGATCTGTCAAACCCAACTCCATACTTCCGGCTGCAGACAAAGCTTCAAGGTCTATGACCCGTGGTTGACTAGAAATAGCGTCTGCTCCAGAAGGAGCACCGGCCACAAAGCCGCGGGAGCCAGAAACGTGACCAACTTAGGTTGAAAACTGTGCTGTGAAGTCCAAATGGAGTAACTCACGTGGTGAGTGTCTATCGGTTCGACTGTGGAGGACGTACGTCTACGGCTTATGATCGGTACAGGTAACGAACTGTCTGCCTTCGATGGCATGCCGAAAATGTCCAGCGGTACTGTAAACGGCAACTAGTGCCCGACTGAATGTAGGAAACTTGGCTTCAGCTGGTAGGAGACAAAGACAGAGGAAGGCTAGTGGTTTTCATTGAGATGTAGACCGCTGCTGCAGCATGCTGTTTATGGCTTTGTTAGAGTCATCGGTGGCTATGCTCAACTGAGCTCGGGAGTCGAAATGAACCAACAAAGTAGCAGGAGACGAAGCCTCTTTACCTGCATTGAGGGCAGTCAGCACCCTTAGATATTTCTACGGGACCTTCATCAGCACCTCGAAGTAAATCTGGTAAAGGCTGCATCAAGTGGGCGCAGTTCGGGATGAAACGCCGATTATAGCTCACCATCACGTCGAAGCGACGGAAGACGACTGGCGAAGTAGACAGCGGAAAGTCACGAACGACTTTTACCCTTTCCTTCAAGGGGCGAACGCCACGTTCATCGATCATGTGGCCTAGAACCTCAGCTGAATTTCGGCCAGAGGCTTTTTTCCGCGTGGACGGTTATGCCGTGTGCTGCAAAAGGCTCAAACAACTGATATAGGTGTTGCCTGTGTACATCTTCAGGTTCGCTATTCACCGGCAGATTGTCTATATGGGCGAAAACAGAGTATAAACTCCTGGTAACCTGGTCTATAAAAAGCTGAAAGGTTCTTGCGGCCCTGCGTAAACCAAATGGCATTTGCATAAATTCGAAGAGATCAAAAGGGTGTTGTAACTACCGTCTTGGGAAATCCTCACTTGCGGTGGAAATCTGATGCTAGGCATTTACCGGATCTATTTTGGAAAACAGGCGAGCACCTTCGAGGTTGGGCGTGATATTCCTAATATGTGGGATGAGATACCTATATGGGACAGCGGCATTATTTGGGGCTCTACAGTCTCCACATGGTCGCCAATCGCGGAAACACATGAACTGGTGAAGTTCGAGGACCGTTTGATGCACGAACAATACCTAATTCAAGATTGCCCTCGAACTCAACTCGCGTAAGTTTAAGCCTGTCGCGTGCGGGCCGAAGTGCCCTAGAAAAATTGGGGGGCCAGAAGTGCTAATGTGATTACCTACCCAGCTAGTTGCCACAGGCAGTACGGACGGTGGGGGTAACACTTTTGGGTATGCGTATAATGCGCCACCGAACAAATGCGAACCGGCCGTTTTAAGTAAAACGGGACTGATCGGGTTCAAATTATCCGAAATCTCATTCACAGATAGATGAGTGACATGATCCACAAGACGCTTGCGGCGAGAATCAACCAAGAGGTCGAAGTGGTGCGGGAAACCAATACCAAGTATGGTGTTTTGAACCCTTGCAAGCAAGAAGGCCCAACGAAAAGTGCGACAACGGCCGAAATCTTATGTCTTCGAAATCTGCCCATAAGCTCGTACAGAAGCACCATTACCGGCACGTAAGTGGGATAAGGGGCACCTATCCGAAGTTTGACCTGAAGGTGGGAGCTTACCAAATGTAGCGCCTGTATCTACGAGGTAGCGTGTCCCTGAACTATGATCGATTATGTAGAGTAGGAGACTGCCCTGGCCAGTAAAGTTCATCTCAGCTACTCATTGAAGTCCGCGTTGCCCTGATTGGCTGGAGCCATGACACACGGTAGAGGGCAGTAAAACGCCTTTGAACGATACTGTTGATGATGCATGCGAAGAACGTCAGATGGTGATGGCTGAACAGAGGTTTCTATACGATTGCTTCTATGACATTTCTTGGGCAACGCTGTACGTTAGATGATGCCTGGGTTAGGTGTCCAACTGACGAGACACTGAGTGCCTCGGCCTTTTTCACAGGATCGTGCACTGGGACTGTTAAAGGGACAATAACAGACTGAGTTTGCAGGAAAATCGCCTGACTGAACTTTGGCTAGTAAAGTTTCCTCATTTTGTCAGCCCTCTGGGTACATTTTTCCATATGTTCCCCTGTTGGCACACAAGGAACATTCTGAAAGTCACTGGGAAAACGTTGGACCTAAATCTCCTTCGGAACACTATTATAAATCTTAGTAGTTCCTAAAATAGTGCGCGTGTGCCGAAGTAAACAGGAAGGTTTGCGATCTCCGAACTCAGCGTCTAAAAACAAAGGACAGCTCGCTGTTTGTCAGGCATGCTAACCGGGCTAGTGGCCGCAGCCTAGATGCGCATGTCGGCGTTGCGTTCTTCTGATTAAAACACATCTTTTACTTCGTCGACGACGTATGGCGGAAGAACTGTGACCGCACATTGAAATCTACCGCTTCCCCTAGCAGCCTTCAGTAGAGCGAAAGTTGATTCTAGCTGTGCGAATAAAGCCTCAGGAATACTTCTCCTGTAGAATGCAAAAGGAACAGCAAGTGTTTCTACCTCAGTCTCAAAACGTTTACAGCCGCTCATAATACAAATCATTTAATAAATCGGTTGTTCACGAAGTGAGAAAAACCCTCGCAGTCAGAAAAATGCAGAAACTGCCTAAAAAATTGAGGTACCAACAAGTGAAATCGATGAAAAGGTATACGTGTATTCCAGGACCTACAAAAATCAAAAGAGAAGAAGGGCTCACCAGTCTGGTGCTCCGGATGGCATGTACTACGTAGATCCTAAGAATGGTCTTTGGAATGCGAGCTGCAGGGCAAGATCACTGAAGCTTGCTAAAACACGGTAAAAGCCAGTGCTGTAGATGAAGGACGGTTTGTATTGAAACAAAGCTTTGCAAGCTTTCATTTTGGAGCAACATCGGACGTGATAATAGCTAATGGAGATAAAGGTTCAACCACCCGCAAGCACAGCGGTCTAAAATGTGTTTTTCAATTGGCGGGAACCATTTGTCTTTACACTGAGCAGACAAACAACGCACAACCCTGCGGCGTCGAGTGGCATACAAACTGCTTAGAGATAAGTACTGATGAGTTATATTTTTATGTGACTTATATGATTTTTGCGATTAAATTATATATATATAGATATTCGGGTCGATAAAAAACATTTCACCCTTAGACCTCTCAGGGCACAGTCAGTAGTGAGAAACTGCTTGATGTTGTTTATTTCATTTTGGTTGCTGCCCCAGCACTTCGGCTTCGGTTTACTCTAGTTTTAGCTCGGTTAATGAGACAGATGATCGAAGATGTAGCGTGCCATTCTGTCTACATGGTACACTAAATTAATGTCAACAATATCTAAGATGACACTACCAAACCAAGATTGGCGGAGGACCGTGTTGTGATAAAAGGCCAAAAGGGTATGTACATTAGAAATTAAAATGAAACAAAAAGTGTGACACAAACTCACAGTTGTTCACTGTTCTTGTGATCAGAAAATGAGCGCCAAAGGGCCTATATCCGCCAATATCTTCAGTTTGGTTCGGTCTGACAGCCATTCGTTGAACAGAACAGGATGGCATTAAGAGAAGTGCCAAATGACGCCGTGGAAGCTTCTAAAATGTTTTGTTTCTCACAGTTAGTTCCGACTGATATAACTCCAAGACACTCCAAATCAGAAGATGGGGCCGTGCCTGAATGAGAGGTTTATTGACAGCCTTTTGTATTGCGCGGTGGTGATGTTCAAAAAGGCGTGTGCGCGTTTTACATAAGGATGTCGGTACAAAAAAGGAGCGTTGCACCAAGGGACGTTGAAAATCATGGAAGAAGTCGGAAACGTACGGGTACCTACGCAGACTTCAGCCAGAGCCAGGACAACTGGACTCAAAGCCTAGGGCGTGTGCTTTAATTCAAGGGTTCAAGAATGCTTGTCGTGCTACCATCTCTCGCCGTTCAGTGGGGTCTGAGGTTGGCTGTACTTCTACCGGATTCTCCCGTTTTGGGATGATCGGACAACCAGAAACTTGAGGCATTGCAGCTACGATTGGAACGAAAGCTTTTTTCGTTTTTCTGTTGCATTTCTTGAAGATCTCTGGAGGCTGGAGTGTAAGAAACTGGACTCAAATTTGGCTCAAGTCTCCATATCCTGTTGTCTGATCCGACCACGTTCGAAGTGGTCAATGTTGACTCAAGTATACATATCCAAAAGATGGCTGGAAGTCTAGCTGGCCTTGACCACTACCGGTCATGTGCAAATTCTGCTTTTCAGACAGGATATTCGAAGTGCAGTGTTGGGAGTCAAGGAAACTCGCCGACAACACAGCGACCTGGACCCTCGATTGGCTTCGGCCAATTTCGTCTTGTGGAAACTGAACCCAAATGACGAAATGGTGGCAACAGATCACGGAAGGGCTGGGGCATTAGCCAAACATTATCTGTCAGTTTATTCCGTGGAGGAAGGTGCGCCAATCCCGATGGTGGATAGCTCGCCGCTGTTCAATATGTATGATTTTTGGGAGCCGGAAGTGAATAAGATACTCAAATCCATCAAAACCCATAAGTCACCGGGACCGGACGACGTGCATCCGTTGATGTTGAAGGAGTTGGCGGACCAGCTAACTACACCACTGACGAGGTTGTTTAATTTATCGTTGGTCACTGGAGGGCTACCTCGGGAGTGGAAAAAAGCAGTCGTTGTTCCGCCGCACAAGGGTGGGACAAAATCCACCTCGGCCAACTACCGCCTAGGTAGCCTCACTTCCGTAGCTGGAAACGTCATGGAAAGGCCGGCGGCTGCTCGCATACGTGAACATCTGGAGCGCTGTCAAATGCTATGAGCAGGGCACCACGGTTTTCGGCGGAACAGATCGTCTGTCAAACCTGTTGACTGCCCGTGAAAGTTGGTCTAACTCCAAGGCCAAAGGATATGTCACGGACGTCATCTTCGTGGATATAATAAGGCATTTGACAAAGTTCCTCACAATAGGCTGTTGCCGAAACTCGGGACCATCGGTATCTCAGGACCCATGCTTCACTGAATTGAGGATTTCTTGGTCGGGAGAACCTTTTCCGTGAGAATTGCACAGTCCAAGTCCGCGCGGTATCCAGTTAGCAGTCGCGTGCTGCAAGGTTTCGGGCTAGGACGCCTGTTGTTTCTAGTGTTTGTGAACGACCTACCACAGACCATTCGATCCCGATGCCTTACCTACGCCGATGACCTGAAGATCTGGCGCATCATTCGATCGGCAGAGGATCGCGGGATACTGCAGGAGGATCTGCAGGCTCTCGTCAATTAATCGACCACCTGGAGTCTACCGATAAACATTTAAAAATGCGCGAGCATAAGGATTGGTGGCCCCAACGACACTTCCGGCTACTGCCTTGGGAGTATCGTACTCTGTCACACGCAAGAGGAAAAGGACCTCGGAGTTGTTGTCACCAACAATCTGAAGACAAAGGTACACACTGAGACAGCGTGCGTCTCAGAGTGGAAGATACTTGGTCCCATCCGCCGTTCATTTGGGCCTCTACTCCTGGACACTATTCGACTGCTGTACGTCTCACATGTACGTCCTCGTTTGGAATATGGCGGTCCGGCTGTCTACCCGTGCACGGCGGCGGAAGTAGTCAAACTGGAACGAGTGCAACGTGCTGCCACACGCCTCGTGGCCGGACTGCGAGGGTTCAGCTATGAGGAACGCCTGGAAATCACCGAGTTGTTTGCCATTGCCTGTCGAAATCTTCGAGGCGACCTCATCTGGGCCAGGCGAATAAATCGCGGTGAGTTGGGCCGGGAACTACGGTCGGAATTCCCGCTCAGGAATAATGATCGTACCAGAAAACACACCCTGACGCTCCGTAAGGTGCATTCCACCGGCTTACCGGCCATCTATCGATTGCCAAGGAGAGTGACCAATCTCTGGAACGCTCCACTGAACGAAGTGGTGGAAGAGGAAACCGAGACACTATTCAGGAGGAAGTTGGACCAGACCTTGAAGGTTTATTGGCGGAACACCGACATCCAGCACAGTCAATAGAGTGCGATGTAATGGGGCTCATACGGGATAACTTCTCACTGCCTTTTACCTGAAGACTGAAGACCGAAGACTGAAATCTATGATAATGCGTGGCATCAGCATATTAGGGAGAATACCAGATATAGGACTGGATGCGTTCCATCCTTGCTGGATCTAGCTATAACGAACTTCCCCAACGATGTGGCTGGACTTCATTATTGTGCACCGCTGGGAAAGAGTGACCACGTGTGTGTCAAAATAGTTCTATACATGCGGCAACCGAAGGTACCCTCAAGGCTGATTAGGAATTTCGGTAGTATGGACATAGATAGGCTTCGTAATAGGGCGATGGGTTTGACCTGGGACGCGCCAGAGGAGGCTACTGTGGAGGAGCGCTGGCAGGCCATAAAGGGATCCTTGACTGCCATACAGGAAGAGTTCGCACCCTTAAAACGAAGGAGTGGGGAAGGCAAACCCATGTGGTGGAGGGCTGCAATAGCCAAGGCCATCAGACGTAGAAACCGCTCTTGGAGCCAGTACAAAGCTTCCGGTAGTCAGCTATCCTGGAACCGCTATACGAAGCTGAGAAACGAGACTGTAAGCCTTTTGAGAACTTCTAAGCGGGAATTTGAGCTCAAATTGGCCCAGTCTGTAAGACAACAACCGAAGAAGTTCTACAGCTATGTACAGTCTAAAGGCTCAACAAGAAATGCCGTAGGTCCGCTATCCACTAGAGACTATGGTATTGTCACTGATGATCAGGGCAAAGCAGACGCCCTGGGGGAATACTTTGGTAGTGTACATAGGATAGATAGTGGGGTACGAGTAGATCTGGCTCTGATGCATCCTCCTCAGTTGAACGAGCTAGATCTCTCAGAGGAATGTGTGTGTAAGTACCTACAGGAGTTAAACAGCCACAAGTCAGCGGGCCCAGATGGCATTCATCCAGCTATCATCAAGCCGTTGGCGGATATCATAGCTCCATCGGTATGCAGACTGTACAGATCCACGTTGGACCAGGGTAAGCTGCCTCAGGACTGGAAAGTTGCGGCAGTCGTGGCAATACATAAGAGTGGGCCTAAGTCGGATGTGCAGAACTACAGGCCGGTAAGCCTAACTAGCATTCTCTGTAAAGTCCTCGGGAAGATCATCCGTGCCCATATCTGCCAGCACTTACTGCAGCACTCCATGCTAAGCCCGGCGCAGCATAGATTCCTGAAAAATAGATATTGCCTGACCAATCTCCTGTGCTTCTTAGATGAAGTAACTCGACGACTGGACGAAGGTAAGCAAATTGAGGTATGCGTTCGACTCCGTTAATCATCGTCTTTTGCTACGCAAGATGGAAACTTTCGGTATAGGTGGGCCAGTATGTAGGAGGCTGGAGGACTTCCTCTCCCACAGGACGCTTTACGTCAAAGTGGGGGACAGGTGCTCCAGTTTGGTGAACGTCACCAGTTGTGTACCTCAGGGATCCGTCCTAGGCCCGGTCCTATTCTTGTTATTTATTAATGACCTAGCATCCACTCTTCAATCGCCCAGCTTTATTTTTGCGGATGATGTGAAGATTGTTGGATCTAAGGGTAGGGCGGACTTGGGCAGGGAAATAGGTACCGTCCTGAACTGGGCATACAAATGGGACTTACCTCTAAACGCTCAAAAAAGCCATTTGTTGTCAAGGGCAACAGAGAGCCTAACTGTCGCTCATGATCAAGGGCTGTTCACCGTAGAGGCAGCCAGTAGTGTTAAAGACCTGGGGATCATCATGAAAAGTGACTTCAAATGGTCGGAGCAGTGCAACGCTGCTGCGCATAAGGCTCGTGGGGAGCTCTTTAGACTGCGATCAGCTTTGTCTTGTCGGAAGCCGGAGGTATTCATACCTATTTACATGGCTATAGTACGACCTCACTTAGAAGGTAGCGTGCAGGCTTGATCACTCTTCTACAAAAAGGACGCCGCCTGCCTCGAGAAAGTCCAACGTCTCGCCACGCGAATGGTTGAAGGGCAGAGGGGTAAGACTTGCGAGCAGAGACTCTGTGACCTGAATCTCTTCTCGCTGGAAAGGAGGAGACGTCGAGGGGATCTCATAGAAACGTTCAAGGTAATGAAGGGCTTTTCTGGCCTTAGACCAGATAGTCTATTCCAAGTGGCCGTAGACTCCAGAACAAGGGGACACGAAAAGAAGTTGGTAAAAGCCCGATCTAGGTTGATGGCTAGATCGCACTTCTTCAGCAACAGGGTTGTGAACAGTTGGAACGGTCTGCCTGGTGAAATGGTAGATCTGCAGACAGTCCAATCCTTCAAAGGTGCCCTAGATCGCAAGTGGTACGAGATCTTTCCTTGTAGTGAGCCTTGAGTATATCAACTAGATGGATGGCGGGTAGCACTGTGGTCCTTCTGGAATATGTTTTAGCAGACTTTTTCCCTCATTGCATACTGTCTCAGTGAACGCTCACGATGCATAATGTCTCTCGCAGTTGATGTGCGATGAGGTTTTTCGTTTCTCTCTCATTTTTAGCGGGGATTCGACGGAATACACTCGGCAGTGGTGGGTGCATAACTGGTGTGCATACCATCGAAGGAATTCTGGACGCTCGATTGGCCGTGGCCATTACCTGTCCTGTGCGGACTGAACTGAACTGAACTGAACTGAACTGAACTGAACTGAACTGAACTGAACTGAACTGAACTGAAGGTTTGAATTCATAGTGCTCTCGTCTTTGAATTGAGTTCTTGAATAGTTTTGTGAATTAACCCAGTTTAATTCACAATACTGAGCGTATCATAATTGCATTTAAGGTGCGCTTTATCCGGAGAATATTTTTATTCTCCTTGTAGTATTGCCGAGTAGTGTTCGGTGTTTTTTGAGGCGATCTTTCCTCGCTCCTAATCTTTCTTTTGTTTTTCTTTGTGTTAGCGGGATTTACCTGCTATTGTCAGAGTGCGTATTTTGTGTTTGGGTAAGGAGCACTTGAGTTGTTTTCGCCCTCGTTTTTGGGGTTTTCGGTATGACACGCGTTTCCGACCCGTGTCTAGCACCCAAGTGTGGAAAACGTGTGGTAAATGGTATAGAGTGCGAGATATGCAAGAGGTGGGCTCACCCAAGGTGTTCAGGAATAGCAAAGGACATCTATGTCCTTTATAAACAGAACCCATGGGCTGAATGGGTCTGTGCCCCCTGCAAGGAGGCGGCCAGTCTGGCCTTTAAACTGCAGGCCCAAGGGCAGGACCAACGTCCACCAAGTAGTACCTCGGTTGTAAGCCCCAAATCACCGCAAGCAGGTTGTAGTAAGTCGTTTGCAGAAGTAGTATCAACACCCGGGAGGACAATCATCCGAGCGAGTGGGCCAGCTCCGAGAGCTTGCCAGGCGGTCGTTGCCTCCACTCCTTTGAAGCAGACCGGCGAGGGCCAGTGGACGGAGCAGAAGCCGAGAAGGGCGAGGCAGGTCAAAAAGAAGGGCGACTGTAATAAAGCGAAAGATGGGTTGGCTAGGTTGGATGACCCTGCTCTTCTGGTATTAGAAAACAAGGTGAAGGACCTGCAGAGGCAGATCTTGTCGATGGGCAGGGTCTCAAGCCACAGGCTTCTGATCCTAAACCAGGAAGAACCCTTTATAAGGGAATCGAAGGCCAGGAGGGACATAGACAGGAGGAGGGTCTGCGACATACTGCGAATCGCAGGTGTTCCGTACCCTCCTACTCTAAGCAGGGTGCACAGAGCGGGGACATGGAAGTCACCACTGGGGAACAAAGGCGAACTTCGTGCGAGACCAATACTGGTGGAGTTCGCTGACGAGGCTACCCGGGATAGACTACTGGCGAGGGCAGCGGTAGTGGCTCAGATTACCAAGGGCAGATACCATATTGTGCCGGACGAGCACAGGATTAGACCTGGTGCTCTAGCCCCGGGAGGTAACCTTGCTCGACCAGCCAGGGCGCTGGTGAGAAATCTAAAAAATCAGCGGAATGCCGTATTCGGCTCTCAGGCCCCGACCCCTACAATAGTAAAGAAGCCACGTGCGGGGTCGCTAATAGTTGTAATTGAAGATGCGCTGGAAGACGAGAATTGGCCGTACTGTCCGATGATAGATGACAGTGCGACCCCTGTCAGTCTGGATGTTGTGGCCACTCCTATAGAGATGGATTGAGAGTCGTCGGAAATTCTGGACCATCAGCCGGCTTCATGCACCCCAGTGGGGACATCAGAAGAAAAAAAACGTGTCATCATCTCAGGCGTTGTGCCTGAGAAACAGTCAGTAATGAATAGGCGACGGAGCAAACGCGGTGGTGTTATATACTAACGCGTGTAGTATTAGAAACAAATGGGCAGAACTTGCCAAAACCGCTGACGAACAGAAAGCGTCAATAGTTGCCGCCACGGAAACGTGGCTTTCTGAAGAAGACCATGTGCCAGGCCGAATAAGTAACGGTTTTGCAGTCTACAGGCAGGATCGGGAACAAGATCGCCCTGGTGGTGGAGTAGCCATCCTCGTTAGGTCAGGTGCAAACCACCTTGAGTCCCAGACCAAGATGTGCACTCGCAATATCCAGCTATGCGCCGTTACGATCATCCTTCCAGGCAGAAGGGTTACCGTCGTCTGCGTCTACAGTGTAACAGCCGGTCGTGGAAAATCCCCCTTTTTCCCTCGCGATTCAGTGTTTTTCCCAACATCACTCATTTCCATACACTATTGACTTGTCTTTACGAACCAGTTGTTTTTCTGGACCAATTGTTGTTTGTTCGCGCCCAGAGCGCTACTTTGGCACATCCTTGTTTGGGCCTGCCTGACGCACGTGCTGTCTGCTCACACGCTGCTATTCGGTTTCTCGTTGTTGAGTCCTTGTGATCGTATTATTAAGGTTTGTATATTGTTTATGTCATTGTTTATTTTAATAATCTAGTATCGTAGAATATCACGGATAATCGTCTTCTGATTTCGGGATCCGTTGCGAATTTGGCTACGCATTGCTCAAACGTTCGTAACAATACTCAATAGATCTATTTGGAACGAGGAAAAATCACGCAAAATGCCAAGAAAAGGATCAAAAGCAGTCGAATCCGGACAGGAAGTAATACGGCAAGTCTCTGGGGAGGTTTTGGGTACAAATGATTCTTTAGTTAATGCTAGATCGCCTAGTCCTGTCAGTGCTAGCTCATGTGTTATTGAAAGCAATATTGATCGTAAGGATGTCGATTTATATGAGCTGAGAATACTAGAACTAGAGCAACAGTTACTTCCGGCTAGACTACAGGCGCATGAAGCAGAGAAGTGTACACAGAAACAGCGAGAGCATGAGACCAGTGACTTCGACACTTCCGATAGATTAGAGTGCAATAAGGTAGGGAACCCCACGCCGGTCGCCGACTACAAACCACCATCGATCGATCTGCCTAGAGTGGAGTTAACGGTTTTCGACGGGCGAGCTGAGCAATACTGCAAGTTTGTCAAACAGTTCGAGACGTTCGTTGAAAACAAGGTAACCGACCCTGGGCAAAGGCTTCTCTACCTTACTCACTACTGCCGAGGCCGAGCGCGAGAAGCTATCGACGGGTGCACCATGCTCGATCCAGAACAAGGCTACACAAGGGCAAGAAAGATTCTGAGGGACCTGTTTGGCCAACCTTTCAAAGTAGCCCGTAACCTAATAGAGGGCGTGATGGTGGAGGCAAAGAGAACCAAGGGCGACGTCTACACCATGGCCGACCTGGTGATCAAGATGCAGAACTGCTCAATAGCCCTCGACCATTTAGGTTACAGGGCTGACCTAGACGCCATGCACACTTTGGAAGGCATAGTCCGTCACCTCTCTCCCGAACTACAGGGTCGGTGGGCGGAAGAAGCTGAACGGATAAGCCGAAGCGACAGAGAAGCCAACTTCGAAGACCTGACTGAATACTTAGACAGGCAAACGAAGATAGCTGACAGCAGATTCGGCCGACTCATCCGGGACAGCAACCGAGCAAACAAGCCCAGTACTAGCCAAGTCCAAACCCCTGTACGGGAACATCCAAAGTACCAGCCTTGGACCAACACACACGTCATTTCACGAGATGCTACGGCGAAACCAAATTGCAGGTCCTGTGGTACTAGCCACGGCCTACCAGAATGCCCCAAGTTCGGCAACGCCACAATAGACGAACGGTGGGGAATGGCGAGGATGGCAGGAGCATGTTTTATCTGTCTCAACACCACGCACCGGGCAGCAGCCTGTAGAACAAGGAATCGATGTGGTTACGAGGGCTGCACGGGCAGACACCATCGGCCGCTGCATCAGGCGTGAGTAACCATATCCGAGGCGAGTGCCAAGCCCAGCGTGATTTGTTCAACTTCACAATCTGCCAGTAAACCGGTACGTTTAGGCGTAGTGGCCGTGGGAGTAGTGACTCCCACTGGGATAGTCAAGGCGTTGGCTTTCGTTGATAGTGGATCCGACACCACTTTAGTGAAAGAGCGGTTTGCCGACAAACACCAACTGGCTAAAGGTGCGACGTCGTTAGCAGTGAGCACGGTGGGCGGAACACAGGTAATGACTGCCGGTAGATTAAGGCTGCAACTCATCTCTCTAGACACTAATGAGGAAATTGAACCAACGGAGGCATTCACGTTAGCGGATCTCCCCATGCGAGCACCAAGGTCGGTGAACGCAATCTTGACTCGGTGGCCCCACCTGCAGGATATAACCGTTGTAGACTGGGAAGATGATGAGGTGGATCTCCTCATCGGATGCGACGTGCCAGAGGCGCATTGGGTGCTTGACCAAAGAGTGGGCGACCGCCAGGCACCTTATGCCGTACGCACGGCTCTGGGATGGATGTTATACGGTCCAGTAGGGGTACGCGGTTCCGTGAATTACTTATCCGCCGAAACGGACCGCATAGAGTATCATCTGTAACGGCTTTATGAAAAGGAGTTTCATGACATTGGAGACGAAAGACTGACGTTGTCTCAAGAGGATCACTTCGCTCTACAAACGGTGCGGCAAGGCACTAGAGGCCTCAAAAAACGGTTCGAGGTTCCCCTCCCATGGCGCACACCGGTCGACCCGTGGACTGACAACAGAAATTATGTTCTCCAACGATTACTACGACTAAAAGAACGCTTCATTCGAGACCAGAATCTGTGGGAACGATACGCGGATTTGATGAAGCGAAACGAGGCCCTCGGTTACGTTGAAAAGGTTCCTGTCAACACCGACAGCAAAAGGGGTATCTGGTATCTGCCTCACCATCCGGTTATCAACCCCAAGAAACCCAATAAACTGCGGGTGGTTTTCGACTGTGCGGCCAAGTTCCAGGGCAAGTCGTTAAACGATCGCCTACTACAGGGGCCTGACTGGACCACACCACTGATCGATGTTTTGTGCCGTTTCAGAGTGGGTAAAGTGGCTTTGTCTGCTGACATTAGGGAAATGTTCCATCAGGTGAAGATTCCGGTAGGAGAACGAGATGCTTTGCGTTTCCTGTGGTGGGAAGGGAGCGACCGGGACAACGCAGTGGTGAATTATAGGATGACCGTCCACCCCTTCGGAGCCATATCGTCACCATTTTGTGCAAACTACGCCCTCTGAGAATCAGCGAACAAACATGGCGATCTAGTACATCGGACGGTGGTAGAAAGCGTCAGCAGGAACTTCCACATCGACGACTACCTTGGGTCATTCGATGATGTGGAATCAGCTCTAGAGCAGTTCAGGGGTCTGACGAGATTGCTGGAAGAGGGCGGCTTCCATCTAACTAAATGGACGTCGAACGCTTCAGAAGTGCTGAAGGTCATCCCGTATCACGAAAAGGCCGAAAGGGTAAGAGATTTGGACGGCCCTCCACTTCCTATCGAGCGCACTTTAGGGATACAATGGGACGCGGAAACGGACGATTTTGTTTTCGAACTGAACGTTCCCGAGCTGCCAATAACCCGTCGTGGCATACTATCTGCCGTCTCAAGTTTGTTCGACCCGCTCGGTTTCGTCTCACCATGGCTGCTACCCGAAAAGATCTTGCTGCAGCGGCTGTGCCGTAAGAAAGTTGATTGGGACCAGTCACTGGACCGAGGGGACCAGCTGGACTGGGAAGAATTTTTGAACACCTTGAAGAAATTAGGGGACATAAGAATCCCACGATGTTTGACCCCTGGCCATACGACACGGACTGGAGAAATACATGCTTTTTCCGATGCATTCGAAGTCGATTATGGAGCTGTGGTGTACGGACGATGGTGCGCAGGAGATGGACAATATACCACGAGGATCCTGTTCGCCAAAGCCCGCGTTGCCCCACTGAAGTCGGTCTCAATCCCACGCCTTGAACTCAGCGCAGCCGTGTTGGCAGTCAGGGTGGTGCAAGCTGTGAAGAGATGTTTCGATCTCTACATTTGGTCGGTGAGCTTCTGGACGGATTCAACGATAGTACTTTACTACATTAACAACGTACGGAGCCGGTTTAGTACTTTCGTTGCTAACCGGCTCACGATTATCCACGATGAATCAGCCACGCACCAGTGGAGTCATGTCAGGTCTGGCGATAATCCGGCCGACCTGTGCTCCCGAGGTGCGAACAACTTCAGGCAACTGGACACGTGGACGAGAAGGCCAAACTTCCTGCAATTGCCCAAACAGGACTGGCCCGTGTTCGAATTAAAACCCCCTACGGAATTGGAACTGGAGATCAAAGGCGTAGTGATAGCAACCGACGTCATCGAAGCGTCGTCCATTCTATCGCGACTGGTCAGGTTTTCTTCCTGGATGAAGACGCTTCGTTCGCTAGTTTGGTTAACCAGGTTCAAGAGAAATTTACTAGTCATGAAAGAGCTACGGCCCTCAGGCCGGATACGGGTCGGCCCGATAGGTCCCGATGATCTACAAGCGGCAGAGTACGATATTTTCAGAATGATACAACGCGAGGCTTTCGCCCAAGAACTCAAGAGGGCGGAAGAAGTGGGGCCGACCAATGAAGACATGCCATCTCCAAGAGGCGAGCTGAAGCGTTTAAACCCCAAACTCATCGACGGACTGCTGCGGGTGGATGGTAGGCTGACCAACGCCCACCTGAACTTCGACACAAAGTATCCTATACTGCTGCCTGCGAGACAACCTGTAGTAGAGCTAATGATTCAACACGTCTACGCCGTGGAGGGACATGCCGGGGAAAGTCACGTGACGAGCGTCATCCGAAAGCGCCTTTGGTTGTTGAGAGGACGAGAGACTGTAAAACGCGTAATCCGACGGTGTGTGCAATGCAGGAGACGCAATGCCACAGCAGGCAAACAACTCATGGCCCCACTACCAGAATGCAGGGTGACTACGGGCTGGTGGCCGTTCAGTGACACCGGGTTGGACTATTTCGGGCCCTTGTGGATCAAGTGCGGGAAAAGATTAGAAAAGCGATACGGATGTATCATGACGTGCATGAAATCACGTGCGGTACACCTAGGAGTCGCACATTCCATGACGACCGATTCGTTTCTACGGGCCTTGCAAAGATTTATCAACCGAAGAGGCGTACCGGCCGATATATACTCAGATAATGGATCGAACTTTGTGGGCGCTCAACGGGAATTACAGCGTTGGCACAAGAACATAAACAGAGACGAACTGCAGAATCGAACCGTGGCCTACGGCATACGATGGCATTTCAACCCCCCACAGGCCAGTCACCGAGGCGGCATATGGGAACGCATGATCCGGTCCGCCAGACGGATATTGCTGTCAATCATGGAGCAGCAGCCGCCCGACGACGAGACGCTGAACACCGTCACGACTGAGGTGGAGCGAATCCTGAACAACCGCCCCCTGGTTCCAGTATTGAACGGCGACCCCACCCACCTGGCGCTCACCCCAAACGACTTATTGACGCTAAGGTCGAACGAGGGTTTCCAAAGGCCGGTAAACCTTCGTGGGAGCTACCTCCACGGGTGGAAGCAAGCAAACTATCTGGCCAAGGTCTTCTGGAGGCGATGGCTGCGGGAGTACCTACCGGCTTTGCAGACTCGACAGACGTGGCTGGCCAAAACAAGACCATTCAAAGTTGGGGACGTGGTAATGATCGCCGACGAACGCGCACATTTCAGCGCTTGGTCTTTGGGAGTAGTTACGGAAACCATCAAAAGCACTGACGAAATGATAAGAACGGTGAAGGTGAAGACAGCTAACGGAGTGCTCATTCGTGACATACGCAGTATTAACCTACTCGAGAGCGAAGACGGAGGAGCTGATAACCCTGAGGCCTAGTACACCTTTTCACACCAGTAATCGAGGTGGATAAAGAAACACCATATATCACACAATCTCCGTCAAACACGTTAAGGTGCTCGCGGTCCTTTCGTTGACACTACAGAAGGTTCTTTCCGATATGTGGTGATGAGTGCGATTCCATTATACATCCCGATACATACACGCATGCACGACGCACTCTACATCCCGTAAACCCATCATACATGTGACAGTGTTCTTTGTTTGCCTTTTGTTGACGCTACCGAATGCCCCTTGCGTATATGGAAGTAGCGGAGCTCAGGTCACACACACATGCTACATTTACTCGTCTTCTTGCCACGCGGTCTTTTGTTGACATTGCAGAAAGTCCTCCTTTGATGTGTAGTCATACCTGTGATTTCATTGTAACCCCGGCACACACACACGCACACACACACACTCAAGCACGTACATCCATGACCGGACGGCCCCTTACGAGGACAACGTCTATGCGACCATTCACGCCCGCCATCGGTAATTTGGTCTCGTGGAAGATGTAGACTAGCCTCACGTCTATGTATCCAATGGATTAGGTGCGGCCAGTAGTAGAACGTCGACGACGAGCATTAGACGCGCGCACTGACAGCAGGGCCTAGGCAGGTAGGAAGAATCAGTACCTTTATACCGAACCTTTGACTTTGCTAAGGATCCAGGAGGATTTTGGTGGGCGGTGTAACAGCCGGTCGTGGAAAATCCCCCTTTTTCCCTCGCGATTCAGTGTTTTTCCCAACATCACTCATTTCCATACACTATTGACTTGTCTTTACGAACCAGTTGTTTTTCTGGACCAATTGTTGTTTGTTCGCGCCCAGAGCGCTACTTTGGCACATCCTTGTTTGGGCCTGCCTGACGCACGTGCTGTCTGCTCACACGCTGCTATTCGGTTTCTCGTTGTTGAGTCCTTGTGATCGTATTATTAAGGTTTGTATATTGTTTATGTCATTGTTTATTTTAATAATCTAGTATCGTAGAATATCACGGATAATGGTCTTCTGATTACGGGATCCGTTGCGAATTTGGCTACGCATTGCTCAAACGTTCGTAACATACAGGGCACCAAGCACAAACCACGAAGAGGACGTTTGTTTGCTGCGGACTTTGACTGAACTAGTTAAGGACGCACAAAGGACCCTCATAGTGGGTGGCTTCAATCTTCCGCACATCGACTGGGTGGCTGAGGTCTGCGTGCCGGGATCGGAGGAGCAAACCTACTTAGAATGGCTGCGTGATAATGCGTTGCATCAGCATATTAGGGAGAATACCAGATATAGGACTGGATGCGTTCCATCCTTGCTGGATCTAGCTATAACGAACTTCCCCAACGATGTGGCTGGACTTCATTATTGTGCACCGCTGGGAAAGAGTGACCACGTGTGTGTCAAAATAGTTCTATACATGCGGCAACCGAAGGTACCCTCAAGGCTGATTAGGAATTTCGGTAGTATGGACATAGATAGGCTTCGTAATAGGGCGATGGGTTTGACCTGGGACGCGCCAGAGGAGGCTACTGTGGAGGAGCGCTGGCAGGCCATAAAGGGATCCTTGACTGCCATACAGGAAGAGTTCGCACCCTTGAAACGAAGGAGTGGGGAAGGCAAACCCATGTGGTGGAGGGCTGCAATAGCCAAGGCCATCAGACGTAGAAACCGCTCTTGGAGCCAGTACAAAGCTTCCGGTAGTCAGCTATCCTGGAACCGCTATACGAAGCTGAGAAACGAGACTGTAAGCCTTTTGAGAACTTCTAAGCGGGAATTTGAGCTCAAATTGGCCCAGTCTGTAAGACAACAACCGAAGAAGTTCTACAGCTATGTACAGTCTAAAGGCTCAACAAGAAATGCCGTAGGTCCGCTATCCACTAGAGACTATGGTATTGTCACTGATGATCAGGGCAAAGCAGACGCCCTGGGGGAATACTTTGGTAGTGTACATAGGATAGATAGTGGGGTACGAGTAGATCTGGCTCTGATGCATCCTCCTCAGTTGAACGAGCTAGATCTCTCAGAGGAATGTGTGTGTAAGTACCTACAGGAGTTAAACAGCCACAAGTCAGCGGGCCCAGATGGCATTCATCCAGCTATCATCAAGCCGTTGGCGGATATCATAGCTCCATCGGTATGCAGACTGTACAGATCCACGTTGGACCAGGGTAAGCTGCCTCAGGACTGGAAAGTTGCGGCAGTCGTGGCAATACATAAGAGTGGGCCTAAGTCGGATGTGCAGAACTACAGGCCGGTAAGCCTAACTAGCATTCTCTGTAAAGTCCTCGGGAAGATCATCCGTGCCCATATCTGCCAGCACTTACTGCAGCACTCCATGCTAAGCCCGGCGCAGCATAGATTCCTGAAAAATAGATATTGCCTGACCAATCTCCTGTGCTTCTTAGATGAAGTAACTCGACGACTGGACGAAGGTAAGCAAATTGAGGTATGCGTTCGACTCCGTTAATCATCGTCTTTTGCTACGCAAGATGGAAACTTTCGGTATAGGTGGGCCAGTATGTAGGAGGCTGGAGGACTTCCTCTCCCACAGGACGCTTTACGTCAAAGTGGGGGACAGGTGCTCCAGTTTGGTGAACGTCACCAGTTGTGTACCTCAGGGATCCGTTCTAGGCCCGGTCCTATTCTTGTTATTTATTAATGACCTAGCATCCACTCTTCAATCGCCCAGCTTTATTTTTGCGGATGATGTGAAGATTGTTGGATCTAAGGGTAGGGCGGACTTGGGCAGGGAAATAGGTACCGTCCTGAACTGGGCATACAAATGGGACTTACCTCTAAACGCTCAAAAAAGCCATTTGTTGTCAAGGGCAACAGAGAGCCTAACTGTCGCTCATGATCAAGGGCTGTTCACCGTAGAGGCAGCCAGTAGTGTTAAAGACCTGGGGATCATCATGAAAAGTGACTTCAAATGGTCGGAGCAGTGCAACGCTGCTGCGCATAAGGCTCGTGGGGAGCTCTTTAGACTGCGATCAGCTTTGTCTTGTCGGAAGCCGGAGGTATTCGTACCTATTTACATGGCTATAGTACGACCTCACTTAGAAGGTAGCGTGCAGGCTTGATCACTCTTCTACAAAAAGGACGCCGCCTGCCTCGAGAAAGTCCAACGTCTCGCCACGCGAATGGTTGAAGGGCAGAGGGGTAAGACTTGCGAGCAGAGACTCTGTGACCTGAATCTCTTCTCGCTGGAAAGGAGGAGACGTCGAGGGGATCTCATAGAAACGTTCAAGGTAATGAAGGGCTTTTCTGGCCTTAGACCAGATAGTCTATTCCAAGTGGCCGTAGACTCCAGAACAAGGGGACACGAAAAGAAGTTGATAAAAGCCCGATCTAGGTTGATGGCTAGATCGCACTTCTTCAGCAACAGGGTTGTGAACAGTTGGAACGGTCTGCCTGGTGAAATGGTAGATCTGCAGACAGTCCAATCCTTCAAAGGTGCCCTAGATCGCAAGTGGTACGAGATCTTTCCTTGTAGTGAGCCTTGAGTATATCAACTAGATGGATGGCGGGTAGCACTGTGGTCCTTCTGGAATATGTTTTAGCAGACTTTTTACCTCATTGCATACTGTCTCAGTGAACGCTCACGATGCATAATGTCTCTCGCAGTTGATGTGCGATGAGGTTTTTCGTTTCTCTCTCATTTTTAGCGGGGATTCGACGAAATACACTCGGCAGTGGTGGGTGCATAACTGGTGTGCATACCATCGAAGGAATTCTGGACGCTCGATTGGCCGTGGCTATTACCTGTCCTGTGCGGACTGAACTGAACTGAACTGAACTGAACTGAACTGAACTGAACTGAACTGAACTGAACTGAACTGAACTGAACTGAACTGAACTGAACTGAACTGAACTGAACTGAACTGAACTGAACTGAAGGTTTGAATTCATAGTGCTCTCGTCTTTGAATTGAGTTTTTGAATAGTTTTGTGAATTAACCCAGTTTAATTCACAATACTGAGCGTATCATAATTGCATTTAAGGTGCGCTTTATCCGGAGAATATTTTTATTCTCCTTGTAGTATTGCCGAGTAGTGTTCGGTGTTTTTTGAGGCGATCTTTCCTCGCTCCTAATCTTTCTTTTGTTTTTCTTTGTGTTAGCGGGATTTACCTGCTATTGTCAGAGTGCGTATTTTGTGTTTGGGTAAGGAGCACTTGAGTTGTTTTCGCCCTCGTTTTTGGGGTTTTCGGTATGACACGCGTTTCCGACCCGTGTCTAGCACCCAAGTGTGGAAAACGTGTGGTAAATGGTATAGAGTGCGAGATATGCAAGAGGTGGGCTCACCCAAGGTGTTCAGGAATAGCAAAGGACATCTATGTCCTTTATAAACAGAACCCATGGGCTGAATGGGTCTGTGCCCCCTGCAAGGAGGCGGCCAGTCTGGCCTTTAAACTGCAGGCCCAAGGGCAGGACCAACGTCCACCAAGTAGTACCTCGGTTGTAAGCCCCAAATCACCGCAAGCAGGTTGTAGTAAGTCGTTTGCGGAAGTAGTATCAACACCCGGGAGGACAATCATCCGAGCGAATGGGCCAGCTCCGAGAGCTTGCCAGGCGGTCGTTGCCTCCACTCCTTTGAAGCAGACCGGCGAGGGCCAGTGGACGGAGCAGAAGCCGAGAAGGGCGAGGCAGGTCAAAAAGAAGGGCGACTGTAATAAAGCGAAAGATGGGTTGGCTAGGTTGGATGACCCTGCTCTTCTGGTATTAGAAAACAAGGTGAAGGACCTGCAGAGGCAGATCTTGTCGATGGGCAGGGTCTCAAGCCACAGGCTTCTGATCCTAAACCAGGAAGAACCCTTTATAAGGGAATCGAAGGCCAGGAGGGACATAGACAGGAGGAGGGTCTGCGACATACTGCGAATCGCAGGTGTTCCGTACCCTCCTACTCTAAGCAGGGTGCACAGAGCGGGGACATGGAAGTCACCACTGGGGAACAAAGGCGAACTTCGTGCGAGACCAATACTGGTGGAGTTCGCTGACGAGGCTACCCGGGATAGACTACTGGCGAGGGCAGCGGTAGTGGCTCAGATTACCAAGGGCAGATACCATATTGTGCCGGACGAGCACAATATTAGACCTGGTGCTCTAGCCCCGGGAGGTAACCTTGCTCGACCAGCCAGGGCGCTGGTGAGAAATCTAAAAAATCAGCGGAATGCCGTATTCGGCTCTCAGGCCCCGACCCCTACAATAGTAAAGAAGCCACGTGCGGGGTCGCTAATAGTTGTAATTGAAGATGCGCTGGAAGACGAGAATTGGCCGTACTGTCCGAAGATAGATGACAGTGCGACCCCTGTCAGTCTGGATGTTGTGGCCACTCCTATAGAGATGGATTGAGAGTCGTCGGAAATTCTGGACCATCAGCCGGCTTCATGCACCCCAGTGGGGACATCAGAAGAAAAAAAACGTGTCATCATCTCAGGCGTTGTGCCTGAGAAACAGTCAGTAATGAATAGGCGACGGAGCAAACGCGGTGGTGTTATATACTAACGCGTGTAGTATTAGAAACAAATGGGCAGAACTTGCCAAAACCGCTGACGAACAGAAAGCGTCAATAGTTGCCGCCACGGAAACGTGGCTTTCTGAAGAAGACCATGTGCCAGGCCGAATAAGTAACGGTTTTGCAGTCTACAGGCAGGATCGGGAACAAGATCGCCCTGGTGGTGGAGTAGCCATCCTCGTTAGGTCAGGTGCAAACCACCTTGAGTCCCAGACCAAGATGTGCACTCGCAATATCCAGCTATGCGCCGTTACGATCATCCTTCCAGGCAGAAGGGTTAACGTCGTCTGCATCTACAGGGCACCAATCACAAACCACGAAGAGGACGTTTGTTTGCTGCGGACTTTGACTGAACTAGTTAAGGACGCACAAAGGACCCTCATAGTGGGTGGCTTCAATCTTCCGCACATCGACTGGGTGGCTGAGGTCTGCGTGCCGGGATCGGAGGAGCAAACCTACTTAGAATGGCTGCGTGATAATGCGTTGCATCAGCATATTAGGGAGAATACCAGATATAGGACTGGATGCGTTCCATCCTTGCTGGATCTAGCTATAACGAACTTCCCCAACGATGTGGCTGGACTTCATTATTGTGCACCGCTGGGAAAGAGTGACCACGTGTGTGTCAAAATAGTTCTATACATGCGGCAACCGAAGGTACCCTCAAGGCTGATTAGGAATTTCGGTAGTATGGACATAGATAGGCTTCGTAATAGGGCGATGGGTTTGACCTGGGACGCGCCAGAGGAGGCTACTGTGGAGGAGCGCTGGCAGGCCATAAAGGGATCCTTGACTGCCATACAGGAAGAGTTCGCACCCTTAAAACGAAGGAGTGGGGAAGGCAAACCCATGTGGTGGAGGGCTGCAATAGCCAAGGCCATCAGACGTAGAAACCGCTCTTGGAGCCAGTACAAAGCTTCCGGTAGTCAGCTATCCTGGAACCGCTATACGAAGCTGAGAAACGAGACTGTAAGCCTTTTGAGAACTTCTAAGCGGGAATTTGAGCTCAAATTGGCCCAGTCTGTAAGACAACAACCGAAGAAGTTCTACAGCTATGTACAGTCTAAAGGCTCAACAAGAAATGCCGTAGGTCCGCTATCCACTAGAGACTATGGTATTGTCACTGATGATCAGGGCAAAGCAGACGCCCTGGGGGAATACTTTGGTAGTGTACATAGGATAGATAGTGGGGTACGAGTAGATCTGGCTCTGATGCATCCTCCTCAGTTGAACGAGCTAGATCTCTCAGAGGAATGTGTGTGTAAGTACCTACAGGAGTTAAACAGCCACAAGTCAGCGGGCCCAGATGGCATTCATCCAGCTATCATCAAGCCGTTGGCGGATATCATAGCTCCATCGGTATGCAGACTGTACAGATCCACGTTGGACCAGGGTAAGCTGCCTCAGGACTGGAAAGTTGCGGCAGTCGTGGCAATACATAAGAGTGGGCCTAAGTCGGATGTGCAGAACTACAGGCCGGTAAGCCTAACTAGCATTCTCTGTAAAGTCCTCGGGAAGATCATCCGTGCCCATATCTGCCAGCACTTACTGCAGCACTCCATGCTAAGCCCGGCGCAGCATAGATTCCTGAAAAATAGATATTGCCTGACCAATCTCCTGTGCTTCTTAGATGAAGTAACTCGACGACTGGACGAAGGTAAGCAAATTGAGGTATGCGTTCGACTCCGTTAATCATCGTCTTTTGCTACGCAAGATGGAAACTTTCGGTATAGGTGGGCCAGTATGTAGGAGGCTGGAGGACTTCCTCTCCCACAGGACGCTTTACGTCAAAGTGGGGGACAGGTGCTCCAGTTTGGTGAACGTCACCAGTTGTGTACCTCAGGGATCCGTCCTAGGCCCGGTCCTATTCTTGTTATTTATTAATGACCTAGCATCCACTCTTCAATCGCCCAGCTTTATTTTTGCGGATGATGTGAAGATTGTTGGATCTAAGGGTAGGGCGGACTTGGGCAGGGAAATAGGTACCGTCCTGAACTGGGCATACAAATGGGACTTACCTCTAAACGCTCAAAAAAGCCATTTGTTGTCAAGGGCAACAGAGAGCCTAACTGTCGCTCGTGATCAAGGGCTGTTCACCGTAGAGGCAGCCAGTAGTGTTAAAGACCTGGGGATCATCATGAAAAGTGACTTCAAATGGTCGGAGCAGTGCAACGCTGCTGCGCATAAGGCTCGTGGGGAGCTCTTTAGACTGCGATCAGCTTTGTCTTGTCGGAAGCCGGAGGTATTCGTACCTATTTACATGGCTATAGTACGACCTCACTTAGAAGGTAGCGTGCAGGCTTGATCACCCTTCTACAAAAAGGACGCCGCCTGCCTCGAGAAAGTCCAACGTCTCGCCACGCGAATGGTTGAAGGGCAGAGGGGTAAGACTTGCGAGCAGAGACTCTGTGACCTGAATCTCTTCTCGCTGGAAAGGAGGAGACGTCGAGGGGATCTCATAGAAACGTTCAAGGTAGTGAGGGGCTTTTCTGGCCTTAGACCAGCTAGTCTATTCCAATTGGCCGTAGACTCCAGAACAAGGGGACACGAAAAGAAGTTGATAAAAGCCCGATCTAGGTTGATGGCTAGATCGCACTTCTTCAGCAACAGGGTTGTGAACAGTTGGAACGGTCTGCCTGGTGAAATGGTAGATCTGCAGACAGTCCAATCCTTCAAAGGTGCCCTAGATCGCAAGTGGTACGAGATCTTTCCTTGTAGTGAGCCTTGAGTATATCAACTAGATGGATGGCGGGTAGCACTGTGGTCCTTCTGGAATATGTTTTAGCAGACTTTTTACCTCATTGCATACTGTCTCAGTGAACGCTCACGATGCATAATGTCTCTCGCAGTTGATGTGCGATGAGGTTTTTCGTTTCTCTCTCATTTTTAGCGGGGATTCGACGAAATACACTCGGCAGTGGTGGGTGCATAACTGGTGTGCATACCATCGAAGGAATTCTGGACGCTCGATTGGCCGTGGCTATTACCTGTCCTGTGCGGACTGAACTGAACTGAACTGAACTGAACTGAACTGAACTGAACTGAAGGTCGTTCGCGAAAGGTCTTTCGGATTGCTAGCGCGGGGAGTTCATCCTGCTCGCTATTTGACATTGTGCGCTAAGGGGCTATCCTTTGAGTCGTGTACTAGCCGCTCTTGGCTGCGTTTCGTCATTCAGATTGGTTACTTAGTTTCATTGCCGCCCGCTATCGTCATACACACGCGTTTTAGCTTTCACTTATCATATGAAAATCTGCCCTTGTAGCAAAATCGGTCCAAAACCACTCGTAAACCGACCGATTTTCGGCCGGTTTCGATCGGTTTCTTCTAATACGCCCATCGGTTTTCGGTCCGTTTTTTTAGTAGCTACTTTACACGGATGAACAATGAGTTGATACGAAGGAAACTGACGACCGAAGTAATGTGCAATCTTTGGTTGGCGTTTTATTTAAGTGTGTTGGTTTAATTCATCGAAATGTTCTGAAAACCTCTGTATGGATCGCTCTATTTACTCTCTCGAAATGGGTGAAATAAGGACAATTATTCGGAGAATCGTGAATTAGGAAATAGAAATGAGCGTCGTAATACGTAATTTGGATTGTTGAAGGAGATTAACGAAGCGTATCACGTATTTCAAACGATTCGCTAAAACCGGTCAGGAGGCGTCCAGAAAACCAGTCGCAAACCTCTCAGAAACCACCGGAAAACCGATCGGTGTAATAGCAAAAACCGATCCAAAAACTGGCCGGAAACCGATCAGTTTTGGAGCGGTTTTTGGCCGGTTTTCGAGCGGTTTTTGCGAATCGTTTGAAATACGTGATATGCTTCGTTAATCTCCTTCAACAATCCAAATTACGTATTGCGACGCTCATTTCTATTTCTTAATTCACGATTCTCCGAATAATTGTCCTTATTTCACCCATTTCGAGAGAGTAAATAGAGCGATCTATACAGAGGTTTTCAGAACATTTCGAAGAATTAAACCAACACTTAAATAAAACGCCAACCAAAGATTGCACATTACTTCGGTCGTCAGTTTCCTTCGTATCAACTCATTGTTCATCCGTGTAAAGTAGCTACTAAACAAACGGACCGAAAACCGACCAAAAACCGATGTTTCAAACGGGCTGAGTGCTACAGGGTTAAATTTTTCCATATAACTCTACTACTTGTGGAGGTAGCAGATGTCATTTCGAATGTCGTAAGGCGAATGTAGAAATACTCGTTAATTGGCATGCCAACTAGAGAGCGTAATCCGTAATTTTCATCTGTGGGCATATATATATATATATATATATATATATATATATATATATATATATATATAATGCCGATATATTTATGCATATATGTATATATATTCAAAGTCTAGTGTAAACAGTTACCTTTCGCTTGACCGACAAAACCCCCTTCTCTGCCACTGAATTGCAATATTGTAATAAAAAAATATTTTACATGGTTGTTTGAAATCGTCTCTAAATGTTATTCCATCTCGGGATTAGCTGCGGTCAGCCAATACGCAAACGGTTGCTGGTTCGATTGAGCGTGAGCCAGGCGCAGTATCGTGCGGAGTAAACAGCTCCGGCTTTGGTGGTAGATAGTCGTCCACTGATTCAACAAGCGTAAAGACGAGAGTGAGCGGGGAAGAATTTCCGTATGAGTAAGGCCTTATTAATCTGATAGTGTGCACTCTAAAACGTAAAATATGGTATTTTGGGTGATTTATCGTATCAAGAAGAAGAGACTGCAGTTGCTGTGGCCGCTCCTAACAACCGCTCGCTCGACGGCCTCTGTCGGGGATCCAGGGGTGAATACCTCCCCAATGCAATTATGAATGATCAGGTGGCAGAAGTAGTTCTTAGTGATGTTTGCGGGTTATTTAACAAGCGTGACGAACTGGAATCACGACGAGACTGCACATTGACGTGGTGTGATGGCTTGCGCGCCTCTATGACCCAAAGAGCTATACAGGATGGCTTCTTTAAGTCGGAGATGCAATCATACCTGACAGGTCAATGGGTAGAGGTCAGACAAAGTCCAGTCTCCTGGTCCTCCAGGTTGGGGGTCGATTTGAGCTAGCAACTCATTCGGAAAAACCAGTGGAAGAATAATTGACCCAATCAAATGGGCTTCCACTAAGCCATCCCGTTGCCTTGCGGATAGATTCTTGTTAGAACTAAAGGCTTTTGATGAGGACCCTAATCGTTCTCCTGCTTTGTGGCTGGACACCCTAGCAGTACCCGTCCAACATCTCCCATGAACTGCACGAATAGAAAGAATTCCATACTGCATCGGTCGTCGCGCAAGATAATCAGGACCGCGCTACCCATTGCATCGAGCGGGGTGGGTAGTGATAAGTGTGCTACTGCTCAGAGTTCCCTCTCTTTTATTCAACCTCTGTCTTCTGTCCCTAACCACCCCTCTTTGTCCCATCCATCCACTCTTAATGCTCCCACTGATAACACGGTCGATACTCGCAACGATTCACTGTCAAATAGTGTCAGAAATAATCCTCTGTCTTGTAACTCACATTTTTTTGAGCCTCGTCAGCCTGTGAAACTCGGCTCCTTCAACGTGCGTACACTGATGCAGGTCGGTCAGCAGGCGTGCCTGGCGCTCACAATTGATTCTCTGAAGATTGTTGTCTGCTGCTTAAGTGAAACGCGTATACAGGATTCGAGCAGTGTAATTCAACTAACTGCTCCTGGTATCTCATCGAGGTATATTCTGCGCACCTCAGGAGACGAAGCAGCTAGAGCTGTGGGTCAACGTCGTGTAGGAATTGTCTTGACTGACAAGGCTGAGGCTGCCCTTTTAGATTGGATCCCTGTCAACAGTCGTTTATGTGCTGTGAGACTCCAAGGGTCAGTCGGCGTTCGAAAGGTTAGTTGTGTTAAACGCAATTTGTTCGTGATCTCGGCGTTCGCCACAACGGACTGCAGCTCAGACTTGCAGAAAGGTTCTGACATTTTAGTGCTAGCAGTTGACTTCAATGCACAAGTTGGCAAACTTAGTGTGTCAGAAGCCTGTTTAGGTGGGCGTTGTGCTTTACCTGCTGAGCGTACGGATAACGGGGATAGGCTTCTCCAGTTTTGTGCAGACAATCGATTGTTCTTGTCTAGCACCAATTTGCGACACAGCTCGCGTCGCACAGCGACATGGCGCTCTAACTCTACAGGTACTTTGAGTCAAATTGACCATATCGCCGTAAGCTACCGGTGGCGCAGTTCTGTTCAGAACTGTAAATCTTACTGGTCCACGTACGTAGAGTCGGACCATGCATTAGTTTTGATGCGATTATCTCTCCAGCTGCATGGTCATCGTCGCAAACCGCAAACCCGATTAGCCGTGCAACGTTTGTGTGATCCAGAAGTACGCACCCGGTATGAGCAGAAGTTAGCACATGAGCTAGGCTCCACGGAGAACAGTAATGTAGATGAGCATTGGGCTCATATCAAAGAGGCGATGCACTTTGCAGCAGGTTTCGCCTGTGGTCCTCGATCCGTTGTCCATCAAAGACACTGGATCTCGCAAGAGTCGTTGAGTATAATGGAGCAAAAGTGTCAGCTTTCGAATCGTAAGGAGATGAATAAGTTGCGGAGAAAGCTGCAAAGGCAAGTAACGAAAAGCCTTAAAAATGATCGCGAAAATTGTGGCGCCGACCTGATATTTCACTGAAGTTGAAAGGTCGTGTATACTGTGCCACAGTGCGTTCAGTTTTGTTGTATGGTTGCAAAACTTGGAGTCTGCGTGATGAAGATATTCGTCGTCTTGAGGTTTTCGACCATCGATGTTTACGTAGTATCGCTAGAATTGGGTGGAATGGCCAAGTAGGTAATAGTGAGGTCAGAAATCGAGTATTGGGTACTAATTCGGAGAACGTTTTGTCACAGGGTATCCAACTTAGTAGACTTCGTTGGTTGGGGCACATGTTACGTATGTCCAACACACGTCTACCGTATCGCGTCCTATTCTCCGTTCCTCCTCGGGAGTAGAAGAGACCACGTGGAGGTCAACAGATTACGTGGCAGTGAGGAATGAGGAAATGCACAGCAGACTTAGGAAAAGTAGGTGCTTCACGTCTTCGTGGTTGGGGTCCAAAAGATCCGTCTACCAGTTGGCTGGAGACACTGAAGGATATGGCTGCGAACCGCGAACAGTGGCGATCGTGTTGTCACTTTCTATCGAATCAGAATGTCTGATCGGTGTACGTTTGTACAGTAAGACTGTGTATTCCGTGTGTTGGCTACAATGGCATTCTTTCCTTTTCCCACCCATGTAGGTCCACTCCCTGTCCATCTTATATATTCAAACTTTCTAATTTAACGTGCAACATGGTGAGAGAGGCAGTGGTCAATGGGGCTTGCCCTACTGTTTAACGCCGTACGATGATGAAGATGATGATGATACTTCAAGGAGAAGTTCAGCTGGCCGCATGCTAGTGTAGTTACTCCTGTATCAACAACTGCGACTCCTTGGGTGGTATCACTTGAGCCCTCATCGGAAGTAGAAGTAGAGTCGTGCATTCGATCACTGAAGCGAGGGAAAGCGGCAGGTCCCGACGAACTTCCCCCAGTTCCTTTTTTAAACTGGGTGGAAATGTTTTGATAAAATCACTTACCGCTTTGCTCCGTGACATTTGGGACGAGGAGCGTATTCCGTTAATATGGAGTGAGTCGTTGATTGTTCCTATCTTTAAGAAGGGAATACGCAATGACTGTAGTAACCATCATGAGATTAGCTTAATTCCGATAGTCACCAAAGTATTAGCCTCAATTCTACTGCACCGTCTTACACCGGCTCGCGAGAGGAATGCCCGCGAACAGCAGGCTGGAATCCGCTCAGGTCGAGGATGCATTGACCAGATTTATACTCTTCGCCGACTACTTGAAATGCGTCACACGCACCGCCGACCGACAATAATGATTTTCTTAGACTTGAATGGTGCCTTCGATTCAGTTGATCAAACAGTGCTTTTCAGTACTCTTCATCGAAAATGTATGCCCCAGAAGTTCGTGAACCTACTGAGATCATTGTATTCTCATACTTCTGGTCGCGTTAGAGTTTACGGTGAACTATCCGGTCGGTTCGAAACGACCAGTGGTGTTCGACAGGGATGTCCTATGTCTCCATTCCTTTTCAACTTCGTCGTGGACGAAATAATGGAGAGTGTGCTGCAAAATCTTCAGAATGTAGGCGTCGAACTAGGAAATAGTGGAAAGCTGTGTGACCTAGATTACGCAGACGACGTTGTCTGGTTGTTCGAATCCACGGAACATGCTCAACGTGCACTAGATAGACTTGGGAGAGCTGTAGCTCCATTGGGCATGCGCTTTGCACCTTCAAGGTGCAAGGTGATGTTACAAGACTGGACGTCAACGATTCCGAGCTTGATGGTCGATGAGGAGGTGCTGTCAGTTGTCGATCACTTCACCTACCTCGGCAGCAGCATGACGACGGATGGGAACACAGTAGTAGAGGTGAGTACGCGTATATCCAAGGCTCGAGGGGCGTACGCTGGACTGAAGTACTTGTGGCGTCGATATGATATTTCACTGAAGTTGAAAGGTCGTGTATACTGTGCCACAGTGCGTTCAGTTTTGTTGTATGGTTGCAAAACTTGGAGTCTGCGTGATGAAGATATTCGTCGTCTTGAGGTTTTCGACCATCGATGTTTACGTAGTATCGCTAGAATTGGGTGGAATGGCCAAGTAGGTAATAGTGAGGTCAGAAATCGAGTATTGGGTACTAATTCGGAGAACGTTTTGTCACAGGGTATCCAACTTAGTAGACTTCGTTGGTTGGGGCACATGTTACGTATGTCCAACACACGTCTACCGTATCGCGTCCTATTCTCCGTTCCTCCTCGGGAGTAGAAGAGACCACGTGGAGGTCAACAGATTACGTGGCAGTGAGGAATGAGGAAATGCACAGCAGACTTAGGAAAAGTAGGTGCTTCACGTCTTCGTGGTTGGGGTCCAAAAGATCCGTCTACCAGTTGGCTGGAGACACTGAAGGATATGGCTGCGAACCGCGAACAGTGGCGATCGTGTTGTCACTTTCTATCGAATCAGAATGTCTGATCGGTGTACGTTTGTACAGTAAGACTGTGTATTCCGTGTGTTGGCTACAATGGCATTCTTTCCTTTTCCCACCCATGTAGGTCCACTCCCTGTCCATCTTATATATTCAAACTTTCTAATTTAACGTGCAACATGGTGAGAGAGGCAGTGGTCAATGGGGCTTGCCCTACTGTTTAACGCCGTACGATGATGAAGATGATGATGATACTTCAAGGAGAAGTTCAGCTGGCCGCATGCTAGTGTAGTTACTCCTGTATCAACAACTGCGACTCCTTGGGTGGTATCACTTGAGCCCTCATCGGAAGTAGAAGTAGAGTCGTGCATTCGATCACTGAAGCGAGGGAAAGCGGCAGGTCCCGACGAACTTCCCCCAGTTCCTTTTTTAAACTGGGTGGAAATGTTTTGATAAAATCACTTACCGCTTTGCTCCGTGACATTTGGGACGAGGAGCGTATTCCGTTAATATGGAGTGAGTCGTTGATTGTTCCTATCTTTAAGAAGGGAATACGCAATGACTGTAGTAACCATCATGAGATTAGCTTAATTCCGATAGTCACCAAAGTATTAGCCTCAATTCTACTGCACCGTCTTACACCGGCTCGCGAGAGGAATGCCCGCGAACAGCAGGCTGGAATCCGCTCAGGTCGAGGATGCATTGACCAGATTTATACTCTTCGCCGACTACTTGAAATGCGTCACACGCACCGCCGACCGACAATAATGATTTTCTTAGACTTGAATGGTGCCTTCGATTCAGTTGATCAAACAGTGCTTTTCAGTACTCTTCATCGAAAATGTATGCCCCAGAAGTTCGTGAACCTACTGAGATCATTGTATTCTCATACTTCTGGTCGCGTTAGAGTTTACGGTGAACTATCCGGTCGGTTCGAAACGACCAGTGGTGTTCGACAGGGATGTCCTATGTCTCCATTCCTTTTCAACTTCGTCGTGGACGAAATAATGGAGAGTGTGCTGCAAAATCTTCAGAATGTAGGCGTCGAACTAGGAAATAGTGGAAAGCTGTGTGACCTAGATTACGCAGACGACGTTGTCTGGTTGTTCGAATCCACGGAACATGCTCAACGTGCACTAGATAGACTTGGGAGAGCTGTAGCTCCATTGGGCATGCGCTTTGCACCTTCAAGGTGCAAGGTGATGTTACAAGACTGGACGTCAACGATTCCGAGCTTGATGGTCGATGAGGAGGTGCTGTCAGTTGTCGATCACTTCACCTACCTCGGCAGCAGCATGACGACGGATGGGAACACAGTAGTAGAGGTGAGTACGCGTATATCCAAGGCTCGAGGGGCGTACGCTGGACTGAAGTACTTGTGGCGTCGATATGATATTTCACTGAAGTTGAAAGGTCGTGTATACTGTGCCACAGTGCGTTCAGTTTTGTTGTATGGTTGCAAAACTTGGAGTCTGCGTGATGAAGATATTCGTCGTCTTGAGGTTTTCGACCAACGATGTTTACGTTGTATCGCTAGAATTGGGTGGAATAGCCGAGTAAGCAACGATAAAGTGAGAAAGCGAGTATTGGGTACTAATTCGGAGAACGTTTTGTCACAGGGTATCCAACTTAGTAGACTTCGTTGGTTGGGGCACATGTTACGTATGTCCAACACACGTCTACCGTATCGCGTCCTATTCTCCGTTCCTCCTCGGGAGTAGAAGAGACCACGTGGAGGTCAACAGATTACGTGGCAGTGAGGAATGAGGAAATGCACAGCAGACTTAGGAAAAGTAGGTGCTTCACGTCTTCGTGGTTGGGGTCCAAAAGATCCGTCTACCAGTTGGCTGGAGACACTGAAGGATATTGCAGCGAACCGCGAACAGTGGCGATCGTGTTGTCACTTTCTATCGGATCAGAATGACTGATCGATGTTTGTTTGTACAGTTAGACTGTGTATTCTGTGTGTTGGCTACAATGGTATTCTTTCCTTTTCCCACCTCTGTAAGTGCACTCTCTGTGCATCTTGTATATTCATACTTTCTAATTCAACGTGCAAGATGGTGAGAGAGGCAGTGGTCAATGGGGCTTGCCCTACTGTTTAACGATGATGATGATGACTGCAATCATTCGCGGCTGCCAGAAGACTTATAATAATAGCTCTCACCTAAACCTGGCTGAATGAGGAGGTATCGGACGCGGAAGTATCCCTCCCAGGTTAATATCTGTTTCGTTCGGACTGAATTTGGTCCAAAAGTGGAGGTGGCGTATTAGTGACTTGGTGAAGTGCTGTGGTGCAAGGCAAAACTAACCAGTTGCGGGTACGTGGCACTAGGTCTGTTCTATAGGACACCGGATACCGAGCAGTTAAATATGTTATATTTCATGCGGCGCTGGGCGACGGAGGGACAGTCTGGTCCTGGGCGACTTCAACACGCCCCACATTAATTGGAAGGCTAGCTGCTGCACTGCAGCAGCAGATAATCTCTCCCAACACATACACATGACAGTGTAATCTGGCGCTTCACCAACATGTGCATGAGCCTACCCGGGGTTCGAATGTTACCTGTATAGATGTACTACCCGCTAGTGAGGCCAGAGATCATGCCGTGTTGAACATACGCTGGAGGCGTGGGGCTCAAATCTCACTGACACCGCACTGGGAACCGAATGTCTGACGCATACCCTTTGACGATATGAGGGCAACAGCCCGAAACATGACTTGAGAGAATGAGGATCCAAACGAAGTGAACCTGGCCTGGTGTCTTATCGTAGATGGAATCCACCAACTGGTACGGAGGTTTGCTCCGCCACACCGTCAACGGTCCCACGCCCAAGGCCCCCCTTTGTTTGACAAGGAGTTCCAATGCCTACTCCGCAGAAAAAACCGAGCTTGGGGACAGTATCGAGAAACAGCAGTGGGTTATGATGCGTACAAACTACTACGAATCCAATGCTCTTCCATGAAGATGGCTAAACGATGCAAATTCGAAGAGAGGCAAGCAGCCGAAAGTGTTCATGCACCAAAACGACTGTTTGCATATCTGAAAAGGTGAACAAGGGCAAAACCAGGCATATCTGCACTGATGGTAGACGGGAGAGTGGCTGGTTCCGGTGTAGCTAAGGTAGATGCTCTGGGACGCCACTGTGCGTCGGTGTTTACGTGTGATGAACCTTGGTTACCTCTCTCGTCGGTGCCCCAAACTTCAATCGCGTTCGGTGATATCGAATTGGATGGAGTTATGAGAGTTCCAAGGTCTCCTAAACCAAATAAATCACCCGGACCGGATGGAATCCACCCACTGGTACTACGGGAGCTGGCCGAGATTCTCGTGGGCCCAATCACCAAGCTGCTCAACACCTCACTAGCAACTGGATAACTCCCGGAAGACTGGAAACAAGCGATCGTGGTACCGATGTTCAAGGGCAGAGACGAGGCGGCAGCTGTCAGCTATAGACCGGTAAGCTTTACATGCGTCGTCTGCAAGGTGATGGAGTGGCTTCTAGCCAGGCGCGTCGAAGAACATCTCGATGAGCACAGTCTGCTTAGTCCTGCACAGCACGGATATCGCAACTCACGCTCATACATTTCCAACCTTCTGTTGGCCCGAGAACACTTGGTCGAGGCAAAGGCTGGAGGATATCCGGCAGTTGTCGTCTTCATCGACTCCAGTAAGATATTTGACAAAGTATCACATGACCGACTCTTCCGAAAGCTCAAGCTGTTGGGAATAGTTAACCCACTACTACATCGGATTGAGGACTTCCTAAGAGAGCGAAAATTCGCGGTTAAGGTTTCTGGGACCTTGTCGACATGGTACCCGGCCTCCAGTGGTATTCCCCAAGGTTCAGTACTCGGTCCATTGCTGTTCCTGGTCTGTATTAACGTTCTCCCAGCATGCTTGAACTCACCGTGCTCACTCTATGCTGACGATTTGAAGATGTGGCGAGTACTACGCTCTGATACGGACAAACAATCCCTGCGGGACGATCTCGACAGTCTGACGCACTGGTCCAATACATGGGCCCTCCCGATAAACTTAGTAAAGTTCGCACACATGCGCATAGGTCGAACACAGTCAACGTCAGACTACGCACTCTGGCGCTCTGCTGAGAACGGCAGCCTGTGAGCGTGATCTCAAGGCAGTACTGTCGAACAACTTAAAAACGAGAGGTCATTCAGATAGAGCATGTGCCTCAGCATGAAAAATCCTTGGAGCAATCCGCTGTTCCTGCGGAAAACTCTCTTATGCTGCTTTTCGGCTGTTATACATCACACATGTTAGACCTCGGTTGAAGTATGGCGCTGTGGCCACATATCCGTGCATCGCTGCCGAATCACTCAAGTTGGAAAGAGTTAAGAAAGCTGCTCGTCTCATTGCGGGCCTACGCGGGACTGACTACGAAGGTCGCCTAAAAGCTACCGGGCTGTTTGCAGAAACCTATCGGAGGATACGAGGTGACCTCATTTGCGTCTGTCACATTATCCAAGGCGACCTAGGACCAGAACTACTAGCGATATTTCAACTGCGTGGACCTTGTTGTACGCGAGGACACTCACTGACACTCTTGAAGTTGGAATCTATTGGTTTGCCGCTGATATACCGCCTGTTTCGAAGAGACACCAACATTTGGAACTTGCTCCCAGCGAAAGTGGTGGAAGAGGTGCACGATTCAATCTTCAAGAGGAAACTAGACGACTTTCTGACTGCCAAGCGGTGTGATTCTCTTTCTTGAGACCATATCCAAGAGTTGTCGCGACGAAGCTTACGCGGAGGTTCCCCTGTGCCCCTGATTCTGAAGACTAAAGACTAAACAACTTGAAAGCAAAGTTTACGAACAGAAATGTTCGCAACGTCCTTCCAGGTCTGGAAAAGTCCAGCCAAGAGTGTAGAACAGTATAGCGGATGCTGACTATGCTTCTCCACTACGCAAACAATATGAATGAGTGCGTTGTTGCTTAATAGTTAATTCGCCAAGGGTAGGTAGTGTGTGTGTGTCATCATCATCATCATCGTACAGCGTTAAACAGTAGGGCAAGCCCCACTGACCACTGCCTCTCTCACCATCTTGCACGTTGAATTAGAAAGTATGAATATACAAGATGCACAGAGAGTGCACTTACAGAGGTGGGAAAAGGAAAGAATACCATTGTAGCCAACACACAGAATACACAGTCTAACTGTACAAACGTACACCGATCAGACATTCTGATTCGATAGAAAGTGACAACACGATCGCCACTGTTCGCGGTTCGCAGCCATATCCTTCAGTGTCTCCAGCCAACTGGTAGACGGATCTTTTGGACCCCAACCACGAAGACGTGAAGCACCTACTTTTCCTAAGTCTGCTGTGCATTTCCTCATTCCTCACTGCCACGTAATCTGTTGACCTCCACGTGGTCTCTTCTACTCCCGAGGAGGAACGGAGAATAGGACGCGATACGGTAGACGTGTGTTGGACATACGTAACATGTGCCCCAACCAACGAAGTCTACTAAGTTGGATACCCTGTGACAAAACGTTCTCCGAATTAGTACCCAATACTCGCTTTCTCACTTTATCGTTGCTTACTCGGCTATTCCACCCAATTCTAGCGATACAACGTAAACATCGTTGGTCGAAAACCTCAAGACGACGAATATCTTCATCACGCAGACTCCAAGTTTCGCAACCATACAACAAAACTGAACGCACTGTGGCACAGTATACACGACCTTTCAACTTCAGTGAAATATCATATCGACGCCACAAGTACTTCAGTCCAGCGTACGCCCCTCGAGCCTTGGATATACGCGTACTCACCTCTACTACTGTGTTCCCATCCGTCGTCACGCAGCTACCGAGGTAGGTGAAGTGATCGACAACTGACAGCACCTCCCCATCGAGCATCAAGCTCGGAATTGTTGACGTCCAGTCTTGTAACATCACCTTGCACCTTGAAGGTGCAAAGCGCATGCCGAATGGAGCTACAGCTCTCCCAAGTCTATCTAGTGCACGTTGAGCATGTTCCGTGGATTCGAACAACCAGACAACGTCGTCTGCGTAATCTAGGTCACACAGCTTTCCACTATTTCCTAGTTCGACGCATACATTCTGAAGATTTTGCAGCACACTCTCCATTATTTCGTCCACGACGAAGTTGAAAAGGAATGGAGACAAAGGGCATCCCTGCCGAACACCACTGGTCGTTTCGAACCGACCGGATAGTTCACCGTAAACTCGAACGCGACCAGAAGTATGAGAATACAATGATCTCAGTAGGTTCACGAACTTCTGGGGCATACATTTTCGATGAAGAGTACTGAAAAGCACTGTTTGATCAACTGAATCGAAGGCACCATTCAAGTCTAAGAAAATCATTATTGTCGGTCGGCGGTGCGTGTGACGCATTTCAAGTAGTCGGCGAAGAGTATAAATCTGGTCAATGCATCCTCGACCTGAGCGGATTCCAGCCTGCTGTTCGCGGGCATTCCTCTCGCGAGCCGGTGTAAAACGGTGCAGTAGAATTGAGGCTAATACTTTGGTGACTATCGGAATTAAGCTAATCCCACGATGATTACTGCAGTCATTGCGTATTCCCTTCTTGAAGATGGGAACAATCAATGACTCGCTCCATATTAACGGAATACGCTCCGCGTTCCAAATGTCACGGAGCAAGGCGGTAAGTGATTTTATCAATGCCTCACCACCCCAGTTTGGAAAGAACTGGAGGAAGTTCGTCGTGACCTGCCGCTTTCCCCCGCCTTAGTAATCGAATACATGACTCTACTTCTACTTCTGATGGGGGCTCAAGTGATACCACCCAAGAAGTCACAGTTGTTGAACCGGGAGTAACTACACTAGCGTGCGGCCAGCTAAACTGTTCCTTGAAGTACTCGGCCCATCGGTCAAGCCTTTGCTGTTTGTTATGGATGGGTTCTCCATTCCTATTGCAAATCGTTTCACTGACCTGAGTTCGCCGTCCACCGGTGTCACGAATAAGTTTGAACAGTCTTTGACTGTTACCTGAAGCAGCTGCCACTTCCATTTCTTCGGCTACATTGACCCACCAATTTTCGCGATCATTCTTAAGGCTTCGCGTAACTTGTCTTTGCAGCTTTCTCCGCATCTTATTCATCTCCTTACGGTTCGAAAGCTGACGCTTTTGCTCCATTATACTCAGCGACTCTTGCGAGATCCAGTGTCTTTGATGGACAACGGATCGAGGACCACAGGCGAAACCTGCTGCAAAGTGCATTGCTTGTTTGATATGAGCCCAATGCTCATCTACATTACTGTTCTCCGTGGATCCTAGCTCATGTGCTAACTTCTGCTCATACCGGGTGCGTACTTCTGGATCACACAAACGTTGCACGGCTAATCGGGTTTGCGGTTTGCGACGATGACCATGCAGCTGGAGAGATAATCGCATTAAAACTAAGGCACGGTCCGACTCTACGTACGTGGACCAGTAAGATCTACAGTTCTGAACAGAACTGCGCCACCGGTAGTTTACGGCGATATGATCAATTTGACTCAAAGTGCCTGTAGAGTTAGAGCGCCATGTCGCTGTACGACGCGAGCTGTGTCGCAAATTGATGCTAGACAAGAACAATCGATTGTCTGCACAAAACTGGAGAAGCCTATTCCCGTTATCTGTACGCTCAGCGGGTAAAGCACAACGCCCACCTAAACAGGCTTCTGACACACTAAGTTTGCCAACTTGTGCATTGAAGTCACCAGCTAGCACTACAATGTCGGAACCTTTACTGCTGCGAACGAGGGTGGTCGGAGCATCATAGAACTCATCTTTCTGCAAGTCTGAGCTGCAGTCCGTTGTGGCGAACGCCGAGATCACATACCAGTTACGCTTACCACAACTATCCTTTCGAACGCCAACTGACCCTTGGAGTCTCACAGCACATAAACGACTGTTGACAGGGATCCAATCTAATAGGGCAGCCTCAGCCTTCTCAGTCAAAACTATTCCTACACGACGTTGACCCACAGCTCCAGCTACTTTGTCTCCTGAAGTGCGCAGAAAATACCTCGATGAGATTCCAGGAGCCGTTAGTTGAATTACACTGCTCGAATCCTGTATACGCGTTTCACTTAAGCAGCAGACATCAATCTTCAGAGGATCTATTGTGAGCGCTAGGCACGTCTGCTGACCGGCCTGCATGAGTGTACGCACGTTGAAGGAGCCGAGATTCACAGGCTGACGAGGCTTGAGAAAATGTGAGTTACAAGACAGAGGATTATTCCCGATACTATTTGACAGTGAATCGTTGCGAGTATCGACCGTGTTATCAGTGGGAGCATTATGGGTGGATAGATGGGGCAAAGAGGGATGGTTAGGGACAGAAGACCAAGGTTGAATAACAGAGAGGGAACTCTGAGCAGTAGCACACTTATCACTACCCACCCCGCTCGATGCAATGGGCAGCGCGGTCCTGATTATCCTGCACGACGACCGATGCAGTATGGAATTCTTTCTATTCGTGCAGTTCATGGGAGATGTTGGACGGGTACTGCTAGGATGTCCAGCCACAAAGCAGGAGAACGATTAGGGTCCTCATCCAAAGCCTTTAGTTCTGACAAGAACCTATCCGCAAGGCAGCGGGATGGCTTAGTGGAAGCCCATTTGCTTGGATCAATTATTCTTCCACTGGTTTTTCCGACTGAGTTGCCAGCTCAAATCAACCCCCAACCTGTGTGTGTGTGTGTGTGGTTCAGTGTTTTGTCAGTACAAATGCCTGTTTGATGCTTGTGAGAATGTCCGGAAATTCCTCAATTGGCTGCTTTTTATAGGTCCTTTTTGAGTCGGTATTCAATGGTGTCAAGTATCACAAGGAAACCGTGTGTTCACGCCCATCTCGATAACGTACATGCGCGTACTGGACATTGCACCCAGTTAGATGAACTTTTTTCATTAAGGGGTCGTATATTGTTTAGCACATTTTGACGTAATGTTACGAAACCAGGTCTTGCAAGCCATTTTGAGGGTGAAATCCCCGAAGACGATTCGCTGTTGTAGGCAGACATTCGCGTGGGGCGACATTCGTCGCAGTACACAGAGGAGACCTTATTGACTAAAATGCGTCATATATATATATATATATATATATATATATATATATATATATATATATATATATATATATATATATATACGAATAACCCGGTTCAAAGTGCAGAGGCGTGGTGTCGTGCAGTAAAATAAACGAAGAATCAAAGGAGAGATTTTTCAGGAGTTCGAACACAAGTTGTCGCAACACACCCGCCACTGAGCACGACTTTAAGTCATATCCAACAGGAATTTTAGCCAACTGTGTAGTGGATCTCGAGGTTCCTAGCTATGCAAGCGTGAGGAATCAATAGACGCAAGTTTTGGCGTCAACACTTCGATAGACCGGCGTCTTGTCATGTCATGGCTCGGCCTCTGCGCTTTCGTTTCCAGCTAACCCTAGGCTCGGCGAATAGAGCACGATAGGGGTGTCAGTGAGGTAGCATATGTAATACATGCCCTAGCCAACGAAGCCGTTGGAGCGATATTGCGGCACTCCTGATTCCGTAGGTGAGCGTTCGAACTGTGGAATTGCTTGCTTGCTTTTACCACCAAACTCGCGCGATACTCCGCAGGCACCAATGATCGAGCACGGACAGCCGGTCGACATCGGCATCTCAAACAGGCCAGGTCTCACAAGCGTACAGGAGCACACTACATACAGCAGCGTCGTATACCCTACCTTTCAATCGGAGAGGAATGTCACCGCCTCTGCAGATAACGCGAATTGCAGAAAGCCACTTGAGCCTTCGCTATTCGGTTGTCCACATCGTCTTCAGTCCGCCCGTTAGTAGTTATACAGCTTCACAAGCAGGCAAACTTTTCGGCAATTCCTAACCTATCGTTAGCGAAGGTGAGTGCGGGTTGGACTGCTGCCAGTCTTGTAGAAGCACTTTACCGCAATATGGTTGGCACGGGATTGTCTAGAACGCACATTGCCATAGTGGCATTGTCGCAAACCAGTGCGATGTCATATGCATGATGTCTAAAAGTCAGTTACCAGGTAGGAGCTCAACGCCTTTATTCGTTTGACTTCCTCGTCCCTCTTTCAGGATGTTGTCGGTCGCAACATTGGACAGGAATGGTAGAAACGGTCAACCTTGACGCACGCCGCCTGTTGTGTATTGCGGTTAGTTATTGTATATCTTGTTTCAATCAAACAATCATCACGTCAGAGAGAAGATTAAAGGCCCATAACATAGGCTTTATCCGTTCAGCAGTTTGAGCATATACGCTGAAATAGAAAATGTGAAAATACAGAAATGCGGATTACGGGTGGACAGTAATGAGAAGCAATTGGTACACCACATTCTTCATCCCTGAGTTTTACAATTTAGATCACAGCAGTTATGAATGTTTACACTTCACGATTTCGGAGATTGTACGGCCGTACTCTTTGCTATTTATCTACGAGCGATGACTAGTGTGTTATTAGGAATATGTTTACCTAACGCTTCTGTGAACGGGGTCATCAGTGTTTGTGTGGTGGTCTGATATGTTATCTGTGTCTGATGTAAAAATATGTGTTATCAAGATTACGCTGCTGCTGCTCTTTTGGAGCAAGGTTGTGAATAGAAACTGTTTCCTCACGCCCGTCTGGTAGATGCACGTGAGCACACCTTGGGTTACATTCGACGCGTTCCACTTCGTCGACAACAGGTTCATACTTCGACGAACGGACATGGCGCTGCATGGAGACTGGTCCGGGAACAGTAAGCCAGCTTGGTAAGGAGACTCTCGATGTGGATTTCCTGTTGTATCGTAGCAAATGTCCGTGTGAGATGGCGTTCATGGCAGTGCACAATAGGGAGCGAATGGAATGGAGTGCGTTTGGGAGGACGGTTTCCCATTCGGTGATAGGCAGAGATCTGGATTTAGTGGCGAGAAAGATGCAACGCCATATAGTACCATTTAGGCGTTCTACTTGCCCATTAGACTGTAGATTGTACGCTGTCGTTCTGCTGGTCACAATTCCTTTAGCATGTAAAACACGTTTCAGTTGTTCAGATATGAACGAAGGACCGCGGTCTGAGTGGATGTACGAGGGCATGCCAAACATAGAGAACAATTGGCAGAATCTGTCAATGATAGTTGACGCCGTCATGTCCTGGCAAGGAAAGGCGAATGGAAATCTAGAATACTCGTCAATTATCGTAAGTAAGTACTTATCACAAGTAGCCGAAGGCAGTGGACCTTTGAAGTCAACATTTAAACGTTCGAATGGAGATGTGGCTTTGATCATGTTTCTAGTAGGCATGTTGCAAAATCTCGGTTTTAGCTCAGCGCGGACAGAGCAACTTGATACCGTTTTCTTTACATCCTCAACTGAGAACGGGAGATTCCTGGATCGTACAAAGTGTAGCAAGCGGATTATTCCAGGGTGGCATAGAGAATCATGTAAATCCTTCAGAGTAATATCACATGCGGAGCCGCAATACCCACGCGATAGTGTATCAGCTGCTTTGTTGTCCTCGCCGCGACAGTAAATCACGTCGAAATTGTAACAAGATAGTTCGATGCGCCAACGCTTTATCTCATCATTCTTTACTTTCCCCCGGTGATTTATATCGTACATAAACGCGACCCATCTTTGGTCCGTAATTAACTGAAAGCGTACACCAAGTAAATAACACCGCCACTTTCGGATGGCCTCAACAATGGCATGCGTCGCCTTCTCCATCGATGAATGATGTCGCTCACTAACTGTCAATGTCCTAGAAAAGAAGACAACTGGTCTACCACTCTGCGTTAGTGCTGCAGCAATAGCGATGTCAGAAGCGCCAGTCTCGACCACGAGGAGTGACTTTGGATCCACTGTTGACATCACAAATCTCGACAGTTCGTCCTTCATGGACTTGTAGGACGTTGCGATTTCCTCCGGCAGGGGAAATATTCAGTTGTTAACTAGAGGTCGAATTTTATCCGAATGATGTGATATCCACTGTGAATAACACGCAAACAGCCCAATGACGCGCTGTTAAGACTTTAAATCTGTCGGAATCGGTAGGTTTTAAAGAGGTTCAAGTCTATCAGGATCAGGTTTAATCGACCTGTGGGGAATTTCGTATCCCAAAAGCCCAATCAGCTTTACTCCGATTGTGCTTTTACTGTCGTGAAATGTCAGTCCGTATTTTTTCGGCAGCAGTGTAGAATCACGATAGATTTTTCTGGTGTTGTTCTTCGTCCTCACCACAGATAGTAATATTGTCCAAGTATGCAAAGGTGCCTGACAGGGATTCTCCGTTGATAATCTGAGTGATGGCCCCATGAAAGCACGAAACACCGTTGGTAACACCAAAAGGAACCCGACGGAACTGTAACAGGTTTCCACAGGCTTCAAATGCAGTGAAAGCCTTGTCTTCCTCCCGAATTGGTATTTGGTGGTTGGCAGATTTCAAATCCAAAGTACTAAAAACAGCGTAGCTTGGGATTTTTTTTCGACCATTTGGTCGATTTTTAGGCGTCAACGAGAGTGAATCGGTTGGCTGTCTGACTGTAATCAATTACCATTCTGCGTTTCTGCCGTTCGTTAGTAGTGACCAGTACCTGAGCGCGCCAGGGTAAGTTGGACGATTCTATGATTTGCTCTTTTAACAGATGTTCGATTTCCATCTTGATGAAGCCTTCATCTGCGGCGGAATGTCGTCATGATTTGGTGGCGATCGGGGTGCAGTTGGGTAATAGATTGTGAAACAGAAGTGGCGGGTCAATACGAACAGCGATAAGGTTACATAATAAAAAGGATTCACTTTCGCCCCCAAAAAAGACTATTAACATTTTATGTAAGCACAAGAAATCATGACCTAAAAGCATTTCCGCACAGAGGTTGGGCAGAACGAAAAGTTTGATGAGAGGGTAGTTAGAATTTTTGTAAGACAGTGTCACAATGCAGTGTCCATGTGTGTAAGTTGTAAGACTAGGGAATGCCATAATAATGGGGTTGCGTGACCCTTCAATCTTCTGAGGCCAGAAATCGAGTATTGGGTACTAATTCGGAGAACGTTTTGTCACAGGGTATCCAACTTAGTAGACTTCGTTGGTTGGGGCACATGTTACATATGTCCAACACACGTCTACCGTATCGCGTCCTATTCTCCGTTCCTCCTCGGGAGTAGAAGAGACCACGTGGAGGTCAACAGATGACGTGGCAGTGAGGAATGAGGAAATGCACAGCAGACTTAGGAAAAGTAGGTGGTTCACTTCTTCGTAGTTGGGGTCCAAAAGATCCGTCTACCAGTTGGCTGGAGACACTGAAGGATATGGCTGCGAACCGCGAACAGTGGCGATCGTGTTGTCACTTTCTATCGGATCAGAATGACTGATCGATGTTTGTTTGTACAGTTAGACTGTGTATTCTGTGTGTTGGCTACAATGGCATTCTTTCCTTTTCCCACCTCTGTAAGTGCACTCTCTGTGCATCTTGTATATTCATACTTTTTAATTCAACGTGCAAGATGGTGAGAGAAGCAGTGGTCAATGGGGCTTGTCCTACTGTTTAACGCTGTACGATGATGATGATGATGATGATGATGATGATGATGAATGTGCTCATCTTCCGTGCGATTAGTTATTGTATATCTTGTTTCAATCAAACAATCATCACGTCAGAGTGAGAAGAATAAAGGCCCAGAATATAGGCTTTATTCGTTCAGCAGATTGGGCATATACGCCGAAGTAGAAAATGTGAAAATATAGAAATGCAGATTACGGGTGGACAGTAATAAGAAGCAGTTAGTACACCACACCGCCCCCAACTGGGAATTAAGTTGACGATGAACCACATGCTTGTACTTGGCCTGAAGTCTTTTGGCGTAGCGCTTGGGTGATTTTGACATACTTGTCAGGTACTCCCTGTCTGACAAGACAGTTCCAGGGGGCCGCCTTATCTACGGAATCTAAAGCTGCTCGGATATTCAGGAATATGATCATCATCAGTCGGCGCTGTGTGGCGCAGCTTAAGTATCTGACGAATGCTTACTTACTTTCACTTTTACGTGACTATCTCCTACGAGAGGATAAGTTTGCTCTATGGATATCACGAACCGTTGCTGATCACACGCGGCGGTCGTAGGCGAGCTCAGTACAGACCCTGATCCAGTCCTTTTTTCATTGCCGGGCTCCATAGACCGACCAAAGGCTTAGAAGTTCTATGTCTTTATTTTGCTGGTCCACGTTTTGAGCTGCCCACCAAGGTGATTATATCAACCAGGGCAGAGTGTTTGTGTGGGTATCGCTGACTCGGGTATCTGAAGGGCATGGCCGAACCACGGCAATCGTCAACATTAGAGGACGGAGAGCGCATCGATATCAGAGCATCGTCTGCTTACCTCGTCGTTAGACACCCTGTCGCGCCACTTGACTTTGAGGATTTGCCGCATGCACCAGTGGTCGAAGACCTCCAGCCTTCTGGTATCCTCAGCTCGTAATGGTCAGGTTTCGCAGCCATAGATGAATACGGGCTGGATGGCGGTACGGTAAACGCGAACTTTGCTTCTTAAGCTGATTCCACTTCGAGTCCACAACGTTCGTCTAAGGTAAAGGAAGACTCTCCTGGCGCTGTCGATCCGTAATACCACTTCATCTTTTGCCTGGCCATTCGAATGCAGAGTTGAGCCTAGGTATTTGAATGAAGGGACGTATTCGACTGGTTGGTCATTGATCGACCATTGGTGAATTGTCGGGCCTAAATGGGTTGCAAAACTTTTGTTTTGGTTGAATTTTACTTCAAGTCCGATGGACCTCGCGAAGGAATTGATTCGGCAGAGGATTGGTTGGAGCGTAGCGGGGGAGTCTCCTGTTGTATAAATTTCCGTACGCTTGCTCGTTTCGTTTTACGTAGCATTTCATGAACAGTTCTTCTTTTACGTTTCAGCTGATGTACTCTAATTATTAGACGACTAAAGCGTTCTAATTCTGACTCTGTCTTCTCAATCATACTGATTTTACTGATTCCGTTGCTAGTCTACGTTTCATCTCCTAGCACGACGATATCATCCGCGAACTCCAGGTCCGAGATGTATATTTCCCGACTAAGCTGAAGGCCAGGGTAGTCATGTAGTGCATGACCCACTGTTCAATCAGTGACGTATTTGAACTGCACCGGTAAGAGGGGATAGCCCTGTCTAACTCCGATAGTAAGTGCGAACTCGCGGGACTCTTCATCGTACATACGAACCCTAACACCAGTTGTCGAGTAGTATCCCTTTAACAGCCTTGAAAGCTTATCGGGCATTCCATCGGATTGGATTATGGTCCAAAGAGACTCGCGGTTGACCGAGTCAAAGGCGGCCCGGGAGTCGATGAAACAAGCTACCGATATCTGCTGGAACTTGAAGCGATGCTTTTGTATTCGGCGCGGTGTGAGGATTTGACCCACATAGCCTTTGCCAAGGCGGAAACTCTTTTGATTTGGGCGAGTGCGGTGGTCTGTTTCCTCGGAGAAACGGGTTAGTAACAACGCACCACAAATCTTTGCGAAGATATGGATCAAGCTGATCCCTCGGTAGTTTTTGCATGCCGATTTATCACCTTTCTTCGGAATGGGCAGCAGAATGGGTATGTTTTCTCTCTCCAAATGGAGCCAAAAAGTGTACATAACCTGTCAATGAAGGACAATGGACAGGCTTTATATACTTCTGAAGGGATGGTATCTTCCCCGGTGGTCTTTCTGTCCCTTTGTTTGTTAATTAATTCTTTGATTTCCGTGGTACTGAGCGGGTCACAGTTGCTTTCATACTGGACTGGCAGAGTTGATATTGGTTAGTCCGTCGGATGGTTTATAGGCAGGTTGAGCAGTTTACTGGAGTGTTCGACCCACCAATCCATTTTCTTACGCTTTCCGGTTATTAGACAGATAAATTTTGAAGCAGGCGCAACAGAGAACAGTCGATGCCCTTTGTTTTGCCCGTTTTTGCACCTCGGTACGCTTGGCTGTCTTCCACAGACGAGGCCCAACGGGATCTCACCCGGATGTGGTTGAGTTGGTGCGCAGTGTGACCACCATTGGAGTGCCATGTGAGTAGTTGCTTCTTGGGGTGTTGAAATAGTGCTGCAGACAACTATTCTGTTAACGTCGGCTAAACCAGTCAGTCGGCCACCGCTCTCGCAGCGCTGACCGAGACCGGATTTCCAGAGAATATGGCGAGTGGATTCGTCGGCCGTACCTGTGCGAACGTCCTAATTTCCTGCAATGAAAAGTACGTCGTGCCTTGAAATCGGATTGATTACCTGCAAGTTATTGTAGAATTCGTCTTTGGTTTCGTCATCAGCTGAATTGGTTGGAGCATAGGTCGCAATCACCTCCAAGTCGTGTGGAGAGGCTTTAAAGCGTGCCAAGACGAGTTTGGATGAGACTGATTCACAAGAGAACATTGCATCATTATGTGCTTTGTTCAGACTACACGCAACACCGTAGAGAACAGAGTTGTGTTCCGGACCACTGGTTAGAGCCAATAAGATGTATCCACTCCCGGGACTTTTATTTGTCGGCTTCCTGAGTTGGGCATGCGGACTTCCGAGAGGCAAGCAATATCTACGTCATAGTCATGTAGAGCCCGTAGTGTGATGCACTGACTACCGACGTCTAGAAACGTCCTAACATTCCAGGAGGTAGTGTGTTCTTTTCCTACAGCGAGTAATCCCAGCTTGCTGTCTTGTCACTTCAACGGCCGAGACACGAGGCGCGTCGCTTACTGAGGACGCCGTAGCATGATGAGCGCATAAGGTTCCGTGAGTAATCATAGAGTCGCGGGAATAGGGTAAGAAGCAGTGTCCCCAGCACCGTTCGGCCTTTTTGTTCGAGGTTGCATCTCTAGTCTTTGCACACCGAAGTGCAGACTGCAAGGCAGCAGGGTGTCTCCAGAGGAGCCGGTGGCCTGCTGTACGGTTCATTCGCCTTTTCTGGAATGCCGGGTCAGGTAGGTTGGACAGTTTTCCTTTGTAGCCGTTGGGTCAGTAGATCTCGTCCGCCCATTCAGTGATATCTGTCTTCACATGCCGAACACCGACTCGCCGAAGTTTTTTTAGACCTTGGTAACTCTCAACTCGGTTTAGCCTGCCTGTCTAGCGGTTTTCCGGGATGTGGCTGCTGGTGCATGCTTCAGCTTCGTAAAGCCACAAGTGAGAGCTGGGTGAGTGGTGGAGACCGAGGAGATGGAGGATGCCCCAAGGGACACGACGATCAACCAACTCAGATGTGCTACTCCTCTTAGACATCCAATCTGGCGGATGGTAAAGATTTTGGTCGATGCACCCGCGGTTGGGACGGAAACTGGACTGTTCCTCACGGGCCTGTTATTCGCGCCCTTGAAACACTGGGGGATTATTGACGCTAACAGCTTCAGCGCGACAGAGATCAAGCTTATCTCTCAATGGTTGGTACAGCTGGTTCTTGCTTCTTGTAAATAGGAATGATAGGTGCACTGCTCCAACTTTGTGGGACGCATTCGTAGAACCAGACCTTTAAAGAGGCTGGAGAGCGCTTTGGAGAGAGGCTTACCACTGTCTTTGAAGAGGACCAGAGGGAGTTCGTCAGGGCCTGGGGCTTTATTGCGTTTCAAGAGAAGGAGCGCCCGGTCAAATGTTTCGGTGGTTGGGCAGTACAGACCGTCCGTTGAGCATGAACTGGTTTAAACAAACTTCCGAGTGGAGACGTTGGCACTGAAGGTCAACTAAACTGCTCTGCCCCTCGATCCATGCGCCGTGAAAGCTGGTGTTTTGGTTGGCCGTCTACCTCGCAGATCATCTCGCCCACTCCAGGCTTCTTGGTCCCTTTGGATCGGATGATTTGAAAGTCTCTGGGTATTGTCGATGACAGCAGCTTGTTCCATTTCGGCCGCCCGTTCGGACCATCAATTCTCTCGGTCTTTGCGAAAGTTTCTAATCAGCTTTCTTCGTAGTTAGGCGCGAGCACTGGTTTCCGCTTCCAGAAAAATATTCTGGCGGCTGTCGAATTGTTTAGAGCGCCTGCTTAGCACCTCGAAGGCCGGAGGTTCCAATCACTCCACCCCCAGGTTATTCTGTGCTTTGGTTTCGGTTGCTACTCCCCAACATCGTCGAGTCAAACGTAAAATAATGGAAGCATAAGGCGAAAAAAGCCGAAAACGAAGAAGCGAACCTCACGAAGAGGGAGAAAGATCCCGAGGGAAAACTCGTCACTGGTCGCGACATCTAGTTGTATCACTCAATTTCTCCAACCACATAGTAGTCCGGTCTTGGAGATACAAACCTGGAAGTCTGACATGTCCTATTTGGTCAAGTCCACTGGTCAACGTTTGCATACCTTTCTACTATGTCGTGGACCGACTACCTCAACCTACCTTCTAACCACTACCTACCTCGGAAAACAGCGTAAGCCGAGGAAGTCTATCGGTGGGCATGCGTAACACATGTCTCAGCCATCTTGACCTGTTTAGATTTAGTATTTGATCCCGAGGCTGGCCACTGGTTCCCAACACCCTATGTCAAACCTCAGAGTTGCTGACTCATTGTTTCCATCACATTCGAGAAATGCTGCGGAGACATCGATGCTCAGACAGCGAGTCTTCGCCTGTCTTCTACGCTTAGCGGCCATGTTTCTGAGCCGCATTGTTATGAGCTCAGATGATTAAGCAACGAACTTAAAAAGAAGACGGATACAAAAGGAGGTTTTAATCTTCTAGCAATGCAAGTACATGTGCTAAAAAGGGGGAAACAGGAACCGTTAATATTAAAAAACGAGAATGGCGGTCCAGCGTCAAACTGGTTCATGACACGTACAAAAGAATGAACCTAGCTGCCACAGTGTACACTCGACCCTTGGTAGACGGCCGGATGTCGCGCCGTGGCCACATGACTGAGGTTGGCGAAAGCCAAACGCGCCTTCTGTATACGATCTACGCCAAACGTGTTAGCGGGAGAAGCTCTAGCTGAAGTAGATAAGTTTTGTGTCCTGTCACCAGGTAGACAGATACCGAATGAAGTGTCATCGCGTATAAAGGTGCATTTGGATTTTGCAAACCTCAGTCAAACGTGGCGGGGGCGTGACATCAAACTGTCTGTCGGGGGTCGGGCGTACACTGTGGCGGTTAGATTTTTTCAATTATACAGCTCAGAAACATGGTCGTTAAGGGTAGAAGACAGGCGAAGACTGCCAGTGTTTGAGCATCGGTGTCTCCGCGGCATGATATGATGGGAACACCGTATTGCCAATGCTGAGGTTAGACGTAAGGTGCTGGGATCTAGTGGTCATTCACTGAAACAGGTTTCAGTCTTCAGTTTATTCAACCATTAACCTCGCACTTCTCTGCTCTCGTTTCGGTTGCTACGTTCCATCATCGTTCAGTAAACAGCAAAAGAAACAGAAGCATACAGTGAAGAATCCAAAAAAAGTCAAAGTAATAGGCGGAAATCAAGAGGATCAAAAAAGAGTCCGGATGCAACTATACCACTGGTCTTGACACCTAGCCATATCACTCAGTGTCTCCAGCCATTTGGTAGGTGGGCCGCGTGGACCCCAACCTGGAAGCCTAATACGTCCTGCTTGACCAAGTCCACTGGTCAACGTTTGCATACCTTTCTACTATGTCGTGGACCGACTACCTCAACCTACCTTCTAACCACTACCTACCTCGGAAAACAGCGTAAGCCGAGGAAGTCTATCGGTGGGCATGCGTAACACATGTCTCAGCCATCTTGACCTGTTTAGATTTAGTATTTGATCCCGAGGCTGACCTCTGGTTCCCAACACCTTATGCCTAACCTCAGCATTGCTAATGCGGTGTTCCCACCATACTCGGGTAATGCTGCGGAGACATTGGTGCTCGAACACCGACAGTCTTCGCCTATCTTCTACTCTTAATGGCCATGTTTCTGAACCGTATAAAGAAACGGATCTAACCACCGCGTTGCACACCCTACCCTTAACAGACAATCGGATGTCACGCCGGCGCCACAGATGACGGAGGTTGGCAAAAGCCAAACGCACCCTCTGTATACGCGATGACACTTCATCTGATATATGTCCACCTGGTGAAATGTGTAGTGAACTAGAATCACGTCACAAAATTCCGAATGAAAAGTTAAAGACTTAAAAATAGGCTTTATTCAACAAACAACTGAGGTATGCAATGTGGAAGGTAAAAGAGGGGCATTAGGACGATAAGACAATCAGATAGTTATACAACATTCTCCCCAGTTGTTTAATGTAAATCACAACAGTTCGAACATAGTTATGCTTCTCGATTGCGTAAGCCGTATAAGCGCGTTCTTTGCTGTTGTTGAAGAAGAGGCGTTGGATCTGGGGTGTGTGCAGTCTCAGTATGAACAGGGTCACTGTTTTCCTGAAATGGATGTGTGGATGAATCAGTCACAATGTTAACAGCGCAGATTGGTTCGTGGGTGTCCGAAAGGGCGTGGGTATCTGTGAGTAGACGGTTTTCGGGAGGCACAGATTGGCGTTGACTAGGAGATGCTAAATTGTGCAACGGAACTTTTCCCTCTCTTCCGTCTTGGAAACAAACATATTCATATTATGGATTGCAATCGATCAGTTCCACTTCATCCGCCGGAGGGTCATACTTCGAGAGTTATCATTGATTAGGGACGCTGAAGGACATGGCTGATAACAGAACTCAGCGGCCCGAACGATTTACGGTCAGTCTGTAGAACTCGTGTGTCCCATAAACACAATTGTCATTCAGAAAAAATAAAATTGCAAAACCGTCACAAAGTGTACGGTGGAAAGACGGAAAATACTGCAACATATGCGTCTAAAATTAACTACTTCTTGCACTCTGTTTTGCTTCCGTACCCCCGTTTTGTAATTGTTAGTGTTGCGTTGGCACCGTGCTTTATTTCAAGGTGGTGTAATATATATATATATATATATATATATATATATATATATATATATATATATATATATATGACGTATGTATACCATGTGCTCGCCTCCAAATGCCCGGGTATGGTCGAGGATGGGTGCCTCAGGCTCCGAGATGACTACCCGTCCTGAACACCTCTCGAAACACTCCGAAGTAGCCGTGCGTCTAACACAGCCTCTGCTGAGGAAGTCCTACTCACTGCCTTCTCGTGGCCAAGGTGTTCCCACTGAAGTGAGAGGACGAAAGCGAATGCCCGGCACACTGGGCACCGAAGATATTCGGCCTCATCCGAAAGGCGTATGAACTGAGCATCCAGTCACCAACCTCCAGTGGGTTACGGACCCCACGTTTCGTCCCGCTGCCTTGCGGGTTAAGCTTTGGATTACTAAAGGCTCCTGTTGCGGACCCTAAAGAAGACCACTTTCTTTGGCTTGGGCAACCTGGCGGTATTGCGCCCACAAACAGATCATGGACTCAGACTATCCACCCCTTCCTCTCCTATTGTACCATAGTTTGTTTGGTACACAGTCTGAAATCAGGCGAGTGTGAATTATATATATATATATATATATATATATATATATATATATATATATATATATAATGTATTGCATGCACAGTAATCACTTATAGTCACAAAAGTTTTCTTTTGTAACAAACATTGACAGTTACCTCGGTTTCAGCTATGTCACATGCCTCTCCGGTCGTGTACCGGATGAACAATCCTGACGATGCAGTTATTGATGTGACTGTGCTGGGCACACCAATCCCAGTAGCTCACTCAACTGTCAGTCAGAAAAACAAGCAGCGAACATTCTTGCTCACAAATCCAAATGCTATTCCGAAGGCTCTGCCTGTTCTCGAGCAGTCCACGATCACCGTCCCAGAAAGTCCGCGATCAAAAGAGACGACCAGTTTGCCACATTTATATCCGCCAGCAAAAGATAGTCCCAGTATTCTCAATATCGAATCAATGAAAGGTATATCATGTTAATAATTCGATTCAACTCATTTGACGTTCTGTTCTTTATAGGTCTCTCCGGAAGCGTTTTAGATGAAAGTTTACAGGCACGAACTAGACAGTTTTCTCTCGCTAAAGGTAAGAATTCAGAATTCTTTGGTTTGTAAGATATTGTTTGCATCTGTTTGGGGTTGGCTCCTTTCTGTCACGAATTGACAGAGCAGCTTTGGCTTTGTTTGCTGCTGGCTTTATATTTCATGCGTTTACACTTTTGGGACCACGTTCGTAAAGATCAACGAGCGTATCAAATGGCTGCTGTTCTTACTGCCCGATTGGCGGAAAATTCGGCTGAAGTATAAACGTAATGAGTGTCAGTAGGGAAAACAGACAGATCTAGGCGTTGACCTAGCCGATTCACATCTTAAGCCGGCCTCTGAGACAGGTTGAATGAGGCCGTTGTAGCTGGGATAGAAAGAAAGAAAGAAAGAAAGTCACACACAAATGGTCGCGTTGAACGAATAGACCAGAGCTGTGACCAAGGCTTTATTCATCTCAGGTCACCGGTACAATGCTGAAGTGGAAAGAATAAAGATGTTTGTTGAAAAGGTGTAGACAGACAGTCCATAGTATTCCTCCCTCTGGGCAAAGTGACTTTGCAAGTGGGAAGATAGCATAGACCATGAATAAATATGAACGTAGAATTGGTACAAGAGAGTAAATAGCCATAGATAAATTCCGCTTCCGAGGTTGTATGGCCGAGTTCGCTGCTGTCGTTGCAACAAGTTTTCCAGGGTAGGTTTTTTACAGCTGAAGTGTTGGTTGGGTCTTGACTTGCTTTATTGTGGTGATCGGGACTGTATGTTGGAGTATCCGACTCATCACATTCTGGATCATTGATCTGTGTCAGGCTGGAAACCGTCGTTACCGACTGGGCGTGCCGAATTGACATTATCGTTTTTACCATTAGGAAAACGATTGCTAGCATTCCAATCGATCGATTCTCTCGACAATCGGACCGCATTTGAAGCTACGCACCTTCTTTAACAACGCCGGACCGGGCGTCGTAAGCCAAGTTAGCAAGGTGGTGACATAGGTTGATTTCTTTTGATACGTGAAAATCCTTTCGTGCGGAGTGGCATCGGTACTCGTTCAAAGTAAAGACCTTATCGAATGCAAGGTGCCAAGGAGCACTAGCTCTCGGGAACAAGGTTGGAGACCTCTATCAGTTAAGGCAAAACCCTTCACCTTCCAAAGCGTTCCGCTTGGCTTTTCTACCTGCCCGTTATCTCGAAGATTATATGGAGTAGTGCGGCTAGTGGCAGTGTGCTTACTGTGGAGAAAATTCACAATTTCGTCTGGCAACAAGGTGGCTTCGTGATCAGACTGGATGTAAGAGGACATACCAGACAATGAGAACAGTTGGTAGAGATACTTGATGACAGTCGTTGCTGTCATATCTGGACGTGCAAATATGAAAGGAAAGCGAGAGTACTCGTCTAGCACCGCGAGTGGGCAACGATTTTGAGTGATTGACGTCGGAGAAACTTCGAAGTTATTTCTTAGTTTCCAAAATGGCTGAGTGGCTCCTATAAGCCTTCCTGATTCTGGTCGATAAAACTTTAGCTTGATTTCCGCATATGTTCGGCATTGGCTGATAGCAGACCACTTCGGTCGACGAGAAAGCTAGATTCTTCTGGAGAGTGAGATGTAACATTGGAGTTGCGCTAGGGTGACACAGTGAATACAAAATTCCATACTGCACCGGTCGTCGTGCAGGATAATCAGGACCGCGCTGCCCATTGCATCGAGCGGGGTGGGTAGTGATAAGTGTGCTACTGCTCAGAGTTCCCTCTCTGTTATTCAACCTTGGTCTTCTGTCCCTAACCATCCCTCTTTGCCCCATCTATCCACCCATAATGCTCCCACTGATAACACGGTCGATACTCGCAACGATTCACTGTCAAATAGTATCGGGAATAATCCTCTGTCTTGTAACTCACATTTTCTCAAGCCTCGTCAGCCTGTGAATCTCGGCTCCTTCAACGTGCGTACACCCATGCAGGCCGGTCAGCAGACGTGCCTAGCGCTCACAATAGATCCTCTGAAGATTGATGTCTGCTGCTTAAGTGAAACGCGTATACAGGATTCGAGCAGTGTAATTCAACTAACGGCTCCTGGAATCTCATCGAGGTATTTTCTGCGCACTTCAGGAGACAAAGTAGCTGGAGCTGTGGGTCAACGTCGTGTAGGAATAGTTTTGACTGAGAAGGCTGAGGCTGCCCTATTAGATTGGATCCCTGTCAACAGTCGTTTATGTGCTGTGAGACTCCAAGGGTCAGTTGGCGTTCGAAAGGATAGTTGTGGTAAGCGTAACTGGTATGTGATCTCGGCGTTCGCCACAACGGACTGCAGCTCAGACTTGCAGAAAGATGAGTTCTATGATGCTCCGACCACCCTCGTTCGCAGCAGTAAAGGTTCCGACATTGTAGTGCTAGCTGGTGACTTCAATGCACAAGTTGGCAAACTTAGTGTGTCAGAAGCCTGTTTAGGTGGGCGTTGTGCTTTACCCGCTGAGCGTACAGATAACGGGAATAGGCTTCTCCAGTTTTGTGCAGACAATCGATTGTTCTTGTCTAGCATCAATTTGCGACACAGCTCGCGTCGTACAGCGACATGGCGCTCTAACTCTACAGGCACTTTGAGTCAAATTGATCATATCGCCGTAAGCTACCGGTGGCGCAGTTCTGTTCAGAACTGTAGATCTTACTGGTCCACGTACGTAGAGTCGGACCGTGCCTTAGTTTTAATGCGATTATCTCTCCAGCTGCATGGTCATCGTCGCAAACCGCAAACCCGATTAGCCGTGCAACGTTTGTGTGATCCAGAAGTACGCACCCGGTATGAGCAGAAGTTAGCACATGAGCTAGGATCCACGGAGAACAGTAATGTAAATGAGCATTGGGCTCATATCAAACAAGCAATGCACTTTGCAGCAGGTTTCGCCTGTGGTCCTCGATCCGTTGTCCATCAAAGACACTGGATCTCGCAAGAGTCGCTGAGTATAATGGAGCAAAAGCGTCAGCTCTCGAACAATAAGGAGATAAGTAAGATACGAAGACATCGACAGAAGCAAGTTACGAAAAGCCTTAAGAATGATCGCGAAAATTGGTGGGTGAAGGTAGCCGAAGAAATGGAAATGGGAGCTGCTTCAGGTAACAGTCAGAGACTGTTCAAACTTATTCGTGACACCGGTGGACGGCGAACTCAGGTCAGTGAACCGATTTGCGATATGAATGGAGAACCCATTCATTGCAAACAACAAAGGCTGGACCGTTGGGCCGAATACTTCAAGGAGAAGTTCAGCTGGCCGCATGCTAGTGTAGTTACTCCTGTATCAACAACTGCGACTCCTTGGGTGGTATCACTTGAGCCCTCATCGGAAGTAGAAGTAGAGTCGTGCATTCGATCACTAAAGCGAGGGAAAGCGGCAGGTCACGACGAACTTCCCCCATTTCCTTTTTTAAACTGGGTGGAAATGTTTTGATAAAATCACTTACCGCTTTGCTCCGTGACATTTGGGACGAGGAGCGTATTCCGTTAATATGGAGTGAGTCGTTGATTGTTCCCATCTTTAAGAAGGGAATACGCAATGACTGTAGTAATCCTCGTGGGACTAACTTAACTCCGATATTCAGCGAGATGTTAGCCTCGGATTTGCTGCACCTGCCTGCTGCTCGCGAGAGGAATGCCCGCGAACAGCAGGCTGGAATCCGCTCAGGTCGAGGATGCATTGACCAGATTTATACTCTTCGCCGACTACTTGAAATGCGTCACACGCACCGCCGACCGACAATAATGATTTTCTTAGACTTGAATGGTGCCTTCGATTCAGTTGATCAAACAGTGCTTTTCAGTACTCTTCATCGAAAATGTATGCCTCAGAAGTTCGTGCACCTACTGAGATCATTGTATTCTCATACTTCTGGCCGCGTTCGAGTTTACGGTGAACTATCCGGTCGGTTTGAAACGACCAGTGGTGTTCGACAGGGATGTCCTATGTCTCCGTTCCTTTTCAACTTCGTCGTGGACGAAATAATGGAGAGTGTGCTGCAAAATCTTCAGAATGTAGGCGTCGAACTAGGAAATAGTGGAAAGCTGTGTGACCTAGATTACGCAGACGACGTTGTCTGGTTGTTCGAATCCACGGAACATGCTCAACGTGCACTAGATAGACTTGGGAGAGCTGTAGCTCCATTGGGCATGCGCTTTGCACCTTCAAGGTGCAAGGTGATGTTACAAGACTGGACGTCAACGATTCCGAGCTTGATGGTCGATGAGGAGGTGCTGTCAGTTGTCGACCACTTCACCTACCTCGGCAGCAGCATGACGACGGATGGGAACACAGTAGTAGAGGTGAGTACGCGTATATCCAAGGCTCGAGGGGCGTACGCTGGACTGAAGTACTTGTGGCGTCGATATGATATTTCACTGAAGTTGAAAGGTCGTGTATACTGTGCCACAGTGCGTTCAGTTTTGTTGTATGGTTGCAAAACTTGGAGTCTGCGTGATGAAGATATTCGTCGTCTTGAGGTTTTCGACCAACGATGTTTACGTTGTATCGCTAGAATTGGGTGGAATAGCCGAGTAAGCAACGATAAAGTGAGAAAGCGAGTATTGGGTACTAATTCGGAGAACGTTTTGTCACAGGGTATCCAACTTAGTAGACTTCGTTGGTTGGGGCACATGTTACGTATGTCCAACACACGTCTACCGTATCGCGTCCTATTCTCCGTTCCTCCTCGGGAGTAGAAGAGACCACGTGGAGGTCAACAGATGACGTGGCAGTGAGGAATGAGGAAATGTACAGCAGGCTTAGGAAAAGTAGGTGCTTCACGTCTTCGTGGTTGGGGTCCAAAAGATCCGTCTACCAGTTGGCTGGAGACACTGAAGGATATTGCAGCGAACCGCGAACAGTGGCGATCGTGTTGTCACTTTCTATCGGATCAGAATGACTGATCGATGTTTGTTTGTACAGTTAGACTGTGTATTCTGTGTGTTGGCTACAATGGCATTCTTTCCTTTTCCCACCTCTGTAAGTGCACTCTCTGTGCATCTTGTATATTCATACTTTTTAATTCAACGTGCAACATGGTGAGAAAGGCAGTGGTCAATGGGGCTTGCCCTACTGTTTAACGCTGTACGATGATGATGATGATGATGATGAATGTGCTCACCTTCCGTGGGATTGAAATCGCCCTTGTCGATCCATCTCGAGGCTGTGCGAAGCGATACCCCTGAGTGCTGTATCCGCCACAAATTTTTCTCATAGGGCCACTCCAATTCGTAATAATATTCCAACAGCCACGATTGTAGTAAGGTCTTTGTCGGTAGCTCGAGGATAGTGGTTTGGCTACACAGTAACTTTTCGGGTTATTGTGTGCAGATAACACTTCCAATTTTGTTGCCACTTTCACAGCATCCTGCAGTGTTGATGGGGCTCGAAGCACGAACTCCTTTCGAATCCTGCGTGAGGTGGTTCGCTCCTGAAGCTGTATGTAAATGACATTGTCGAGCTCAATAGGCGGCAAGTGTGGAAATGCTTTTTTCGGCTAGTCGGCGCAGCGCTGTCGCGAACTCCGGTGTATTGTTTCACCTGGCTGCTGTCCTCTTTCATGGAACTTCCGTTTCCCATCAACAATGAGCCCGGGGGAGCTTGTCAAAGTTGTTTCCGACAGTGTATCGTTCACGATCTAAGCGTCGGCGACACGATCATATGCTGCTCCCTCCAGGAGAATAAGCAAAATATCCGCCTGCTGTTCGACAGGGAAGTGTTTCAGGTACCTGCTCGTCCGGCCATCCCACTGGCGATAGTTGTCTCCGACACGAAATTTTTTTCGGAACGGGAATGGGGGGGCCGTCTTGAGGCGGCGTGGTTTTCCAGCACACTCAGCGATCTCACAGCCTGCGTGAGAGATTCTGTTAGCTCCGTGGGCACCGCAACCACCGCTGTAGGATTCGTGTACACCTGTGATGATGTGTCGCTGCTAATCACTGATTCTGGGGTTTCCGATGACATTGGCCTGATCTTCATGACAGACTGACGGTTCGAAGGCGGGGTCGCCAATTGTACAATGAAACCGAAGTCCGTATGGGAATGACAATCTATATTAAGTGGCACCTGATGTAATAAACAGTTAGAACGAAATAACAGACGTTACTGGTTAGACGTTCAGCGGTTGTTCGGAATGTTCGTCCACAGGAGCGGATGACAATTCTGTAACGAAACGGACGTAACCGATAGTCAGACACACACACACACACATACGTAGGTGTCTTGAGAGGATCAATAATTCAAACTAGTTGGTCATTGCTATGGTTACACCAGCTTTTCGCGCCACACCGCCAGCGGTCACACAATTCAAGGTCGCATGTGTGAACTGGTGTACAAGCATGATAATGAATAGCTTATTAATAACCGTCATGCCCACCACAGTGCGAATGAATCTTTGGGTTTTTGTAGTCTCTGGCGGTTGGGTGGTCAAGCGTTCAGAATGTCTCAACACATGTTCAGTAGCTATTTGCGAATCACATACATGGGACTTGGAACAATATCCACTAACTTATTTCAGACAACGAGGTGTGTTTCTGTGATTGAAGTGAGATAGAAATGGTGATGTGTTTAATAGACTTCAACCCAGATAGAGAAGGTTCAATTTTAGTGACGAAAAAGACACAGCCAAAGGAATGTCTAGTTTGATCATTGAGGTAAGCAGTAGATGAGCTGAAAGTAGGTATTGTGTGTTCAGTTATTCCCCTTATACCAATATCAGTCTGACTTAGTTAAAAAATAGGGATAGCGGGACGTAAAACCAAAAGGGAAATTAAAGACTCGACGCTACCAGTGTCCATAATGAAATCATGTTGAATTGTACCATCAGTGAGAAATGGACGAATTCTGTCGATGATCTGAATCCATCACTGAGAAAGCAACGTTAGGAAAATCCTTAGAAGAATCAGACCTGTATTTGGAAAGATATGTGAATGATTATCTGCACGCGGTTTGGATATATCCCAGGGTACCTCATCTGTGGCATATAGCATTCCGAAAGCGACCGGTTGATCGTGAATGGAGTTTACCGCAAAAATCGCATTTACCTAGTTCATTGTTCACCGAGGTTAATACTTTGTGACTACGAACACTTGCTAACTATTCGCGGCTGATAAAGGAGTCAGATTAATGACCTCCGATAAATGACGGGCTACCATCTTAACGTAATGTATTTGGCAACCTTTTTCTCGTTATACAGTTAAACGCATTATTAGAATCCCGAGTACAAATACATAAATAGAGCGGAAATTAAGGCAAGTAGTGCATGGCATCCAATGGAGCACTTAAGTGACGATAATAAAGCCGACCGGGCCAGTTGTTCTTATCTCAAAGGACGTTCGATGCAATAGGAGTCTTTGAACACACAAATCAAGAGTACTAGATTGCGCGATATATTGCAGAGCATTTTGTTACGTCCGATTTTCGCGCACGCTTTTCTAGCTGACCTTATTATACCCTGGTATTCGCTTTATTTTACCTGCTAACACGCTTTGAGTAGTAGTAGGTTGCGATATTTGACCTCCCCGGGTTGTCCTCAGATTTATTGTACACGCTGTACGAGGCAAACAACCACGAAAGGTATCACTGATATGATGATCGTATCAGGGAGTCGCGTAAACCTCCCCGAAGTCAAGTTAATAATGGTTGTCAACCAATCAACACACACCTCCACCCGCGCATGTGACTGGACTAGCCAAGTGTACATGGAGAAAATAACGGTCCGACAAAACTAGAGAAAACTCTTTCAGGTGTGCCCGTCAAAATGGCAATCCCACTGGGCAGGTATGTTCGAGGTTTTTCCAGTTTCGATTTAAATAGCATACCGTTTTCTCACACATCTCGGGCTTTTGGCGCGTTGTGTTGTCGTCTTCTGTTTTCCATTGGCGGGCTGGAGAAATCGGCTTTCAGAGCAAAATTCGGGTGTGTAGGCGGTCGTGGAAATGAAGGTGTAGAACACGATTGATACAACTGTTCTGTTGTTCTTCCCCCCCCCCCTCCCCCTCCATTTTTGTATTTGTTGGTGTTACATCCGCACCATGCTTATTTTCATGCCGGGGTAAAATAATAACAATATCCGATTGCTGAAAAAACCCAAATGTATGGCATTTAGAACAGACATTTCTGTGTCGTATGATCAAAGGGTAACGGGGGCTAGTTAGTTAGTGTGACCATTGATAATCGTCTGTCCGTCACACCGTTACCCGTGGAACTTCAGTAATTTCTTTCCAATTCGTCTGACGTTTACCAATGCTGCATAGGTCATGGAGCAACCTACTCGCTCACGCGTCGTCCAGACGCGCCGGAAACAAACGGTCCAGGCGCGTCGTTTGAAGAAACAGAGGCCGAGACACGTCAAATTCAATTTGATGAGGCCGAATTGAAATGCCTCGAAGATGCTTTCAGTGATTTGGACTGTGCAATGTCCGAGGTAGAAGCTACCCTACCAACCAAGGCTTGTGCAACACTGTCCGCTAAACGTCTGCACAGTAATCGAGAGAGATCTGCCTCACACTATGACGATAGCGCGACGACCATTTCCTCGCTTCATTCGGCCCTAAACAGTGATCGAACTGATAAAACTGCTTCAGATCGGGACACCGGTGTGTTAGACGCAGTTTGTGCCCCAGAGCAAACATCAAAATCTGGAATATCTGATAATATGAATGTACAGGAAGTACCCGTTGAAGTGAGTTGCAGTGCTGAGTTACTAAAGTTGTCTTCCATGATATCTGCTATATTTGTAGCTGTTATCCTCGTATATCCCAAACGAATAATCGGAAAACGTCGAAAATAGCCCAGTAGCTAACAAGTTTGTTTGCGATAACTTCCTCTGGCTAGGACTAAGATACCTGAAATCGTTTTTGTTGGCTGACTGTCTTTTGGACTCCACCTTTCGCGCACAAACGTCAGGTCATCCGACCACCCTACACCCAGAAGCACCAGACTCGGGTTTCGCTCTTGTTAGAGCTCATCAGTGGTGCATACCCTCGCATCACGATACAGACGACCTCTTCCGGTGAAACTGTACTCCCGTGATCTCCTGGGATTCAAAGATCACGTACATGGTTTCACCCACCTGTTAAGCTATGGTTGGTGAACATAGTTTCCTGGATCCATAGTCAGGAACTGAAGGCACGGTAGAGACCAAAGGCCTGAAGTTGGCTGAACAAGGATGTGACAGACCCCAAATCAGAGGTGCTGTCTTGGCCTCTCACCTTATACTCTTTACTTTTGTGTCTAGCTCCTGCAGGAGGGTGAATCGGCTTCACGGATGTATCCAGGAAGCCTCTTGGGAATAAAATGCGAAGGGGCGTTCCCAACATCACTCGGCTCATTGCTTAAGGTGAATACCTCTAACCCGTGCACAACCAAGTGCTACCTGTCGGGTAACAGGGAGTTCATTTGTTGGGAGCCGGTGACCGATCAAGTGGTTCGTACACTTTTTGGATGGCGGTCTGTCAGTCGAGGATGCTTAACGCGTTTTAGTTCATCTTACCCCACTCAGTCTGGTTGGGTAAGAAGCGATGACTTTATTTGGTGGCGGGCTGTGTTCGTGCCTGACACGTTTCTGTGTTCAGACTTCCATAGCTTTTGTGTAAGGAGTTTCTTGCGAGGCGGGAACCCGCCACGTTCTCTAAAAAGATAGCTGGTCGTCCGCGACCGCTCATTAGATGAGCTGTTGCCTACTTATTCGTCGCAAACAACTGGTGTGGTCAGTGTTTCATCCGCGATCGGGAGACGCGCCCGGTAACATTCAGGTATACTCTCCCTCCCCACCGTAATGTCTCGCCCAGATTCGAAGGTCCTGTTTAACTTGTATTTTTTTGGTCTCTGCTTCGTAAAACAGTTTCTTGGAAAAACCAGTGAGATCTAAGTGCCAAATAAAGGTCAGTAGTTGAAGGGATGCCTTGGGTGTTACCATATAGTCTGCGGTAGCCAGTTAAGTCAGTGTTGTGACCATTCATTTTTCATACTCTATAACGACGCTGTGGGAGCCAGACGATTAACCTTTTTTTATCGAACTGTAATCCAGCCGCTGAGTGGCTCGTAGAAATTGGATCCAAAATCATAGAGTACAAAGTCGGTTATCTGTAGGTACTATAAGATAATCAGTCAAATACAAATGAATACCTACTATAAGCGTGAACAGTCAAGTCACAATGCACATACAGACGACGAAGCTTTACTTCACGCGTCTAACGGGATGGCAAGTGCATGAGAGCAGATCGAGAGCAGTCACAAAATAAACAAGAAGATTGGTAGTTATACGAGACGGACGGCTAGCCCCAATCAGTGAGCAACGTCGAGCCATGTGACAGCATGTAACGGGTGGTTCAAATCATAGATGAATACATGTATATATCTCACAGTTACTTGCAAGTAGTGTGTGGGGTTGATGAATCTTTGTTTGGTTGACTGTCCTTTGGACTCCACCTTTTGCGCACAAATCTCAAGCTATCCGACCAACCCTGCACTCGAGTTTCGCTCTTCTTAAAGCTCATCAGTAGTGCGTATTCCCCGCCCCACCCAGGGCTTGAACCCGGGCCTTTTCGCCTCGAAGGCGTGTGTGATCCTACCCCGTCACTCCACTCCTGCCCGGGCAGATGTCGTCCTCTATGGCAGCCATCAATGCCCGACAGCTTCGGATGGAGACACGGTCACAGTCCCGTTAATTCCAAGCGAATGCTTCCCACCAAGAGCGAAGCTCGAGCCCGGCGCTTTCGAGGATAGGGTTGGTCGGATAGCCTGAGATTTGTGCGTAAATGGTGGAGTCCAAAGGACAGTCAGCCAAGCAAAATTCACAAGTGCTTATTTTTATTCATTATACAACAATGTACAACAATTCAGGAAGGGGGTCGCGACCCATGAAAGGCTACCAAACAGGACAGGGGAAGGGGAGCGCGGTGTCGTCACAAATGGAGAGAGACAGCGCAGCGGTAACATTAACTGGGTTTGGGTGGAAATCAGGGGGTCATTGTCGAGTGAAATGACGTAGATAAGACCAGCAAACGGATGGAATACAGATACAACATTAATGGAAACAGTTAATGCCATCAGTTAAGCTTGCACGGAATCAAAGATCAGTAAATGAGCAACACATTGATTGTGAACAATTCAACTGGAGCGTAGGTATGGTAGTGGAGACGGCGTGGATTCGAGCTCGATTCACTGGATCCAGGTGACTCGATCTAGGGCGAAGAACAAATCAGTAGTGCTATCAAATTAAACGTGGTCTCCGCGGTAGGTAGTAAAACCCATGTGGGAAGCACATCCAGCGGAAGTAAACTTGGTTCGGTGTGAGGGTTTCGACGCGTAAATTAAGGTCGATTACATTATTCGTTCCTCATGTTTCTTTCCGGCCGAAGGTGGGGCATGGAGAGGAAACGATCGGTCAAGAGGAGCCATTAATTTCGGAAATCTCGAGGAATCAACCGAGAATGAATCCCTCACTACAGTCTCTTCTCTCGGCCTTGTATACCGCACAGTCTGTTTCTCCGAACAATCAGAAATGCTTTTCTCATCTGCCCAGCCTCACCGGTCTGTCTTCAATTTTGGAAAAAGAATCTGATGTGGGACAAGTGAGTTGCTTCAATTTTCATGTTCACAGGAATTTACTCAGCCAGAAGTTATCTAATCTTGGATTCGCCAATTGTTAATCACTGATTATTGCACGCAACTGGGCATCAGACAAGAGAAAATCAGTGGTCCAGTGATGATCGACACACACACACATTATATATATATATATATATATATATATATATATATATATATATATATATATATATATATATATATATATATATATATATATATATATATATATATATATAAGCACTCTCTTCACTCAGCTGCTTTTAACGTCCGCACACTTCTCCAAACGGAGCAGCAGGCTGCTCTAGCTAGGACTCTTGAAACCTTTAACATAGATGTGTGTTGTGTCTCCGAAACACGCATACAAGACCCAACTTCAATTTTAATACTTCGCTCCCCATCTCCCCACAGCTGCTACTGGACGATAACCAACGATCCGCTTTCCGAACAGAATTATCCATCAGGTTATCGATGCAGTCAAATGCCCAGAATCCAGAAAAGCGATGGACAGAAATCAAGCAGGCTCTACATGCGGCTGCTGATGCTACCCAAGGTCCAACAACTAGAAACACACAGAAACGATGGATATTTGCATCCTCAGTTGCACTGTTAGATGTGCGCAGGTCGATTCCTCTCGATTCCAGATACGACGAAGAAGCACGGAGATGCCTTAAATACCAACTAATTCGGAGCCTGAGAAATAACCATGATCAGTGGTGAATTGCGAACTGTAGGGAGATGGAAAAAGCTGTGGCGATTGGCGACAACCGCAACCTTTTCCGTCTGATTAGACAAGGCGGTCCACTAAACCAGGCGTTAGGGAATTGATGAAAGAGGTGAACGACTCACTGATTCAGACTCAGGAGCGTCGTCTAATTCGCTGGGCGGAGCATTTCGAGATGCAGTCTAATTGGCCTTTATCCTCATCAGGTTTTTTCCCTAGGGCAATGGGTACAGATCTTGTTGTAGATACCAGTCCTCTGCCAGAAGCAGAGGTTCTTCGTGAGATAATCTATCCCAAACGATATAAGGCTGCCGGAGCGGTTGGGTTTCCTCCATCTGTTTTCAAAGATACGATGATCCAGCACTTTATCTGAGATAAACGAGACTCTTCGGTTTGATATGGGAGAAAAAAACAAGTTCCAGAGTTGGTGTGAATCGGTGGTCGTACCGATTTATAAGAAAAGCGACGGGTCCTCCTGTAAAAACCCCAGGGGAATGAGTCTGGTTGCCATTGCATCCAAACTGCTCGCTGGTATTATTCTCCACCGCTTATCTAACGCTCGTGAACAGTGCTCGCTCGAGAATCAAGCTAGGTTTAGACCTGTTCGAGGTTGTAATGATCACAACTTCACTCTTCGACAAATTTTAGAACACAGGCACACTTTCCGTGGACCCACTATCTCCGTTTTTCTTGATCTTAAAGCAGTCTTCGACTCAGTCGACCTCACAGTTCTCTGGCACTGCCTTTTGTTGAGAGGAATTCGTTTGTATCGTAAGATCCCATTACGTTAATAACCGAAACCGAGTTCGGTCTTACGGGGATCCTTCACCCGAGTTCACAACTAAAAATGGTGTACGTCAGGGTTGCCTCCTCTCTCCTTTTCTCTTTAACTTCGTGATTGATATGGTCCTGGAGACCGCACTTTTGTCAGGTGGGGATAGCGGCAGTGAACTTTTCCCGGGTGGAAAGGTATCAGACCTTGAGTATACGGACGACATAGTTTTTTCTAAATGAAGGCCCAGGTAAGTTGCAAGCTCTTCTAGACAGCTTGATAGAATACGTAGCAGTGCTCGGTATGCGTTTTGTACCTCCAAAGTGCAATATGCTGTTGCAGGACTGGGTTGGTCCAACGTCAAACCTTTCAGTGTCTGGGGAGACACTAAACGTGGTAGACAAGTTCTGTTACCTGGGGAGCTGCATTTCACTCTAAGATCGGATATCGAATGAAGTGTCCCTGCGTATTCAGAAGGATCGCTTGGCATTTGCCAACCTGAGTCAGCTGTGGCGCCGTCATGACATCCGTTTACCTATCAAGGGTCGAGTGTACTCTGCAGCAGTCGGGCCTGTGCTTTTGTATGGTTCGGAGACATGGTTATTGCGGATGGAGGAAATATGAAGATTGTTGGTGTAGTGCTCGAATCTGGTGGGAACATCGTGTGAGCAATGCTGAGGTTCGGCGGCAGGTCTTAGGTTCAAGGATCAAATCATTAGATGAAGCACTTGAGCTGACCAGGCTAAGATGGTCTGGATATGCGTTACGCATGTCCCATGACAGGATTTCTCGGTATGGTATGTTTGCTGAGGCGGATATCGGTTGGAAGATGAGTAGGGGTTGTCAGTCCATGACTAACTAGTGAACTTGGCCATGTAGGATGTGTTAGGTCTTTTGGGTGGGGTTCAAGAGACCCTCCCACTCAATGGTTAGATACGTTGGGGGATATGACTAGATGTCACAATCAGTGGCGCTCTTGCATCCACAAACTTTCTTCACTGACTTAGTCCCAATAATGTAGTTATCCTCTTACTCCTTTCCTACTCTTTTCTCCCTCATTATTTTCTTTTGAGGTTTCCGCTAGAAGATAGCAACCAAAGCCACCGCACCCAGTGCATGGTTAATGGTCGTCTTAACAGAACAGAATATATATATATATATATATATATATATATATATATATATATATATATATATATATTCTTGACCCAGAGATGCACCCGGTCGCAATCAGCTCTGCGATCTGCAATGGATCCCTCGGCTACAGGCCGGTGGCATGTGAGAACAGTATGATAAGACTTACTGGTGTACTTGACAATATTAGGCATGTTGTGATTCCTGGGTGGGGTCCAATAAATTCTCCCACTCAACGGTCGTATTGTTTGGAAGATATACCTGGATATCGTGATCAGTGACACTTAAGTTCACACACTTTCAGCTCATTTTAATCCAAATAACCAGTGACCATGCGCTGTGCCGTGGCTTCGTTTTGCTATTTCTCAGTAAAAATCTCGCCCGGGAATAGTGAGGAAAGTGTGAAAAGAGTAAGAATAGGAATAAAAATAGTATCAAGCTAACAAACTAAGTTTGTGCATTCAAGAGCATCACTAATCGCGATACCCGACCATAGTCTTCACTGTATGCAACCATTGAGTAGGGGTTCTCTTGGACCCCACCCACGCCCTAAACAACCAAGTCGACTGTTTAGGTTCTTTATACCTTCTTTCCATCCTATGAACTGACCACCCTAACAAACACAAACAGGAAGTCACCACAAGAATGCAGCTGGTCACCGTGGGCTTTTTTGTCTTCAATGGTCACCAACAAAGTGACTCAACTTTTAGACTCCCTGCGATTGCTACGTCAACATGGAAACTGCCATTTCACGTACTAGATTTGCTTTAACTTAAACGCAGTATGTCCCGTCTCTATCTATAAGATTGTAAGCGGATCAGTTTTCTTCATATAGTCGTTGATTTGTGGACCACTAACCGGTCGCTCTTGCTAAAATCCCTTGGGTAGAACCATTCTTAGCGGGTAAATAGCATTCCTATGTTGTTTTCGTACCTGTATTACTGTGGCCATACTTTCATTTGAGTTTGAAAAATATGTTATTATATTCGCCGCTTTTCGTTCCGCAAACTAGTTTTGGTGAGTCTCTCGTTAGTTAGGCTATTCGTCCAATCGACGACACATTACTAATTTCCAGTGCACGTTCATCCACTTCCGGACAGTCGCTTGTTTCACCGTTATCTACTGCTATGATCTTTGCTTTTGTTCGGAGTTTGCTTCGACCGGTCCACTGACACAAACACCAAGTCACCCATATTAAGTTCCCGAGTGTCGAACTGCAGTCTTTCAGTATTCATTCTTCCGCCGGATTCTCATACTGTGAAACACTTCGTTTGTCAGTCTCTTCAAACACAGGATTATTAAACTGGTCCTGATGTGAATGATTCCCTCAAATCGTTTCAACCGTTGGTCTTTGAAATATGGGGTTTGCCTCTTCTCACCGGGATTCGGTTTGTGTGTATTTGAAATAATTCGAACATCATTTCTACTCGGCGACTAAGCAAATGACTACCTGCATTGAATGATAAAGTTTCTGATCAGCGGGACAATTATGTTGTGTGTGTTTCTAAACATGCGTTGTGCTGACCACACACCCCACTGGATCATATTACACCATTTACCACAGTGTCATTCTACTTGACTTTTAAAGTTGTTGAGCGAATCGTCTCGGGGTTGTCTATTCCCACCCGCTTTTAACCAGACTCATCCGTTATCCAAAAGTCGAAGTTATTTGCAAATTGAAACTCGGACAAACCACAATCCGACTCCTGTTCAACAGTCAACAGTACCAACAACCGATCACGGTTTACCAAATGATGAAAATTCACCACCCTTTGTACCAAATGACGATACCGCAGCCAGCACATCGGGTACATCCGGTTATGCTGCGGCGACTGAGGCAGTCACCTCGTCTGGTGTCGCAGATGCCAATGTTCGAAGTAAGCGATCAGAGATGGACAGATAGAATGGGGTGTTTTTCTGGGCCACTTGCAGTTGTTGTTTTACCATTTAGTTATCACTCATACGAACGCATTATCGTATTGCCATTATCTCATTCACATCTGCAGATTTTCCCGTCCTCGCTCATTCTTGTCGCATCGGTAATCAGCCAACGAGTGCATTGATCTTTAAATCTGTTAGATCAAACTTTCATAATTGACCTCATGAGAGAAACGCATCAAAAGCCACGTTCGTTGACTGGACTGTGATGCGAAAAATGAGTGTTTATTCCGCTGCTTTCCACCTGTGAGAGCAGTTAAGTGGATTTCAAGCTGAATGTCTTTATGGGTTGAGAATAGTTCGATTTGGCTGAGAAATGGTATAACAAGGCTGAGCACCGACGGCAAATAGGGGTGACCAACATTTAGCTCATCTCCACTCAAAGTAAGCCCATCTGCGAGATGACGATGGAAAGATTTTGGAGTTAGTTGCACAGTGGCGGGAAAATTAGTAATCGAGCTTGGGATCATCATGTCCAAGATTCTACTCGAAACTCGCGGAGCTGTGTTCTGCACACTCCACCGTACGGACGTCAATCAGTGAGTGGCTTAACTGACATCCGAACCACGATCTGAAACTGTTATTATTAGTTATTTTGCGACGCCATGAGTCGACTTACTTAGCACTACTTTACTTTTTACTTTTACGCGACTATCTTCTGTGAGAGGGTAAGTCGGCTCCATGGGTATCACGAACCATTGCTGACTACGCGCGGCGGTCAGAGGCGAGCTCGGTATGGATCGTGATCCAGCCCCTTTTCCATCGCCAGGCTCCATGGACCGATCGAAGGCCTAGAACCTCTACGTCTTCTACTGCAGTGGTCCACGTTTTAAGCTGCCCACCAAGGCGACAAAGCCAACCAGGGCAAGGAGCAGGGCAGAGAGTTTGTTGGATTATCTCTGACTCGGGTCACCGGAGGGCATGCCCGAACCACTGCAGTTGCCAACGTTGGAGGAAGATGGCGAGAGCATCGACATCAGGGCATCGTCTTTTTACGTTTTCGTTGGACACCCTGTCGTGCCACTTGACTTTGAGGATTCGCCGCATGCACCAGTGGTCGAAAACCTTTAACCTTCTGGTATCCTCAGCTCGCAGTGGCTAGGTTTGGCAGCCATAGATGAGTACGGGGCGGATGGCGGCTCGGTAAGCACGCACTTGGGTTCTTAAGCTGATTCCACTTCGAGTCCACAGCGTTTGTTTCAGCTGGAGGAAGGACTTCGCGAAAGAATCGATTCGGTCGAGGATTGGTTTGAGCATAGTGGGTGAGTCTCCTGGCACGACAATATCATCCGCGAACTCCAGTTCCGAGATGTATATTTCCCGACTAAGCTGAAGGCCAGGGTATTTGAATAATGCCTGTCACATTGCCCAATCAATGGCGTAGTTGAACAGCACCGGTAAGAGGGGATAGCCTTGTCTAACTCCGATAGTAAGTGCGAACTCGCGGGACTCTTCATCGTACATACGAACCCTAACACCAGTTGTCGAGTAGTATCCCCTTAACAGCCTTGAAAGCTTAACGGGCATCCCATCGGATTGGATTATGGTCCAAAGAGACTCGCGGTTGACCGAGTCAAAGGCGGCCCGGGAGTCGAGGAAACAAGCTACCGATGTCTGCTGGAACTTGAAGCGTTACTTTTGTATTCGGCGCGGTGTGAAGATTCGACCCACACAGCCTTTGCCACGGCGGAAACCCTTTTGATTCGGGCGAGTGTGGTGATCTGTTTCCTCGGAGAAACGGGTTAGTAACAACGCACCACAAATCTTTGCGACGATATGGATCAAGCTGATCCCTCGGTAGTTTTTACATGCCGATTTATCACCTTTCTTCGGAATGGGCAGCAGAATGGGTATGTTTTCTCTCTCCAAATGGAGCCAAAAAGTGTACATAACCTGTCAATGAAGGACAATGGACAGGCTTTATATACTTCTGAAGGGATGGTATCTTCCCCGGTGGCCTTTCTGTCCCTTTGTTTGTTAATTAATTCTTTGATTTCCGTGGTACTGAGCGGGTCACAGTTGCTTTCATACTGGACTGGAAGAGTTGATATTGGTTAGTCCGTCGGATGGTTTATAGGCCGGTTGAGCAGTTTACTAAAGTGTTCGACCCACCGGTCCACTTTACGCATTTTCGGGTGTTAGGTTTCCTGCCGCGTCACGAAGAAGGAAATCTTGTTTGATGTCTTATTCGAGGCATTACGAATGATGCGGAACAGTTTACCAAAGTCACCAGTTCCGGACGCGGTCCCCATTTTTTCGGCTATTTCTATCCGGTTTCTTTTTCAATCAACCTTGGCGGAGCCTGTGGCCTCTCATTTCAGTCTCCGGCGTTCACCACTACTCGCCCGTCGGGCTTCGTGTGCTTTGGTTGACATCTGTAGCGTCCTCTCGGAGTTCGATTTTTCGTCCGTCCATGTAGCTTCTTTGATTGTTTTCTTTATTCGTGTTCACTACCGTTTCACGGAAAATTCGTCTGCTTGTGCGTATATATATATATATATATATATATATATATATATATATATATATATATGTATATATATATATACTACTTACTATCAATATGAGCGCTTGCACATGCAGCCTCGTTGTTCGTTGGGAAATCACAGTTATGATTCATTTGTGGGCTCTTCAATGAAGAGTATCCATTCACACTCCAGACGATTCAAATTAAATTCTAGTGAATATATCTTTATATATATATATATATATATATATATATATATATATATATATATATATATATATATATATATATATATATATATATATATATATATGTAAACGTGTAAACGGAAGCACATTACCGGTTTCGCGGTTTTTGCTGCTCATCAGGCATGCGTACGCGGTTCTCCTCTGCCCGCTCGCCCTCATACTTGTACACTCCAGTGCTTTATCTTCACTAGGATGTAATTTGAATCGTCTGTAATGTAAATGAATACTCTTCATTAAAGAGTCCACAAATGGATCCCAACTGTGATTTTTGTCTAAGTCACTGCCAACCCAACGAACGACGAGGCTGCATGTGCAAGTGCTCATATGAATAGCAAAGTACCGGATATGGTGGCAACAGCAAGAATGCAGAAAGAGGAAGATGTAATAAATGTTTGCAAAATAATTGGAAGCCATTTGCAATATATAAGGTGTTTCGGGCTATTTCACTGCTCGATCGCCTAGCCTGTTGCAAGAGTATGACTGAATTAACCTCGTCCGGGCCTTTAATTCGAAGGCGCACCTCCGGCCTCTGTGATGCTTGTTCAGTTGAAGTGGGTCCGCCCGCGTAGGGTCGAATTTCTATATGTCCTACTGAAAACGGTAGCAGTGGGTAGATTTTCGGAAAATAAACGCTCAGGATTGTCCGCTTGAGATGATGACCAGTACCGACATTTGCCAATTAAGATTTCAAAAACGGTTCCTTTTAGAGCGGAGTGTTCGCTCAAAGTTACCGTCGTACTTCTGCCGCGCTGTTGGTGATGCATCACCTGATGTGTACGCGCCTATTGCTTATAAACTGATCGTTTTGTTCAATTTTGAAGCGCTTGTACGGAAAATCCGAGTAAAATCACAGTTCAAGTGATGTTCGCTCGACAGCATATCATCCATTGACACAGTATTTATCGCTAAGTTGTTCTTGGTTCAATCGTGTCTATTCACATTCGTCTCCTGAATTCGCGAGTATTTAGTGGATCTTATCCCCTTGTAACAACCAGTAACAGTTCATTGATTGCGGTGGTTCACTGATTCCCACTATTCAGCAACAGCCCTACTTGAATACCAAAACAATCATCAGGATCGAAGAATAGGAGGGGGGGGGGGAAACTATGAATAACAGTATCATTTCGGCTGCTAATTTGTGCAACTACTAGTGTCACTTCTCATGTCACATATCTTTCTACATATAATCACTGATCGGATGAGTCTCGTGGTTGTGTAACCCACTGTGAAAACCCGATACGCTCTGAATGGCCAAGTGCATTGGTTCGGTTTTTATACCTCCCTTCCATGCTACGGGCCGATCATTTATTGGCGTTTAATATAGTCTCTGAAAACGAGTATACTAATAATTTGCCAAATCAACCAGCAATCCGACTACGGGTTAAATCTCTATAGTGTTTGATCTCATGACTGCAATAATTTCATTTAAAGGACTTTATCGAACTGTCAGATAGGGACGGATAGAAGTCAATTCAGTTTTTTTGGCGGAATACATAGTATGTATGTATGTATGTATTTCACACCCGCCTGATTTTAGACTGTGTGCCATACAAACTGTGGTGCAATAAGGGAGGAAGGGGTGGATAGTCCGAGTCCATGATCTGTTTGTGGGCGCAATACCGCCAGGTTGCCCAAGCCAAAACAGGTGGTCTTCTTTGGGGTCCGCAACAGGAGCCTTTAGTAATCCAAAGCTTAATCCGCAAGGCAGCGGGACGAAACGTAGGGTCCGTAACCCACTGGGGGTCGGTGACTAGATGCTCAGTTCATACGCCCTTCCTGGGTGCCAAGTGCACCTCTCCGCCACAGATGCCGATGAGCATACCGTTCTACGCCTCATACGCCACCCATGGTTGATTTGGAATCAGGGTTTGCACATCTCCGCCAAAGTGACTATGGGTCAGCCAACCCAGTGGAGAGCGCCGTACATTCGCTTTCGTCCTCTCACTTTAGTGGGAACACCTCCGCCACGAGAAGGCAGTGAGTAGGACTTCCTCAGCAGAAGCTGTGTTGGACGCACGCGCACTTGGGAGCATTTCGAGAGGTGTCCAGGACGAGTAGCCATCTCGGAGCCTGAGACGACCCCCCCCCCCCGACCATACCGGGGCATTTGGAGGCATAGTAACTGTAGCTATTACGTGCATGATTATTTGCGTGTATAGGGTAACCGTGGGCATAGTTCCTGTGACCTCATAATGGAGCAGTTCTCCAGTCGTTTTGGTAAAGCGTATCACGTGACTTTGGAAAATCTTGGACAAGTCGGCAAATTTTTATTTGGCTTCACTATCCCGCCATCATTTTTACTAGCCTGCTAGTGAAAGATTTTTTTTTCATTTTGCAAAATTTCATTAAAGTTATATCACGATTCAGTGTTATCGCCCGCCCTAAATTAATCATTTTCCTAACACAGGAGCACTTTGCTTTGCGTAACCTATCTTGGAATAACATCACAGTTTGATGTTAGTTGAGGAATTTAAAAAGTGATAACCTGTTGGTATTAGAAGCAGACGGTTGTAGTGAACCCCGCAGTCGCCTACATTTCTCAATGATAACGTCATCTTGGTTCTTTAATTCGAACATATCGGTAATAGTACGGGATATAGGAACACGTGGAATACTTTTGGTGAAAAGGACACTGATCAGAAGTTGAAAGACGTTGTCGAACCAACTCATTCCCACGCCCATACAACTCAATATATTGGTATTCCTGTCTATACACTGCTAGATCTGCCAGTGACAAAAATGCTTCATTAGTGACGTGACTGAAAAGCGCGGCGGCAGATCAGGTGTGACGCAGTTGGTCCACGATGGTTATCGAAGTGTTTGCACATGAAACGATGTGGAAGCACGAATACTAGTTCTGTTAATACTGGCGTGATACCACGCATTCATTCCGCTGCTCCAATGGGGACAGTGTCTTTCTCTAACTGTCATACACAAACCAGTACTGATGGATTTTCTAAGACCTCTCCAGTTTTCGCGAATCGCACACCGTAACACACTTTTCCTGTATTCATCGTTCATCTAACAACTCCGTCCACGTCAGCAATACAGTCGCGTTATGCAAGGTTAGGTCACCGCACCCATTCACATTTAAGCGTCAAGTTGTTTTCTCGGTCATACAGTCGCTCTCTCCGGTACATTCCAATCCTCCAATGACTGGCTTCATTCGACTAGCACTGAGATTACCTTACCACTGTGTGTGTTGCAGTTCTCGCACACGAGTACACAAGCATACATGAACCCACAAACACGCACACCCCATTATACCCACCTCAACCACCGCTTTCTCCCGTCAGTCCGCATCGGTACTTCTCAAAATCGATGAATCAGCCACAGACATTATTTGTTTTCTCAAACCTTGCTCACGGAGTTCATTGAGTGCTGGTCACAATGGATCGCGGCTACCGAAGTGCGTACCAGTGACCTTTTCCACTCTACTGGTCCGGCCCTAGGTTTACCTACCTCAGTTACGCAGTCAACTCAGTGCACACGTTGTGCCTTAGAGAAGCGAATGAACAACCGTTTAGTTTATCTGTCATAACAGCCGTTCTCGGCTCAGCCGTGACAAAGGTCATCATAGGGATTGGAACTTATGTGGGATCCAGGCCACTGCACTTTAACACCAAAACGTGTGTGCAGGTAAATGCTGAATAAAACCAACTTCAGGCAAATTGTGGTCACATTTCAGCGCTGCAATGGCTTGAACTGCAAGCGATCTGTCTGGGCTGGCTGTGCTGAATATTTGTGGTCTCATTTTAAGGAAATCATGCAAGGAGTCTCATGCGCGACTTCCAGGTTGACCTAAACCGTCCCACCATCTATGCTGCAGAGCTGTTTAAAGAATAAAATCTACTGGAAGACTGCTGCCGAAGAAAACAGCGGGACCACGGAGGAACAAGTTTTGATGCTTGAGAGTTTGCTGGCTGGGAACCCCTTAACTCCTGTGTGACAAGCCTCCGGTGCAATGGAAATTTCGGTGTGTCCCGTCATGAACATTATCAGGAAGCAAGGATATAAGAACTATTTCCCCCGTCCGGTTCTCACACTTTCCCTGTGATTATCAGCGGCCCGCGGAGTTTTGCGATTGGTTCATTAATCGGCCCATTACTCAGCCCACATTATATACGAACATCATTTCTCGCTCAGGATTGTGGAGTCTTCGAACATCTGATGTAGCTGGTCGGGACGGAGAAGCCTAGTGAACGTTGGACTGGGCTCATTCAGGGCCACCGCAACGTGATTGTCCACCATCCTAAGCTTAACATGTCTGCACTCTTCGAACCAAGTTCCGCTGGACGGCCAGCACTCAATGAACTCCGTGAGCAAAATTTGAGAAAACAAATAATGTCTGTAGTTGATTCATTTAGCCATATTGGCCATGCCACACTGCTGTCCTAAGCTGTACGCAGCGTTCTGGTAGGTAGCGCTTGCCAGGTGGAGCACCGACCATGTCCAGGAACACTGCCATTGATAGTCTGAAACCGTTTGTTCGGCGAGCCATGACTCACCTTATTCGAGGTGGATTATCCCACATTGTTCTTATTACGTGCTCGCGCATGGGTTCAGCGGAAGGGGTTTATTCATAGCCACAAAATTCCGCTGCACTTTTATAGGTAGCCGGCAGCCCGACCCTGAAACTTGGAGCGGATAACCACACAAGGTCCCAATCGGTCAAGTGTGGTAACCAGCCGGACGACAATGGGTTACTGTCCGCCAACAAAGTGATCGTCAGTGGCGCACATTCGAAATTATGACCTCCACTGTGTAAATCAAACGCTCTAAACCACTCTACCACCGTCTATTGAGTTGAGGCGATCTGAATATTTTCTACACAGTAATATCCACTGGGAAGAAAATTTCATGCATTTATGCTTCGTCGTTGTTTTGCTGATCTGATCCGTCTACCAATCAGCAATGCATGCCAAGGCCTCCAGTATAACTTCGTTCTTGCATTGGTCGTACACTATCACGATTTCTAGTTTCTCCGCATATTTACTGAGGCGTTGCAGGTTCTGTTCTATGCATTATGTTGGAAATGAGCAATGCGTGGCGTAAGAGAGAGGTATCATAGTCCTAACCAGTGTACTTAATCGTACAGGACGTGTTTAAGCCCCTCCTACCGGTTGGCACCCGTCCACCATATCGCTAGCCTAATTTAATCACATGACCAAGTGTCCTACTCTCTGAGCTCATGTTTTTTTGGGGGGTTCTTTTGTTCTCTCTGAATATCCACTCTTTGGGCCGACTGATGCTTGTTGCTTAGTGCTGTAAAAAAGCAACCAAAATCGTATCACTCCAGCACGGTATTATTGCTTAACTAAATTGAAACCGAACTAAACCTCCCATTGGTCATTTAATCCTGTATGTGTTCATTAAACTCATTCTCAAGCCAATTACAAATTACATAGTAGACATTAGACAAAAGACCATAAACATAGACATGGAATAAACACTAATCATGGGCAGGGGTTTGTCAGTCAAATTATCCTTATCATGTTATTGGTTTATCTAGCTGACGCTCTCTAGGTAACTGGACGGTAGATTCATGCTGCCTTGGTCAATCTTGGGCCATGGTTGTATACTCTTTCAAATGTGTTTGTGATTCATCTTATGTAGGTCGAACGGCATGACGGCTATCAACTCCGACTAAAGAGCATCATCCACGCTGGTTGAGTGAAAGACAAACTGGACCGATAAATAGCTCATTTGGTTGACACTGGACATCAGGTGAATCCGGACGCTGCTTCCAAAGTTCTTTATCGTGTCCCCCCAAACAAATGCAAAGGCGTCCAGTTGCGCACTCTAGTGATAGCCGGGACAATTGGAACAAGGAAGTTGACCCCTGACCTGTGCGCCCAAAAGCACTTGGTCCGAGCACTCCAACTCCCATGTCCCAAGATTGACCAAGGCAGCATGAATCTACCGTCCAGTTACCTAGAGGGTGTCAGCTAGATTAACCAATAACATGATAAGGATAGTTTGACTGACAAACCTCTGCCCATGATTAGTGTTTATTCCATGTCTATGTTCATGATCTTTTGTCTAATGTCTACTAAATAATATGTAATTGGCTTAAGAATGAATTACTGAAGAACAATTGTTTCGCCGATTTAGACTTCTATATGATGCAATGGGTATTTTTCAGACATTCATGAAACCGCTAGTTTACGTGATCCATCAATTACCTCGCTCGGATATATTTTGTTGTATCAGCATCTGTCTTGTAGTTTCACTGCATTTGCGCATCCGATCACTGTTGAACCTGAATACTCCTACCACTCAGAGTTGTCGAGTAGCCCGGCTTCATAAATTATTTGCTACTTGCCTCTTATTTCATTCAAACCTTTATTGATCGAACGTCCATCATGGAAGTCTGCTGATATGCATGCCCCAGTTGCATTATATATCATGTAGTTTCTGCTTGGTGTGAAAGCTGTTGAAATCCAGGCCGGGATCGCCTAACCGGTAAAGCGTGTTCATCTCTGCACTTCGGGTTCGAGTCCCAGTTTGGGACGGGGGTCGGTGGGCGTGCGGTGCACTGTCAAGGACTCGTAAGGAAGATGAAACAGCTGTACGGTAGTAGTACTTCGTGATTTTTAGTGATTAGTTGAGTATGGACTTTGTCTAATGAGATGATCTGCAAACTTTATGCATTGTCGGGCCATTAATTAAAAAGTCAACCGTTTCCCTCCTAATTGAGATCAGATATTGTTCCGTCTCGAAGCAGCTGATGACCATCTCACACACATCTTTTATACACACAGCAAACTAGGTCTCGATCATGCCCTTCAAACGCATGTTCTCAATTCACTTAGGTAAGCTTTTATGTGTCTAGTTTAGTTCACTTTCAACCATTAATCTCGCACTTCTGTACTCCGGCTTTGTTTGCTACCTCGCAGCATCGTTTAGCGGGAAGCAAAACAAGTAAAAGCATCATGAGCAAACAGAAAAAAAGTTCTCATTGGAAATCATAAAGGCGATGACAGGGTTCGAGTGCAACTACACAATTGATCATGGCACCTTATCATGTCACCGAATTCCTCCAACCGTACAATGGGTTTTCCAATCTTTCGATGAATCTCTGATGAGAAAATCCCAGCAAAAGAATTGTCACATGTGTGAAACTGTACACTGTATACTGTCCTTTCAATTTCCTATCTACCATCATCTGCGGATCATTGTTGTTATACGATCCCGTTTGTATACTTTTTAGACGGTAATACGGGAACAAAAATCTCGTGCGAGGATCAGCGCATTATTTCCGATGTGGTAAGTGTGTGTGTGTGTGTGTGTGTGTGTTTTCGACTTGGTACTTCTGATCTGTGAAATAATGTATATTAACGTGGGGTTTTTTCACGACCTTGAAAGCAGTTTTCCTGATACAAATGTGAACAGCCAAATTGTAAACAATGGTGCTTATCAGTATCAATAGCTATTTAATTCTGTCACCGTTTTGATAAACTTAAAATGAGGCGAACGAAATAGCAGATATAGGGACAGTTAAAATTCGTTCCAGCTCACTTTCAAAAAAACATGTCACTCACTTCATTCCTGAGTAAACGGAAAAAGCCCTTGATTAACATCAGAAAACAAGGCGTAGGCGAACATATGTTTTCGGTGATTTCATTCTCAAGCCAATTACAATCACATTTATATGAACCAAATTAAGGGAAGGAAAAGGACAAATTTAATCTGTTAGTCAATCAGTCCGTCAGTCACTCGATTGGTTAGCCGACTCATCGATAGATGAACAGGGGACATGGTGAAATCACGTGTCGTCGTCAGAGGCTTGGGTCGGCATCACATTCGAGCATGACGTCATTGACCTTCGGCCACGGAAGTTCAAGTGCTTGGACCAGCTTCTTTTGTGAACAAAGCTTGGGCCGCAATAGCCGGATGCTGATTGCCTCAGCCGTCGCTAGTGTCCTATATCTGACTGATTTTGACTCGTTCGGTTGAACCCTGTATAGGACACTGAATGATGTAGCCGGATCAGCCTTCTGGCCTGTGTCTAACAGATGGGCGAGAATGGAGCTCGATACAGCCCCTCTTCCTCCATGTTGAAGCCAACGTGGTTGATGCTCTTTAATGCGTTTGGATAAATGCCTCGTCGTTCGACCCACATAAGTGGCACCACAGGTGCACTTGAATTGATAGATAATCATTGAAGAGGTCAACAAAGGCAACTTATCCTTGTTCTCGCATTTTATGATGGTCGATGTCGAGAAAAAGCACCTAAGCTTGGCAGCGTTGAAAGTGGCTTTGCATGTGGCAGATAAAACCCTGCTTACTCTCTCGGCAGCCGCATCCCCCTTGTAAGGGAGTTTGAGGAACAAGGTTTTCTTTTCCACCTGTGATATCCTTTCTGGTTCTGTTCGGTATTTTATATTACGTTCAATGAATCTGTCGGGGTAGCCGTTTTCCGACAGGATCCGACGAATCATTCTTAGCTCCGCCTCTAGTGTATCATCCGAGCAAATACGTGTAGCTCGGGATACTAAGCATCTTATTAGGTTTCGCTTCTGGCCGATTGGAACAAAGCTGTGGAAGTTTGTATATTGCCCAGTCCATGTTGTTTTCCTGTGATTGTAATTGGTTTGATAATGAAATCACCGAAAACATATGTTCACTTCATTCCGTTGCGTTTGACTACTTCAAATGAATGGACCAGCTTCTTGTGGCATAAACTGTGCTCCGCTTATGATTGTAATCACGAATGCGGTGGCCTAATTAGAGTTCTTTGTGATCCACGGTAAACTTAACAATGCTGTTCCCTGTTTCGAACTTTCCGGTGATTAATTACTGCAAAATAATATATATATATATATATATATATATATACTACTTACTATCAGTATGAGCGCTTGTATATGCAGCCTCGTTCGTCGGGTTAGCAGTGACTCAGACATAAATAGCTAACAGAAATCACAGTTGTAATTAATTTGTAGACTCTTGAATGGCGAGTACCCATTCACACTCCAAACGATTCAAATTAGGTCCTAGTGAAGGTATGTCATCGCAGTGTACATGTATGATGGGATATATATATATATATATATATATATATATATATATATATATATATATATATATATATATATCGGTGATTTGAACCTCTGACCTCCGAGGTGGTAAACAAACGTTCTATACCAGTCGACCACTGTGTGATCTGAGGCGCGTGCTCAAGCTTATTGATCGCCTATTTCGGCCGCAAAAGTGGGGAAGATATTCCAGATTTTCGCATCCGATTCAGTTGACTATACCTCATACTTCCTGGCAGGCTTGTAAATTCCTCCTCGAATCACGTTCCATGGCTCATACCGTATTCTGTGTGGCGTGTGGAATTGGGGTTGGTGAATCCGTTATCTATTACATCAGATAATTTTTCGTATGGTTTTGGTTGATATGTTCTGATTGCGTAGTTTGGTTTCATCCATTTTCAAACAATAATTTTCTGTTATTGATGTCGTCATTCAGCCACACAGCGCGTCCAAGCTCAGTCTCGCGTCTTTCACCTCGGTCACCGAGGCGTCTTTGTCCTCGCAAACTAAGACTTCACGTTGGGATTCGAAATCGGTCTCTTCGCTACCACCGCCAGTCAGCAGATCAGGAAAGACGACAAACAATCAGTCTGTCACTGCCCCATCGAGGTCAGTAGTCGCCAAAATGCACACTTCGAACCGAGATCGATCTCCAGAAGCAAGTGTTTGCAGTGAAAGTCCAACTGATGAGTATGGTGGTGGTACCGTGGAACAATCCACCACCCTTGTCAGCTGTTTACACATGTCCGATGTGGATGGTCTGCTCGATTTTGTTGGAACGAATCAACCGGTGTTTAATCGAGAAACTTTTCCGGACGATACGGAACATTCAAATGCGAAACCGCTGCGTGGACAGTTGAATCGACAAACGGTGGCTCATTTGCGTGCAATCCGTCCACGATTTAGTCAGTCGGATCGGATCCAACTGGCCGCCACCCCTGCCATTCAGGTTGCAAAAACCGTCAGCCCGCATGGGTGTTCTGCATCGAAAACGACTGTTCTGGAACCTCAGGTAAGAGAAGGATGACTGATGACAGTTGACACTTGCAATACGTCTATATTGCTTTCAGTGGGTACGTGTGAGGCTGACGGTGCCACCACAAATTCCAAAAACTGAGGTTTGATATGCGGCGAGAGAAGATGCTGACTTTCACCAGTTAGAGAGAAGCACTTCACACGAAGCCGCATGTGGTCGCAATTAACCTTGACTTTCGTTATCTGTACTGTGTTTCTTGAACATTTTTTCTTGTTCAACACAGCGTTTTACCTGTGCTCTAGTTTCCATAGTCCATTTACTGTGATATTCTAGAGACATTGATGAGCATTTGTTTCCAAAATTGGATTCCTCGTATCACTGTTTCGCAGCGAAACCCATGAAATTATAACGTCAGAGGGCACGCGATTATTCGAGTCAATCTAAGTATGGTTGTCACTTTTGGACTAGCTCGCTGATGGTTCCTAACATGCATGTAATAACTGTGCAAGAATTTTCACCGGGGCGTTGCATGTTCATACTGCATGATGAATCATTGTCCGCGCGTGTACGGAAGACCTACTTGACTCTCCCAATCTGAGTCACCTGTATCCTCGGCGTAGCATCCGTTTGCCCGTCAAGGATTGAATGTACACTGCCTTGCTTAAAATCATTCTGTCACAAGGTCAGAGGCACCACTGGCCAGCACAATTGGTTTTTTAATTAACTATTTATTTTTCCCACTTACTGAGTTTTCCCTTCAGCATGTGATCTAAATATTTCTATCCGTCATTTTCTATATCTTGCTGAGAGCTAAGTGTCAAAATAAGACCATTCAAGGGATCGTACTTTGATCTGATTTTTTGAACCAATTGCATAGGATGAAAACTTGCCACCGGGATTACCGAGAAGAGGAGCCGTTGCTGCTGCTGCCGTCACCACTTCTCAGACTTCTACGCATAAATCCTTCGTGGCCCCTGAACGTAAAGAACCATCACGTAGAAATTCGGAACCTAGACCGGTGTTGCAAGAACGGCCGACATCCAATGAATTGACTTTGACACATCCACGCACCAGTTCACTGTCTGAACAGGAATCAAAGCTACGATCGAATCCAACTTCGACAGCTCCCGCAGTCTCGCCCCTTCTTTCCAATGCCGATTGTTTATTTTGGTGTGGTTCGGTTTGCGGGCAGATACAGTGAGTATTTTACAAATGACCATTTGATTGTTTTATTTGTTTCTCATTCTGCGTAACCGGTTTATCTCTTGTAGGTGTACTGATCTTTCCACAAACTCACTTTGGCCACGTGATACCTCATCCGGTGAGCCTGGTACTGCGCCGAACAATGCTACCCAGTTTTTCCCCCCACTAGTATGCCCTCCATTCATAGGAAGAAGTTAGATTTTGTCTATCCGCTGAACCTGTTGAGCGTTAAAGACTAACATAAAGACACCTTTGTTCTGCAGTCATTTACGCATGCAAACAGTCTGGGATGCGCGCGCACACGCCGCGAACGATTGATCCATATCCCTCCAATACATGAATACATACACATACACACGATTGCAGGGTCGATGCTAGTCATGCCTTATTCCGGACTGCGGCGACCAATCAGATATTGTCACGTGTCTTACGGTCTTCAGTGGCCCGGTCCGATGGTACGTCTTCACTGGCATGTGACTCACTTACCTGCTTACATTTCTGCTTTGTTGCTTGTGCTCGCGCTGGCCGTAAGTTCGTGCTGAATACACATTCGTCCGTACATACGTGTTTGTGTTCTGCTTACCGGATTGGGGACACAATAACCGTGTCCCGTTCCGTCCCACTGAGCCTATTGAGAAGCCTCTTCTGGCTTCGAACCTTCTCATTTTACTAAAAGAAAACAGACGGTTTATACAGGATGCATCATTTCCCGTGACCACCAGCACCAGTCACTTTGGTAGTAGACGGTAATCCTCACTGTCGTCCTGCTCGTTACTACCGCTGATCTATAAGGATCTTGTGTGGTTATCCACTCCTGGTCCCGGTCTGGTGGCTGATTATCACTAATAGTGCAGTGGGCCTTCGTGGCTATGTGATACACTCTTTCCATCGCACTCATTCGCAAGCATGGAATAAAAAACTAGTTGGTGCAAACTGGCCCCGAGTAACGTCTCTTCTGATTGATCGATTGACTGGTTGATGATACGGCCAGTCACCATGTGACGAGAATTCTTTCTCGCTCTGTCGATCCGTTGTCCCGTCGTTCGTCATTCCGTTCGCTCAAACCTTGACCGGATTTTTGGCCAGACGCTGACAGGCTGACTGTCTATCGACGATAATTCAACCGCTACCCTCACACATCTTATACTCTTCACTACATTCCTCGGGATGTTTTTTCGTTCGGTTGCAGGTACCACCCGAACTGTTAGTAATTTCGTAGCATTACCCCTTGGCTTATTCTTCACCATTGAGGATTTTAATTCAATAAATCTTTCGTATCACTCACCGGTCATAATTTTACTTTTATTTCAATTATTGTCCTACACTTTTTCACTGAAGTGGACGCGGCCAAACTAACTCAAGTTATTTTTCTAAACTCATTCTGCCGTCTTAGATATCAAGATATGCTGATCAAGCATCAGCTTGAGGAACCTGTGACTGTTCAGTTGGCTATATCACCTGGAAGTGATGTCTTCAAGGTAACTTTCACTGCTTTTTTATTCCCATTTCTCACTTTCACTTCAATTGGTTTCTCAGCACCTTTAGTTGGTTAACTGCCTAAAATATGAAGCCGCAACCCTTGGCTCTTGTTCCCGTCCACATTGTACGCAGCTGGTCTAGGTATCCGGAGAAAGTGATTGATAACTGTTAGTTCCATGATGGATGAGTAATCCACGGAGGTCTGTCAGTATGCAGTGTAGTCACGTCGAAAATCATAAGTTGTTTTTTTCGCATCGTCTTTCAGTTGAGGTGGAACACCACCTATATTTGATCAAACTCGGTTTAAATAAAAATTGGTAATTTCCTGCTTTGACCGGTGATGGTCAAGTGATTTGGAGTGTTTGCTTACCACCTCGGAGGTCGAAGGTCCGAATTCTGCCACCGCCGATCACTTTGTTGGTAGACAGTAATCCACTGTCGTCCGGTTCGTTATCACATCTAACCTATTGAGACGCTATGTGGTTCTCCATCATTCCAAGTCTCAGAGTCTGGTTTCCGGGTATCCCTAATAGTTCAGTGGACCTTTGAGGCACTCACGCACAAGCAGGTAGTACAAAATCGTAAATACACAGAAATCTGGAAGAACAACAACTTGGTGAACAAGCTTGCTTGCAATACTTCATCTACTGACCACTCACAGTACATTATATAACTCAACTACACTCACTCCGTGATCGATAAGAGCGGGTGAGAGCGTAATTGCTATCCACCTAACTGAAACGAATCACACGGTGGTCATTTCGTTCGATCTGTCCACTCACCGGGGTCCGGTCTGTAGAGATCAAGACTAGACCGTTATCAGCAACAGATGCGACAGCAATGCGATTAAACAACCCTGTCCTATTGTAGCAAAGACGACAAGATGGGCTAGGATACTTGTATTTCAACGGCCAACCAAGTCAAGTTCATAAAACATAGTCATTTAAATAGTCCATTTTCCAGACCGCGCGGCACCAACATTGCTCTTGCGGCTGCTTGAGTGTTTCAGCTGCGTTTTAGTCAGTTGCCCGTGGCTGATGGTTTACTTCAATTGGGCACCATTTCTATTCGGCTGGCCCTATTGTCCCAGTTGACGGCGTAATCGACAGCCCCTCATCTGGGCTATCTTGCTGGTTGCCGGAGATCGCGCTGCTTCGCCTCTGCTAGTCCGTATGCCTCCTTTTGTCTGCTTCGGGAAGCCTCCGACATTTTTACCTTCTGTCTTGTGGCTCTCGGTCGGTTCGTCCGTTCGCCTTGATATTTACGTCGTTCCCTTGCCCCAGCATTCCCCGCTACACTATGTGTGTAAGAGCAGTTCGTAAGATCCCTTATCCTCCCGTGGCCTTGTGTTCTAACTGCTCCCACCTATTGTGCCTGCCGTAACCCACTCTGCAGATAACTATCATCCATTACGTGGTCAGTGTATAAACATCCACAGCTCCACCCCAGACTACCCTCTTGTCTCCATAACATTAATAACCAGTATTCCTCTCCTTACATTGTCTTTCAAGTTATATTGTGGTATGTAGTTGACCAGCAGGTGAAGCACTGAAAACAAGCCTGTTCACCAAATTGTGGTTTATCCAGTGATACAGTCGTTGATTCCAACTTCAAACTGGAAATCAGGAGAATGAGGAGAGCGCAAACAAAAATTGGCTTCTCTGCAAACGGGCGACATGACTGTGTTGTGATTCCCGCGTTCTGCTCTCGGATTCCTATGCGCCGCCTGTGTACTTGACTTCTATTCACAGCTCCAGTCGCTGCAGCCTGCAGATGTAAAATCAAAAATCGACTGCACAATGCACCAAACGGCTCAGTCTCCATACGACTGGAAGAGGTCTTTCCGACCAATTTTCTGCGTGCTGCTACTCAACCGCTTCTCTGTTACGAGAGACCGCCTCACCGAACCGAAGCAAGGGGGTTTCCGCCGTGGTAGAAACTGCGTGGACCAATCTTCCATACTACGTCGAACACTGGAGCACCGCTACAAGTTGCTACAGCCAACTGTTGGCTTTTTCATCGACTTCCGGGTCTCTTTCGATTCAGTTAAGCGGGGGTGTCTCTGGGCAATAATGGAATTCGACGGGATGCCCGGTGAACACGCAAGGCTTCTGATAGAATCTTCATCATCATACAGCGTTAAACAGCAGGGCAAGCCCCACTGACCACTGCCTCTCTCACCATGGTGCACGCTGAATTAGAAAGTATGACTATACAACATGGACAGGGAATGGACCTACATGGGTGGGAAAAGGAAAGAATGCCCTAGTAGCCAACACACAGAATACACAGTCTAACTGTACAAACGCACACCGATCAGTCATTCTGATTCGATAGAAAGTGACAACACGATCGCCACTGTTCACGATTCACTGTCATATCCTTCAGTGAATCCAACCAACTGGTAGACGAATCTTTTGGACCCCAACCACGAAGACATGAAGCACCTACGTTTCCTAAGTCTGCTGTACATTTTCTCATTCCTCACTGCCAAGTCATCTGTTGACCTCCACGTGGTTTCTTCCACTCCCTAGGAGGAACGGAGAATAGGACACGGTACGGTAGACGTGTGCTTGCCATACGTAACACGTCCCAACCAACGAAGTCTACTAAGCTGGATACCCTGTGACAAAACGTTCTCCAAATTAGTACCCAATACTCGCTTTCTGACCTCATCGTTGCTTACTCGGCTGTTCCACCCAATTCTAGCGATACTACGTAAACATCGATGGTCAAAAACCTCAAGACGACGAGTATCTTCAGCACGCAGACCCCAAGTCTGGCAACCATGCAATAAAACTGAACACACTGCGGCACAGTATACACGACCTTTCAACTTCAGTGAAATATCATATCGACGCCACAAGTACTTCAGTCCAGCGTACACCCCTCGAGCCTTGGATATCCGTGAGCTCACCTCTACTACAGTGCTCCCATCCGTCGTCTTGCTGCTACCGAGGTAGGTGAAGTGGTCGACAACTGACAGCACCCTCTTATCGAGCATCAAGCTCGGAATTGTTGACGTCCAGTCTTGTAACATCACCTTGCACTTTGAAGGTGCAAAGCGCATGCTCAATGGAGCTACAGCTCTCCCAAGTCTATCTAGTGCACGTTGAGCATGTTCCGTGGATTCGAACAACCAGACAACGTCGTCTGCGTAATCTAGGTCACATAGCTTTTCACTATTTCCTAGTTCGACGCCTACATCCTGAAGATTTTGCAGCACACTCTCCATTATTTCGTCCATGACGAAGTTGAACAGGAATGGAGATAAAGGACATCCCCTGATAGGATACTATTCGTCCATTAAGGCGCGGGTCCATATGTGTGGCTAAAAGTCATTCAGGGTGATACTCACAACTGGCGTTTGACAGGGCTTTCCTCGTTCGCCGGCGCTGTTGAATTAGGCGATCGCCTGAACAAAGAGTAGCACTGACTGATTATCCCGGTATCCATTCAAGTCAGGAGATGCGCATCTCGACCTGAGTCGGAACTAACCAAACAAACTCCGTCCGAACGCTGCCCTGGATGGCACTGTCGCTTTGGTGGCCAGCTCAGAAGTTGGATCAACACTGTTGAGAAGGATGTAGAGCGCCTAGGATTACTCTCGGTCTATGGTGTCCGCCAATCGAAAAATAACTAGATCGCAATTTGCAGCGAACTCGCCTGCAACCGCCGCGTATGGTCAGCCATAATACGAGATATTCATGGAGCCGACTCATCCTCTGGCAGGAGACAGTCTCGTAAAGATAAAGTAGAAGTAAGTAAGTGCATGAATGTACAGTCTGTACGAAAACATCGGGATCACCTCACTTCGGTCAAAATCCTGACACGGTCGAATTCCATTGCATATTACTGGTACTACTCAGTCTGTCTCGCCAAACAATAGTGCCTATCAAGTATTTTTGGCTACTGAGGGTACTATCAGCAGTATAAACTGGAATTCGACCAAATTGAGGTGATCCCGATTTTTTTGGGCAGGCTGTACAACATGGCGTATCGAACAAAAAGGAACATTCCCGAGCTCGGGCAATCAGCCAGGCCGATTTTACACCGGCCAGTTTCAGCTACTGATCTTTGGCCCGATTTGTACCGGACTGCAGACAGCTGTTCGAGAAGCCAAAAGGGTTCAACCTTATGCGATCTAGCAGCTTATCGTTCATTAATTGGCCGACCCGGCTGGACATGCTCGAATCAATTCGTAGTTTTCTTTCGGGGAGGTTTTTTGCGATCTCCTGTTGCTGTGATAATGAGTGACGCAGCACTTTGGAGATAATTCACTAACTAACCATGGTAAAGTAGAGATGTAAAGCTCTGCACTGAAGAGTGCAATTTCACTCGGGTTCTCAATGTACACTTGACTGCCAACATAACCAGTCCATCCACCAGCGAAAGGCTCATATTGGTTTTCGAGGCGAACGGAATAATTCGGTGACTTTACGTAATATTTTCGTGGCTAACTCGCTTTCTTAAGCTACATTCAGTAAGCACCAGTGTTGTTGATCAGTCTCTACACGCAGCCGTCTAGATTTTTCAGCGTGGATGTTCAAAAATCTGACTACTACAAATATTTCCAGCAGGCAAAATTAGAATTCGAGGTTCTTTTATGCATGCAGAATTATTGGAAGCTTCACTCGACTAGTGTTGCGGTACCCCATAAAGATATCGATATCACGGTCATCCTTGTTAGTCGGATCTATTACCCTCATTTGCCATCTTCTCCACCCCCTCTCTTTGTCCGACCAGCTGGTCGACGAGCTAGGTTATTTGCTTTCTGGTCCACAAACTGTTCAACTCCCACCTGGATTGGAATACACTGTGAAAATTGCCTATGTGGCCAGACATCCGCTAACCTGGGATACAGGACAGCTCCAGTTGTCAATAGGCGAAACTCCCGAATCCGTTTGGAAAGTAAGTTTTCAATTTTTTTGTGAATTACTATCTTGCCTCACCTATTTTCATGTCAGTCAAGTTCTGCTTTTGTTGTTTTTATCAGAATTGATTTTCCATTCTTTCTTACTCTGTAATACTTCACTGTTCAGTTTGCCACCTAGGTTGCGAGGTTCCTGTTTATTGCTATCTCTCTTTCACAAAATTGTAGTACAGAATGACATCCATGGTGTCACCTGGTTTTTGTCCAGCGGTAAGGTTTTCAACTGGCGCACACCCAAATGCTATTTGTCAGGCAACAGAAGAGTTTTGTATTTTTAGGAATCGGTGATCGCTGAGGCAGTTCGTAATTCCTTCAAACTGACGTGGACTCAAGGGAACCAGCGTTGCATGAAGATATTCAGAAGGTATTATGCCCGGTTTTTGGTCTGTTCGCTCTTTCCGTAGATCTTGATCGATCTGGGTAGGCGATGTGACTGGTCCTCACCCCATGTGGCGGCGGTGCGTATTCGCACACATGGTGTTTACGCATATTAATATGAAATTTATCCATGAAGTGCTTATCTGTCGTATCCGCGGATAAAGACTGCTTTCGTTTATTTGATGATCTGTTTTTTACCTCATGACCTGGACAACCACTGTTACTCGCAACTTCCGACCCTGTGGCATCCGAACACCAATTCTGATCTGACTGAAACTCTCGATTTCATCCTGGATTACAGGTTCGTCTGGTTGGTTATTCGAACAGTAGTCAGCTGGAGTGTTCATGCTGTAAGCGTCTCAGTGCCGAAGTATATTGGACTACCGCGGTCAAAGTCTCATATCCTTCTAATCAATGTGTCCGCCTATCTCAAGCTCCATCAACGCCACCCACTCCTCGTCTGTTAGCTTCACCGTCTACTTCCACCCATTTGGATCACTCTGCGAATGATGTCTCGATCACTTCCGTTGTTCTGACCAACTTTGGCACTCGTGTCGCTTGGGTGTGGGCCCGCGTGGAACCGTTATCGGTTGATGACAAGATATGTGAGCGCGCGGAACCTGATTCATCTATCGAGTCAGCAAACATGACATCGATTTCCATCGAACCTTGCCGAGTAGTTATTGGTCCACAACATTCACAAGTTAGTTTTTTGATGGTATTGTTTATCATTTTTGAACCCTCCTAATCTATTTCCTCACAGCCCAGTTGCGTGCGCAGTGAAACCTCGGTTTTATTTGGTTTCACTGTTTGAACCAACAAACCAGTAAGGAGTAACACAGGTGGCTTTTCAATCAACCATACCAACTAGAAAACTGAAAATTGCTGTGGTTTTTAGCCTCAAAGTATAACTACGCAAACCGATAATACATGACAAAATTGCGTTATTTCCAACTTGACAGCATAGCCTGTCTAAGTGCAATACTTTCGACCGTCATCAGTGATCCTTTCGAATAAACTGCGCTGTAATTTGTACGATTTACTTGCCTTCCAGTTTCTCTAGGCTATTTCTTCTCGGTCTCACTTACTTCGCGTCCGGACAATAATTTAAAAGACTTTACTTGATGGACGTATCATTCCGAGGCATGGTCCAATGATTTGCACGGTGTTGCCGATTAATAAACATAATAGCATGCGGCGAAATTTTTCAACCAATCGGAATACAACAATTGGCGGTCATTTTCTGTTCATCGCACTGACCGGGCGTTTGTCTAAGCTGACATATGACGCTACTGCTTAATTCAACAGTGAATCTAACTGCCAGTTGCCGTATTCTGCTTGGTTAAAAATCGTGGATGTATGTTGTAGCGTGGCGAACATGGATCTGTCATTTTGGGACTTCTCTTCAAGGCACGACAGTATGCATGCAAAGTTTTGGCGTTGCTTCGAAACAGTATTCGTGTTATTAGCGTAAACACAACGATATTTCGGATCTGGAATAATGTGTCAGAACCGAGATCGGCTCGGAATGTAACGAAAAATTGATGCGACATATGAAATGGTATAGTGAAATTTAATTGTTCAATAACACGGCGTAGTCGAAATCGTTGGTAGGTTGTCGACGTTTCGGTCACCACGAGTAACTTTATTCAAGGCTAGCGAATGAAACTGGAATCGCTTGTAAAACCAGTCTTGAAAAAGACTACCAGTAGTGACCGAAACGTCGACAACCTACCACCGATTTCGACTACGCTGTTATTGAACAATCAAATTTTTCTATAAAGTTTTTCAGATTGTTGTCCAAACGCGAAGCAATTGAGGCCGAGAAGAAATAACCCAGAAAGGCTGAAAAACAGGTAGGTTCTACAGATTACAGTGGAACCTAGTCGAAAAGATCACTGTTGATGCTCGAAAGGATTTTGCTCACGGTTAACCAAAATTGCTGTGAACGATTCGGGTAGATCCATTTCGGCTCCTGATTTGAAAATTTACTCGAGGCATTCGTAAGGGACCGCCGATCTTCTAGAATTTAAAGAACGTTTATACATATTGAAGAACAGGTTAAACAAGAAAAATGAAGCTCAGGAAGACGAATGTGCCAATGTCACGACATCTGACGATAAACCAACGAGTGGTGAATCCCCCAGTGGCCGGGCCACCTCGGCCACTGTTTGCCTTTGTATCTGCGGTCGGGGCCCGCCGGTTTTTAGATGTAATAAGCCGCCGCTTGCATCAAATAGTGCCCCGGATTCTCAGACTGTGGTCAGGTTCCTATACCTCAGTCGCTTAGTTTATCACAACACGATTTAATCCATTTTGACGGGAACCCAAGACGATATTCGTGGGAAGCTTTGATATTGCCATCGGAAAACGGGACATGGATGATAAAGTTTCACGCTTGCACGGATTTCATAATGACCGATCCTGTGCCGAAAGGCACGACCAAAAAATGTGGAGCAGCTTAGCTGCTAACATTATATAACATCTTTTTGAGATCAGTCGTAGTACGCACGTGATAAAAATATAACGGAAGGGATAAAGTACGTGGTAGTAGGAGAGCGGTTAGTAATAATAACGAATTCATTGTTTTTTAACCATATAGTTTCTGATGTTTTTGTGTTTACGAGGAACAGAAGTGCCACTGAAAGGCCATACTGCCCTGGCGCTAATGACTTCCATTCGTCGGTTCGCCCTGTGATTCTAAAAATGGACTCTGTCGACACACGCTCCTTATGGTTCGAATGAGATTACAGCCATGAACCAACTGTGGCGTGCTCACGTTTAGGGTTGATTAGGCAAAAGAGTATCGAGTACGTGTGCCTGATGAGCAGCAACAACCGCGAACCCGATTGTATGCTTCCGGGGAAATTTTGTCTCGTCATCCAGATCCAATGCCACATTACTTATAGAAAACTCCTATATATTTGAAGAGGGTTGGGGAAGGACATCGGATCCCGGTGCTTTGTGATGTTCTGAGATTTGGATTTCCCTGCACATCTCCGCCTCAATGGGCGTACCTGTCAAAGCATACCACGGAGCGAATGTCGGGACAACTATATGAGGCTGATGCTGGAGGCCAGCGAAACTGACTGGATGTACTCCATCCAACGTTTGAGACGCCGCTGTTGACTGTGAACTGGCGAACGATCAACTTCACAAAGAGTCTTGTCCACACCTACTGTGTCCTATTGATGAATCGGGTGGGATCGAACTGCTTGTGGGAACTTCCTGTGGTGACAGCACGCTCCCTCCCCGATGCCTGTTGTAACCCCCAGGTTTCGCGATCTCTGCGTAAACGTGAGTGAAGCTCGCGAGGAAAAAGTTGCGGTAATTTGGGTGGCGACTGCTCACTTTGCACAAATCTTGACTTTCCACTGCGCATAGCCGACTAACTACGAGGGTCCGGTCTGACAGCGCAGCTTCAGCCCTCTCGTCAAGAGCCACGCCAACGCCAGGAAGATCGGAAACTACGGTCTGTGGATCCCCTTATGGCGTAGGTGAAACTTCGGAGATGAACGTGCTGAGGGCGTCAATCAGAAGATAAACTAGAGTCTTGAATGCAATACACATCGATGACAAGAGTTTCAAGTGTACGAGCTAAACCTTCCTGATGTCCTGTACGCATCGGGGTTCGTATTTTGAATGTGGCTGGTTTGAATGATCATGAAGGATGAACGAAGTCATCAGCCGGCAGCATCCGTTTTGGTGAGACTTGGATGCTGGTCGAAGAAGGACGTGACTAAGATGTCCACCAGAGGTCCTGCAACTAGTACGGTCGACCGAAGTCCCCGTTGGAAGTAAATAAATGTGGGAGGAAATGAGCGTTCGGACAAACCGGTTTTCGTGTACGGTTTTAAAGAGTTTGCGTTTGTGAGAGAAATTTCAATGCGCATCAAAGTAAACTCGGTCATATTGATATCTCTTTTATGATTGTTTACGGTGTGGTCTGTTGTACTAATCGGTCGCCCTGCCCAAGGTAGTTCTTTTTGTTCGGGGATGCACCTCGAGTCTTAGCACAGTCAGTCGCATTCTGCAAAGCAGCAGTGTTCGTCTCGATGAGCCGGTGGTCAATTGTACGGTTTATTCCCCTTTTCTGATAAACCTCTTTCGTCGTTGTATGTGTGACATCCGACTTTCGTCCAGGGGACGGGTGTACAACGCCGCGGCTGGTAATGTCTTACTTTAGTATTACGGGACCCGACCACTCCGTGTTGAAAGTGCTTGGCGTCTTCCCGTGTTTCTCCACGGATGCCTCTGAAGCATAGCTCGCATGTGGTAGGAACATCGGGTGAGCAATGATGAGGTTCGTCGTCGTGTGTTGGACACGGAAAACCGCCCTGTGATCAAAGTGATCGCTCTACACCGCCTCCGATTGTTTGGACTTGTCTTCCCTACGCCTGCCCATCGTTTAACTTCCCATGCTGTATTTGCACGTGCTGAACAAAGCTGAAAGAAATGACGCGGTGATCAGACTAGGACTTGGCGCAGGGTAATGAGAAAGCTAGCATCAGCACTGTCTTCAGCCGGAGCTTTCTGCCTTCATGGTTGGTCTCCAAGGCATGGGGTTTGTCGTTAACGTTGAGAGATATGGGTCAGGGTCGGGGCCAGTGACGCTAATACTGTGAGGCGTGCTTCCCAGAATCTCAGACCCTATAAATATCGAATAAATCTTTCAAATGGTCATGAAAATGCATGCGGTGAAAACAACCGAAAAATATTCCTCTTCACATTTCCCTCCCTTCTATTTCGTAGTTTTGGGAACTATGCCTAACTGCAGGCTGCCACCTATCGAGCTCCCGAAACCAGTGAAATGCAGTTTTTCATTTCATAAATTTTCTACTTTTTACAGGTTGTTTCAGTTAATCCAATTTTGATGACAGACGATAGGTTTTATCTTTGTAAATTCCACCAAATATGAATGAACGAATCCCGTGTTATCCGATGTCTACGCAGTACGCACCGTATTCTCGATCGCCCTAATGCTCTACCGCATGTCTCAGAAAAACTTTTTTTCTTTTCTTCAGCAAGTCATTATCACCATGCCATCCGAGGTGAAAGCGTGTCGCGTGGTCTTTCACTATGGCGATGAGGTTTTACGTCATCAAGTTCGACAACAGTAAGTACCCGTTCACTTCATAATTGAGGTGCACCAGCTTGTGTCTCTGTTCGCTTATTTGGTTGCGCCGTTTTTTTCGCGCCTGTAACCAAACCTTGACTGATCGTATTTGAATTCATGCGGTTATAGACCATAACCCTCAAACCTTGGTCAGAGTCACTTCACAGCAGTCTTCTGCACAAATTTGGGGGTTTCTCTGTTTGACAATGGATTGCTGAAACTTGTTACTCGTTTTTGCTAGCTACATGGGATTGGAAATGTTGTTTGAGGTTTTTAGTGTTCTCGGACTGTGAGGGAAACCTGTTGTCACACACGCACACGGACGCACTCTATCGGTCAATCACTTTCCAACCAAGACCTGTATGTTACGTGATCCTTGTGATCGACAGACTGGCGGCTTTCTGCTGCGCTCGTTGTTCGATTTGATTGGATAGCCATATCTGTACGCGAACCAAACGCAAGAGACATCTTCCCACCGATACTTACAATGTCGCTTCATCCTACTCTTGAAAGATTTCGTAGACCGCCAGCGTATGAGTATTGTACTGGACGGGCAGGGCATATCCCACAATCCCAGCGAATTCAGGAGGAGAATCGCATACATAATGCCCCGTACGACAGAAAAGTGCTGTTCATCCAATCAGATTGACCGGCATTGATAGGGTTCACATTTTGTACCTCACATGTCCAGTAGTCTACGATGATTTGTCACATAAAAACCGCCGTTCATTATGTTGTGTTCGCTTTCGATCGCATCAGTTGGTTGTTTGGTTCTACATTTCTGACTCTCCTCGCCCATCATCTTTCAACGTATTTTTTATAGTTTTATCTTGCCACGATCTGTGATATCAAATCCAGGGAATGATGAACGTTCCAGTCAGCGCAAGGCTCGGAAACAGATTCGAATCGTCGATCTGATGTGCAGTTTTGCCAATGAGACTCCCTTCCCCATAAGTGAGCCTTTCTCTGTCTGTATGTGACATGCTGATTTCCTGTTGTTGTTTTATTAAAATTCTGTTTTCCTCGGGAAAAATCCTCTTTGTTTTAATCGGGCCTAGGCGAAAGAAAAATGTAGGGGATTCTTTTTGGCCATCCATCAAGAATGCGGTCTACTTCGGTTTCGTCGAGTGGAGAGCGGATGTTTCGCGATTTTTCCTACTCTTTAGGGACGGATTTCATTATCGAGGAACCAAGTACACAAATTTACCGGTATTTAGTCTAACTTTGACTCACTGATTATTCTCATGCAAATGAAACTGAGTCCCGTAACACTAAAGCCTAATCTAGTCTTAACCTTTTAGCCTCAGAATGCGTTGATCTATTTTCCGTTACGTCATTCTTGTCCCTCATGTGCTATTCTGGTCTTTGTTCTCAAGCTTTGACACAAGCAAATTCGTCACTATTGTCGTGTAACCTGCATCAGTGGCACCATAATCTAACTGTTTTGTTTTATACACGGTCTTCAGCGTTCAATGTTTCCTTGTGCCACGTGCGATCGACCAGAAGCGTGAAGTAACAATATGATTTCCCACAAATGATCACTCGCGGAAATGAATTGCGCTGAGTGCTGTTTGTTCCGTAAAATTCCGATGCGATCAACTAGTTGCAAAATATTTCGGTCACAATCTAACTATGATTAACTGTCACAAACGAGTCTAGTCATGCTTGCGCATGAGTTCAGTGGAACAGTTTTACTCCATAGCCGCAAACGCCCAGTACCCGATTCGAGATAACCGGCAACTGGACCGTGGGACTTGGAGTGGACAGCCACATGGGGTCCCCATAGGCCAGGTGTGGTAACAGACCGGACGACTGTGGGTTACTGTTTACGACCAAAGTGACCGGTGTTGGTGGCGGGATTAGAACCTCTGACCTCCGGAGGTGGTAAGGAAATGCTCTAACCACTCGATCACCACCGATCGAGTTTGAGCTATACAGTCAATGCACTGCTGCCAGCTTTATGATTCAGAGGGTAGAATTAACCATTCTATATCCTCATTCAATTGGCCTACTGGTGACCATCACGACTAATCAGTCAAGTACATGTTTGAAATACCGGTTCTCTTCTAATCACGGCCGTTGAGCTTTCATGTACCCAGCCTAATTCGTCAATGTAATTTACCAAGCTGAGGTCTTCAGAGAAGAGTGGTTTTTTATATTGGTGATTTACCAATTGCTTGATAAGGTCAAAGACTAAAACAGTTTGCGGAGTGGGTGATTCTGAAGTAGAAATCGTGGCCGCAGTTAGGACTCTTCGATAATTAATGCTGGGACCCGGTCAGCACTTGCACCAACTATCGATTAGGAATACCAGATGTTGCAGCCGTTCCTTTCGACCGCTGGTGGTCGAGTGTTGAAGGTTTATCATCTGAACTGAGGTACGAGGTTTGAACTTCACTATCACTGGTAACAGCAGGTTATTTTTTAATAACTGCTTCTTTTATTGTTCCTCTTTTCCCCTATTTTTTACTTTTTGTTGCTGCGTTGACACCATGTATGATTTCAATTCATTGTGATTATTTAAACATACATATATATTTATCATATATATATATATATATATATATATATATATATATATATATATATATATATATATAACTGGTCCCATCGGCTATAGACAGGAATCCGATATCACACTGGCTCGTTACCACACCTGACCTATTGAGAGCTTCTGTGGATCTCCGCTCCGAGTTTCACTGGGTCTTTGAGACCATTGAATATGGCTTATACCGATGCGCAAGCATGAAGCAAAATATTTTCCCCCTCTTGAACGTAAATTTTGATTATGGACTTCTGATATGTTGGGTCAGAAACCTAACTGAATGACTGTTTTAGAGTTTAGGTAAGTGGATTAGAAGATGAGGATGTGAACAATCTCATAGGAATAAAATTAATTAATATTCAGGACAAAAAAGTAGAATGATCATCAGCGATGTGTCAACAACTGTAGATGTTACCGTCGCCAGTGAACCATTTTCTCTCCACCCTTTGCCGAATCATTGCCAGTTCATTCGGTGCTGTCTGATTTGATCTTTGTTCATAAAAGCTCATTATTTATTAACTTGAATCGCTTTTTCTGCAGGAGCTGGTCATTACGTTGCCTAATTTTTACAGATGAAATTTTCTTTACTGACTTCAGTTAATCTGTGAAATTCACCTATCGTGTCGACTGTTTTCATGGGAAACTTCTTTTTGTTGCAATACTTCCATTTGTGCTCATGTGCGTGCATTTCTGTGCACTTCCCGTTTTGTAGCTGAAGTGCCTTCACAGCTGAAAAAACCTATCAGATTGGAGGACTGGCGTCGAGCGTTGTCACACCAACTGCGTCTTCGTCAGTATCTAGTGCTAAACGTGTATGCCGTTACCAGTGAGTTTGCGTCTTCACAGGGAAAAAAGTCCTTGGGTCAATTCTCTCGTACAAGCCGACGGTCTGATTCACCCACAACACTGGCAAGTATCCACGTCGAAGCTGATGCGTTCAATACGCACGCTAAATCCACTGGATCTTGCGAACTGGGTGAAGAGACATTAGAACATGCGAACAATTCGTGCTGCGAACGCATTACGTCGACCTCTTCAACTCCAGTGCCGTTACCTGGTGCCGGTGAATCTTACTCACGTACTATACGACCAGAGCTGAACCCCGCAAAATTGCTTACTTTCTCCAACTGCTTCCCTACAGAGATGAGCAGCGGTGAGTTTTGCTTATAAACTTCAGGAGTGGCGGGTAACTCCAGAGTCTGTGGTACCTCCCTTGATTTGGGTCCTGATAATAGCTCTCATCTATGATACTGTGACTTTTATCGATAACCACTTTTGAGTTTGTAACTACAGGTTTTCCCGTTGTTACTCAGTCGCGTATAGTAATTCTCAGCCACGACGAGACTGCACCTTGACGTGGTGTGGTGGCTTGCGCGCCTCCATGACCGAAGAAGATAAGCAGGATGGCTGCCTTAAACCGGAGATGCAATCATGCCTGACAGGTTAATGGGTAGAAGCCAGGTGAAATACGCTCTCTGGGCCAGTTGATAGGCAACATTTCGTTCTAATTACTATGCCCGTGGAAAGGGCACTCAAGCGAATAAACACGGAGAAAACAGTTTGCCGGTCCAAAAACCACTACATGGATGTAGGGGTGGAGTACCTGGAGCTTTGTTCGACGGTGGGAGAATCCATCGCACTTCGTTGGGTAGTTATCACCCGCCTAAATTGAGCATCCCCCGACCCAAAGGATGCTTCCCTGTCCACGTTCCGCTTGCTCCACTGGGTGCATGGGGCTGAGGAAACCGGCATAACATCGGATTGTCTGTCAAGGGCCGGACGTACACTGCGGCTGTTAGGTCCGTTCTTCTATACGGCTCAGAAACATGACCGTTAAGGATAGAAGTTAATCGAAGAATGTTGATGTTTGAGCATCAGTGCCCGAATGCGATGAGAACACCGTATCACTAGTGCTGAGGTTAGATGTAGGATGTTCACTCACCGGAACAAGCACTCCAGCTAAACAGGTTAAAATGGCTGGGACACGTGCCATGGACGCCTACCAATAGACTTCCTGGGCTTACGCTGTTATGCGAGGCAGATAGTGATTGGAAGATAGGTCGAGGTGGTCAGTCCATGAAATGGCACAAGGGTATGCTGGGGTGACGGTACAGTTTCCCCAATATTTAGGCGCTGATTACAATAGTGATATTATTTTCCCCAAAAACATTTTACTTTCCAATTTATTCTAGTTATTTATTTATTTGCTAATTTAAATTTCTATCTTATCGCGCCACGATATATTGGTAACATTCATGTCGCTTCCCTCCGGTTGATTGGTTGCCCTAGCTGCCTATTGATTTCCAAGGTCAATCGACTTCGACCTAGCAGAACCTATATAAGCAGCCGAGTTCTGCGCTCCCCGAACCACACGATTTGGGTGCTCAATGGAACAATAAACTTCGTCAGTCAACATATTAACCTGTTCTTATTCAAGCTTCGACTATTGCGCTTCTGTTGCCGAGCATATTTTGCTTTCCAATGAAAGTCGTTGGGCCAATACGTGTCCAAGTGACACTTGAGCGTCTTTTATCCGGTTGATTCATTTAAAGGTTGCAACCTTCGTAGATTGTTGTGGGAGACACAACAGAATATGACCATCTTGACCAGTGGACTTGGTCAAGTAGGTAATGTTAGACTTCCGGGTTGGTGTCCACGCGACCCGCCCACCAAATGGTTGGAGATATTACGTAATGTGATTAGGTGTCGCGGCCAGTGGCGTAGTTGCATTCGAACTGTTTCTTTGTCTTCTTGATTTCCGCTTATTACTGTTTCTTCCGTGGCTCTTCTTCACTTTATGCCTCTGTTCGTTTTTCCCTTTACTCCATGATGATGGAAGGTAGCAACCGAAACCAGGGTACAGAAGTGCGAAGTTAATGGTTGACTAAACTGAAACAAAAGGTACACTTTACAACAGTAAGACAGATACTAAAAACAAGTCAGTTGTCATGGGGACTGGAAATACCGCTCCTCTATTCGTACCGACCAAATCGTGTTTAGAAAGTCTTGGCAACGTTAAGGGCACTGGAAAACATGGAATGAAGCTCATTTGCAACGAGAATGTCACACCGGTACCTCATAATCGTTGGACTTTCGTGTGCTCATGTGAAGTTCATCGCATACAATTCAAATACATTGAGCTCCCATGAGTACAACAACTAAAATCAACATGCCTTTCAATAATCATTCCTTTTACCTGTGGCTAGTTGCTCAGACAACAACCGTATCTTCCGCTCTCACGAGGTCTGTTCGGCAGATTTTACGCTCAATGTACTTATTGTCCGATAATTGGCACACGGCTGAGCAGTGATGCGACCCTCGACTCGACAATGCTGAGTGCTGGCAATCAAAACCAAAGCATAGAGCTGCGAGGTTGAACTGAACTGAGTTCCGCAGCAGTATTTTATACTGAGGTTAAAAAACAACACGAAACGTAGCGGCACTGTTTATCGAAGTGTAGGAAAACGTGCAAGTTACCTGCATCTTCACTCAGATGCACAACGTCGTCAGACCGTTTACTGTCTGAGCAAAGGTTAATACCTTTGTTCTCACGAGAATGATGCAATTTCTCAAATCCTCTTACCAGGTTGAAAAAGTAGACTGACAGATGCCAATCCTAGAAAAAGTACTGTATCCCGTCTGAGGAATCGCCTGTCAAGAATGACGATTGTAAAAAAATCTGATTATCTAGTGGGAGACAGCGCCGGAAAACTATGCTATCAACCGAATGTGACGCTGCTTTTTAATGGAAAAATCATGTTGGTAGGCCTGAGGAAGGTGTGGTTGTGCCCTGCAAGTTGTTGTAGGGCAAAGATAAATCTGACTGATGCAACCCCGACCGGGTCTGAACCCGGCATGCTTCTAAAGATGGCGCTGCATAATCGGCGGGCATTGTTGTTAGTGATGCTACTAGTCAAACCTTTTCAAAAAAAACAAGTCATACCATTTGTATATCGGTACAATCACCGATTCACGCGTCTGTTCACTTCTCTAAATTTATCTTAGGAGTTTTGTTAGCACGTGTATCAAAAGTTGATTTGCATCCGTGGAAATGGACGGACACAATCCGTCGGATGTAGCAGCCCTGTCTTCGCAGATAGCCTGTCGGGTAGTTTTTGTTCCCGACTGTGTATAATCGAAAGGCCCTGATAAGAAGTGAATGGCCTCCTGAAAAAAAATTTCACCGTGTTCCAGGTGGCATTTCTTAGTGTTGTTTTGTGAAACGTCCAATCCCCTGGAAATTCCTTCCACATCTGGTTTCTGTTGTCAGCTACATCTAGCCCAACAGTAAGGGTTATGACCACAGTCTCCCACATATCGCCATGTTTCGCAGCCATTTATCAAGCAAATGAGGCTATATTGGTTTCTATGATGGGTTAGCGGGCATTTGATGGGACATCATCATCATCATCGTACAGCGTTAAATAGTAGGACAAGCCCCACTGACCACTGCCTTTCTCACCATGTTGCACGCTGAATTAGAAAGTATGACTATACAACATGGACAGTGAATGGACCTACACGGGTGGGAAAAGGAAAGAATTCCCTAGTAGCCAACACACAGAATACACAGTCTAACTGTACAAACGCACACCGATCAGTCATTCTGATTCGATAGAAAGTGACAACACGATCGCCAATGTTCACGATTCACTGTCATATCTTTCAGTGAATCCAACCAACTGGTAGACGAATCTTTTGAACCCCAACCACGAAGACGTGAAGCACCTACTTTTCCAAAGTCTGCTGTGTATTTTCTCATTCCTCACTGCCAAGTCATCTGTTGACCTCCACGTGGTCTCTTCCACTCTCTAGGAGGAACGAAGAATAGGACACGGTATGGTAGACGTAGCATCGTACCTCAGTCGTCAATTAGAGGCAGGCTACACGCTTATTGCCGAATGGGTGCTGGAGATTTGTGGATAAAAGACTGCTCCCGCCACAGAAGGAGGTAAATATGGGTTACCACTAGGCCCAATAAGTCAGCTGTGGTGAGAAACAATGAGAGAAAAGCCAGGGGACCACAGATTACTGTCCATCTGCGCCTACCAGCAGAGTGACTGATTACGGTGTACCGATATTTTGCGTTCTTTCCACACACAGTTCTGTCTTCTGCGTTTCACTAGACATGTGCTTTTCATAAACTTATGATGGCGAATAGTGCACCGTTCTCTACGTTTGTGTACTAGTGCGTCGTGCAGCTTCTGAATTCAGTAGTCTTTTCTTGTTCTCTGTGTCGTCTTTATTTGTTTGCGTTCACTTCTCGCCCTATGCTTTTCCTCATGTCAGCAAGGGGTGACGCGAGACACATGGGTTATAACTAGTTGCTGTGTTTTCAAGTATGTATTCTTACTTTCTTAGGGCACTTCTCCCTGTCAATTTCTGACGTCACCCTTTGGTCTTCGGAATATGAATGCAAAGTTGTGTGGTCCACTTTTCCTGTCGGTGACGTGCGTCGGCGTGTGTATATCAGCACAGTAGGTTCCTGCCCATCTTCTTGTGATACACAAGACTGCATTTTTGAATGTGTCGGGTCCACAGAGATGACAACCTCCGTTCCAGATGCCCCTGGTGCCCGTTCCACCAGTGGTTTCGGTGCGCTTCCTTTGAACCAGACCACTGCTCACCGCAGACCGAATGCGTTAAGGATCCCGTTCGTTTTCCGTCCTCGTGATGCGCACACCTCATACACGCAGGACTGGTGCATTACGGTCTGGATGCAACCTACTCGCGCTACGGATCTACACGTGACAGAATCGCGTACCACTGTCGATCTAACGGACCGTAGAACTTCACAATTCGTTTTCCCGATCACACTGAAAGGACGAGTAAGTTTGGAGTGCATAGTTTTCTATATCCGACTAATTCAAGTCATACTTCTCTTGAGCTAGTTTCTTCCTACTTTTCACATATCTAAAAACAACTCTTCAGCCAATAAGGTCCGTTTTCCATTTGTAAATTACGTTACTACCACCTACGACATTGATAAATTCTGGTTGCACAATGGGATCAGCAGCCGGTTAAAATTATGTGAGCATTATGTTCTCTGGATTTCGTGCAGATTTCTTTGACTCATACTGTCCGCAGAGTTTGAAGATGTATACAAGGAAGCGCGGATTGGCTAGTCCATGACACGATATCAACAGTGCCCAGACGGTTACCATAGAGAATCTACAACCTTAATCTCGGGTTCGAATAGTTTTGCCCTTGGTCATCTTCCGACTTCGGCAGCCCACAGTTGACCCGACCCTGAATATTGCATGCAAGCAGTGTCATTAGTGAAAAAAGTATATCGTATTTATACCAACTTGAGCATAGTTGTACAATGCTTCTCAGCCAAAATAGGTTACAGAACAAAACAATATTTCATTTCAAACAGAATGACATCCTTGTTTGTTAGGACACCTATGTTATATCGCATAAGACTTACACACAAAGTTTCAGGTTACTGAGACGCGATAACACAAGATAATTGGCGTTAAGATGCTAGACACGATGAAGGCTCATGGCTAGGTAGACACAACACATCACATGAGCAAGCTGTACGGAAAGCACAGGGCACGAGGCCACGTAGACTCAGCACGAGACACAGAGCACAATCGCGGACGATAAATGATACCCGCGACCTGCAGGATTACTAACACAACTGATCGCTTGGATCAAACCTCCTGGGCCCGTAGTCGCACAACGAAAATGACCCTCGACAGATCCACAACTCGAACACAAAGCGCAAACTCCAATGATGCTAGCCTACTCGCTAGCTAGAGAGTGAGAAGCCAGACACAAACGGGGTACCACGCGTTTATTGGTGCCGACCAAACCAAGTCAAACGGAAGGGTCAACTCTACCGTTTATATAGTTTATATGAGCGACCTTGTGAAAACCATTCATGAACCAATCAGCGCAGTCACGTGAGCAGCATGAAAACAACAATTGGAGGTAAGCATGAAAATGTCCAACTTGCGGGAAAATAATTTAACTTTTGTACAAAACTTGAAATGCGAATTATTCAAAAAATGAACAGTTTTATGGAAGAGTAATGTCGGGGTTGAATTCTGTGGGTACGAATGTGTATGAAAAATACCTTCCTAATTGGAATGTCGCCCGAAAAACCTGCTAGAAACGGAACAGCGGAGTTCCTGTACAAAGACAATTTGCAGGGAAGCAGTTTAAACCTAGACCGGATCGATACGTGGGACTGACAAAGAGTAAGATCAAAATGCAATGTGTGCGAAGTATCAGAGAGGATTTTCTGTGGAAACGCAGTGGATGCTGTTTTGTGGTTAGAAAATGGCTCCAAGACGGGGTCGTTTGAGGTTATAAGAAAAGCAAGACTAATGGCGCGTACGCCTCTGCTAAGAGTGATAAAATCCTTTTTTTACTAATCCTGGGAGAATGACACGGGAACAATAAAGAATGATAGGTATTATACACTGTTTTACGGAGTGAAAATAACAGACTGTAAAGCAATAAATTGGCGTAGTTTTTTTTAATTTGATACGATAAGCAACGCAGTTTCGATGTGCAAAGGCCAGTGAAGATTATGCTGTAGTGTAACGCCAACATATTTCACATAGTTTATACGTGCGAGAGGAGTGGGGTCAATGGTAGAAGTGTCTTCAATGAATCGGTAACGAATGGTGGAAAAATACACTCTTGACATTTATTACTATTCAACGGAAGGCCTGGTTGATTAGAGAAGTTGTGAATATGTGGAATATTTGCAGGTGAATTCGTCGAAGTTAGATCTGTTTGAGACAGACCTAGGTAAAACAACGTCATCAGTATATTTAAAGATACGAATTGGGTGGGAGACAGACAAATCACTAATTTATGTTGAAAACAACTACGGAGAAAGAACAGCACCTTGAAGTACACCGGAACTGGTTGAGAGATGTTCGGAGACTTTTCCGCCTACTTTGGTGCATTGTGTTCATCCAGAAAAATGATCTTCTAATTTAGTAAATATGCGGGACAGCCAGAAGTTTATAGTTTCTAAGAAGAAACGAGCGTGGTACATTATCAAAGGCCGACGTGCAGCCACGAAAACCCCTAATTGACCTGCTGGAATCATTGAGGGATTTAGCAATGGACGTTGCTGCATCAACTGCAGAACGCTTGAGTTTGTACGCAAATGTAATTTATCGATCCGGCTTCTCACCGTGGTTTGAAGACTGCGCAACACGACGCGCCCTGCGAGTTTCAATGCAGATAAAGATAAGGCTATGCGGGATACTTTTTGGATGCCGTCTGGCCAGGAAGTTGTTTTGACATAATAATTGTAACAGGACGCCACCAACCGTAAAATTGTGAATTTTGTTGTACTGTAGTTTGTTCACTTACATACGTGATCAGCCTTAGTCTCGTTGTTCAACTCTTCACCTCACATAATTTTGTGCGCTTCTTTTCTGACTAAGGCTCACACAGAAACTGGAACCTAAAACCACCGCATTCAATTACCAGACTAATACAGGTATTGCTGAAGCACATTTTATGCTCGCACACAACAGAATTCACGCAGAACTTCACAATTTCATATATCCCATAACTAGTGACGAGGTTTTAGGACAATAACCCTCGGGGTCTGCTTGTATGTGGTGAATACCTATGCTCAAATTGCAGACCAAGCCATATTTTTGCCAATACCAGTCAGCCGGAATTACGATGGAGTTTGATCCTCTGAGGGAAAATGGCACAAGATTTTTTACATTGAAATAACGCAAACATTATTGGGAACATAATGTTCATACATCTTATCAAACATTTGGCCTGCCTTCATTATTCAGGATTTTTCACAGTCTCATGTTGGTGATAAAATAATTATCTATCTTATGCTTCATCACGTGTTGCACTTTTGACTCCAATGGCCAGTGTGTGGGTAGGCCTTTAAATACTCTCTTCAGAACGGGGAAGTTTTTTCGATTACACTTAAATATGCGCTACTAGAGGGTAATTGTACGGATTGGACCTTACGGTTGTACGTGCTTTCACAGGTCCTACAATGAATAATGAACAGACAAATTGTTTTGTATGACTTTACTTACGAACCTACCATGAAACAACGTGAAATGTTCTCCGGAAAAACTAATATTTATCCGGGTGACTTATTTTCTTTGAATTCGGGGACATTTCCAGTGAAGATTTTCCCACCATTCAGGGCACCTCTAATTGAAGTACACAAAAAAAACTAAACATATTTTATTCCTATCCAAATCAGTAATATTGTCTGATGTGACATATGCCTATATGTCACATTACATCCGATGTGATCATTTGTCGGGGGAAATTCCTACGCCAAATAACTTTTTCTGAGCCTTCCACGGATCACCATATACCAAACACTCATACTAGAAACAACCCTATCGTCAAATGACAGGCCCTGTGATTTGAATCCGCTGATGATATCAATACGTACCCATATTTGTTGGGCTTGCAGTGCAGCCTTCATATTACGTGCCACTAGCCGCATTGAAAATTTTCGCTACCTTAAGTCTAACGAGAAGTGATTGTGCCTGCGCTAAACTGAGAGCAGCAATTTCCGGCAGTTTTTTAAGCGTAATATACATAACTTGGCCCTATTCATTCGATTTGCAAGGCCTTTTACCTCTGAAATATGTATTTGTGGTACTTTTCCTGTAATTTACCCGATCATTGGTGCTCCTAATTTCATTAAAACACCGAGCAAGATATGTCACAGAGGATTCTAACAAATAGGCCTTTTCAATTCTACTTAGGTTCGCGTTACGGAGATGTCGAAAAAATCCACTCTTAAGGGATCTTTCTATCGCCATCGCGATAACAGTATAAGTGATCAACGAGGCGCGCTCTACTGACGTTGATGCGAACTGGAATTCCCATTTTTCGGAATATTTCACAGACATCGTTGAGGTGCATCTTTAAAGCACATACCGTGGAGTTTTCAAACTATGTAATAAATTTCCTCGACCTTCTCATATGGGCACAATCATGAAAGCTATATTGATCGAAGAAATGGCTTTAAACAAAATATTTAGGTAGCAATCCAATCTAAATGCAACCCAGAATAATTTATGTGATCCTGTTGATCAGTTTAATCATATTTCCGTACCTTGTCACATTTTGGCTTATTTTGCTGAGAGCCATTTACTCTGGCAGCCCAGGTCACACACATTCAACTACCCATAACACAGCGAAGAACCAACGTAAATGAGAGGAAACTTTGAAAAAATTAGAGTCATTACCCGATGACCTGATATTCCTGATTAAGCCACGAAGCTCGAGCTATATACTGAGTAAACTTTTGTGTCCATTACAATCGACACTACCTGTAGTTTTCCAAACCGAGCCCAAGCGTTTTTTTTACCAGACTTCAGTTGTATGGTTTTTTGACTGCGCGTTGGAAAATGTCCCGTTCATGGTACGCACGGAGAAATTCGATTTCAGGCTGTGAATGAAAAGTCATTCGCTTAGCAGCTTGAAACTTCTGCCACGTCAGGTATCGTTCCCTGCTGGGGAATTAACAGACTAGTTCTGATTATTAGTAAAGCAATGTGAATAGTAGGATATTTTATTTGATTATCAAATCATTTATCATCATGAAAAAACTGTTGTTAAGTTTTGTTACTGCATGGTGAATCCCTTAGTAATCAAACCAAATCTGCTGCTGATGTTTTTCAAATATCCAAGCTCTGGAGATGGTCCGTTAGGTGAAGTCTTTGTTGTCGATCGTTGTGTGGTCAACGGATTGGTAGCCTTGAATAACTAGTGACGGAAGAACGCTGTGTCGTGTAGTGGTGAAGTTAATCAAACTAGTGAGAGCCAGCTTGCTTAGTCTCGTGGTTAGATGTTTCACTCGCATTCGTTCACCCCGAGTTCGAGTTCGGTGGATGTGCGCTGTTGATGTTTCCTAACAAGGATGAAACAGCTGTATAGTGCTTCAGTGGTGAGTTAAACCTTGTTACTGCATGGTGGATTATTTCAGTGGTAAATTGTGAACGAAGTTTTTCTTCATCTGTTTGCCTAGTTGATCTTGGATGTTCTCGTTTCTTTTGTAACAGTCACGGGGCCCTGACTCACGGTCTGTTGTATCGGTGGAGACGGGCCGTTCATCCACAGAGAAAACCACTTGCTCAGACACACTTCGCTCAACACATGGTGCATCTCGCACTAATCAGTTGATCACGACTCACCATAGTGCGACTCGATTTAGCCGGTCCGGTCGTGTCATGGAACTTGGTCCTCTGCGGATTGCTGGTTTACCCGTCCTTTTCAAATCTGTGGATCGTTACAGCGACTCACCAAGCCAAACTCATGAAGTAAGAGCGACTTACTGTTGTGGACTCTGAGATGCTTCCTCATCCATTCACTCCCCTCCCCCTTGGTATCTCTCTCAATCCCGTCTGTTCACTTTTTTACGCTTCAGTTCATGTCACCTATATTCTCTTAGAGAAAAGAACTGTGAAAAAAATACTCCTATGAGATTGATGGCTGACACAATTGTCGTTTACATTTCGTTCAGTTGGAATTTAATCAAGTTCCGCTCCGCTTGGTCTTGTGACGATTTCTTCGAATATGCCCACTTAGGAAGGTAGCAGTTTCTGAACTATTTAGTGGCACAGTTTAGACTGGTGTTGTTAACCGGACGGAACTGGAGTTGTATCGTCTGGCCCCATTGCAAGTCACATCTTCGAAGTCATTTTCCTCCAACTCCATTTGAAAACCACGTTATTAATTCCAATGGTAGGAGTTTTGGTTGTTTTATTGAATGACTCGTCATGCCACATCAGCACTCAGCTCATCACCGAAAACCGTGGAAGCACCATACAGCTGCTTAATCTGGCTCGCTATGAACCATCAGCTGTAGTGCAAATCCACCGGAGCTCGAACCCCGGGGTAAGCTATTGTGAGTTGTACACCTAACCACCAGACATTGCGGTCTGGCTCTGAACGGTTTGTTGAACACATACACTACATGATATAGCACCCTTCTGTCACCGGCTTTGAACAGTAACTACCCGAACGGCGAGTGGCTCCTGTGATCGAGGTCCTCTTCCGAAGAAGCATTACGTTACAAACAACCGACAATGCTTGATTGTTATTCGACCAATTTCAGTATAGTTTTTCTTGATGTGAGGACTACTGTAATACATTTATCTGCTGTTTGAAACGATTGACCACGCGATGCCAGTGTACCAACTATCCCTAATTACTTGGACTGCCAATATAGCAGAATCTTAGCTTCACTAGCTATACGCACGATATTGGCTGTACACGGCTACGGGCAGCAGAACAAATTCCAATTGTAAAACCTTGATTACCGCAAATTTGTGATTCTATATAATGCAATGCATAGAAAGACATAAATGCAAATGACCTACAGCCCGGTGAGCAACCAAGAACAACAGTACAGAAAGTTATCCGATAAATCGGGACAGTCCAGTCATAAACGGTCCATTCAGCAAGGAGTCGTGCCAAACGGTCACGGTATAGATAGTTAATCAAGAAGAAGCTTTCGGGCTAACATGAAATGATAGCTTCAGTCACAGACTAGGAAAATAATCTGTAGTTAGAATATACAAATTTGTACGTTCTGAGAAGTTACCAATGTGAAAGTACAAATAGTAACAGTTGAAAAAGACAGAAGTGATATGTGTCGACGTGAACGGATGAACCTGGCAATGGACTTGTTCTCGTCTCAGATGTGCTCTGTAGTCTAACGGCATGATATATAGGCTGCGGTCGGGAGATTGAGACCACGGCGGGCAGTTTTTGTTCGTGAATGAAACGTTTAAAAATGTACAGTCATAGAACAACAGAGTAAGAAGTATGAACGTAGAATGTTCATGCACTATACATCATAAAGACATAAAACTGAACTGTGTCAGTACATTAGAGACGGAGAATTAGATCATAAATGCTCGAGGTTCGTGACGCATGTACACGCTACTCCTGGGTTAGACAAACGAGAATGTCATCAGAACACAAAAAAGTTATTTACAGCCAGCACTTAAATCCCTCCTATGATCAGCTTTGCGTACATCATTTTTCTTATTTGTTTCGGTTGCTCGTCTCTTGTTATATTGTTCTCGTCCTAGTAATCTGTTTCACTTTGTCTACTGAATTTGATTTAACGTGCGTCTGGGATTGTTTTGATTTCTCATTGTTCCAAATTCAATCTGTCTCTGTTCCAGCTCGAACTAATCAACTTGAAACATCCAGGCCTGCTTTTTGTCAAACTCGACTTACCAAAAGCTCCATTTTCTGTGGATAAACCTCAAGAAACCCGATTTCGAATTCTGTAAGTGATTTTTAGCCGTCTTGCCTTTCGTTTATCTCATATTTCAATATAACTATGGTAAACGGGATGCTACGGGTGACCTGTTGTTAAGGATTGCAGGAATATTCGGCTCTAAGGCTTGTATTACTGTACCACTTGAGAAAACTCGTGCTTTATTTTCTTTCTAACAATTGTATGTTAGTAGTGAGGTGTGTTGTTTCAGTGATCTCCCCCTAAGTGTTGATTAGTCGACGAATTTATACCATAAATAGGATTCATACAGCTGTATGAAAAATACTAATAATACTAACTCCAATTCGCAACCCTTTCTCAGGATCCAGGTTTGACCCCCCATCCCCCGTCCTATTCACAGTATAACGTAAATTTGGGTAGTAAGCTTTGTATGGATATTGTCAGTACGGGGGCCATCGAATAGGAAATTCAGTTCGTTTGTCTATTGACCCCGTACTCCAGCACTCTATTTGGGGTTACCAGCATGCTACAAGTAAAAAACAGTAGCGAAAAAAGAGTCTACAAAAGAAGGATTCAAATGCAAATACGTCATTCCCCGCGACAGTTGCCCATATTATCCTATGCTTACGGCCATCCATTGGATAAGCGACTCTTGTGGGCTTTAACCAAGTCGCTTAGGGCCTCTTATACGACCAGGCCCGTGGTTTTTTTAATAGCACAACTGTAGTATGTGGCCTTTTAAAGCCAACTGGAGTTTGCCATACCACTTCAGAGTTCAGTTCTTTGACTTCCTTCACCACACATTATCATTGCGCTCCGGTGCAACAACACAGCCGACCTTTATTATCTTTTAGTTTAGCACTCCAGTCTGTTGAACCCCTGAGATTGATATCGTAGTCTCGTTTCTACTCGTATTTGGACGGTTTCATCCAAATTAAACTTACTCATCGTTTCGATAACCGTTTTATCCCTCTCGCTGTCTTCGTTACAGGCCAAACCGATGTGTGCGACTGGTACTGAGCTATCGTCCCACAGAACCGGGACCGTCCCAGTCATGTCTTGGTTTCGAAGTGATACCCTTGCCATCTACCAGTGAGACTGACCGATCTGCTGATCCGGACTTGTACAAAGCCGAACTGCCGTTGTTTGGTGTCATGAACTAATCTCTCAGAAATTATTTGTATACCCCTCACTCTTCGCATACTATCCCTGTTTTAATCTTACAAACGAGAAATGCACGTTTTTCTGTATCCATTCATCCTTGATTTCTATGTCTGGTTAAGTGACACAACCATTATACGTATGTTCTCGCATTCATGGCTATTCAACCGCTCATAAGACTGTTTAGAACTGTACTTGATACCTGACTTAGTTATTTGAACCGGAGTCGATCGCTAACTATATGGACCAGAGAGCGGAGATTCAAACCCAGTCAACTTTGATAGTCTATGGTAAAGTGAGACATCAGATACATTGTGGAAAAATCGTTTGTTGTTGATGGCAACAGTGAAAAGGCAACTTGAAACAGCGTCCGGCATCAGAACGGCTTTCTTCTGGAACAAACAGTAGGGGCATGCGTTTCCATATCATGCGGATGTATGATGTTCTCTGGGTGGGGGAAGTTGGAGGATGAACACAGGTAATTTGCGTGATAGTCTCCGTTAAATTAGATGCTGAGGACGAGCAGCAAAATAAAAATAGTTAGACCAAGGGTGGAACTCCGGGAGAATATAAAAAGCCACTTCAATCAGCAGATGCACAAGAGAGATTGTCGTAAGAACGTAATGCGAGAGTGACAAGACTGGTTCGACGCAAAAATGCGAGGAAACACTGAAAAAAACACAGGGACACGAAGTTAGCAAAATATCAGGGACATGCGCACCTTTTGTATCATCGGGAACTTGTTTGGTAAAGTTGCTCAGCAATACGAAAGCCTCTGCTTTTCGACCCAAGTTCATTGAACCTGGGGAGTATTCGAGCTTGCTGCGCTCTAAGGCTTTAAGTCCCCAAATGTTGTCAGAGTTGCAAAATGTTTTCAAACAGAAGGGTGAACAGATCAACCAGGGAACCGTTGATGCTGTTTGGCGAATGATAAAGAGCACAGCAGCAGTGACTAAGAAAACAAGAAAGCTTCAGCTACAAAAGCGAAAAGTCGCGATTAGAAAATTCAAGGTCGGAGAGGGCTACTTGAACTGAATGGCGGTAAACTACTGGGATTCCCCGATTGAACCAAAGAAACAATTGAGTATGACAGGGGAATTAGGTGATGGATGGAGTTCAATCGGTTTAGTGTGTACCGACCACATCCGATGTCAGAATCCCGCCGCCGATCACTTAAGTGGTAAACAGCGGTCCAACGCCAACAGACTACGCCTGTTAGGACACTATGTGGCTCTCCACTCGGGGTCAGGCTGCTGGTTATCGCTAATAGTTCAGTGGGTGTCCCATGCTACGGGATACACCTCTTCAGTTGCACCCATGCGCAAGCACGCAATAGAAACATGAAGAAATTTGTTTCCGAAATAAAAGCAGCAAGAGAATCCCGGGTGGTGCGCAATATCGATATTATTGTCCGAACAGTGAACATTATTGAATGTGCCCTGGTAACCTATATATTAACTGGTTAGTGAACAGAAATTCGATGACTGGCTCTGAAACAAACAGCATAGCCCAATGTTAGGCATGTCATTGTAGCGGAGCCGAGCAATATTACCGCTAGGTCGCGTTGAAGTATCCGCTCCGAAATCTCCACGGTTTATTATGCTCGAATAAATCAAAATGACGATTGCCAGTTCAACTGGGCAATCACATTGCCCTGCTTACCCGTATGTGAACCACAAACTGGGTACTACTTCGGCCGAAAACTCGTTATCAAACCTCAAAAACGAACGCAGACACGAAGTTCTGCTGGTCTTGTGGGGATAATTTGAGCCAAGAAGGGGTCAAGAGAGCCTCATTGGAATAGATCAGTCGCCGAATAGCCCACGGCATGTTTAGTGGAACTTGTGTTATTATTCAGTAGAGCAGTATTTCCATCGCATCACGGTACATCGATAGATTCCAAATTTAGGATACAGCCATGCGTGATGGTCGGTTGTGATGAGTAAGAAACTGGAGACCGTTGCGAATTGACAGCTAAAGGTCGTTTATTCTCACATAAAAGAGACTGCCAGCGCAATGATTTACCTTTCAGCAGTTCCTTGTATTAGACCGAGTATACTGGGATGATTTACCAGCACGTACAACAAATGTGCCGGTTTGTATAACGGCTGAAGACTACCTTTCCGCCTTCCACTTCATTTGCCACAGCAACTACGCGATAGTTCTCGAGCGCGGGATAATTTCATCTCACAAAAGTCCTCGTCAGTATTAACCGAAAATGTTAGAACCTGGCCGTTGTTTGTGAACGGCTAAGACGCACAACACTAATTTAGCCAGACTTGCCACAAGTAAAACCAATGAAATTTCTCTCCAATGTTCGAGCACGTCAACGAATTCGTATGACAGTGGAATTGGACTCCTCTAAACAGTAAAACTTTCATATATAAAGCATGGGAACAATGATGTTCTCCCTTTTGTATGCCACCGCCAACATCGACTGCGACCGTTGTGCTTTCGTAACATCGCTCAATTCGAACCCTGGACAGATCTCCTCCCGGGGCTCTCAAAGTTGTATTCTCCTCAATGGTTCTAAAACACCTCCCTATCAATTCCTCTCAAACACCATTCCTTTTCTCCCCACTTAAATGTCTAGTCGGTTTCCCTTCGTTCCTCCGACTCGATGCCTCCCCTAGGTCTTTCGGTCGTTTCCTCTCTATCTTGGTCTTCACACGTATGTTTGCTTTTCGTGCCGCGCACAAGATTGGTTTTCTATTTCGTGCCAGACGTTTCTTCAAACCAGCTCACCTCTCCTTACTGCACAGTCTGTCCGAAAAATCCGGGATCACCTCAATTTCGTCGAAATTCTGACATACGGTTGAATTCCAGTTCATACAACTGACGCTACTCTCAGTAGCCAAAAGTATACAACAGACACTTGTTTAGCAAGAGAGAGAGAGAGAGAGAGGGAGAGAGTAGTGTCGGCAGTATAAATTGGAATTCAACCGAATTGAGGTGGTCCAGAATTTTTCGGACAAACTGTAGAAAGCTCAAACTCGTCCCACACTTGAATACTGCCGTCACGTGTGGGGTGGAGCCTCGTCTTCTTTATCTCTTCTCGGTCGGGTCCAACGGAAAGCCATTTGTCTGGTAGATGACCCAGTTTTGACATCCAACTTGCAGTCGCTTGCCCACCGCCAGGTAGTTGCTTCATTGTCCCTATTCTACCGCAATTATTTTGGGTTTTGTTCCTTCGAGCTTGCCCCGGCTGTTACTATTCCCATTACTTTTCAAAGCCAATCCTGAGCACAGGCAGCTATTCGCTCTTATCAGGTTTTTGTCGATCGGTCTGGAACCTCGATCTTTCAGTCTGCTTTTTCTCCCGAACGGTTAAGTTATGGGACACCCTTCCCCCTCTGTCTTTCCACCCACAGACAACCTTTCTCTTTTCGAAAGCGAAATCGACAAACTGATTTTGACGTAAATGTTCCCTACAGACTCCTCTTGCAGTATACCTTCGAACGATGGGGTTTACCACTTCTACTGTAATTCACTTCGTGTATAATCTAAAAATTGGAGATTCGGGTGGTGTCAAGCTTTTTTGAATAATGTGACTAGCTGCGCCAACTTTTGGGCCTGTACTATATGATACGCCACTAGAGTATTGGATTCGTACGTCACCAAGCCGTCTTCTAACGGGACATTATGAGCTCTGTGATGCAATTATATTACCTAGAGACGGCGATACCCCACCTGATGTTCAGATACTCGCTGAAGTAAAAGAATGTGCGATGGGCACCGAGGCAAGTCTTCACACTCTGAAACACCTTTCGACAAACCCATTATGGTTCCAAACGCAGTAACATACGAGGCGAACCAAAGCTCATCCTGTATATGCCCACGATAACCCTTGAGAGATGTCTCACCTAGCAAGCTGACTATCCAGCTAGTTCTCCGCCTATTTGTTTGGCAAGTCTCTTACCACGATTTGTACTTAGCATGCCTATTCCTACTATTATTTGGTTTCTAATTTCATTTAACTCGAAAATTCACGCGTAATTAGCACTGGAAAGCGAGTGTTTCTCCAGATCGGATCTATAGGTCCGACCTGGAGATTGTACTTGTTAACACTAAATTAAAAGTAAGCGTAACCATTCATGTGTTCTCTATAGTCATCGCATTTCGGGTAGTTGTTGTGAGCGGACTTCGTTTGACATTCTATCACTGAACATTTTAAGCCCCATTTGCATATCAAAAGGGTATTATACTCAGGTTTAGCGACACTACACCCATTTCAGACAATAATCGTCTCGATTACCACCCCATCCATAAACTTTGTTTTACCACCGCGAACCAAGCTGTTTCTGGTTCGACCACCAATACGAAACGCTCTTGAAAACCCTCTCAGCACGTTTTTCACATCAGACGCACGTCATTCTAGTAGGTCCTCTGTCTCCATCCAGGGGATCCTTTTTTGCTAACATGTATCGACGTTTTTCCGAGGTAGGCCGAGGCGATACCTTTGAGTGACTGCTCATCCGAAACAACAGCGTGCTTTTCTATAACGGTGGGTAGCCCCATTTGGTTGTCCTGCCCTTGTGACCATCGACCGAGGAACCCGCTTCCAAGGTTAATTTGTTGCCCTGATGAATGTATTTGGACGCACATATGTGAGAACTACAGCGTACCAACCAACCGCTAACGGTTTGATCGAGCGTTTTCATAGACAACTCAAAGCAGCTTTAAGAGTTCATGCAAACCCGACATGGCAAGAGACTCTTCCTTAGTACGCATTCGAAGTTCGGTGAAAACCGACCTGCATGCAACGCTGGCACAGTAATCGTTTGAGTGCCCCTCCAGTTTCCGGGAGAATTGGTTACAACACAACCTTCGCAGCCTATACCGAATGCCTAACTCAGAATAGGCGCGACCTGCCGCAGCATCGACTACAGAACAAAGAATACCAGCGTACATATCTAAGGAGCTGCCCTTTTGCACTCACGTTTTCTTGAGTACGGCGTCTGCTTCAGGCCCCTTATTCGGGCCCACATCGAGTTCTAGAAAGCAAAAAAGTGTCACATCATAGAACTTGAAGACAAACGAGAAACAGTTTCCATGGTCAGACCAAAACCGGCTTTCATGGAAGCAGACACAACATTTGATTCACCCCAACTGTTTTCAGCACCTGTCATGCCCGCACCCGGGTCTACAGTACCAACGACACGGACTCAACAAACCCCGAGCCCCCGGTACAACGCGATCGGGTCGTTTGAAAACCCATAGGTTTCATAGACACCACTTCTTTTATACCCGTCTGTGACAATGAGGCGACTTGGGGCGGTGTGCGGAGAGAAGAGGCTACTCTTATACCGCCGTCTGTACGCATGTGAAGGTTTTCGAATGCCTAGCCTTTTTTATGGGACCCCATTCAGTTTTCCCACTAGTAGGCAACCCGCAGTGATGGCTCTGCACATCCAACTCAAGACAGAACACATTTATCTACGGAAAAACTGAGGCGAATATTGAGCTACAAAACGATTCTGAGGATGAGCACTTGTACCATTCTGAATCATCTTCCTCAATCCCGGACGTAAAACACAAACTAGTGGTTCCTACATCCTGTTTTCTGTGACAGTCATTTTTTAAACCGTGTGGCACTTTCTTCAGGAAAAACGAACACAGCCTAACATTTCGCAGACATCGCCCCCAGCCTTCTAGGAGGGAGGTTGTGTAGCGACACTACATCCATTTCTAAAAATCATCATCTCGATTGCCACCCCATCTGTAAACTTTGTTTTACCACTCCGAACAGAGCTGAGTTCTCACTGATCGTTTCTCGCGCTGTACTCTCTGCTCTGCTGGTTCACATAAATATCCCTGTAGCTCTGAACTTTGGTTTTCAGACTACTAGTAGAGCTTCATTCGATCCGTGACCGTAGTCATCAACCGCGTTCGTACGCCATTTGTTTCGTTAGCCCTGCGCACTAAACAAGTATTTATAATGCAAACGTCATGAACAACTGAATGAATTCCCGTGTTTAAAGCACCAAAGAGATGATTGAAGTGTATAATACAACTTTACAATAAAATCACAACGATTTCACTAATCCAGGTTAAACACTCGACCTCGGTGCTTGGCTTTTCGTAACTTCTTAGCTAATCGTTGTTTTTTTCTCTGTTGAATATTTGCTTCACGTTTGGCTTGTCGATCTTCTTGCTTTTGTTGAACCTGTTCTCTTCTCTCCCGCCACTTGTCCCGTCGTTTGGCTTTAATTTTGTGCACCTTGTTTGCTGACTTCTTTAATAAAGATATATCGTCCTTAACCTTAACTCCTTAGGCAACCGAATGAAGAGAAGGACAAAACTACCTTGGGCGCGTAACATTGCGATGGACCATTTGCGACGAAGTGTCTGGCTTGAATCCTCGTCACTTTTCAGCTCCAACAACTTAGCCTTCCGCAATAACTTTGTTGCATCCTTGCCTATTAATATACCATTTTGCTCAAGCTTATCCAACTTCTTCTTCTTCTTTCGGTCGATTTTCCTTTTCAATGACGGCATGACAATCTCATCGGAGTCGAACAGTTGTATTCTAGAAAAATAATACTTATCCTTAGGAACGTGGTATTTAGGAATATTTCGACTCACCCCCATCCTCGATGTGTAGTATGCCGGACGCAGTGATCTTCCGCGGGGACCACAGTGTACGACCTGAAAAGATACAGAAAGAAAACTCCGTGAGACGGATCTCAAGTGTTTAAGCTAGCACTAACACTTGCACCGATAAAAATGGGTGTGATGATCTATGCCTGAATGTGTTACACTGTTCCCTCCAACGACACGACAATGTCCGCAGTTTCATATACCCTTTCAACAAACCTCCAAATTAGAGGCAGTTAGGCAATATCCCGCTTAAGCTTCGTCACCCTAGTCCCGGTACTTGTCCTACCACCGTCTCTTCAGAAAGACGCCCAGTTATCGCTTGGAAGTGCGGTCATTCTCCTCTTCCACCACTTCTGTCGGCAATGCATCCCATAGACTCTTTACCCTCCTTGGAAGGCAGTATTCCAGTGGCAGGTCTACTGGCTGCTGTTCCATAAGCGTCAGCGGATGACCTTGAGTCCGGTTGTGCGCTCGCAAAGAGAAGTACTTTGTCAACTCCGGCCCTTAATCTCCACGGAGAATGAGCCAGGTGTAGATGAGATCACCGTGAATTCTACATGCCTCTGGGAACAATCCGGTGGCTCGGAGACGACCTTCGTAACTGACCTTACGTGGTCCGACGACGAGGCGAGTGGCAGCTCGCTGCACTTGTTCTAGCTTGATAACTTCCGCAGCCGTACGGAGGAATGTAGCAGGCCCACAGAAGTCACTTTCTGACCAATTAGAAGACGTCACTGACGGGGTAAAACAAAAACATATCTAACATATCCTTCCTCTTCTGAGAAACTTCTACTTGCCTGTCGGCTGGTAACTTTGTCCACTCCGAGTTCTACACGGCGAATGCTCCTGTCCGATGGGTGTATGTATAATGTTATCTGAATCAGTCTCTTCATCATCGTTTTTGGTTTCCTCGTCTTCTCTTTTGTTATCGCCTCCACTGGTTTTCTCTTCCTCACCATCACCTTCTTCGGATTTTCTCAGATGAACCCTGTTCCTTCCTATCCGACGATCTCCAGAGCGTATTAGGTATGATTTCTTTGTTACGCGTGATAGTACCTCTCCTTTCGTCCAGGACTTTCCTGTCAGTTCTATTGATTGAATCCAGACTGTCACCTGGCTTGAGTGGATGCAGTGGTTTGCTGCCCCGATCGTAAGATCTTTTTTGCACCGCCATTCGCTTTTTCGGTTTCAATTTCGCTACTGAAGGCGCTACGATATCTGGATCCAGTAGACCAGCACAAACGGGTACGATCGTGCGCGTCCGTCTTCCAAATAGACGTTTCGTCGGGCTTGTTCCCATTATCACAAAAGGCATATTTCAAAGCTCAATCAGAGCGATAAACGGATCGCTGCCCTCAGACTCTCACTTCGTGAGTATCTTTTTCGCCTGTTTGACAGCGCTCTCTGCCTTACCGTTGGACTGAATGTGGTAAGGACTGGTGGTGTGATGGCTGAACTGCCACATCTCCGATAAATGCTGGAATTCTGTGCTGTGAAACTGAGGTCCACCATCGGAAATCACTCGAATCGGGATTCCATGTCGTGCAAAACTGGCCCGCAGTTTGTCAATAATTTTTGCAGTTGTTTCTGTTCTCAGAAGACCGACTTCGAAGAAATCACCGTGGTAATCAACGATCACAAGGTAACTGTCCTTCCCCTGGTAAAAGATATCCAACGCCATGATTTGCCAAGTCCGGTCAGGTATTTGGCGCATCTATATCGGTTCTCTCGTTTGACGTTGATATAATTGTCTGCACGGTTCGCAATTTGCCACCATCTGTTTAATCTGTTCTGTCATACCAGGCCATTAATATGATCCTCTGGCTCGGGTGACACATCCATTGATACCTGTGTGTGAACGGTGTAACCGACGCAGAGAGTCCTTTCGAAAAGCTTGCGGTACCACCAAACGCTCATCTCGAAGAATCAGCTCATTCTCTTTTGTTAGCTCATCATAAAATTCGAAAAAAGGCAACACTTCTGCCAATAGGGTTCTTTTATCTTCCGGCTAACCCTGAGTGATAACTTCCTTCAGGAATTGTAGACAAGAATCTGCCATCGTGGCGTTCTGGATTTGGGATAATTCAGATTCCGTAACCGCCAATGCAATGTTCACCGTTTCATTTCTACATTCGTCTTCCGTATTCCATAGCGTGTCCCGTGAGAGTGTATCAGCTACAAACATCTGTTTTCCTTGCTGATAATGTAGTTTGTAGTTTTACTTTCGGAGACGTATCAACACCGACTGAAGTCGTCTTGGCGCTCGATGTAGCGGCTTACCCACGATCGTGGTCAATGGCTTGTGATCTGAATATATGTGCGTAAGTCCCCCGAAAGTGTAATCACTGAACTTATCCGGAGCGTACACGATTGCCAGTTCTTTTTCGATTTGCGCGTATTTCTGTTCACAAATTGTTAACGTCCTACTACGATAATCAAGCGGAAGCCCCTTTTGCAAAAGAACGGCTCCCGAACCATGTTGACGGCTATCACACTGTATGCATAGAGGTAAGGTGTGATCATATGCTAGGACTGGGGCCTTCACGATAGGCTGCTTTATGCGATCAAACGCTCATTGCTGTTCATCTGTCCACATCCACGTTTCTCCCTTATGAGTTAATCGGTGGATCGGTCTCATCAATTCCGCTACTTCTGGTAAGAATCTACTCAGATAGTTGATCATCCCCGACCTATTGGGACCTTATGTGGTTCCACACCACTCCAAGTCTCAGGGTCTGGCTGCCGGTTATCCCCAATAGTGTAGTGCGCCTTCGTGGCTATGGGGTAAATGCCCCTTCTTCTGCACTCGTGCGTGAGCATGTACAACAACAAATCCCGATAAAATGCGAGACGCCTTTCGTATCGGTTGGTGCCGGCATATCTACAATCGCGCTTACTTTTTCCGGATCCGGTTTGATCCCTGCACTTGTGGTAATGTGGCCATGGAACTTGACTGCTGTTTGACAAAATGTCAACTTGTCTCATTTTAGTTTGATTCCATCACGGATACATCGTTCCAGAAAAGAACCAAACCTTTTGTTGTGTTCCTCGATATTTTTGCCGAAAATAAGAATATCATCCGCTACGCAGAACACTCCAGGTAAGTCGTCTACTGCTTGGAGAATCCTCTTCTGAATTATTTCGCTCGATACCTTCAGACCGAAAGGTAGTCGCTTCCAACGGTACCGGCCATACGGCGTGCCAAACGTGGTTAAAAAACTCGAGGCTTCATCCAACTCTAAATGCCAAAACGCTGAAGCTAGATCAACTTTCATAAAGCAACGCGCGTTTGATAACTCAGGAAGAATATCGTCAAAAACGGGTAACGAAAAGTGCTCTCTCCTGAGTGCTTTATCTGGTGGTTTGGGATCAATGCAAATGCGAAGTTCCCCGGATGCTTTCGTCACGATCACGATTTGACTCACCCAGTCTGTCGGTTCTTCAACTTTAACCAGGACGTCTTTCGATTTGAGAATGTCCAACTCGCGCTCAAATCGTTCTCTAACTGCGTATGGAATACGCCTTGTGGGTAGGGCCACAGGTTCTGCAGACTCATATACGTTTAACGCCGCCACTCCCGGAAGCTTTCCCAATTTCTCATCGAAAACAGAGCCATACTTTTTCGACATTATCGGATACACGGTGAATGAGTGAATCATAGTTGCACGACACCAAATCCGGATTTTCGATAGATTCACATCCGAGGATGGGGACATTACCCTGGTCAACCACAACAAAGTTTGTGAGCAACGACTGCCTATCCTTGAGATTGGTGACTTTCAGCACTGCCTCACCCCTTGGCTGAATCCTGTCACCGTTCCACATAATGAGTCTCTTCTGTATCGGTGTAATACTAGATAGAGCGTTCATGAGCATGATGTTCACCGATGCTCCCGTATCCAACGGGAAATCCACCTCTTCTCCGTTCACCACCATCTTGGTAAAGACGCCCTTTCGTTTTACTGACATTTGCACCCCATTCACTCATTCTGCGTTGTGATGGTTTTTTTTTTGACCACTGTTGTCTTGAGGAAACATCTTGATGCGAAATGGCTGCACTTCTGGTAGCTATCACACGTTTTTCCCCCAGGCCGGACAGTTGTCTCCTCCCACGAAGTGCAGTCAGCCACAAAACTGACAGCTCGTCTTTGGCACCGTGCGTGTCTCTGATGTTGTTTTGTACAGGCCACACGATTCTGATGCATTCAACGTCTCCATGAGTCGATCGGCTGCTTCCTCACCTCGGCAGATGTCGACACACTATTGGAGTGATAATTTTGGAATCCTCAACAACCTTTTAATAACCGTAGGGTCACGTGATCCCGTCACTATCCAATCCCGCACAAGGCTCCCTTCTAGGTAGGTGCAAAATTGCATGATCGAACCAGTGTTCTTAACGACACCAAAAAGAGTCAAATGATTCATTAGGCTTCCGTGTTCTCTGGTTACAATCAAACGCTCATGTGTTTCGTTGCACTCACCAAGACAATGTCGCTCGAGTTTAGGCATAACCGTCATCCAGTCACCACTGTTCTCATCGGAATCATATGATAAGCCAGTGATGATGCGAAGCGTCGCCGGTCCAATGGCGTGACGAAATAACACAAGCTGGATAGCCTTTGATTCGTACTCCATCGCCGACAGTGTCCGGAAATCTTCATACTGCGTTTGACACAGCCTCCAGTTGTCAGCCAATCGACCCATGTCTTCTATCACCAAGTGCGCCGGTGGGTGGATCGGTACGTTCGTGTCCCCGATATCGACATTTTCACATCAGTTTCCGCTGCCACCATGTCAAAAGTCATTTCTTCGGGAAATGCTATCAGTATATTGTTACAGCATGCAACAAGGAAATCTCGACTACTGTTAATTATTCGGTGGTTTACAAAGTCTCTTACGCCGATCAGATTGCTCGATTTAGTGTGCCAAACAGAAGTTACTTTCTGACTAATTAGAAAACGCCATTGATGTGGTAAAACAAAAACACTCCAACACGAACTAAGATTGCGTCCTCTGGGTGCCCTGCGGCCTTGGCTTCAAACCAGTCTTCACGGGCAAGGTTGGATATACACGAACGCTTCCTCCCGAATCCATGTTGTCGTGAGTAAAGTAGTTGGTGACTCTTAATGTGAGGCGGAAAGCAATTAGACGTTCCAGCGTCTTCCCAACTGAGGATGATAAGCACATAGGACGACAGTAAACGGCAGCCGCCTTTGAACCGGCTTTAAACAAAAGAACAATTATGCACAGTCTCCACTCTGTAGGCAGTCGTCCAGCCAACACCTACGAGTTAAAGAGTCATGTGATGAGTGGGGTTAATATTTCAGCCAGTTCTTCTGTCACCAGAAGATGAACACATTCCGGTCCCGGAGATTGGTGAATCCTGAATGAACGTAATGCTTCAGCTACCCCCTCGACAGATTCAGAAAAAGGCATGATAGGAGCTTTTTTGCACCTCCAGAGGAGGTGGACGTTCTGGTGCATACACAGATTCGTAGCCTCCTGCCAGGATATCTGCTTCACGATCATTCGTTTCGACAAATAAACTGTCCTTCATCAGTGCTGAGATACCCATTATGGTTCTTGTTCTACGTTTCAAATATGTAAACAAGCGTTTTTCAGCACACAGAGTTGACCCCAGGTGTTTCCTCAAATGCGCATCACTGCACACGTTGAGTCCGGAGCATTGACTGCGATTGCTTAGACAGTGCTGGTATCCTGCTCCGGTTGTACAAAGGAGTTGCCGGGATCGATCTGCGCACCGAAGTAAATGTCTGAACTCAAAGTCAGGCCACAAAGGTCCCTTAGCACGTGGACGACGCAGGGACAGAAGTGTAGATGTCTGACACAAATGAAGTACTACGTCTCGAACAGACTCCCAGGCCTGGCTAGTCATACAGGCCACTGAGGTACGGCATGGGTCAAATACCAGGTGCACTCTTCGTTATGGGCACAGCCTGCACTCCTCGTCACCCTTGTATTACCAAAACCGAACCTTCACTGCTCTGAAGAGGTGGTCTGGACAGAATCTTTTCAACATCGGAGCTTCTGGGAGATATGACCAAGTCCAAAATGGAGTTGTGGTCCCCTTAAGTGCGTGCCAATCGAGTCATATGCTGACACACACTCAGAAGGAATTCTCGAGTAAATGGGTCGGCTCTAGGTAGACAATGTTGATCCGCCCAGTCAACATTCGGACAACTGAAGTCGCCGAGAACGAGACGATAGTCGTCCACTGCCCATTTACATTTTCCCTAAAGTATGTTTGGCGAGTCCACTGCCGGAGTCATATAAATTACACCAACGGACCCATGCCTACCTGTAGCCAGTTTCGGGCGACACTATAAGGACTCGCCACAATCTTCAGTCGGAGTAAGAATCCAGTTTTAATGATGGTATATCCAACCTGACGAACACAAAGACACCACCACCGTCTTTGGTTTGGCTCCTGCCTATACGGTAGCGTACAACCAGCAATAGCCACCTCCAAATCCAAAACATTCGTTGTGAACCAAGTCTGTAAGAACAACCCGTGCTGGCATATGGCGTAACATCCAACAACCCAGCCCATCCCGCTTCCTCAAAAGACCCACAACATTCGAGACCATGATCTCGGCACGTCCACTCCTCTCAACGAGCTGTGCACCATCTTTCACTGAGAGTTTGTTGGAGGGGGCAGTTAGCAAGTTGCAGTTGGTGGCTGCCACCTGAGGTGCAGTCTCTTCCGCTAAATCCGAAAATCCTTTATGAATAAGTTCGCTTCTCTATTGGTACGGCGATCCCGAAGCTCATCGGTTACCATCAGCATATTATTCCGCGCCTCAGAATCTGAGTCACATAAGTGTCATACCTTTTCTCCTTTAAATCTGTTTGACTCTTGGAATAACAGACGAGCCTTTTCATCAGAACCGAAGGCCACCTTGAAAGACCTGGGTTTGCTGTCTCCATTACTTTTCCAGCCTAAATGCTGCTTTACCTCGCACTTTTTCGAAAATCCTTCCTCGTCCTGAGTGAACAGTTTTCCGGGCACTTCATATAAAAGCACCAAGTTATCATTAGGGCGTGCTTGTGGGGCATTTACCTTAGCTTCTAAGAACCACTGTGTCCTCGGTGTTACGGCATTTCGCTGTCGAGATGTCACGTTCGTCCATGAGCTGGGCTGAGATGCAGACTGCCACTCGCGGGAGCAGCTAAATGGCTCATCACAGGAGGCTGACCAGTCACATTTGTCGTCACTGACGGAACTGCGACTGTAGCGAGTTCCCTTTCTCTGACGGTTTATGCGGTCTTTTAGCCACTTAGCAGCGGTAAACGCGGATTTTACGTTATGTCCCGTGCTGATTGAATTTTTGAAGTGCTCTGAGTTGGGACAAGTTTTAAAGTGTACTGTAAAATAACTAGTTTATTTCGCACCACCGTACGTACCGGAGTAACCTCGAGGTACGCTTTTTAAATTGGAGAATTTTTTTTTCTCCCTAAAAATTTTTGCAGTTTTTGTGTATAACGTACTACACGTACATTAATTGTTTGTAAATCGCAGACGTTTTCTGTAACGAGTACTGTTTTTTGGTCTATGTCTCACTATTATTCTACCAGCGCCATGATGCGTGAGAGGTAGAAAAATAATTGATCCAAGCAATTGGGCTTCCACTCAGCCGTCCCCCTGCCTTGCGGACAGGTTCTCGTTAGAACTAAAGGTTTTGGTCGAGAACCCTAATCGTTCTCCTGCTTTGTGGCTGGACACCCTAGCAGTACCCGTCCAACATCTCCCATGAACTGCACGAATAAAAGGATTTCCATATTGCATCGGTCGTCGTGCAGGATTATCAGGACCGCGTTGTCCATTGCATCGAGCGGAGTGAGTAGTGATAAGTGGGCTACTGCTCAGAGTTCCCTCTCCTTCATACAATCTTTGTCTCCTGTCCCTAACCACCCCTCTTTGCCCCATCTATCCATCCATAATGCTCCCACTGATAACACGGTCGATACTCGCAACGGTTCGTTGTCAAGTAGTGTCGTAAATAATCCACAGTCGCATAACTCACATCTTCTCAAGCCTCGTCAGCCTGTGAATCTCGGCTCCTTCAACGTGAGTATACTCATGCAGGCCGGTCAGCAGGCGTGCCTAGCCCTCACAACGAACCCTCTGAAGATTGATATTTGCTGCTTAAGTGAAACGCGTATACAGGATTCGAGCAGTGTGATTCAACTAACTGCTCCTGGTATCTCATCGAGGTATTTTTTACGCACCTCAGGAGACGAAGCAGCTAGAGCTGTAGGTCAACGTGGTGTAGAAATAGTCTTGCCTGACAAGGCTGAGGTTGCCCTCTTAGACTGGATCCCGGTTAACAGTCGTTTATGTACTGTGAGACTCCGGGGGTCAGTCGGCGTTCGAAGGGATAGCTGTGTTAAGCGCAATTTGTTGGTGATCTTGGCATACGTCCCAACAGACTGAAGCTCTGACATGCAGAAGGATGAGTTCTACGACGAACTCGTCACCCTCCTTCGCAGAAGCAAAGGTTCTGACATTGTAGTGCTAGCATATGATTTTAATGCACAAGTTGGCAAACTTGGTGTGTCAGAAGCTTGTTTAGGTGGGCGTTGTGCTTTACCGGCTCAACGTGCAGATAACGGGGATAGGCTTCTCCAGTTTTGTGCAGACAATCGACTGTTCTCGTCTAGCACCAATTTCCGACACAACTAACGTTGCACAGCGACATGGTGCTCCAACTCTACAGGTACCTAAGCCAGGTTGATCATACCGCCGTAAGCTACCGGTGGCGCAGTTCTGTTCAGAACTGTAGATCTTACTGCTCCATGTACGTAGAATCGGACCATGCATTAGTTTTAATGCGATTATCTCTCCAGCTCCATAGAAATCGTCGCAAACCGCAAACCCGGTTAGCCGTGCAACGTTTGTGTGATCCAGAAGTACGCACCTGTTACAAGCAGAAGTTAGCACATGAGCTAGAATCTACGACGAACAATAATGTAGATGAGCATTGGGCTCATATCAAACAGGCGATGCATGCTGCAGCAGGTTTTGCCTGTGGTCCTAGATCCGATGTCCATCAAAGACACTGGATCTCGCAAGAGTCGCTGAGTATAATGGAGCAAAAGCGTCAGCTCTCGAACAATAAGGAGATGAATAAGATACGAAGATATCCACAGAAGCAAGTTACGAAAAGCCTTAAGGATGATCGCGAAAATTGGTGGGTTAAAGTAACCGAAGAAATTGAAATAGGAGCTGCTTCAGGTAACAGTCAAAGACTGTTCAAACTTATTCGTGACACCGGTGGACGGCGAACCCCTGTCAGCGAAACGATTTGCGAAAGAAATGGAGAATCCATCCATAGCAAACAGCAAAGGCTGGACTGTTGGGCCGAATACCTCAAGGAGAAGTTCAGCTGGTCGCGCGCTAGTGTATTCTCTCCGACGTCAACAACTGCGATTCCTAGGGTGGTATCACTTGAGCCTCCATCGGAAGTGGAAATGGCATCATGTATTCGATAATTAAAGCGTGGGAAAGCAGCCGGTCCTGACGAACTCCCTACAGTTTTCTTCAAACTAGGTGGAAGTGTTTTGATAAAATCACTTACCGCTTTTCTCTGTGACATTTCGAACGAGAAGCGTATTCTGCTAATATGGAGAGAGTCGCTGATTGTTCCCATCTTCAAGAAGGGAACACGCAATGACTGTAGTAACCATCGTGGGATCAGTCTAATTCCTAGTTACCAAAGTATTAGCCTCGGTTTTGATGCATCGTCTTACACCGGCTCGCGAGAGGAATGCCCGCGAACAGCAGGTGGGATTCCGCCCAGGTCGAGGACGCAACGACCAGATTTTTACTCTTCACCAACTACTTGAAAAGCGTCACACGCACCGCCGACCGACAATAATGCTTTTCCTTGACTTGAAATGTGCCTTCGATTCAGTTGATCGAGCAGCGCTTTTCAATACTCTTCATCGAAAAGGTATGCCCCAGAAGTTCGTGAACCCACTGAGATTATTGTATTTTCATACTTCTGGCCGCGTAAAAGTTTATGGTGAACTATCCAATCGGTTCGAAACGACCAGTGGTTTTCGACAGGGATGTTCTATGTCTCCATTCCTGTGAGCTTCGTCATGGACGAAATAATGGAGAGTGCGCTGCAAAATCTTCAGGATGTGGGCATCGAACTAGAAAATCGTGAGAGGCTGTGCGACCTACATTACGCGGACGACATTGTCTGTTTGTTCAAATGTACGGAACACGAGCAACGTGCACTAGATAGAGTAGCAAGAGCTGTAGCTCCATTGGGCATGCGCTTTGCACCTTCAAAGTGTAAAGTGATGTTACCTGACTAGACGTCAACAGTTCCGAGGTTGTTGCTCGATGGGGTGCTGGCAACTGTCGACCGTTTCAGTTACCTCGGCAACAGCGTGACGACGGATGCCAGTACAGTAGTAGAGGTGAGCACGCGCATATCCAAGGCTCGAAGGACGTACGCTGGACTGAAGCACTTGTGGCGGCGACCTGATATTTCGCTGAAGTTGAAAGGTCGTGTATATTGTGCCACAGTGCGTGCAGTTTTATTGCATGGCTGCCAGACTTGGGGTCTGCGTGCGGAAGATATTCGTCATCTTGAGGTTTTCGACCACCGATGTTTACGTAGTATCGCTAAGATTGGGTGGAATAGCCGAGTGAGCAATGCTGAGGTCAGAAAGCGAGTATTGGGTACTAATTCAGAGGACGTTCTGTCACAGCGTATCCAGCTTAGTAGACTTCGTTGGTTGGGGCACGAGTTACTTATGGCAAACCTATTGGGACCTTATGTGGTTCTTCGCCACTTCAAGTCTCACGGTCTGGCTGCCGGTTATTCCTAGTAGTGCAGTGGGCCTTCGTGGCTATGGGGTAGATGCCTCTTCTACTGCGCTCATGCGTAAGCATGTAATAAGAAAAAACACGTATACCATACTGTGTCTTATTCTCCGTTCATCCTAGGGATTGCAATACGCCACGTGGGGTCAACAGATGACATGGCAGCGAGGAATGAGAAAATGTACGGAGAACTTAGGAGAATTAGGTGCTTTACTTCTTCGTCGTTGGAGTTCAAAAGATTCCCCAACCAGTTGGCTGGAGACACTGAAGGATGTGGTAGCGAGCCGTGAACGATGGCGATCGTGTTGTCACTTTGTGTAATCAGAATGACTGATTATTGTGCGTTTTTACAGTTAGATCGTGTATTCCGTGTGCTGGCTACTAGGGCATTCTTTCCTTTTCTCACCCGTATAGGTCCACTCCCTGTCCATGTTGTATATTCATACTTTCTAATTCAACGTGCAAGATGGTGAGAAAGGCAGTGGTTAGTGGGGCTTGCCCTGCTGTTTAGCGCTGTAAAATGATGATGATGATCGTGCGTGAGAGGTATCCCTAGTTGGCCACCGGAAGCTGGAAGCGGGTAGACGAAGGTACTGAATGCAAAGAACGCAGCAGATGGGCCCATGAAGACTGTCCTGGGATTAGTGAGGATGTTTATCGGTGATATTGTAAGAACCGTTCTGTTCTGTTCAGACCATGCACTGGGTGCGGTGGCTTTGGTTGCTATTTCCTAACGGCAATCTCAAAAGGAAATAATTATGGAAAGAGTAAGAGGAGAACTATATTATCGGAATTAAGTCGGTGAAGAAAGTTTGTGGATGCAAGTGCACCACTGATCGCGACATCTAGCCATATCCCCTAACGTATCTAACCATTGAGTGGGAGGGTCTCTTGAACCCCACCCAAAAAGCCTAACACACCCTACATGGCCAAGTCCACTAGTTAGGCTTTCCATTACCTTTCTTTCATGTCATGGACTGACAACCCTTGCCCATCTTCCAACCGATATCCGCCTCAGCAAACATACCATACCGAGAAATCCTGTCAGGGGACACGCGTAACACATATCCAAACCATCTTAGCCTGGTCAGCTCAAGTGCTTCATCTAATGATTTGATCCTTGAACCTAAGACCTTCCGCCGAACCTTAGCATTGTTCACACGGTGTTCCCGCCAGATTCGAGCACTGCTACGAAGACATCGGTGATCAAATACCGACAACCTTTATATGTCCTACACTCACAGTGGGCATGTCTCCGAACCATACAGAAGCACAGGCCTGACTGCTGCAGAGTACACTCGACCCTTGATAGGTAAACGGATGTCATGACGACGCCACAGATGACCAAGGTTGGAAAATGTCAAACAAGCCTTTTGTATACGCAGAGACACTTTATCCGATATCCGATCTTACAGTAAAATGCAGCTCCCCAGGTAACAGAACTTGTCTACCACGTTTAGTGTCTCCCCAGACACTGAAAGGTTTGACGTTGGACCAACCCAGTCCTGCAACAGCACCTTGCACTTTAAAGGTGCAGAACACATACCGAACACTGCTACACAATCTGTCAAACTGTCTAGAAAGGCTTAAAACTTACCTGGGTCTTCATTTAGAAGAACTATGTCGTCCGTATACTCAAGGTCTGATACCTTTCCACCCGGGAAAAGTTCACTGCCGCTATCCTCACCTGACAAAAGCGCGGTCTCTAGGACCATATCAATCACGAAGTTAAAGAGAAAAGGAGAGAGAGGGCAACCCTGACGTACACCATTTTTTGTGAACTCGGGTGAAGGATCACCGTAAGCCCGAACTCGGTTTCGGCTATTAACGTAAAGAGATCTTACGATACAAACGAATTTCTCTGGAACACCCTTAAACAAGAGGTAGTGTCAGAAAATGGTGGTCGACTGAGTCGAAAACTGCTTTAAGATCAAGAAAAATGGAGATAGTGGGTCCACGGAAGGTGTGCCTGTGTTCTAAAATTTGTCGAAGAGTGAAGTTATGATCATTACAACCTCGAACAGGTCTAAACCTAGCTTGATTCTCGAGCACTGTTCACGAGCGTTAGATAAACGGTGGAGAATAATACCAGCGAGCAGTTTGGATGCAATGGCAACCAGACTCATTCCCCTGTGGTTTTTACAGGAGGACTCTTTGGAACATGTTCCTTCTCCCATTATCAAGCCGAGGAGTTTCGTCAACCTCAGTAAAAGTACTGGATCATCGTATCTTTGAAAACAGATGGAGGCAACCCATCCGGTCCGGCAGCCTTATATCGTTTGGGATAGATTATCTCACGAAGAACCTCTGCTTCTGGCAGAGGACTGGTATCTACAACAAGATCTGTACCCATTGCCCTAGGGAGCAAACATGACGAGGATAAAAGCCAATTAGACTGCATCTCGAAATGTCCGCCCAGCGAATTAGACGACGCTCCTGAGTCTGAATCAGTGAGCCGTTCGCCTCTTTCATCAATTCCCTAACGCCTGGTTTAGTGGACCGCCTTGTCTAATCAGACGGAAAAGGTTGCGGTTGTCGCCAATCGCCGCAGCCTTTTCCATCTTCCTACACTTCGCAATTCACCACTGATCAGGGTTATTCCTCAGGCTCCGAATTAGTTGGTATTTAAGGCATCTCCATGCCTCATTGTATCTGGAATCGGGGGGAATCGACCTGCGCACATCTAACAGTGCAACTGAAGATGCAAATATCCGTCGTTTCTGTGTGTTTCTAGTTGTTGGACCTTGGGTAGCATCAGCAGCCGCATGTAGAGCCTGTTTGATCTCTGTCCATCGCTTTTCTGGATTCTGGGTATTTGACTGCATCAATAACTTGATGGATAATTCTGTTCGGAAAGCGGATCGTTGGTTATCGTCCAGTAGCAGCTGCGGGGGACGGCTTGCTTTGGTGTTGCTTCGGCCACCGACGAGGCGCAAGCTGAAGCGCGCGTGGACAATAGCGTGATCAGTCTATAGACGTGGACCAAAACGATCGAGTCTTGAATTGATCCGCGCCAGCGGTAACCGACAGCAATATGGTCGATCTGAGTCAAACGCCGTGAAGGTGCAGGAGAACACCGGGTTAGGTAGTGTCACTTTCTGTGCGAGAAATTTGTACCTGCTAGGAATAATCCATGGTCGAAACATAGTTGAATGAGTCGATCACCGCTATTAGTTACATCGGGTGGAACGCAACACCAGCCTTCTTTATTCCTCTCTGCCTCGTCTAGGCTTCCGACTTGAGCATTAAAATCACCAGCAACAACCATCATGTCCGTAGAGCGCACGCTGCGGAGCAGCTGAGACAAATCCTGGTAAAATTCGTCCTTAGCCTCAGGAAAGCTACAGTCAGTTGGGGCATACACAGAAACGACAAACAGACATCTGCATTTCAGTCTAGTGCTGTTAAGACACACAGAACTATTCAGCCGAACTGCACACAGACGGCTGCTGACTGGGATCCAGTCGAGCGGTGCACACTCAACCTTCACGCTGAGAGCGATGCCAACGCCAGCCTGACCACGAGTACTGGACACCGAATCACCCGACACAAGAAAAGTGAGACGAGAAGCCGAGCTTGTATCTGGGGAGCGAAGTGTTGACACTGAAGTTGGGTCTTGTATGTGTTTCGGAAACACAACACACGTCTATGTTAAAGGTTTCAAGAGTCCTAGCTAGGGCAGCCTGTTGCCCCGTTTGGTAAAGTGTGCGGACATTGGAGGCAACTAAGTGGAAAGGATGCTTAGGTCAGAGAATAGATTCTGTTTCTTTCCCTTTCGGAGAGCTACAAGCTCACAGTCACGAGTCATTGTGGCCACTCGTACACATTTAGAATTGAGACGTAAAGGATGAAAAGCAGAGAGACAAGGAATGTTTCCCGATTGACCGCTGGAGATTTCCGGGCACATCGTACTTCGCGGTTGCCCACACCGCAGGAGGGGTTGTTCTTTGGGAACCCTAACCGGAGCCTTGGACTCAAAAGTCTAACCCACAGGGAAGTGGGGCATTAACCCAGAACGGGAACGTGACCGAAGAAACCGTGAAGGAACTTCTTCTGGTCTGTCACGTGAGACCTGAATACTGCATTCATTTTGTCCTGTCTTCGCTGGTGCTTTGTTATCGATCCGCTTTTCGAATTCAGTCCTTAGCCCCATGCACTAAATGGAGCAAGCAGAACGTGAACGAGGCACCATCCTTTGTGTCGGGGCTGCCCAGCTTAGGTGGGCGGCAGCTGCCCAATGAAGTGCGGTAACATCTCTCACCGTCGATAGAAACCCCAGGTATCCCACTGTTACGTCCATCTAGTGGAGGTTTTTAGACCGATAGACTGCTTTTCTCCGTGTTTATTCGTTGGGGTTAGGCATAGTAGTTAGAACCAGATGCTGTCCATCAACTGGTTCTGGGACTGGACTTCGCCTGGCATCTACTCATCGACCTGTCAGGCATGATTGCATCCTAGGCTTGAGGAAGCCGTCCTGCATAGCTCCTTGGGTCATGTAGGCGCGCAAGTCACCATACCACGCCAGGGTGCAGTCTCGTCGTGATGGGTACGAACAACTGGGTTCAATGGGCTTGTGGCCTCTGAAAGGAGGCTGCAAGGTTGGCCTATTTAAAGCAACCTAAGAGGGACCAGGTTCAACATATTCCTGAAGACTTCAGAGGCACTGTGCGCAAGTCAACGCCGCGCGGTGCGTTACCCAGTTCATATACAAAGGCCCTAAGAACGCTTGAGAGTACGGTCGTCGAGGTAATAAGGGACCAGGTAGGCGATACCCCCGCAACAGCTGCGTTCACTCCTGTGCGGCAAACTACTACAAGTGAGTGAATGACGCAGAAACCTAGGAAGAAACAAAGTAATAAGAGGGACAACAGGAAAGAGGCGACAGACAACACCATGAAGACAGACAAATCCGGATACTGTCATCTTGAGATCCTGATGATGGGTCTGCAGAGGTGTATTCAGTCGCCGGGGCGGACAATAAATCATGGGCTGCTGATACAAAATCCGGAGGAACCTTTTATACGGGATATAGCGATAGGAGCTGGGTGTATGACATACTGCGGCTCGCAGGAGTACCAAATTCCGTTTCTCTAAAAAGGAGTCCACAGAGTGGGGATGTGGAAATCTCTGCACGACCAATACTGGTCGAATATGCTTATAAGCATTGCAGAAACATGTTGCTGGCCAAGGAGTCATTGGTAACCCACGTCGCTAAGGGCAGATATCAGATTACATCTGACGAGCGTAGAGTAATGTCGGGTGGTTTGCCCATGGGCGGAAACGTGGCTAGACCAGAGGGGGCACTAACGAAAGGTCCCCAGGGACAGCAGAACGCCTCATACAGCGGTCGGGTTACTTCACCGATAGCAATGAGTAAGCCAAGTAAGCCGCTGGGGTTTGTGGTAATTGAAATTGCACTAGAAAACGAAAATTGGCAGTGCCGCCTGGTGGAGAACGACAGAACCTTCGTCAACTTTGGTGTCAAGAGAGCGTCCATGGGGATGGATTAGCAGTGTTCGGTAATCCTAGATCACCAGCGGACTCCATTCACCCCACCTTGGGCGTTGCGCCTGACACCTGGCCAAAACTGGACATTAGAAAACCCGTAGGTGTCGAAGCAAATGCGGTGGTGCTATACGCTAACGCATGTACTATTAGAAACAAGTGGATGGAGCTCTTCAAAGCCGCTGAGAAGCATAACGCGTACATATTTGCCATCACGGAAACATGGCTCTCTAAAGATAACCACGTACCGGCAATAGTAAAAAATGGGTTTGCTGTCTATAGGCAGAATGGGGACCATGACTGTGTAGGGGGATGAATGGCCTTCCTCATTAGGGAAGGTAGAAATCATCTGGAATCGCAGACCATGGTTCGTACTCGAAACGTACAACTGAGCACCGTTACGTTCACACTCCCAAGCAGAGGGGTAAATGTGTTCTGTGTGTATAGGTCCCCGGGTACAACCCGGGATGAGGACATTTGACTTTTGCCAGTATTAACCATGCTAGTTAAAGAGACTAGCAAGACCCTCAAAGTTGGAGACTTCAACCTGTCACACAGACTGAGTAGCTGAGGCATGTACCCCGGGAACACAAGGGAAGGGATATCTATGGTGGCTCCGTTCGAATGCTCTGTTCCAACACATGAGGGAGACAACAGATATAGAACTGGTTGTATGCCGCCCTTGTTGGATCTAGTGATAACGAATCATGAGAACGATGTAGCGGAACCCAAAGTCTACTCTCCGTTGGGTAAGAGCGACCATGTGAGTGTCCAAATCACTCTTTGCATGCGTCAACCCAAAGCAACCTCCAGGTTGACTAGAAACTTCACAAATATAGACATTCCTGGTTTCTTAATGGAGCGGTCGAGCAAACATGGGATATAGCGGAAGATACTAGTTTGGAGGAACGCTGACAGGTGAATAAAGAGTCTCTAGTTGTCCTACAGAACGAGTTTGCTCCCTTGAAGCGTAGGAAGTGTGAGGGAAATCCGGTGTGATGGAGGGCTGCAATGGGCAAGTCAACCAAACGCGGAAGCTACAATTGGGCCCTCTTCAAGGCTTCCTGGAGTCGCCAGGCTTGGATTCGTTATACCAACCATAGAAATGAGACAGTGGACCTCTTGAAACATGCTAAGCGCATGTATGGAATGGAGTTGGTCCAGTGTGACAGAAAGCATCCGAAGAGGTACTATAGATGCGTGCAATCTAAGGGTTCTTTGAGAGATGCAGTGGGGCCACTGACAACCCATGATCATGGAGTGGCAGCAGACAATCAACGTAAAGCAGATGCTCTGGGTGGTTATTTTAGTAGTGTGCACAGAATTGATAACGGTGTGCAGACAGGTTCTGGGGGACTACTATTCCGAAGATCATAAAAGCTTTGAACCTTTCAGAGGAATCGTGCGCAAGCATCTGGAAGGGTTAGATATCCGTAAGTCTGGCGAAAGTTCGATTTGGGATGATAGTTAGATCTCACTTCTTTAGCAATAGGGTGGTAAAATACTGGAATAGACTGCCAGAATAGGTAACAGGACTGGGGACCGTCCATTCATTCAAGGAGGCCCTAGATCTTGAGCGGAATGAGGTCATTTTCGACAGTGAGTTGTGGGCGTGTCATTAGATGGACAGATGTGAACACTTGGGCCCGTCTCATGTAATTCTTTAATGCATGTTCCCACTTGTTGCATAATAACTCGGTGAACGTTTACGATGCACAATGTCCCTCGCAGTTGATGCGTGGTGAGGTTTTACCTTCCCTTCTTATTTCTAGCAGGGATTCGGCGAAATACACTGTGGTGGGTGCCTAACTAGTGTGCACACCATCGAAGGAATTCTGGACGCTCGGTTGGCCATGGCCATCATCTTCCCTGTGCAAACTGAACTGAACCGAGAAGAACTCTGGTTTGGGAGCATGGGAGCCTCATTAGGCTGCGAGATATCCTGGGGCACAGCACAAATTGTGTCCGTAGGCGTAGCGCAAATTATATCCACGGGTTCAGTACATACTGTACCCGCGGGTGCGGCAATCAGCGTAACCTGGGATGTAACACAAACTGCATTCCTTGGCGGGGCACATATGGTGCACGATACTGGTAGAAATGTCGGTGGAGATTCCACTACAGCCGCATATAATGTCGCGTTCACAGTGGTAAATTGTTGGTGCAACCAACCCAAACAATGACTGCACTGTAGAGCCTTATCACGACTGCTTACAAGCATGTAACAAAGCAGGCAAGCATTTTCCACACTGGTGAATTTTGAGGAGCCACACATAAGGCAGGAGCATCTGGTTTACCGAAACCACCCGTTGTTAATGAAATTTTAAAGACCACTGGCGTTTTCATAGCGCCTTAAAATCAGTCAATTAAACGGGACTCCATATTCTACTCGGTCCCGTTGACAGGGTCGCCAAAAAGGTAGTATGCTGCATGCAGTGGTCCACTACGTAGGCTGCACGCGTAAGACCCGCAAAGACAGTAAGAAAACTCGGTGGGCCGGAACTCAGTGAGTACGAAACCAGGCATTGCCATTAAGGCCGATAAAAGCGGGCGCACCAAGCCACGTTTGGGCGCGTCACGGGTGCCCCCGCCCAATTTCAGGACGGCTAAAGGTCAGTTCAGTCCAGTTCAGTTCAATTCAGTTCATTTCTGTTCTGTTTGCACAAGACTTGGTGTGGCTAGAGCCAAACGTGTGTCCAGAGTTGTGTTGTCGGCGCGTTTCCGTAGCTCCCAACACTGCGTGATTTTCTTTTTCTGAGAGGCAGAAATATTGTGCAGTATCAGCCCTGGCAGAGAAAGGTCTTGAGTCTTGAAGTCTTGAAGTACTACACGGGTTCGAGGCTTCCAGCACAACTGTCCCGGTTCTTGAGGAAATCCTTGATCGTCTGTCGGATTCACCGAGCTGAAACGAGATTAAAAAGAAGCGCGGAGGGGCGGCAACATTAACAAAATACACAACACCATGCAGCGTCTCACTATGGACAGTGCCTTAAGCGGAATGGGGGTGCGACATTCATGAACGTATACCGGAATGGAGATGCAATAAAAGACATATTTCACTTTTTTGAACAAGGAATTACTGGGAGAGACCCAGGTAGAGGTTTAACTTTTTCTTGAAAACAGTTTTGCTCTGCGAGAGAACAATATCTTCTGGAAGTGCGTTCCACAGAGTAATAACTCTATAGCTGAAACGTTAATTCGCAGTGAAGTGCGTGGCCTCGATTTAAAAACCCTTTTGCTGTGACCACGGAGAGAAGAGGCTGGACAGACGGAGAAGAAGTAATCGCTTTGACCTGTTTCAAAAAGGTGAAACATCAAAAACAGATCACCTCTTACGCGTCTTACGTCAAGGGGATAGAGGTTGAGGAGTGAGAGGCGGACGGGATAAGGTAGATGGGATAGACCACTTACTGCCTTGGTGGAGGCCCGCTGAACCCTTTCTAGGATCTCACGGTCTCGGGCAAGACCAGGATGCACTATCTGACTACCGTACTCCAGCAGAGGTCGGATATAAGTGCCGAAAATTATGGGGAAATCATCCTTAAATATGCGCGGGAAGGACCCTAGAATCATATTTAGGACTCGAAAGGCAGACTTGCTCGCAAGTTCGTGATGATGAGAGAAGAACAAGTTACAATCTAGCTAGAAACCGAGCACCTTGTGTCGGTCAACCCTAGGCAGTGTGGTTGCTCCGGTAATGGTAAACGTGCGACCAGTTTCTGCCGAAAGGCATGCTCACGCATTTGTCATCATTAACTGGGCGGTTCCAATCCTCGGACCAGCGCTTTGTTTCTAAACTGAAATTCGCAGGTTTTCAACGCTTGAACTCCGGATGGCTACATCGTCTGCATACATGGCAACGTTCGCAGGAAGGGCTGTCGGAAGATCGTTTAAGTAGATCAAGAAAAGGAGAGGACCTAAAACCGACCCTTGGGGACCCCAGTTGTTACTGAGGAGGGTTGAAACAAAACATTCCCCACCTTAACCACAAAGGTGCGGTCGGTAAGAAAGCTGCGTAAAATGGCCAGCATGGAGCCTGCTATTCCGTGTTTGCAGCTTATAAAGAAGAGGGGCGTGGGGGACCCTGTCGAAAGCCTTAGAAAAATCGATGAATACAGCGTGTGAGAGCTGGCCATCATCGTGGGCTTTCGTCAGACTATCCATGACAGTAAGCATATTGGTGATGCATGACCTGCCAGGAAGAAACCCATGTTGGGACGGGGAGAGGATCTTATTTTTATGAAGATGGGAAAGAATCTCACTCTTAAGAATTCCCTCAAAAATTTTGCTAGGGATGCTAGTGAGGCTTATGGGTCTGTAACTAGAAGCAAGGTGTCTACTATCCTTCTTATAGATGGGTGCGATCACTGCTTTTTTCCAGTTACGGGGGAAAACTCCATCGTCAACACATCGCTGAAAAAGCGAGGCATAAGGAGCAGCTAATGTATCCGCGGCTTCCTTGAGAATACGGGGGTGGATTAGGTCAGGACCCATAGAGCAATATTGGTTGAGCCGTCGGAAACCTTGAGCGACTGCACCAATGGGAATAGTTACGCGGTTAACGGTAGTGGTCAGAGATAACGGGTGCATGGTAGGGTGGGATGATATGGGTATGGAGCTAAAAATTGTACGGAAGTAGGAGCTGAATGCCTCGGCTACTTGGCTAGGGGAAGTGATTGGAGATCCTGCACTATCTTTGAGAGCTAGTGGCGTCGGAGCTGTGCCCCTTAGAAGGCGCATGAACTGAAAGAAAAATGCCTTATTGGTCCGTGCTCGATCAAGTACAGATCATTAGGCTGCATTCTGATAGGACCTAATCTTGTCTTTGCATATGTTCCTTATGATCCTGAAGTCTTCTGCATCACGGGCAAGGCCTGTGGCTTTATATCTAGCAAAGAGGCGTGCGCGTTCGTCTAGAATGCGCCTAATGGGGTGACGGAGGGGTCGCTTAGCGGTCTGTGGGCGACGAATTCTGGGAACAAAATGCCTATCAGCTAAGGAGACCAACTCTCTGAGATTCTCTGCCATTTCATCAGCAGAGTTACCTTGGTTAACTGAATTTAGCTGGGATCGATGAAATGCACAGACTTGGTCAAAATTGGTCCTTTTGAAGGATCTCAAAATTTTAGTTTCTGACGGAAGAGAAGGCCATTTCACGATATAATCGAATCCAATGAGAATGTGATCACTTTTGCCGAGGGGCGGCAAGTAATGCACCACATATATTAGGAACCGATCATTGGTGATGACCAGGTCTAGTAGGGACGGGGCGTGGCCTCTGCGATATCTAGTCGGATCTCTTACGTTCTGCACCCATGAGTTTTTCAGTACGAGATCAATGAGGGGTTTACCGAAAGTGATATCCGGGGCATCAGCTCTTTGCCAGTTCGTACTGGGAGAGTTGAAGTCACCAGTGACTAACAGATGGGTGAAGTCTGTATAGCTTTTCAGGGAGCCTAATAAGTCTATGAGACCTAGGCTGTCAGTTGAATTGCATGCGGGAGGACGGTAGACAACACCAAGCAATAGGGTATCTGTCCTAGAGAGGTTAAACACGGCCCACAAACAATCAATACATGAAAAGGTTGGGGTTGTCAGTAAGGTGGGAGGATAGATCGAATCATCGTAGTATATGATGACCCCACCGGCACGACCTCTACTGGAGTCCCGCCTTATTGTGAAGTATCCCGGAATGGATATTTCGGCATCAAGTATGTCAGGGGTGAGCCAGGTTTCTGTGAGGGCTATGATCTGAGGCTCCTTATCCACTGCAAGCTGCCGAAGCTCCGGGATCTTATTCAACACACTCAGGCAATTGCTGTAAAAACACTTGAGCATATGCTCAGGAGTTGTTGCAGAATCGCCAGAGGCAGCTGGTTTTGGGTTTGAGGAGGGGGAAAGAGGGGGATTTGAGGATGGAAAGGAGGTCCTGGGAGAGTCGGGGGCTGAAGATATTGGGGGGCTAGAGGGTAAGCAGACTGCTGGGGGGACCGGTAGGTTTTGATGTCTAGTAACCTGGGGGGTATCAATCCAGGTGGACGGTCTACATCCTTCGGTCTCCGAAAAGGGAGGGCTGCCTTTTGTGGTTTGCCCTTCTGCGCACTGCTTGATGCCCTATTCTGAGTTCTCTTGTTGGTGAGCTTATTTTTCATGACAGCACCAGATATATTATCTGGTGTTTTAACCTCCTCACTGCTTCTTTCAGTAGAAACAGGTTGCAGGTTCATGTCTGGGCTTAAGGATGAGTGAGTCTCGTACGTTGAAACAGTCTTGTTGGCTATGATGGGGCCTGGGATGCTTTTCGTAGGCGACCGATGTTTAGTGGCACTAGGCCTACTACTGGGAGTACTTTCGGCGCCGGGAAATGGTGTCAGTAGGGGAGCGAGGGATGGTGGGCATGCAGCCCGGTCCTCAAGGCGAGTTACCTGGACAACTGGCAGCACTCTGAGCTTAGGATCGGCTTTTTGTGGAATTTTTGGCTTAGCCTTCTCACTGCGGAGCCTCAGATGAAGTGGCTTATCAATGGATACGCCCTTGAGCCCTTTAATTTTTTCCTTGAGCTTTGCGGTCAAGGAAACAATTCGTTTGGCTGCATCTGTGGAACCCATTACAATGAGAATACCGTGAACCCGGTTGGTACGTTTGGTTACCAACCAAGTGGACCGACCTTTAAGTGGGAAAGGGAGCTTAAGGCGATTAAACACCTGGGCGTAGGTGTCATGAGGGTGATCTGAACTGAGGAAGCGGCCCCAAAGAATGACTCGCTTGGAGCAATTCTCGGTATCCTGTAAAATCTTTGCGGCGTCAAGAATTTGCTGCTCAGAAACTCTACACACCTGATCGGCTGCCTGGGACACCGGGAGGGATTTTATTACCAAACTCCTCAGGCAGGTCAGCTCATCCTTAAGGGTGCGGACGGTGGCCCTTAGCTCAGGTATCTCTGCAGCCTGACTTTGGACTGCACATTTTAGTGCATCCGTTTCCAGCGCATTATGAAGGACCGTTTCGTCCGGATTGAGGAGTGAGGCACTGGCCACGGAGGGGGAATCGCACTGCCTCATGGGGAAAGTAGCCTCATCTGAGCAAGCAGTTATATCAATGGTGAGGGGCATTGACATTATTTAGGATCCAGTCAGCAGAGATAAAGATAAACTTAAATGGAGGGGGACGAGCTGTGTGTTCTAAAAATTTCAAAAACAGCTACACTCACCAAGGGAGACGACCGCACCGCTGGTGTACCGCAGTTCAGTTCAGTTGTCTTGAAGTCTTGAAGTACTACACGGGTTCGAGGCTTTGAGCCCAATTGTCCCGGTTCTTTAGGAAATCTTTGATCTTCTGTCGGATTCACCGAGCTGAAACGAGAGTAAAAAGAAGCGGGGGGGCGGGGGTGGCAGCGAAAACAAGATACATATAACCTCATTCAGTGTCACACTGTGGACAGTGCCTTAAGCTGAGTGGGGGTGCGACATTCATGAACGTATATGCGATAAAAGACAACTATTTTGTTTGTTTTTTTGACAAAGGGAATTATTGGGAGAGACCCAGGTAGAGGTCTAGCTTTTTCTTGAAGATAGTTTTGCTCTGCGAGAGAACAATATCTTCCGGAAGTGCATCCCACATGGTAATAACCCTATAGCTAAAAAAGTTAATCCTTAGTGAAGTGCGTGGCCTCGATTTAAAAACCCTTTTGCTGTGACCACGGAGAGAAGAGGCTGGACAGACGGAGAAGAAGTAATCGCTTTGACCTGTTTCAAAAAGGTGAAACATCAAAAACAGATCACCTCTTACGCGTCTTACGTCAAGGGGATAGAGGTTGAGGAGTGAGAGGCGAACGGGATAAGGTAGATGGGATAGACCACTTACTGCCTTGGTGGAGGCCCGCTGAACCCTTTCTAGGATCTCACGGTCTCGGGCAAGACCAGGATGCACTATCTGACTACCGTACTCCAGCAGAGGTCGGATATAAGTGCCGAAAATTATGGGGAAATCATCCTTAAATATGCGCGGGAAGGACCCTAGAATCATATTTAGAACTCGAAAGGCAGACTTGCTCGCAAGTTCGTGATGATGAGAGAAGGATAAGTTACAATCTAACCAGAAACCAAGCACCTTGTGTCGGTCAACCCTTGGCAGAGTGGCTGCTCCATTATTGGAAAACGTGTGACCAGTCTCTCTGCCGAAAGACATGCTCACGCATTTGTCATCATTAACTGGGAGGTTCCAATCCTCGGACCAGCGTTTTGTTTCATAAACTGCAATTTGCAGGTCTTCAACGCTTGAACTCCAGAGGGTTACATCATCTGCGTACATGGCAATGTTCGCAGGAAGGGCTGTCGGTAGATCGTTTATACAGATCAGGAAAAGAAGAGGACCTCAGACCGACCCTTGGGAGACCCCAGTTGTTCAGTTCAGTCTGCACAGGACGGGTAATGGCCACGGCCAATCGAGCGTCCAGAATTCCTTCGATGGTATGCACACCAGTTATGCACCCACCACTGCCGAGTGTATTTCGTCGAATCCCCGCTAAAAATGAGAGAGAAACGAAAAACCTCATCGCACATCAACTGCGAGAGACATTATGCATCGTGAGCGTTCACTGAGACAGTATGCAATGAGGGGAAAAGTCCGCTAAAACATACTCCAGAAGGACCACAGTACTACCCGTCATCCATCTAGTTGATATTCTCAAGGCTCACTACAAGGAAAGATCTCGTACCACTTGCGATCTAGGGCACCTTTGAAGGATTGGACTGTCTGCAGATCTACCATTTCACCAGGCAGACCGTTCCAACTGTTCACAACCCTGTTGCTGAAGAAGTGCGATCTAGCCATCAACCTAGATCGGGCTCTTATCAACTTCTTTTCATGTCCCCTTGTTCTGGAGTCTACGGCCACTTGGAATAGACTATCTGGTCTAAGGCCAGAAAAGCCCTTCATTAACTGGAACGTTTCTATGAGATCCCCTCGACTTCTCCTCCTTTCCAACGAGAAAAGATTCAGGTCACAGAGTCTCTGCTCGTAAGTCTTACCCCTCTGCCCTTCAACCATTCGCGTGGCGAGACGTTGGACTTTCTCGAGGCAGGCGGCGTCCTTTTTGTAGAAGGGTGATCAAGCCTGCACGCTACCTTCTAAGTGAGGTCGTACTATAGTCATGTAAATCGGTACGAATACCTCCGGCTTCCAGTAAGACAAAGCTGATCGCAGTCTAAAGAGCTCCCCACGAGCCTTATGCGCAGCAGCGTTGCACTGCTCCGACCATTTGAAGTCACTTTTCATGATGATCCCCAGGTCTTTAACACTACTGGCTGCCTCTACGGTGAACAGCCCTTGATCACGAGCGACAGTTAGGCTCTCTGTTGCCCTTGACAACAAATGGCTTTTTTGAGCGTTTAGAGGTAAGTCCCATTTGTATGCCCAGTTCAGGACGGTGCCTATTTCCCTGCCCAAGTCCGCCCTACCCTTAGATCCAACAATCTTCACATCATCCGCAAAAATAAAGCTAGGCGATTGAAGAGTGGATGCTAGGTCAATAGTAAATAACAAGAATAGGACCGGGCCTAGGACGGATCCCTGAGGCACACCACTGGTGACGTTCACCAAACTGGAGCACCTGTCCCCCACTTTGACATAAAGCGTACTGTGGGAGAGGAAGTCCTCCAGCCACCTATATACTGGCCCACCTATACCGAAAGTCTCCATCTTGCATAGCAAAAGACGATGATTAACGGAGTCGAACGCCTTGCTAAAGTCGGGGTAGCATACCTCAACTTGCTTACCTTCGTCCAGTCGTCGAGTTACTTCATCTAAGAAGCACAGGAGATTGGTCAGGCAAGATCTATTTTTCAGGAATCCATGCTGCGCCGGGCTTAGCATGGAGTGCTGCAGTAAGTGCTGGCAGATATGGGCAGGGATGATCTTCTCGAGGACTTTACAGAGAATGCTGGTTAGGCTTACCGGCCTGTAGTTCTGCACATCCGACTTAGGCCCACTCTTATGTATTGCCACGACTGCCGCGACTTTCCAGTCCTGAGGCAGCTTTCCCTGGTCCAACGTGGATCTATACAATCTGCATACCGATTGTAACAGCCGGTCGTGGAAAATCCCCCTTTTTCCCTCGCGATTCAGTGTTTTTTCCCAACATCACTCATTTCCATACACTATTGACTTGTCTTTACGAACTGGTTGTTTTTCTGGACCAATTGTTGTTTGTTCGCGCCCAGAGCGCTATTTTGGCACATCCTTGCTCAGGACCTGCGTGACGCACGTGCTGTCTGCTCACACGCTGCTATTCGGTTTCTCGTTGTTGAGTCCTTGTGATCGTATTATTGAGGTTTGTATATTGTTTATGTCATTGTTTATTTTAATAATCTAGTATCGTAGAATATCACGGATAATCGTCTTCTGATTTCGGGATCCGTTGCGAGTTTGGCTACGCATTGCTCAAACGTTCGTAACAATACTCAATAGATCAATTTTTGAACGAGGAAAAATCACGCAAAATGCCAAGAAAAGGATCAAAGGCAGTCGAATCCGGACAGGAAGTAGTACGGAAGGTCTCTGGGGAGGTTTTGGGTACATATGATTCTTTAGTTAATGCTAGATCGCCTAGTACTCTCAGTGCTAGTTCATGTGTTATTGAAAACAATATTGATCGTAAGGATGTCGATTTATATAAGCTGAGAATACTAGAACTAGAGCAACAGTTACTTTCGGCTAGACTACAGGCGCATGAAGCAGAGAAGTGTACACAGAAACAGCGAGAGCATGAGACCAGTGACTTCGACACTTCCGATAGGTTAGAGTGCAATAAGGTAAGGAACCCCACGCCAGTCGCCGACTACAAACCACCATCGATCGATCTGCCTAGAGTGGAGTTAACGGTTTTCGACGGGCGAGCTGAGCAATACTCCAAGTTTGTCAAACAGTTCGAGACGTTCGTTGAAAACAAGGTAACCGACCCTGGGCAAAGGCTTCTTTACCTTACTCACTACTGCCGAGGCCGAGCACGAGAAGCTATCGACGGGTGCACCATGCTCGATCCAGAACAAGGCTACACAAGGGCAAGAAAGATTCTAAGGAACTTGTTTGGCCAACCTTTCAAAGTAGCCCGTAACCTAATAGAGGGCGTGATGGCAGAGGCAAAGAGAACCAAGGGCGACGTCTACACCATGGCCGACCTGGTGATCAAGATGCAGAACTGCTCAATAGCCCTCGACCATTTAGGTTACAGGGCTGACCTAGACGCCATGCACACTTTGGAAGGCATAGTCCGTCACCTCTCTCCCGAACTACAGGGTCGGTGGGCGGAAGAAGCTTAACGGATAAGCCGAAGCGACAGAGAAGCCAACTTCGAAGACCTGACTGAATACTTAGACAGGCAAACGAAGATAGCTGACAGCAGATTTGGCCGACTCATCCGGGACAGCAACCGAGCAAACAAGCCCGGTACTAGCCAAGTCCAAACCCCTGTACGGGAACATCCAAAGTACCAGCCTTGGACCAATACACATGTCATTTCACGAGATGCTACGGCGAAACCCAATTTCAGATCCTGTGGTACTAGCCATGGCCTACCAGAATGCCCCAAGTTCGGCAACGCCACAATAGACGAACGGTGGGGAATGGCGAGGATGGCAGGAGCATGTTTCATCTGTCTCAACACCACGCACCGGGCAGCAGCCTGTAGAACAAGGAATCGATGTGGTTACGAGGGCTGCACGGGCAGACACCATCGGCTGCTGCATCAGGCGAGAGTAACCATATCCGAGGCGAGTGCCAAGCCCAGCGTGATTTGTTCAACTTCACAATCTGCCAGTAAACCGGTACGTTTAGGCGTAGTGGCCGTGGGAGTAGTGACTCCGACTGGGATAGTCAAGGCGTTGGCTTTCGTTGATAGTGGATCCGACACCACTTTAGTGAAAGAGCGGTTTGCCGACAAACACCAACTGGCTAAAGGTGCGACGTCGTTAGCAGTGAGCACGGTGGGCGGAACACAGGTAATGACTGCCGGTAGATTAAGGCTGCAACTCATCTCTCTAGACACTAACGAGGAAATTGAACCAACGGAGACATTCACGTTAGCGGATCTCCCCATGCGAGCACCAAGGTCGGTGAACGCAATCTTGACTCGGTGGCCCCACCTGCAGGATGTAACCTTTGTAGACTGGGAAGATGATGAAGTGGATCTCCTCATCGGCTGCGACGTGCCAGAGGCGCATTGGGTGCTTGACCAGAGAGTGGGCGACCGCCAGGCACCTTATGCCGTACGCACGGTTCTGGGATGGATGTTATACGGTCCAGTAGGGGTACGCGGTTCCGCGAATTACTTATCCGCCGAAACGGACCGCATAGAGTATCATCTGCAACGGCTGTATGAAAAGGAGTTTCATGACATTGGAGACGAAAGACCGACGTTGTCTCAAGAGGATCACTTCGCTCTACAAACGGTGCGGCAAGGCACTAGAGGCCTCAAAAAACAGTTCGAGGTTCCCCTCCCATGGCGCACACCGGACGACCCGTGGACTGACAACAGAAATTATGTTCTCCAACGATTACTACGACTAAAAGAACGCTTCATTCGAGACCAGAATCTGTGGGAACGATACGCGGATTTGATGAAGCGAAACGAGACCCTCGGGTACGTTGAAAAGGTGCCTGTTAACACCGACAGCAGAAGGGGTATCTGGTATCTGCCTCACCATCCGGTTATCAACCCCAAGAAACCCAATAAACTGCGGGTGGTTTTCGACTGTGCGGCCAAGTTCCAGGGCAAGTCGTTAAACGATCACCTACCTTCCATTACCACGTATTCTATCACTGCACTGGGGCATTGAACGATCCCAACGAATCAGGACAAGTGGCAGGACTACTTCGTCTAAGGTCTTCTCTTTCACCCCGTAATAACCCTAAATTAATTACTTCCGGTTCGTCGGCGGCTGGTGCTTCCGAAGCCATCGCGGAGGCATCCAACGCTCACTTTTCCTCCTCTTCGGCAATAGCTCCAACTCACGCCCCTCACCGTGCACTTCCTCCGACCAACAACTTCCATACGTTACCTAACCCTGACACTCACTTCCACATGAGTGGGTTGTCATTCATCTTATTTAACTCGCGATCCATCTTAAATAAGCTTCATCACTTAAAAAATTATGTCATAACCTCCAGTCCTGACATCATCCTAATTACTGAAACCTGGCTCACCGAACACACCAGCACAAGCGAAATTATGCTTGAAGGGTACAAGGTTTTTAGGGTAAATAGGATCGACAGACGCGGAGGTGGGTGCCTTGTGTACGTACAGCACGCCCTTTCAGTAGTCCCCATCAGAAATGCCACACTCGACTCAATTCCGGATTCTCTATGGCTCACAATTCGGTTCTCAACTGTAGTCATGCACATTGGCTGTATCTATCGCCCGCCCTCATCTACTATTGCAGACTTAACTTCTTTAATTGAAGCCTTTGATTACCTTTCACTACTACCTTCCGCAGCGAAAATCATGGCCGGTGATTTTAACTGGCCTAAAATCTCCTGGAGAAACCTCACGGCACCTTCCAACTTAATAGACTTTGTGTCCCATACTCACATTGGGGGCTGGGTGCAACACGTTAAAACCCCTACTAGAAACGCCAACATACTAGATCTTATATTCACCCACAGCGTTTCCCACTCTTCGGTTTCCGTTCTGAATAAATTTCCGGGTAGCGACCATAAGATAGTGGCCGGTAACCTTTCCTTCAATCCTTATCCACCAGACTATCTGACCCCAGTCAACAATCCCGTCCGTTTAAATTGGAACCCTCTGCCCAATCTCATCCACAATCAAGGTTGGAGCAGTTTTTTTCTAACGGCTGACCCCCAACAAGCGGCTGATCACTTTTACTTTAACATGGGAAACTGCCTCCAGAAACTTAGCCCAATATCCCAAAACTCCTCCCTTAGGAAGTCCAAGCTTGCATCCCTCCAACAAAAGTACCTTAAGATGCAAAGACTTTACCTCCAAAACCACGACTTCTCTCTTTTCATAAGGCTAACGCGTCTTACTGATATTATCCGGGACTTAAAGGAAAAACAGCTCCGCAACGAAGAATCCAAAGCCCTAAGGCATCCCAACAAAGCACTGAAACTCTCACTCCTACACAAATCTAGGAATTCTGCAACGGATACTATGATCCAATATGTCGTGTTACCGAATAAAACTTTGGCCGCCTCCCCTTCTGATATCGCTGAGGCCTTCAACCATTACTTCGCCAATTCCATGGCCCTGGCCTCAGACACAGCACCCCCAAATCCTCTGGCTATTACCAGCTCTTCCTTATCTACCCTAACCTTTGAAGTAAACGTTATTTCCAGGCTCATCTCACGTTATAAAGCATCTGCGCGTCCTGGACCAGACGGGTTGCCCCCAGCTGCAATCATTAACGGTGGATCGGACCTTCCACTTTTACTACTGAACCTATTCACCTTGTCACTCAAATTTAGTTTGGTACCGTCGAACTGGAAGCGTTCAGTCATCATCCCACGACATAATAAAGGACCTGTCCACGAACTTGCTAATTACCGCCCCATCAACCATACCCCTATCATTTCCAGAATAATGGAAACGATTATCAAAGATGGCATTACCACCCATCTTCTCGCTTCTAACCTTCTTAGCGATAGGCAGCACGGGTTCCTCAAATCGCGATCATGCACCACATGTCAGTTTGACTTCCTCAACCTAGTCACTAAGGCTGTTGATAGCGGGCAGGCATTAGTAGTTGTCTACCTAGATCTGTCGAAGGCTTTCGACCGTGTTCCACACCTGCATCTTATCTCCAAATTGCGTTCATTCGGCATTGGTGACCCGCTGTTTTCTTGGCTGAAATCTTATCTTGCTCATCGTTCGCAAGTGGTCCTCGCCAACGGACATACTTCTAAACCGAAACCTGTTACAAGTGGCGTTATACAGGGAAGCGTACTGGGTCCTCTCCTATTTCTGATGTACATTAACGACGCATTGGATCTAGTACACCATGGCACGCCATTCTTGTTTGCAGACGATATAAAAATAGTTTACTCTTTCAATTCCAATGATGCTACCCATACTCTTTGCAACATTTCCGCTGACCTTGCAGCACTTGACCGCTGGTGCCACACCTGGAGGATGAGCTTTTCCACTGATAAGTGCGAGGTCCTAACCTACAAGTTCCAATTGCCCCCTGGATCCTTAACTCTTGGTGGGTCCCCAATAGCCATTCGACCTACTGTCTGCGATTTGGGCCTCAACTATTCCTGCTCCCTCAACTTTTCTGAGCACGCTGCCATCCAAGCGGCCAAGGCTAGAAGAAGTGTGGCCCTTCTCTTCCGGTCCTTTCGTCTCCGGGACAGCATCATCAGCATCTACAAATCACACATCAGGCCTTTGCTCGAATACTGCCCAATAATATTTTCTAACATGACGAAATTCGACAGAGTTGCGATTGAAAGCATACAAAGGCGTTTCACCAAACAACTACTTGGTTGGTCCACGTCTTTAAGTTATAGAGAACGATGCCAAAATCTGGATCTTGACCCACTCTGGCTCCGCCGCTTAAGAATAAACTTTGTCTTTTTGTATAACCTGCTCCATAACCGGTCTTTTTCCTTTGACCCAGTAAGCTTCTCCCGTGAAACCCCTACTCACTTCGGCACAGGCCTTTTACTGTCCCTTCTAGTATAGCTAAGTCGGCCATACGGTCACGTTTCTTCCTTCTTGTCTACTCTAAAGTCTGGAACAAGTTGCCCATCACCCTTCGGGCTTCACAAACCAAGTCCCAATTTCTGTCGGCACTCATCCCATATCTCAGCGTCACCCGTGCACTACAGTTATGTAATATATGCTTGGCAGAAGAAATAGCTTGCGAGAGGGGCCTCGACTCCTAAGACCAAACACTTCTCCGACCCTGCTCCCCTCAATTAAGGACACAATCAACGATAGACAGTTTCATCTATCTGGCTGAGTTCTCAACGTTAGACTACCTATGGCCATTTCCTCAATGAACCGAACAAATGGAAATGCCACTAATTTTAACCACTTTGCTTCCATCCAACCCCGTAGTTTCTGTCACTCTTATGCCTCGTCCTTCACTGGTTTTTATATGCCTCCATTAACCGTTGATCCGCAGCAGGGGCACACCCTGACTGCTGCTTTCTATCTGCTCTCCTCTCCCACGTAACCCCCCTTCATTCTTAGCCCTTTTTCAACTCCTGTCATGTTAATTTCCACATTTTCAAGGGTTTTGTCTGTTTGTTCCATCACTTGTAAACAGCTGATTATGCACTTGGCATGCCTCGGACGTCTCCGAAATAAACCATTATTATTCATTATTACATTATCATAACCCACAGCTGGAAACACGTCCAGACTGCAGTACCCCTTTATTTCAGGTTTGCTGTCTCCCACTATCTCAGTCGCAAAACTGGCTAACCAAGGATGCCACTTTGACTCGTACGAACAGAGACTCAAGTGGAACCTACCATAGCAATTGGGACCGAAATCAAACCATACAACAGGAATTATTCCTAATTGCTTATCAGATCGTTCAACGCTTTCAAACGCAACCAACTGGAGTTCTAGTTCACGCGCATGCCGCTACTATACAGCCACACTCGACTGATCGACCGACACATACATTGTCCTGCCAGACGAACCTTAAGCACTCGATGCCGTACGTTACCAGAAACGACGCTGAATAACACTGAAGGCAAATGTGTCAACACATACATATATGTTTTTCAGTGAAACAGCATAATAACTCTGAAGTCCATGCGGAGATTTCCCACTTCATCATCCGTTACCACTGTTTATTATTCCTACGACCCGTAGCCGGCTGGAAATTGACTCTCCACTTCCCGAAGACCTTCCAGTTGCGCTTTCTTATTTCAGAATGGTACATGTTACTGATCCTGAATCTAAACTCACCTTTTTATGGTCTGCTGTTTCTCCCATATCAACCAGCGTTCACTCTCACAAAATTGGTCTCATGCCCCCCTGCTTCAAAACTCATTCCGTTTATTGAACTCCGGTAAATCCGTCATTCAGGGTTTGCATTGTCTTCATGATCGCTATCCTCTTCGCATGCGTTGATTTTCCCGAACATACTTCTTTACAATTTTCCACCCTTTTTACTCTTGCTCAAAAATTTACTCCATCTGCATAACCTCGGTGGGCCTCCGGTTTCCTTGGCTTGCATCATTCTCGTTCGTAATGCGTCCATAGCACTGCGTTAATGATTTTTCGATATCTCCACCGCGAACCACTGCCCAGGCCGGAATCGAAACCGGTTCAAAAGTGCCGCGCGAAAAAATTATCAGAATGATCCATTCAAACTGTGGCTGGCTTTGTTTTTCCATCTTTGATACTCTCGACTTTCATATTCTGAATTTGTGAATATTCCATCTAATTGAGTAACGTGCTACACCATGATCATGCGCTACAGCGTGCATCTCGACTATGGCCGAGAAATATACCAGTATTATTACTACAGGGGCCTGATTGGACCACTCCACTGATCGATGTTTTGTGCCGTTTCAGAGTGGGTAAAGTGGCTTTGTCTGCTGACATTAGGGAAATGTTCCATCAGGTGAAGATTCCGGTAGAAGAACGAGATACTTTGCGTTTCCTGTGGTGGGAAGGGAGCGACCGGGACAACGCAGTGGTGAATTATAGGATGACCGTCCACCCCTTCGGAGCCATATCGTCACCATTTTGTGCCAACTACGCCCTCCGAGAATCCGCGAACAAACATGGCGATCTAGTACATCGGACGGTGGTAGAAAGCGTCAGCAGGAACTTCTACGTCGACGACTACCTTGGGTCATTCGACGATGTGGAATCAGCTCTAGAGCAGTTCAGGGGTCTGACGAGATTGCTGGAAGAGGGCGGCTTCCATCTAACTAAATGGATGTCGAACGCTTCGGAAGTGCTGAAGGTCATCCCGTATCACGAAAAGGCCGAAAGGGTAAGAGATTTGGACGGTTCTCCACTTCCTATCGAGCGCAATTTAGGGATACAATGGGATGCGGAAACGGACGATTTTGTTTTCGAACTGAACGTTCCCGAGCTGCCAATAACCCGTCGTGGCATACTATCTGCCTTCTCAAGTTTGTTCGACCCGCTCGGTTTCGTCTCACCATGGCTGCTACCCGGAAAGATCTTGCTGCAGCGGCTGTGCCGTAAGAAAGTTGATTGGGACCAGGCACTGGACCGAGGGGACCGGCTGGACTGGGAAGAATTTCTGAACACCTTGAAGAAATTAGGGGACATAAGAATCCCACGATGTTTGACCCCTGGTCATACGACACGGACTGGAGAACTACATGCTTTTTCCGATGCATCCGAAGTCGGTTATGGAGCTGTGGTGTACGGACGATGGTGCGCAGGAGATGGACAATATACTACGAGGATCCTGTTCGCCAAAACCCGCGTTGCTCCACTGAAGTCGGTCTCAATGCCACGCCTTGAACTCAGCGCAGCCGTGTTGGCAGTCAGGGTGGTGCAGGCTGTGAAGAGATGTTTCGATCTCTACATTTGGTCGGTGAGCTTCTGGACGGATTCAACGATAGTACTTTACTACATTAACAACGTACGGAGCCGGTTTAGTACTTTCGTTGCTAACCGGCTCACGATTATCCACGATGAATCAGCCACGCACCAGTGGAGTCATGTCAGGTCTGGCGATAATCCGGCCGACCTGTGCTCCCGAGGTGCGAACAACTTCAGGCAACTGGACACGTGGACGAGAGGGCCAAACTTCCTGCAATTGCCCAAACAGGACTGGCCCGTGTTCGAATTAAACCCCCCTACGGAAGTGGAACTGGAGATCAAAGGAGTAGTGATAGCAACCAACGTCGTCGAAGCGTCGTCCATTTTATCGCGACTGGTCAGGTTTTCTTCCTGGATGAAGACGCTTCGTTCGCTAGTTTGGTTAACCAGGTTCAAGATAAATTTACTAGTCATGAAGGGGCTACGGCCCTCAGGTCGGATACCGGTCGGCCCGATAGGTCCCGATGAGCTACAAGCGGCAGAGTACGATATTTTCAGAATGATACAACGCGAGGCTTTCGCCCGAGAACTCAAGAGGGCGGAAGAAGTGGGGCCGACCAATGAAGACATGCCATCTCCAAGAGGCGAGCTGAAGCGTTTAAACCCCAAACTCATCAACGGACTGCTGCGGGTGGATGGTAGGCTGACCAACGCCCACCTGAACTTCGACACAAAGTATCCTATACTGCTGCCTGCGAGACAACCTGTAGTAGAGCTAATGATTCAACACGTCCACGCCATGGAGGGACATGCCGGGGAAAGTCACGTGACGAGCGTCATCCGAAAGCGTCTTTGGTTGTTGAGAGGACGAGAGACTGTAAAACGCGTAATCCGACGGTGTGTGCAATGCAGGAGACGCAATGCCACAGCAGGCAAACAACTCATGGCCCCACTACCAGAATGCAGGGTGACTACGGGCTGGTGGCCGTTCAGTGACACCGGGTTGGACTATTTCGGGCCCTTGTGGATCAAGTGCTGGAAAAGATTAGAAAAGCGATACGGATGTATCATGACGTGCATGAAATCACATGCGGTACACCTAGAAGTCGCACATTCGATGACGACCGATTCGTTTCTACGGGCCTTGCAAAGATTTATCAACCGAAGAGGCGTACCGGCCGATATATACTCAGATAATGGATCGAACTTTGTGGGCGCTCAACGGGAATTGCAGCGTTGGCACAAGAACATAAACAGGGACGAACTGCAGAATCGAACCGTGGCCTACGGCATACGATGGCATTTCAACCCCCCACAGGCCAGTCACCGAGGCGGCATATGGAAACGCATGATCCGGTCCGCCAGACGGATATTGCTGTCAATCATGGAGCAGCAGCCGCCCGACGACGAGACGCTGAACACCGTCATGACTGAGGTGGAGCGAATCCTGAACAACCGCCCCCTGGTTCCAGTATTGAACGGCGACCCCACCCACCTGGCGCTCACCCCGAACGACTTATTGACGTTAAGGTCGAACGAGGGTTTCCAAGGGCCGGTAAACCTTCGTGGGAGCTACCTCCACGGGTGGAAGCAAGCGAACTATCTGGCCAAGGTCTTCTGGAGGCGATGGCTACGGGAGTACCTACCGGCTTTGCAGACTCGACAGAAGTGGCTGGCCAAAACAAGATCATTTAAAGTTGGGGACGTGGTTATGATCGCCGACGAACGCGCACATTTCAGCGCTTGGTCTTTGGGAGTAGTTACGGAAACCATCAAAAGCACTGACGAAATGATAAGAACGGTGAAGGTGAAGACAGCTAACGGAGTGCTCATTCGTGACATACGCAGTATTAACCTACTCGAGAGCGAAGACGGAGGAGCTGATAACCCTGAGGCCTAGTGAACCTTTTTCACACCAGTAATCGAGGTGGATAAAACAACACCATATATACCACACGGTCTCCGTCAAACACGTTAAGGTGCTCGCGGTCCTTTCGTTGACATTACAGAAGGTTCTTTCCGATATGTGGTGATGAGTGCGATTCCATTATACATCCCGATACATACACGCATGCACGACGCACTCTACATCCCGTAAACCCATCATACATGTGACAGTGTTCTTTGTTTGCCTTTTGTTGACGCTACCGAATGCCCTTGCATATGTGGAAGTAGCGGAGCTCAGGTCACACGTACATGCTACATTTACTCGTTTTTCTTGCCACGCGGTCTTTTTTTGACATTGCAGAAAGTCCTCCTTTGATGTGTAGTCATACCTGTGATTTCATTGTAACCCCGGCACACACACACACACGCACACACACACTCAAGCACGTACATCCAGGACCGGACGGCCCCTTACGAGGACAACGTCTGTGTGACCATTCACGCCCGCCATCGGTCATTTGGTCTTGTGGAAGATGTAGATTAGCCTCACGTCTGTGTATCCAGTGGATTAGGTGCGACCAGTAGTAGAACGTCGACGACGAGCATTAGACGCGCGCACTGACGGCAGGGCCTAGGCAGGTAGGAAGAATCAGTACCTTTATACCGAACCTTTGACTTTGCTAAGGATTGAGGAGGATTTTGGTGGGCGGTGTAACAGCCGGTCGTGGAAAATCCCCCTTTTCCCCTCGCGATTCAGTGTTTTTCCCAACATCACTCATTTCCATACACTATTGACTTGTCTTTACGAACTGGTTGTTTTTCTGGACCAATTGTTGTTTGTTCGCGCCCAGAGCGCTATTTTGGCACATCCTTGCTCAGGACCTGCGTGACGCACGTGCTGTCTGCTCACACGCTGCTATTCGGTTTCTCGTTGTTGAGTCCTTGTGATCGTATTATTGAGGTTTGTATATTGTTTATGTCATTGTTTATTTTAATAATCTAGTATCGTAGAATATCACGGATAATCGTCTTCTGATTTCGGGATCCGTTGCGAATTTGGCTACGCATTGCTCAAACGTTCGTAACACCGATGGAGCTATGATATCCGCCAACGGCTTGATGATAGCTGGATGAATGCCATCTGGGCCCGCTGACTTGTGGCTGTTTAACTCCTGTAGTACTTACACACGCATTCCTATGAGAGATCTAGCTCGTTTAACTGAGGAGGATGCACCAGAGCCAGATCTACTCGTACCCCACTATCTATCCTATATACATTACCAAAGTATTCCCCAAGGGCGTCTGCTTTGCCCTGGTCGTCAGTTCAGTTTGCACAAGACTTGGTGTGGCTAGAGCCAATCGTGTGTCCAGATAGTTGTGTTGTCGGCGCGTTTCCGTAGCTCCCAACACTGCGTGATTTCGTTTTCTGAAGGCAGAAATTTCGTGCAGTATAAGCCCGGGCAGAGTAAGGTGGAAACAATAAGTAAATTGCATCTGACCCTAAAAGCTGCTTAATATAACTCGGGGCATACTGCCACCCAACATAGGTCTACTACTTTCCTAAAAGCCTTCACGGTTGTAGTATTTATCACCTCTTCCGGGAGCTTATTCCAATAGGGTACCACTCTATTTGAGAAGTACCTTGCCCTAATTTGTAGCCTCGAATGCTTCCTTCGTAATCTAAGGCTATGCCCCTTGTACCTCTCTCGGGGATCAGAGAGAAAAGGTCTTGTCATCTTATTCCTGAGCGTCCTTTCATAACCTTGAAGGTTTCTATCAAATCCGCGCGAATGCGCCGTATTTCCATCGATAACCGGTCTGGGGCAGGAGACGCGCTGTGTAGTTAAACTCCCTTCGCCCAGCTGCCATTCTAGTGGCTAGCCCTTGCACTTTCTCCAGACTGTCGATATCTTTCTGGTAGTACGGTGCCCAGGCCTGCACGCAGTACCCCATATGTAAGTTGTGTCTGACCCTTAAAACGGCTTGACATAATTCGGGGTATACTACCACCCAACACTGGTCTACTGTTTTCTTGAAAGCCTTCACTGTTGTGGTATTTATGGCCCCATCCAGGAGCTTATTGCAATAGGGTACCTCTTTGTTCGAGAAGTAATTCACCCTAATTTGAAGCTTCGAGTGTTTATTTGTAGTCCAAGGCTATCCTCCCTTGTGCCTCTCTCTGGGGTCGGACAGAAAGGGTCTTCCCGATTTATTCCCGACGGTCCCTTCGTTACCTTGAAGGTTTCTATCAAGTCCCAGCGAACGCGCCTCCTTTTCATCGAGGACAGATCTAGGGCCAGGAGACGCTCTATGTAGCTGAACCCCCTTGCCCAGTCACCATTCTAGTGGCTAGCCCTTGCAATTTCTCCGGCCAGTCTAAATATTTCTGCTTTTACGGTGCCCAGGCCTGCAGGCAGTACCCCATGTGCGACCTAACAATGGCTCGTTATATCGGAACGAAAATCTCCGGCTCTCTACACGACACGGTGGACCTAATGCGGAAGAGTTCTCTCCTGGCCATACTGGCTGCCGCGGTGCACTGCTTCGGCGGCTTGAGGCTGTTGTCCATTATAACGCCCAAGTCGTTGACCTGAGAGACTACTTACAACAAACCCACACCATTCTGACTAGCCCCTGTATTTGTGGTCAAGCATTGACTTTTGATGAGGTTCAGTGTAAGGTCCCATTTACGCGACCAGTTTTGTACTGCTAACACATCAAGTTCCATACCTACCCCGTCTTTCTCGATGTCATCGACAAACATAAGGGTGGGTTTTGTAAGCTCATGTGTTAGGTCGTTGATATAGTTGAGGAAGAGTAGAGGGCCGAGCACCGAGCCCTGTGGCACCTTACTAGGTACACCTTCCGATTTTGAGACATGACTACCCACCTTGCCACTAAAAGTTAGCCCTGTTAAAAAAATATTTACCCCTTGCCCTGCCTTTCCAACAACTCCTATAGACTGCAATTTGACGTCCAGAAACCTGGGGTTCACAGAATCAAAAGCCTTGCTGAAGTCCAGGCAACAACAGTCGACTGTCCTTCGTCCAAGCGTTTGGTCACCTCATCCAGGAATAACAGGATATTCATCAGAAAACATCGTCCTTTCGCAAACCCATACTGAGCGCCTGATATGAGGTTGTGTTGAAATGAATGCCCAGAGATTTGTCTCCTGACTATTCGCTCCAGGCACCTACAAAGTACTGAAGTTAAGCTAACCGGCCGGTAATTTTCGGCCTTTTGCAAAAATCCGGTCTTGTATTTTTCAACCACTGTTGCCCTCCTCCAGTCTTTCGGCAGAGTTCACCGCCTAAATGACGCTTCATACTTCTTCGTCATCAGAGCCTTCAGGACCTCGACTAGAAGTTGAAAGGTGGCTGGATGGATCCCATCTGGTCATGCGGCCCTATTTCTATTCAAGGTTCGCAGCTCCGTGTACACTATCTCTTATCCTACCGTACGTCCAGGTAATGGGGGTGCCTGTGGTTCCTCCATTCTTTCCCCAGTTCAGGTCAGTTCGGTTTGCGCGGGACGGATAATGACCACGAACAATCGGGCGCCCAGAATTCCTTCGATGGTATGCACACAAGTTGGGCATCCACTGCCGCGCAATTCAGCCTTGGAGTCTCGAAGCAGGGTGCTGGTACCGGGCTGAAGTCCAAATGTCTCCGGACCTTGTGATTATCTCGTTATCTGAATGTCACCTGTGAGCTGGAAAACAGTTCTTAGAACACCCTGAAAAAATAGAAGGGAAGCGTAAAACCTCTTCGCACATCAACCGCGACAGTTATCATGCATCGTGAGCGCACGCTGAGCCCTCACGTAGCAAATGGACACTTTCAACAAGCAAAAATATCACATCGGCCCGTCTAGCAACATGCTCGTGTTCCACATCCAGAAATGGTCTCATTTCATATGCGATCCAGGGCATCCTTTATTGCCTGGATGGACCCCAGTTCCACTAACCCTTCTGGCAGCGTATTCCAGTAGTTCGCCACCCTATTGGTGAATAAGTGAAATCTAGCTAGTACCTTAGATCGAATTTTCACCCGATTCCTCCCATGAATTCTTCTTCCGGAGCCTATTGTCATGTGGAATAGACCCCCAGGTCTAAGCCCGGAGAAACCTCTTATTATCTCAAATGTCTCTACGAGATCCCCCCGTAGTCTCCTCCGTTCCACAGAGAAAAGTCTAAGGTCCCGGAGTATCTGCTCGTACGTCTTACCCTTCCGACCTTAAATCACACGCGTTTCAAGACAATGTAACTTCTCCAAACAGGTGGCATCCTCCCCATAGAAGGTTGACCATGCTTGAACAGTTTTCCAAAAGAGGTCTAACCAGACACATGTAAACTGGCAGGAAAGCCGTGGGCTGTCTACACGAAAAGGTTTATCTCAGCGTGCATTTTGCAGCCGCTGCACAACGTTTCAATCACTTAAGGTCAGAAGTCACCAAAATTCCGAGGCCCTTAATCCTGTTCACTGCCTCTGTAGTAAGTGGGCCTCTGTCGTGTACAACCATCAGGCTTGTCGCCGTCCGTGATAACAAGTGGCTTTTCTCAGTATTGAGAGGTAAGTCCAAATTCCGAGCCCAGTTCAGAATGTCAACTATGTCTCTTGTCAGCTCCTCTCTCCCCTGAGCTCCCACTAATTTCATATTTTCTGAAAAGAAGCTTGGTGACTGTGAGACTGAAGTCAAGTTATTAATAAACAGAAGAAATAGTGGTGGGCCTAGTACGGAACCATGTGGTACTCCACTGGCGACGTCCTCTAGTTTAGAGTTCTTGTCACCTACTCTCACATAAAATGTTCTGCCAATAAGGAAGTCCCTTAAACATTCCTGAACCTGCGCACTTATACCAAATGACCTCAACTTAATTAGTAGAAGCCGATGGTCTACGGAGTCAAATGCTTTACTAAAGTCAAGATAACGTACTTCTACCTTTTTAGCTCCATCCACTCTTCGAGTCACTTCGTCTAGGAAGCTCAAGATATTGGTCAAGCACGACCTGTTATTTGGAAATCCATTCTGAGCTGGGCAAAGCTTAGAATTCTCTAGTAGGTGCATGCAGATGTGCGCCCGGATGATCTTCTCTAACACTTTGCAGGTTAAGCTAATAGGCCTGCAGTTTCTTAATTCAGAGCGAGGTCCCCTCTTATGTACAGCTACGATTGCCTGATTCATCCATTCCTGTGACAAGCTTCCGTGGTCCAGGGTGGCCTCGAATAACTTGTATACTGGAAGGGTGGGGATACCAGCCAAAGGCCTAATGATGGCAGTTGGATAACACTTGGCACCGAGGACCTATGGATATCTAACCCGTCCTGGTGTTTGCGTACTATTTCCTCTGACAGGTTTATGCCTGCCGTACCCTCTGGAAAGCTAACCACTCAACAGAGCGTCCAGAATTCCTTCGATGGTGTGCACACTAGTTAGGCACCCACCACAGTGTATTTCGCCGAATCCCTGCTAGAAATAAGAAGGGAAGGTAAAACCTCACCACACATCAACTGCGAGGGACATTGTGCATCGTAAACGTTCACCGAGTTATTATGCAACAAGTGGGAACATGCATTAAAGAATTACATGAGACGGGCCCAAGTGTTCACATCTGTCCATCTAATGACACGCCCACAGCTCACTGTCGGAAATGACCTCATTCCGCTCAAGATCTAGGGCCTCCTTGAATGAATGGACGGTCCCCAGTCCTGTTACCTATTCTGGCGGTCTATTCCAGTATTTTACCACCCTATTGCTAAAGAAGTGAGATCTAACTATCATCTCAAATCGAACTTTCGCCAGACTTACGGATATCTAACCCTTCCAGATGTTTGCGCAAGATTCCCCTGAAGGGCTCAAAGCAGGTCCTTTTCACCCTGATGATGCTTCCCCGCTTCTAGTCTCTATGACGTCATCCCACCACCCAGGCCCAGACGGTATTCCACCGGCTGCTTTTGCTTTGAGAGGTCCGTGCGTCCCTATCCTTCTTTCTAGTCTATTCAGCTTACCTGTGAAATCTAGCTCGTTTCCTACTCACTGAAAAACATCGTGAATTACCCTTTTGCAACAAAAGGCTCTTTCATATTCTCAAAAGTTATCCTCCTATCAACCATAAACAGATTATCTCCCGAATCATGGAGAAGCTCATTAAAAATTATATAATGGTCCACCATTTAGCAAATACCTCAGTCAATGGGGGTCAACATGGTTTCCTGAAAAGCCTTTCGTGCTCCACTTGTCAAGTTAACTTATTCGACTCAGTCACGAAAGCTGCCGACAAAGGCACGTCAAGGATTATTATCCTCCTAGATATAAAGAAGGCATTCGACCGAGTCTGACACACCCGAATCCTATCACGGACCCGCCACCCTGTGCATTGGATTTTTATTCCTCCGACTGTCATCAACTGGTCCAGATAAGTAGATAGATCTCCAGGCCCAAACCTTTTACCAGAGGTGCCATACAAGACAGCGTTTTGGACCCTCTACTCCTCATATACATAATTGACGATTTTATTTTTCCCCCCGTGGTACTCTCCACCTCTTTGCGGAAGACATTAAAATCTGGTGTACGTCTGATTCCAGAACGCTTGGCTCAGTTATCGTAATATGCTTCAAGATCTAAAGTCTCTAAGTTCTTGGTGCACTAGTTCATCAATGAAATTTTCCGCCGAGGAAAACAGTATTCTCACCTTCAAGCGCAGTATATTCGTTATTGACGGCCAAGCGATTTCCATCAGCCCGTTGGTACGAGGTTCAGGTTTGCAGTATTCAGCCATTTTCACTTTCTCAAAACACACTGCCACTCAAATTTCGAGGGCTAGAAGGCTTATGGGCCTGCTTCATGGAACATTCCGCCTTCCGGAAAACAAATTCAATACGGCCAAGACCCACTTGAGACCCCTTTTGGAATACTGTTCCATAATCTGCTCTGACAAGCGCCAGCGGGATAAAGTGGCTATTGAAAAGGTTCGAAGACTGATAATAAGAGAGTTAATTAGCTCTTCCACTCAACTCAGTTAGGGCCAACTCTGTGAACGTTTGGAACTAGATCAGCCCTGACTTAGAGGTATAGAGCTAAACCCCACATTCTTCCATGGTGTAGCTGTAAGTAGAATCATCGAGTCAGCACCACAGTTCAGAAACTTAAGGGATTCAGAGTATTCTTTAGGACTGGGAGACAACACAGTTGCCGTTCCCACTTCCAGAATCGCTCATGTACCCAACATTTTTCTGGTCAAGTACGCTGTTTGTGGAACAAGTTACCCCATAATGCACGTTCTATGAGGCCATTTAGGAAGCTAAAGTCACACACAAGCATATATCTCACGGTACAAACTTCAACCCAAATTAGAGGCCCGAACCTAAGTGAGAAGAGAGACTCTGAGGTTGGATTGGGTTTCTAACACATTTCGAATTCCCTTGATTGAGCACCTCCTTGGCTTTTGTGCCATATCCATAGCACTCCTGTTTCCTATATCCCTCGTTACTCACCCATCGGCCTTGCTTCTCTTCTTCATCCGACCCTGTCATTTACGCTTTCGATTCACTCTTGGCAAAGTCCGGCAATAACTGTTTTGGAACATTCTCCAAAGTGCCTAATTAACTGAACTCAACCCCTAGTTGTTATGGCATTTTCCTTTTCATGTTCTAACCTTTAGCTTCTTTTTTCACGATTTCTTACAGAAAGATTTTATTTTTGCTCCGGTAATCTTACGTTCTACCCTCATCTGTTTGGCTGAATCTAGTAATCAGTACTTTTCCTTTTCCGCCAAATCCCTCACCGTTTCTTTCCATGGCAGCTGCAATGCCGTTAATTGCCTGCTTTTTGGTGTTCATCTATTCACCTCCCTTCTCTCTTTCGTCAGATCTTGCCATAGCACACTCAAGTTTGCACAGGGACAACCCGATCCGCAGTTAAAAATCAGGTCTAGAGCTCCCGTAAAACAAAACCTATTCGTTGGACGCTACTCGGCGTCGACTCCCTAACATGCCCGAGGCTTGTGGTCTTAAAGTAGTTCCTCGCCATCAAGTTCTTGATTATACAACGCTTTATTGTTCTACACAACACTCACCGGCACCCGATCAAGAAGTTGTTTCGTCGTGAACTACAATCGAATTTCAGCCACTCATTACTCCCTTTTATTTGTCAATTTTCGGTGCGCTTAATCCTAAGATCTGTACAGTTCATCAGTTTTTACCTTTAGCGTACTACTTTAGACCAAAACTCATTGATATATCTGCGCCAATCACCCATTGCTACAGAACTAGCCAGCCGTCTGCCTCTGCGAAGCCAGCGGTGATACTTTCTCACTAACGCTTTCATACCCGCAAAGTTGCCCTGCATATCATAATCGGTAACGCAGTCACCAGGTAGCTCACGTATGTATCGGAACATGTCCGACCACGTTACTGGAAGGGGCTAGCAGTTAGGTGTTGGCCCCAGGAATGCTGCGATTGTTCCAGTGCCCGTTCCATCCCACGTCCTTTTCTTTCACAGCTTACGGCCACATAACCCCCGAAATTTATGGCATCTAGTCAGTAACGGTCTCAAAATAAAAGGGAACGGCTTTCCCTAACGGTCTCTGATCCAACTGGTCAAGTGTAAAGAAATGCGGGTCAGGAAGAAATGGGAAGTACATCCTACGGCGTAAACTGGCTCCACCGCTCCTCTGTAAAAGAAACAAGAAGCACACTTCTGGTTTGGAAAGCCTTGGGCCCATACTCCCTGCTTCCTTCATTACCCGAGGGATTTCTGATAGTAGCCTGGACCAGACGTTGCATGCGGGAAACCCCAAGCCTTTGAGGCAGCCCTTAGCCCTTTTGTCTGAACCAGCGCTGGGTGACAGTTCGTCTTTCTGGCTCTCTAAGCTTGCTTGCCGGCCACATCTTCCTCAGCTTCAACCCTTTTGGGTTCCCCACGAGAACCTCAACCAGCTTGCCAATGCCTAATGCAGTATTGAGTACACTTTCTGGATAGTTGTACTACGCGGCTTCTGCTCTGTCGACACCCCGGCAGTGATTCATCCAAATTTCACAGCTATGGGCCCAACCCCGCCTGTATTGGTTGTTGGAAAGAGGAAAGCTATCATGGCTTTCTTATAATTTACCATTGACAGGTTCCCTTTCTCTATATTTTACTCGAGCCCACTCACCAATAAAGTTGTCCAAAGTCAGCGGCAGTCCAGCTGCTGACGTGGTGGCTCTACTACACAACCCAAAGATGCTCACTAACACAAGCTTCCTTAGCAAACTGCTTTTCTTTTAGTGTTGGGTGCTCGCCTAGATTTAATTCTCCTGTCCCGAGATATAGCTCAGCAGCCTCATCGTCTTTTTTCTTGCATCATTCCGTAAACTTGAGACTATTTAAGCAAATTACCTTTCTTCAATAACCGATGCTCCCCGATCTGCGTATGTGTTTATAGTGCGTTAGGACTCCATTTCACCTGGCTTCCCTATACTGTTGATTTCCCATGACCCCCACGGAAAACCAGCACTTCTGCTCCCACATAAAAAGGCCTCGCCTTGCCTCAGAGTATCTTCTCTAGTTTTCACCATTTTTGCCATCTTTACTCACAGCTGATACAAAGGCCAGACTGCTGTCTTCCTTTTTATTTCCTCTTTCAGATCCTTTCCGATCCTACCCTCTTTAATTCTTGGTCCCTAAATGAGCCCCTTTTTCTTAATCCACTTACCGGCTCAACTATTTTTCACTCCAGCTGAACCTGCATCTTATATATCCCTATGACTTCATCATCACCCAACTACCCTGCAAAAATACCACCGTCTCCGCCCGATAAACCCCACAGATCTGCCCACTGGCAGTCAGGTAACAAAACTATAACTACGATTTCTGATAAAAAGTTCATCAGTCCCCTTAGATGAAATATTCCCCAGACTGCCGCATTCCTGGTCTCCTTCAGAACGTGCTCGTTATCTGGGTGGCTATCAGCCAACTGGGCCTGCCGGCATAAGGAGTAAACGACATGATCGGTAGTACTGACAATGGTCCAAACCTATACTCACGCCTGTTGGCTCTACACGGGATACCTTGTACGGCTAGTCAGTTACCACAATCCTATAACCAGGGCTGCAACCCATCATGATAGTCCCACCGGACCGCAGGTTGGAGTCCTGATGCCAATCGTCACCCGACACCGCCTCAAAGTCTACTTCCAGTACTTTAGACAAAAAGTTCAATTAATTCTCCGTTGCAGCACCGAAAACAATGGCCGGAGTCTATCCGTCACCGTGGCACTCCCAACCTACTTTCCACATTTCGTCAACCTAACTCCTTTTTGCCTGCTACCCTCATCTTTCGCCACATTCGGTCAATGGCCTCCTTTGCCATCATGAAACAAGATACCACCCACCTGTAGTCAATAAGAACTAGATCATCCATTCTTTTATCACTTACACAGACAAGATTATCGGTACGCTCTTATAACTTTTGCTGTCGATTCGGGTCTGGCCTACTCCCAGTCACCGCTGTTTTCCTCCCCCCTCATCGTCGCTGCACATTTGCCTGGTAGCACCTGCAGCTTCTTGCCTCCGATAAACTGCTTCTTCAACGGCTCCCCGTTGAAATTCTCTGTTCTGCCTTCATTCCCCGTCCATGCTCTTCAGCAGCACACTGCATCTCTGGTGACGTTTTTGCCTTCATGTGAACTCCCATATGGTACTGAGAGCACCCATACAAAAAGGGTCAATCGGTTTATCACATCCGGCTCACTGGCATTCACATCACAAGAAATATACGATTATTGGTAATATTGTTGTTACTATTGTTATTATTTCCAAGCAGGATGAAACTCTTACAAGTTTCGGGGCAAGAGTCGCACGTTTCACTAACAATACAATAAGGCTGTACTGTATTTGGATGAGGCAAAAAGGTAGCGGTTTAGGCAGCAAGTACTACTCAATTTCTATTTTAGGCCCGTGAGGTTGTGAAGAATTGGCCAGAGGTAAAACTCCGGATAAGAGCATCAATAAAGAAAGAGCAAGGTGCAGATCATGCCAGGACAACGCGATGATTGACGAAAGCTTACGTGGGTTTAACGGGCGGAACAAGCAGGCGAACTTGAGAAACTCGCTTTTATTGCCTAAAGGAGTAGACGGAGCCCACAAGAATTGGTGATCCAGCTGGAGGCGGACACCACAACATGAACAGAAAGGTCGGGCAAAAATAACGCTCCACGTACGTAAACAGGGAGTCCATAATTAGCTGTGGCAGGTTCGTTGGTAGAAGGTGGTCCCGTGCCAGTCTACAAAATGTGACGTACAATTGCTTAGAATGAAAAAGAGGTGCCAAAGGAAAATCGGGGGGAAAGCAAAGAAAAATCAAGACTCAGAAAGAAAAGCGTAAATGCCTTGCCTCGACATCCAAAGGAATGATATCGTAAAACCGAAGGGACAGCTTCCCTAAAAAATAACCAGTCGCAACGGAAAACAAGACCAGCGTGGGGTTCTCAGTGTACAATCAGTGATGTAAGCGGCGTATATAATGGTTTACCTACACCGGCGTCGTTTGGACCAGTCACTGAGCCAGAGGAAAGCGGTTTAGAAACCCAATGGAAGAACCGTTGCGGAGCCTAAGGAACGTTTGAAAATAAGTCAGATAAGTTGTTCATGGACCCCCTTTTTTAGCTACGTAATTCCAAGCCGCAGTTGAAGCCGAATACACCTCGTGTCTTGATTCGAATTTTTTCAACCTCGCTATTCGTTTCTTAGTCCATATAGACTCCTGTTATTACCTCATCTGTCCTGGAATTGTTTTTCTCTCACTCTACAACATAACTTCCCTCGGATGCGTGCCGTTCGCTTTCTACGAACCGCTGTCCGTCAAATCGCCAGCCATTCTGCGGCCCGCAAACATTCCATACGTAAGACCTAGTCTTCCTTTTAGTCGACACAGAGGATTTGGTGTTGCCCGGTGCATTAGCATATGCACATGCTGCTCGCCAATTGGCCCAGTATTGGCGTGACTATCCCGCCAGCTACCGCTCGCTTGCCCTTCTAAAGCACCGAGTAGGATATCTTTATTACTGAGGTGTGAATAACTGAAAGCGACTCCTCATTATCAGTCGGACTTTTCGCCCATCGACCACCTCACAAATCCTCACTGAATGGTGGTTATCGGTAATCACCGTGGTTCAACCAGAAAACAGCTAAGGACTCCTCACGATACCAGGACACACCGAAGCATCGAAACATTGGGTTGTTGCAGCAAAGCTTGGTTTCCGATCCGAGCCTCTGGAAGTACAGGCAAAAGGGTTGCGGCCCCGGATATGAAGACGGTTGGGTGGGGTTTGGTTTCGCGGAGGAATCCGCAGGTCGTACGGTTACGGAGTCAGGCGATTCAGTGGCCTCCACACGTGATACTACCAAAGGTAACAAGCTTTCAAGTGGTATACAGCCAAATTCGCACAAATCCCGAGATTGGAACAACAATGGTTCGGGGCTTCTACGATATTGAACCATTAAAAGAACAACCTCGTTAAATATATACAAACCTCAAACATATGACCAAAATGACGCGGAACGACAGCCGACTCCGCGGTGTGAAACAGATGAGCACGTGATTCGCGCAGATCGATCCAAGGATATGAAGTAGTCGCGAGCTGAGCGCGAATAAACAAAATTCAGTTTAAAACACAGGAAGTGGTGCGAAACACACAAGTAGCTTATATAGTTGAGTATTTTCATGAAATCAGGGTAAGATAGTGCTCCAGAAGGAATTTCCACAACCCGTCGTTACACCACCCACAAAAATCCGTCCGCTCCAGTTAAAGGTTTGGGTAAGGGGTATTGGTCCTTCCTATATACTTAAACCCTGCAGTCAGTGAACGTGACTCCGGCCGCTTGCACCTGTAATCCATTCACTTAAGTGCACAATCACACGCAACCCGGCGTCGAAGTCGGCTAGTTGTTCCTCCGCAGTGAAAGGTGATACTCTTCTCCGTCCACCGTTATTCGTCAACATTATCGGTAGGGGCCACTGAGTATCCACGCATACCAATAGCAAACGTATGAAAAGGTTCTGAACCAGTCCCTGGCCTTCGAGCAAACAACCTCTTAATTACAAGTTAGCATATTTGAGTAGGCATGTGTGTAAACTTTAATACTCACCATATATAAAATTTTCCCCATAAAACGTCGATAATAGGACGGGAGCTCGTGAAACTACGTCATGCTTTAGTGGAAGTGTGCCGCTAACTGCTGTTAGTGCTCATGTGTGACAAAAGGGGTGCTTCCATAAAAGATAACAACAACTACCGCGGGTTTAATCGTTTTTATTATTGCCAAACAATGATTTGGAACTCCGGACACCGTGACATCCCACCGGTAATTTGCAAAAACACTTATCATTTACAGAGTGTACTCGTTGGCCAGTGTGGTCACGTGTGTAAGGCTTGCAGAGAACTTTCGCTCTGAATGGGCCTGCCATCGTAACCTGCCTGCGTAGTTCTTGGTTTGAATCCTCCAGTCGGAAGGCTATCGGAGGGCCGAGTCGGTGGCACCTAGTGGTCCATCTTCGCCCTCAAGGATACCGGGCTACACACATCATTTAGCGGTCTCAACCTTCACCGCCCCCGCCAGCCAGTCGGAATCTGTAACGATTCCTTCCACAACACCCAAGGGCCATATACTTAAGTAGGCCCGCTGGTCGGGTATTCTCGCCGCATCACCAACTTTCAAGTTTCCTTCCTTGGTAAGCCGTCTTCCCCGGGTTCGTAGGCTCGGTAGGTACCCACGCGGCAGTCGCTTCCCAAATGCCCTGGCCGGACAATTTGCTTATTTCCGCCTGCGTAAGTAGCCACCTCGGAGACTCAACGACCCTTGAAATCCAACATGCGACCTCAACGCTAGCAGATCATTTACGGTAAGCAATAAATGAGCGGGGTCGCTGGAGAAGACAAAAATCACGGGACGATTATTCAAGATTCTCACTGCCTCCGTCATCACGGTTTTCAGTGTCTCATCGTCCGGTGGTTGTTGTTCGATTAGGGGCAATAGTATTCTTTTAGCAAACTCGATTCAACGCACATACACTCCACCACTGTAGCTAGATTGTGATGGGATGAAGTGCTGTCGGAGGGCGCACTTCATCGTTGGATCTTGTAGTTAGCCCCTTTACATACTTAGGTTCGAGTGTGGCAATTCTCGTTGGGCACTCAAAAAGTTTGACCCGTTGCCTGAGTAGATGTCCGGCGGCACACCCATTATCTTTATGCAGCATTGCAGGGATCATTGGAAAGGGTCAGTAGTTGTCCAGTGCGCGACTTCTAAGTGTACCACTGGAGACTTCACGCAAGCCGTAATGAACCAGTATGTCTTTTCCATCGTCTTCCCTAATCTGACCCACAAATATCCGAAATAGTTAAGTCTAGTATAACTAAGTGGCCTCCATCTTGGGGTCACCCTGCACCACGGTAGTGGAGCGATATGCTGCCGGCCAGCGGCCGCCTCACGTCTTCTACGACGCACGCGGAGTCGAATTGCACATTTATCTCAATATCCAAAGCGGCTTCTGGATAACGCCTGTCACGTGAGTTTCTCCGGCCTTTGCCCCTATATCTTTTGTGTGTTGACTTAGTAGGTCCACTAGGAGTTGCCATGCAGGCAGTGTGGTGGGATGTCTCGCGCTGAAGCTTAAGTGAGAATTTGTCAGCCTACCAACCACTCTTAGCAGTCCGCCGATAAGGTCTAGATTAGGGGTTTTCGAACTGTTCTTTGAGACTAGTGTCCCTCGTTGGTTGATGCTGGCTGTCCAGGGTTCCGACTCCTCTGGGTGAGCCCCTCGGCTTGTATCGCACATTAGCGATAGATTCCTTGGCTAAACCACGTTGCACTGTGTGCTATTATCGATACGGTTTTCACTAAGGTGCCCAGGGTAATAGCTCACAAAACAGTTTCTCAGGATATACCTGTAATCCAAAATTAATAGGATTTTTTCCAAGCAATAAAATCTGAGGCTACAAACTGACGCACTGGTCCTCTTCTGTAAGGATCCTTCGTCATACCATGCATAAACTGACTACCAGTCGCCTTACTCGCCGAGCGGCTAGCCCCATTCAACCTAGAGGCCCCGAACACCCCCGACTTCCTACCTCCTCGGTACTTTGTTCAGCACCACCAGTCAATACATATAGTGAAGCCAGCACCAAAAGTAATGCGTTTCATCAGAACTTATTGGCCTTTGAAAGGTGGTTAGTTTCTTCGGATGATCCCCCTACCATGTTGCTGCCAGTTGCATATATAGTTGACCTCTCAAAGCATCCGGACACTGAAAGTCTACTACCTCCTAGTAGCTATATGGAGTCAGTTGCTTTCAAAGGCCACCGAAGGATTAAAAAAAATCAAAAAATGCCGCTGTTTTGACTGTCCCATGCCGTTTGTTCCTTCCCTCGATTAAAAATCATTGCTTATAGCCTGCGGGAGGAAGACGTTGCCATGGTTTTTGTTAGAAGGAGTGAGTCCATCGCAAAATGCACTTCATTAAAAATATAAAAAAAAGTTTTCTGACAAGGCCCTTCTGAAGGGGGAGATTCTTAGATTGATAGCCGGCGACCGGCTGTTGCCACCGCCCTCCGATTCCGCGCAAACCATTCTGAGTGAACAATCCCCACCGTCAGTGACTCATCACCGCCCCAGATGACCGCAGAGCCAGCGTAAAATGTAGACCTAAATCCGCCCTGTTCGCTTCCAACACCACAACATTCACCTAAACGGCTCCATGTTGCACATCAGTCTCCACCGTTGTCCGCCCATGTGCGGGTAATAAGGCCCTCCTTCCCAGTCAGCAACCATTCGCGTCCTGGTCGGCCTGCCAAACCGGCCAACAAGTTGCCAGGTCCCCACGCTCCACCAAGCACCATTCAACCAGCAACAACTTCGCCCCCTAGGGTTTCAGTCACAACTTCGTCCCCTTCACCTGTCTCTCCCAGCGGCCAAGGTCTCCCTCACACTGAAATCACCAGGCTCCCAGCGCTAATCGACAACCGTCCCACAATCTCTCGCCCCGCGTTGAAAGAGCCTATTACCCATCCACGTCTTCCAGCACGAGCATGACTACGGGATAGCGTTGAACGCCCTGGCACTAGCCCACCAGCGCATTCATTCCCTCCTTCGAAGGTTCGCGTACCTCACTACCAAATGCCACATATCCTCTACAGGTGCAATACCAAATCACTAATTTTTTCCCAAGTGTACCGCTTCCAAATTCAGCTCCACCATACCCGACTCACTAGCACGAGTCACCAGAGCAGTTTACAACCGGTACCACAATATGTGAACGGCAGCCGATTTTTTTCTATCCCATAGCATGCCCCATATTACCCCTCCCCAAATTCATCCTCCTTTGCCCCCTCACCACCCACTACTGGCTTGTTCTGCCCTGGTCCCATTCCACACCATGTAAACTGACCGTTCATTCTAGGGCCTCCTTCAGCATCAGCCCTTTTGCTGCCACTCCGACGCTTTAAAATCATTTTGTAAGGCCCTGTGAGATGCCTGCAGCTTTAACCAATTCCTCGCATGACATTGTATCCGCCTCACACCAATCCCACATCCTGCCATTCGTCACCCTCCTCACAAGGCAGCTATCAAAACCAAGGCTGCCCCGTGACTACTGCCCCCCTCTTTTGCCTATTATGGCAAGCTCTCTCACACACAAAACCAATTCACTAAGTTTAATGGTAACTTATGCTAACCCTGACGTTATTTAGGTGACTGAAACTTGGCTGTCTGAGCAGACCTCTACCAGTTGCGGTAGCATCCCGGACTGTCAAGCCTTCCCTAGTCCGAGGCTTTTACGAGGAGGCAATGGGTGCCTAGACTACGTCCTCTAAACCCCATCCAGCTCCTGACCAGTTCGTGGACTCTGTATGGCCGTCCTCGGATTGGGATAAAGGTAGCTACCAGCTTTGTTACACATATCACCCGACTGGCACTGGCCCACGCAGTATGAACGCAGTCACCGGCGCCCCTACCCATCCTACTGACCACTACTCCAGCTACAAAATGATTGCAGGGGATTTAACTTTCCCACAGGTCTGCCGGTAGACATACCCCGACCCTCCTCACTTAGGAAACTTCATCTCCTGTATACGCATAGGTCTATGGAGCAAATTTAATAAATCCCGCTCAAGGAGCAACAACACCCTCGACCTAGTTTTGACTCTTGGTATCAATACAGCTTAAACTCAGGTACTACGTCGTTTCCCCGGTAGGGCCGAATCAACCTCGGCGCCCTCCACATGGTCCAGAATTACGAACCGGGGTCTAATTCCTTCATTCATCCGTCCGTCAAACTGGGATACCTTTTTCTGGTTGTTGACGCCCCATTATCCGAAGACTATATACCATCCTTCTTGAGTGTTTGTCCAAGCTGGCCCCTACAAATACCAGCCGTCTCCGACCCTCACCCAGAAAATCGAAAATAGAGCTCAAGATCATAGCTATGAGGAGCAGTTATTCCAAATCCAGTTCTTTCTGTATATTCGCCGGCCTGAAGTAATTGCAGGAGGAGTTTGACCGCTCTAAGGAAAGACAGCTCATCCGTCAAGAAAGTACCGCCCTCTACCACCCACGAAAGTCCAGACGCCTGTCAAGGTTTGAAAACTCACGATCTGGGCGTTGCTCACGCGTTAGCCCCAAAGTTTAGGTCTGCGATTCTAAGCCTGCTAACTCACCTGAAACTGTATCAGAAGCATGCAACGCTCATTATGAGTCCTCCCTTTTACCACGCTGTAGCCTCCCCGGCCCTCCTTTGCCACTGTTAACTGAAGCCTTCCTGTCTAGCATCCGGTTTGACTCTGAAATTATCCACAAGACAGCCTTGGGTAAGCCATCTTTCCGACCCCGCCCTGATGGGCCTCCTCTGCTCTGTTTTGTTTTAGAGGGCCCGACCTCGCTCTTCTCATTCTGGACCTATACACGCTATCTATGAACAGTAGCCTGGTGTCACAGAGGTGGTAGACCTCCGGCATTACCCCCGTTTTAAGAATGGGTCTCCACATGATCCTGACAACTACCGCCCTATCAACCACACTGCTGTTATGAGTAAGGTGATGGGACTGATAGTCAAAGGGCGAATTATCGATTATCCACCAAGCGACAATTTATTGAACCCCTCCCAAAAAGGCTTCGCTAAAACCCAACCGTGCAACACCCGTCAGTTTTAACATCTTACTACCGTTACCACTGCAATGGACAGGAAAGCGATCATTATCTTACTTCTGGTCCCACATACACACCCACTATCCAAAATTCGCTCTTTTGTTATTACCGAACCCTTTCTTTCCTGGATATCTTGTTGTCTATCTTCGCCCTCCCACACAGCTTTGACGAAAGATCACCTGTCGTCATCCAGGTCCATAACAAGTAGAGTGATTCAAGAAAGTGCCTTAAGCCCCCTGATTTTCCTCATGTGCGTAAACGACGTCTTTGCCGCAGTCCACCAGGGCATACCGTATCTGTTTGCTGACGATGTTAGGACGGTGTTTACATTTGGCCCATGCAACCTGTCAGGCACACTAGCAAACATTTATGATGATATAGCCTCCCTCGACCACCGATGTCACATGTGGAATATGCAGTTTCCGGTCCCCAAAAGTTCACTACTTACCCATAAACATACGAAAAGCCCAGAATCCATCCTGATCGGTGGTCCCCCAATCCCCATTCCTCCCTGAGTAAGAGGCCTTGGCCAACACTACTCGTCTAATTATAGCTTCTCCGAGCAGGCATCCTATCAAAACTTAGGAAAAAACGGCCCACTACTCTCATCTTTCGCTGGTTTGAGCTGAGAGACAGCCGTCTCACAGTATACTTCTCCCATGCTAGACCACTTCTCGAAGGCTGCCCTCTCATTGGCTCTATTATGACAGAAACCAACTCCGCTGCAAATGAAAACCCTCAACTCCCCTTTACCGAGAGACTGATTGGACTAGACTCACTTATATCCTATCGTGAAAGGTTTAACCAACTCGAACTTGAGCCAATTTGGCTGCAACGCCTGAAGCTCAAAGACTTCCTGTCATATAAACTTGTGCACGAGCAAGTTTTTTCCACCGTTTGTCCACACTTTACCGTCCCTAGTGTAAACCCGCTGAGGAACCGCACTAAACTTTTACCTGTATCGCCACCGCACCTAACAGTCGGGTCTAGTGTTCTCCTCATCCCTTGTAGTAGGGTATGGAATAAACTCTTAGATGAGGTACGCATTCTGCCCAATCTTCCTTTTTAAGCGGGAGTGAAAAGTGTGCCTCGATGTTCCTAATGCTATCAGCCTGACAAGTGAACGTATTTCCATAGACCACGCGTTTGAAAGGAGCATCAAATTATAGTGCTCCCGTGACACCTCTACCAGGCCAACCAACATGTTCTCACTAGATCACTCATTCCACTATTTCTGCGACCCTATTTATAGCTGGTCATTGTCTTTCTTGTCTTAGCCAAAAAGCGAATGAAATTCCGTATTTTGATCTCATCACTGAAGTATCATCAAGCTTCATTACAAGCTAACCTGAGATATCCCTTTCAGTACATCTAGCGATGATCCTTGACCATTCCCCGAACAGTTCACTATACAACCCTCCACTACCGAATCAATCGGATCCAGATATCCCGCAATCATCTATACCAGGCTCTGTAAAGGCTAATTAAATCGCTGGCATCTTTGTGCGCATAAAAACAATCTGAAGTGCACCGGACAAACCCCCCGATAACAATGGCGCTGACCAGGACATGCGATTTTTGCATCCCGAAGCCTAAGGCTTTTGAGACAAGACTAGGTAACTGATAAAGCAAATATCCTGTTTATCCATCTTAGTCTAATTTGAGGAACTCGGTGTGCGAAGCAGAGACTCAGCTGTTCAGTCCCACTATCTAGGATCGCAATGCAGTTTTGATATTTCACGGCAAAACATCTCCCCATTGACGAGCCAACACAGCGATATATCGCATACTCAGGTCTAGCATCTTAGCTATTAGAGCCCATGCACATCGGTGTCCGGCCAAATCCAACTGAATGTTCTTTAACTGACTCACCACTTACAGCCCGTTTTCTTTTTCAGTTTTACCACGTTGTTGGCTCTGCAAGCAAATCTTCATCTCTGTGCGAACAGGAGTTTTGACCATTGTAAATTCCGCCGGATAATCCCAGGCAATGGTGGACCCCACCCGTAGTTGCATTTTGTGTCCCAAGCCAACCTCCTTGTTGTTTTTGAACTCGCAGATATTGCGAGTGTTTCCACGGTACATCTATGAACATTCCTGGCTGTGGTCGTCTCCCGGCACAGATGTGACCATTAGTGAGACGACGTTAACAACAAAAAGTAAGCGGTTGGCGTAAAAACGCAAGGAAGTATTACCCTACTGTTTATTTTGCCAAGCTAACCGGCCTTGTCACTTGCAACCCAAGTCAACGGGCTGCAGCTTTGCTACGGAATGACTGGTGTGGCTGGCCTATTTCCAGCTCGGCTTGCCACAAGCCGCCCACTTTTTGGCCGGAGTGTGGGAGCTGTGGTTGCCAACCAAAAGCAGCTCCGCCTTCGCTAACTCCCGGACATCTGACTATGATCAAACCAAACCAAACGTCTGAAAAAGTGTGGATCACTCTTGGAGCTCTACATGCTGGGTGCCTTTAGATGTGTATCTGTTGCAGCCCACAATACCGCTTACCATGAGCACTGAAGTTGGACCGTAGGGGTTTGCTTCCTTGGTAAATATTCCGCCCCAGCCTATTCCCAACTCCCACAGTTTCCGAGCCAATCCTCACGCTGGTATAGTCCTGCTTCGCAGGGTTACTTTACTTGCATTCAGGTACTGTCTTAGAGTGCCAGCGCCATCAAATCTGAGCAATGTCGAATCCACGCCTACGTTTCTATGCATGAGACCAATTCTCTCTAATCCTCCATCTCCAATATCCTTGAGAGTTTCTTCCAAAATCTCACCCTGATGTTCCTCAGACTTTGCCCAGTATAGGAAAACCACTAAACCAGAGAAGAGTTAGTAGCAAATATAGTACTACGCACGCAGGGTACCGGTCCCACTCATGAGCAAACCATTCTTTCAAACTTATCTTACAGCCTAGGTGCTGGCCTCTACTTTCGTAAGCAAGCAGTATTGGGGGTTAACATACCTAACTTCTCACTATTGTAAGGCCCCGGGTCTTTTAGTATCTAAACTCGGACACTCCAACGCACAAACCATCCTCATTTTTGAATACTTGCACGGTTGTCTACCAGGAGTAAGTGAACTTGCCACCAAGTAGCAATGGAGCTCAACCCCATAAAGCCTACACTATTCAAACTTATGAATTCAAACCCAGATCAGAATGCGGCAGAAGTACCACTGACCGTCTAAAGAAAACTTTATCCTTGTCCCACTTATAGAAACCCTACCACATCAATAACTGCCGTCAAATATTATTATAAACCACAACTGAAACCACTTCTAGACTGTGGATCCCATCTATTTCAGGCCTCCATACCCCGTCGTCGCTCACTTTCTCATTGTCCACATTCGATGATCAGGGATGAATCTGGCTCTTACCGGCTGAGGCATAACCAAGCCCCCCAAAGCTACGGAGAATGCAGTTGCCACCCTGCATAAAACACTCACAGTCGGCTCTGAGTAGATCAATTAGCCTCTCCTAGCTCAACACCTCTCTCACAGACACCAGTTATGGTGCCCATTCAATTGACGGTTCTCGCGCAACCTGCCACTACACCAGCCACTATCATTTGTCGGTTTCATCCGTCATACCTCGCTACGTCCGGCTGGTCTACCGACACATCCCTTACCCCGCCAGATGACCCATACCAGTGGGATGATGCACATGACAAATGTCAGTCGCTTCTCGGTTATTACTGTATCCTATATGGGACAACCAGATGTAACCACTGTAATATTCAACACAGGAGCTTACTAGTCCTAAAATTCCAATATCCCATCCGAATGCGGGCCCACTTTTACTTCCCATACGTGGTTCCCAATGATGAATCCGAATAACACTAAAATCCAATGAGTCAACATATATGTCAGCCTATCAGTATAATAAGACTGGAGACTACGCAGAGATTTTCCATTCTGGCATCTGTTGCAAGGCTTCATTCTCTCTCCGATCTATATCCTGTCTGAATTTGACTCTCCACTGACCCAGGATCCTCCACTTGCGCTTTCTCTTGCCTGCGTGATATGGGTTACTGATCCCGGAACTAAACTCACACTTCTTGTGTGATTGCCCTTGTTTTTGTATTCACCAGTGTTCTCAAGAGCACTTCCATGCAATTTGTTTCATGTTTCCTCTTTTTCTCTATTGCTACATTTATTGACGTCCTGTATATCAGTCATTCACCGCACGCATCCTTTTGATGTGTAAAGCATCTTTAGCACTAAATATTATAGCTATATTCAGTATGCCCACGGGACACCATCGCCTACCTCGAAGTCGAAACCGGTTTGCATTTGACTCGCAAACCGCTATTAGTTTGATCCATTCAAACGGTAGCCAACTATATCGTTATATTATCAAAATTTTCGACTCACTCCTAAAGTTCATGTATAATTTATTGTATTGAGTAGCGTTGTATTTATGATCACGCGCCCGCGCGTGTCTCTCAATCTCGTCCGAGGATTATACCATTAGTACTGTTATTGTTTTGAGAAGATAATATTCTGCGGATCGTGACTCGTCAGCGGCTAGTGAACTTAAACCCTCTCCGCAGAACGGACGGAGACCCTTCATGGCTAGTAAATGCTACTAAAACCTGGTCAGCAGTACTACCGGGCGGACAGTCTTTTTCCAAGAGGGGAATCCAGTCAACCATGACGGAGCGGATGTCGGTTCGGCGGCGACTACGGACATTATGGTGCTTTCGATTTCTATTTTGAATTTGAGGGGTGTTTTCAGTTCGTAAACGGGCCAGCCCTGTTCAAACGTGCACAGGAATTTCGGTTCTCCCGTCCACGTATTTAGCCCCCGGGAATTGGTCACACCCCAAGAAAATGAGTCCGTTGGGCAGTAGGAGGGTTTACCATGCTATCACTGACCTACAGTATTTTCGTCGTGCATGATGGTGAGTCTGTTAGCTACGAGCTTGCTGAGGTGGCTCTTGGAGTTATTGATGAAGTGTAGCACAATCTTTGAGTCCTTTTTAGACCTGGCTGACCAGCTACTGGAGTTGAAGCACCTCTTCATTGCTTGTAGAGCCTTAACAGCCAATACGGCTGCACTTAGTTCGGGGAGCGGTATAGAGATCGACTTTAAGGGGTGACACTGAACCTGGCCCACGGGATCCTTAGGGAGTAGCGTCCATCGCCCAGGCACCAAAGACCTTACAGTACGACCCCGTGGCTATCTTCAGCTGCTTCAAAAAATGTGTGCAAACCTCCCATTTGGTTTGTACTACCAGAAGGCTAACAACGAGGAATCCTTATGTTTCTCAGTTTCTTCAGCGTGGCAATGAAATTCTCCCGGTCTAGTCCGTATTCTGAGTCAAACGGCTGGTCCCAGCCGACTTTTTTCTGACAGCTCCGCTGCGGTAGAGCCTTTGTGGGCAGCAACCTCGGGGGAACAAAACCGAGTGGATCAAACAGACTGGAGATAGCAGGTAGCATTTCCCGGCTCGTAACGGGCTGGTGGGGAAAGTTCAAATCGAAGATGAGTTTGTCCCTTTCAGCATCGACCAAAACGTGCGAGCCTTCATCAGGTTGAAGTCTGTCCAACGGGTGGCCAACCAATCCGACGAACAATTAACTCCACGCCTCCTTGATAGGGCCTCGGAACCTCAAAGTTGTTTAGGAACTTCAATCGAAACAATACTGCTCCTCAAATACTACGGTGTTATTTGCGAGTTAAAGTATAAGTGTATATATAATTATACCTTCGACAGTGAGCCTTAGTTATTATCCAGCAAAAGGGTAGTACAAATCAGGAAAAAGCCATACAAAGGGAAAAGTGACCGGGAAGAATAGCTAGAAGGTACCAGTCCTGTAGTCCAAGCAAGCAGAATAAGTTCTACACGCTAATTTAGGCCCAACAAAAAATGTCCTTGGTGGGGAGCCAAAAAGATCAACGTAAACGAGACAAATGTCTACGGCCCGTCGGAGTGAGCGAGAAAATGAAGCCTAACTGCGATAAAACGAACTGCTTTGGGTCGCTGTAAATCGGTACCAAACTGAATGTCCACGAAGTTACCTCATCAAGAAAGCAAAACCAAGAATGAGAGTGTGAATACCTCGATGGTAGAAAGAATGACGACCACAAAAGCAGTATGAGCCAGGTAAGTTGGAGAAAGTAGCCCAAAATCCGTTAGGAAAGTATATGAAGGTTGCGGGTGAGGAATTTTCAATCACTTACTTTGTTGAAGTTTCAGCTTTCCGCTTTGCCCTCAGGGTGCTCTCCGCTGGAAGTGGCGAGACATTCAAGCTCCGGACCGTTTCTACTTTATAGTTGTCTGAAATAACGTCCAACACCCCCGGAGTGTTTGATATCCACTTCGCAAGCTGAAACCCGCCTTATTTTAGCAATTCTGCCAATCCCTCCGGATGGGCTGCTGCAGTGAAGACTTTGTCAAACAACCCAAGATAATCGTCAACCTAGACAACATGGGTTACACTGTTTACCTTTTTTGGATAGCCCATGCTCCGTACCAGATAGCGGTCTATTGTAGGGTGTACTTGGCACAGAAGGGTGATGGTAACGGGCTCTTGAGCAATACGTAGCCAAACTCGAAACGGATCTCAAAATCAGAACGCGATTGATCTGTCGATTCTACAATACCGAATTATCGAATAATGACGAAACATATACGAATCCCAATTATGCGATCATACGGACTCAGAAAACGAGTACCAAGTTGCGGCGTGCGACAGGAAAGCACGTGCGTCATGCAGGTCCAAGATAGGATACGACGGGGCAGCGCGTTGGACGCAAGCGAGCAAAGGTTTATTCATAGAAATATATTGTGTTTGAAAACACGCAAGTAGTTTATGTTAGCGGGTGATATGGAGGAAACATGAAACTGTGGAGTCTTTGGAGGGTTTTTCATGACCGATCGTTATACCACCTACCAAAATCCTCTCGAACCCCGGAGGATTCAAAGGTTTGGAATACGGTACTGGTCGCCCTACCTATTTCGACCCTGCTGTCCGTGCGTGTAACTAATACTTCTGACGTCAGCTTTCTACTCACGATCGCACTTGATTCTGTGGCCAGGTCGACGCGATTTTGCTCTGCATCGTCCATGATATTTGCTGCTCGGCGGCTTGCGTGAGGGGGGATGCGTAAGTTCCGAAACGTGTACCGTCTTCGAGAGAGCCGTCGAGAAGTGACCGCGAGTGCGTGTATGTGCGGGTAGGTGTCGTGAGTGAAGCTGCAGGTGGGCATATGAGTAAGCAACAGCTACTACCACACAAGGGAATTCGCCCCCCACAACGCCAGTGAAAAACGAGAAACGGTGAGCGACCTGACGTGGTTGTTGGAGGCTTTGAAGCAGGAACTTGTTCATGAACTTGTGGGTGATTGAGTCTGAGAGTGACTGGGTGTGTGAATAAGTCACATCCACCACCGCGTACGGGAAACGATTTTAACAACGCCATTGACGACCGAGGAACGGTGAACAATATTGCATGCTTAGTTGGAGGTTATGGAGATGATATCAGAAGCAACAATCAAGGCTTGTAGAATTGTTCAGCGGGTGGCACACAACGATTAGGCGTTCTGGGGTTTTTCAAATGGTCTACCGGGATCCTGCCCCGTTGGTTGGCCCGTCTTCGCCCTCGAGGAGGCTGATACCGCGCACTTTGCGAGCCTGCATTCCTTTGGCGGTCATCACCTTGATCTTTCTTACCAGTTCGTCAGAGCTGCTGATGATTTCCGTGACAACCCCCAAAGGCCAGGTGCTGAAACGGGCGTGTTCTTCAGAGATCATCACTGTGTCACCAACCTTGAATGGCCCTGCTTTGGTTAGCCACTTTTGTCTATTGTTGTAGTGAATATCTGCGTGCATAACCCTTCCGCTGATAAAGCTTTGAGAGGTCCGAAGGGAACAGTCGGTCGTCATCGAACTCGTAACTTCCAAGTGTACCGCAAGTGGCTTCATGCACGTATGATGCACCCGTATCGTTTCCAGCTTTTTCCACACTTGATCCACAAAGGCCCGAAGCAGTCCAGTCCGGTGTCACTAAACCGCCACCAACCCGGAGTCACTCTACCTTCTGGCAGCTGAGCCATGGGTTGTTTGCCCGCGACGGCAGTGCGTCTCCTACGGTGTATACAACGTTGAATTACGCGTTTCACAGTCGCCCTCCCTCTCAGTAACCAAACAAACGCTTTCATATGACGCTTGTCACGTGGCTTTTCCCGGCGTATCCCTTTACGGCGTGTATGTGTTGAATCAGCAGTTCTGTCTTATGATGCCGAGCCCGTAGTAGTATGGGGTACTTTGCTCCAAAACTCAGGCGGGAGTTGGTCAGTCTATCACCTACCCGTAGTAATCAGTTAATGGGTTTTGGATTGGGACTTCGCAAGTTGTTTTTTGGAAGTGATGTTTTTTGTCGATTGATCCAGCTCCTTCTGCATTTTTGAGTTAGCGGGGGAATACCTCACGTTGTATCATTTTGAATAGGTAATTCTGTGCGGCTCGTAGTTCATCGGGGTTTATTGGCCCCCTTCGCACGGACCCCCTTCGTGACTGGCAAGTGTCTCTCTAACCTGGCCAATCACACTAGTGGTCGAAGCGTCTTCGTCCAGGAGGAAAATCTGGCCAACTGCAGCAAAATAGATTCCGATTCGATGGCTGAAACCGTCATCATCGTGCATTTGCTCTTCACTCCTAACTTCAAAGAAAGATTTAGTTTGTAAACAGATCAGTCCTTTCGAGGCATGTGCATGAACTTTGGCCCGCATGTCAACGTGTCTAATAGCAGGAAGCTCATCGCACCTCGGGAGCGCAGGTCGGCCGGGTTGTCCACAGACTTGACATGTTTCCACCGGTTTGCGGCAGTTCCGTCGTTGATGATCGTAAGCCCGCTGGCGAAGGAAGTACTAAAACGACGACTGATGTAGTCAATGTAGTACAGCACTATAGGCGAGTCCGCCCATAACCTAGCTGACCAACTATAGAACTCAAATTATCTCTTTGCCGCTTGTACCGCCCATACTGCTAGCAATGCTGCACTGAGCTTGGGGCGTGGAACTGAGCCCGATTTCAGTGGGTTAACGCGAGCTTTGGTGACCGGGATCCTCGCAGCGTATTGTCTATCTCCTATACGCCAATGTCCATACACAATGGCTCCGTACCCTACTCCGGACGTGCCAGAAAAGGCATGTAGCTCTCCCGTCTGTATTGTATGACCAGAAGGCAAGCACCATGCAATCCGTGTGTCTCCTAGTTTCTTTAAAATGATCAGAAGTTCTTCCAATCACTGCCGATCTTCCCGGTCCGGTGGTTGGTCCCAATCGACCTTATTGCGACAGAGCCGCTGCAGCAGGATCTTTCCGGGTAGCAACCAGGGAGAGGCAAAACCGAGCGGACCGAACAAGTTGGAGACAGCGGATAGTATACCACGACGAGTCACTGGTTGCTCTAGAAAGGGTTAGCTCGAAAAAAAGTCGTCCGTTTCCGCAATCCATTGTGCTCCTAGTGTGTTTTCAGTGGGTAATGAAGACCCATCCGGATCTCGGACCCCTTCGGCCCTCTCGTGGTGCGGAATGACTTCCAGCTCTTCCAACGCGTTCGATATCTTATTCGTGAGATATAAACCACCCTTCTCCAGCAATCTTGTTAGGCACCTGAAGTGCGCTAGGGCCTAGTCAGCATCATCGGAAGACCCAAGGTGGTCGTAAGCGTGGGAATTTTTGCTGACACTGTCTACTACCGGCAAGCAGACAACAGCCTCGTTTGTTCGCGGTCTCTATTAGGGCGTAGTTTGCACAAGCGGCAACGATATCACTCCGAAGGGCTGAACAGTCATTCTATAATTTATCACCGATTTTTTCACGTCTTTCTTGCCCCACCACAGGGATCGCCACGCTTCTCTTTCTCCTACCGGTATTTTAAGCCACAGAAATATTTCTCTGGTGCCGGCTGACGATGCCACTATGCCTACCCTGAAAAGACACGAGACTTCAATCAGCGGCATGGTCCATTCGGGCCCCTGTTGCAGGTGACAATTCAATGACTCGCCTTGGAACCTGTCTGCACAATCGAAGGCCACCCGCAGCTCTTCGGGCTTCTTGGGGTGAAGAACCTGGTGGTGAGGCAGGTACCATTTCCCCTCCCGGCAGTCGGTGGTCGCGGGTACGTTTTGAAAGTGACCAAGAACTTTGTTTCGCATCATTACGCCTGTGTGCCGTTTCCGGAGTTCCTGATCCCGAAAGAAGAGTTTTTTTAGTCCCAGCAGCATTTGAGGAGCACGAATTCTGTCATCAACCGACGGATAGGCTTGTGTGCGCCATGGGGGGAATCGAACTAGTTTTTAAGGGCTCTGGTTACTTGTCGCACCGTCTGCGGCACAAGGCTGCCCTCTTGAGACAACGATAGCCTTTCTGCTCCGATTTCATGAAACGCCTTTTCGTACCGGCGCTGCAACTGGTACTTTATATGAACAGTTCCCGCCGATAAGCAGGTCGTTGAGCCATTTCCCCCGGATGAGCCATATGATATCCATCCTAGCGTTGCGCGTACGGCCTACGGAGCCTGGCTGACGCCTACCCTATGGTCCAGCACCCAAGGTGCTTCTGGCACTTGGCAGCCAACAAAATCTTTGTCATCCTCCCAGTCTATCAAGGTTACATCTTTCAGAGGGGGGCCACCAAATTAAAATTGCACTTGAGACTACGGTGCTCGCATGGGCAGATCGGCTAGTGTAGAGCGTCCGTTGATTCAGTTTGCTCTTTTGTATCTATGGAGATGGGCTGTAACCTCTGCCGACCGGCAGTTATTACTTGCTTTCTGCCCGCCGCGCTAGCTGCTAACGACTTCGTGCTTTTAGAGAGCCGGTGTTTACTGGAACGCCCCTCCTTCATCAGAGTAGTGCTTGATCCGCTGTCGACGACAGCCAATGCTTTGACCATCTTGTTTGTCGTCATCACTTCTCCAGTGACTATTCCCATCGGTATTGGTGTGCTGACAAACCGCGATTTTGAGCAAGTCATACGTGGCCTTGTGATCGCCTCTGTCGTAGCTCCCTTCACCTGGTGCAGCAATTGGTGGCGTATGCCCGGGCGTCCTTCGTAACCACATCCGGTTCTTGTTCAGAAAGCTGCCGCCAGGTGTGAGGAGTTAAGGCAGAAAAAACACATTCTTGTCGTCCTCGTCATTCCCCAAAAGCTCGTCTTCTGTTGTTTCGATAAACTTTGGACATTCTAGTAAACCATGACTAGCGTCGCAGTTTCTGCAGCGTGTGTGAGCCATGGCCTCGAGTGGAATGGCGTGCTTATCCGTTCAGAGCTGATGCTTCAAGTGTGTCCGCGCGGCGTTTTGGGCTCGGTCGGCGCTAGGTCTACCTGCCCGGTTGCTAGCACGGATGAGTCGACCAAATCTAATGTCGGCTATCCTGATTTGCCTGTCTAAGTATTCGGTCGGGTCCTCGAGGTCGGCCCCACCTTCACTCATGCTCATGCGCTCTGCTTCTTCCACCCAGCGACCCTGTAGCTCAAAAGAAAGACAGTGGACTATCGCCTCTAATGTGTGCGCTGCTTCGAGATCAGCCCCGTACCTCGAATGATCGAGAGCCATCCTACTTGCGAGATCGGCCACTAGCCTCTGAAATCACACCTATTAGTTTGCCAGCAACCTTGAATGGCTGTCCTAACAGGCCCTTCGAAATCTTCCTTGCCCGTGCCTTGTCTTGTTCTGTGGTGAGTATGGTTCACCCGTCAATAGCTCCTCTGGCTCGGCCTCGACAATAAAGAGTCGAACACAGTAACCTTTGTCCGGGGTCAGTTGTCTTTTTTCGACGAAAGTTTTGAATTGTCTGATGCACATGCGTTAGTGTTCATACAATTCTTCGAAAACCTTCAGATTCACTCTCGGCCAATCGATCTTCGGTTGTACTGGTGTTGAATGTTTGACGGCCGACGTACAGTTTCCTAATATTATTTGCCCTGATCTGTCGGATAGATCGTCGTAGCCAGCCTTTGGCTCACGCTAGCTCCGTCTACAATTTTCTTCGGCCCCCTCGGCCTGCTGCCTAACGGACTACAATTGCTGTTGTAGATCTAGCATTCCCAACTTGAATAAATCAAAATTCTTTTAATCAATCGTACTCTTGGTAAAACGCGAAAAAGCGCTGGCAGGGTTAGGTGATCTAACCATAACTATAGAATCAAAAGTACCCAAATCCTCCTCATTGATTTGCAGCATTACTTCTCGTCCAGATTCCAACCGATTTCATCCTCTTCTGGACAAGATGCGTGTTTTCTCCTTCCAAATAAATCACTGAGTACTGTAACACGCATTTGAGCAATACGTAGCCAAACTCGAAACGGATCCCAAAATCAGAACGCGATTGATCTGTCGATTCTACAATACCGAATTATCGAATAATGACAAAACATATACGAACCCAAATTATGCGATCATACAGACTCAGAAAACGAGTACCAAGTTGCGGCGTGCGACAGGAAAGCACGTGCGTCACGCAGGTCCAAGATAGGATATGACGGGGCAGCGCGTTGGACGCGAACGAGCAAAGAATCATTCATAGAAACATAATGTGTTTGAAAACACGCAAGTAGTTTATGTTAGCGGGTGATATGGAGGAAACATGACATTATGGTGTCTTTGGAGGACTCTCCGCAACCAGTCCTTGCGGTGACCACACCACCCCGACTAGATGAACGGCCATCACGCACTCCACCACGCCTCTGTCTCTGTCCTCCTGATCCAGCCACAGGACCAGGGGTGCCTCATTGTCCCTTACAGGAATCCTCACCTGTTGGAAAAAACCTCGCAAGTCGGCTGACTTGGCTACTCTATCCAGCCGGAACAGGCACAGGGCCTCAATCAATCGGGTTGTCTACTCTGGTCCTTGTAACCCACAGCCCTTTAATGGCCTTCCCTAGAACTTAGGTGCGTTGCCAAAGATATTCCGAGCCTTCTCAGGCTTTTTGGGCTGAAAACTTGATAGCTCTCCAAGTATCATATTCCTTCGCCTATTCTGGGGGCGGTATTTATCATTTTCGCTTGACCAATGGTTTTGTTTTGTATTTCTGCTTCTGGGTATCGCTCCCACAGGTAGTCTTCGGGTCGAAACCTTACCTTCAACATCAGTTGCCCGAAAAATACGTAGTTCCCTTTTTCACGAGGTGATCCTTCTGTTTTCGTCTAGGGAAGGGCAACTCGAAACTATTTGACAGTTTCCTTGTCCTCCTCCCTAATATCTCCATCGCGCGTCCATCCTTTTGCTGTAACGGCAACCGATCATCTCCAAGATCATGAAACTCGAGATCACAAAGGTGGTGCAGCTGCCGTTCTACGTCAATTTCCGTATACAAACAACTCACTGAACCACGCCACCCAGCGGGTCCACATAATATCCAGCCTAATGTCGTGCTCACTGCACAGGGCGCCTGTCCGTTTCCCACCCTGTAGGCCAGCGCCCAGTGTTTCAGGTGCTTCAAAACCAAATAAGAGATCCAGTTCATCCTTTTGTCATATAATGTTCGTTAGGCCCTGAAGGTGGAGCCATTTGGACAAAATCTGATCCATTGTCTTCGTGGCTCGCACGTTGCTCAAAGTGAGAGCCACCATAGCCCCAATGTGTTTATTGTTTTTCACAGAGAGGAGTTGCAGCCGCAGTCGACTCGCATCGATGACCTAAGTCCCACCTACAGTGCCCACTACCAGTTACGTGGGGGTTCTCTGAAGCTGGTGCCCCCTCGCAAAACGCTTCCTCACCTATGTCGTGTCCAGCCCGCTGTCCACAAAAGCTGGGGCCATGGTCACCCCGCTCGGGGAAAACACTTCTACTTCGACTGCACAAACAAGCTGGTTTTCAAGTAGAATGAAATACTGAGCAGATTAGGCTCGGTTTCAGATTTCGTCACAAAGGTCTTCCTTCACCCGGCGAAGTGATCGGTATGTCTGCCCGTGCAACCTTCCTGGTAGCATCTCGCTTTCACTCGGCAGGAGGCTGCCCGAAGTGAGTTGTTGAGACATACGAAACATTCTCCCACCGTCTATGCCGTTTCCCACTGTTCACTTACTGTCTTCAAAGAATTTCGGACAGTCTGCCAACCAGTTGTTGGCGTCACAAGCCTTGCAGCTTGGGGAAGTTACACCCCGGAGCGAAAAAGCACGATTGCCTGTCCAGGCTCTTGTTTCGAGTATTCCCGTACAGCGTTTCCAGCTTGACAGACACTGGGTCTGTTCATCATGTTGCTACACCAAATGAGTCGAATCTGCTATCAGCCTCTCTGGCTTGCCTGCCTAAGTATTCAGCCAGGTCCTCGAAATTGGCCTCACGGTCACCCTGGCTAGTGTTTTCTGCTTCTTCGGCCCAAGGACCCCGTGGCTCTGGTGACAGTTAACGAACTACCCCCTCTAGTCTGCGCGTCGCTCAAAGATCAGCCCCGTGGCTCAATCGATCAGGGGCTATCGAACACTTCTATATCTCGGCAACTGGGCCAGACATAGCGTAGACATCTCCCTTCGCTCGCTCGATTTCTGACATCACGCCCTCAATCAAACTGCGGATAACTTCAAGCTGCGGACCGAACAAATCATTCGGAAGTTTCCTTTCTCGTGCTTAGTTTTGTCCCCGGTCAGGAGCTGCATGACTGTCAGTTGCTTTCCTAGCTAGTCCTTAAGGACGGCTGGTTAGATACAGCAGCATTTGCCCAGTGTCGGCGGCCTTAGCCTCGACAAACATCTCAGACTGTTTACCAAACCTGCAATGATGTCCTGGTCGTCGGTCATATACTTAAAGGTCGTTTTCGGTGGGTCCATTGGTGGTTGCCTCTGCTCGAAATGCTTGACGGCCGGTGTAGGACTTCTCATTTCTAGCTTCCCTTGTCTGATGAATGAGCCGTTGTCACTGCTTCTACGCCAAAATTCGCCCGTCTACATTTTCCTCTGCCTCCTGGGCCTGTTGCCTAGCGGATAATAACTGCTGCTCTAGTCCTTACATCCTCGGCTTGAACAAGATTCTTGCAATCAGTAACACCATCATCACTACATGAACTGGCACTGACAAGGCCAGGTGACTAAACATTACCTAAAGAACCAAATGTACCCAAACCCTCCCCAGTGACCTGCCAAGTTAATTCCCGTCGCGGTTCTGGTTGTTTTTTTCCTTTTCTGCATATGCAGTTTGCGTTGTCTTTCTAGTCTGATTGATTTTGGTATTGTGGCATGCATTCAAGCAATACGCGGTCAAACTCGCATGAACCATGAAATCTGGGCAACATTGGTTCGCGGTTTTTACGATATTGAACCATTACAAAACCAGCCTCGTTAAATATATACAAACCTGAAATATGCGATCACAAAGGCCCAGAAAGACAGCCAAGTCTGCTGTATGAGGCAGGCGAGCAAGTGAGTCGCGCCGATCAATCCAAGGATATGACATAGTCGCGGGCTAAGCTTGAATAAACAAAAGTCAGTTGAAAACATAGAAAATGGTGCGAAAAGCACAAGTAGCGTATATAGTTGAGTATTTCCATGAAATCAGGGTAAGATAGTGCTCCGGAGGGTTTTTTCCAACTGGTTGTTACACCGGGTACAGCTTTGTAGCGACTCACGTTGAAGAGCCCCAAACACACAGGTCTTCGAGGACAGGTTCATCAAAGGCTCACTGAAAATGATCAACTTCCCATGTACCATTGGTTTTCTTTTGCTTAACATATTTATACAAGGCGGTCCCACGACCCAACTGACGTGCTATTCCGCAGCATTCATATTTTGTTGACTCGGTTTTTGTAGCTCTTCGTGAGAAGGATCTTAGCGAGTCCTATCTACCTGGAGGTTGCACTTATTATAATTGGTGCCGCTTTATGAAGCTATCCGTTCTTGAACTGCAGAACCTTTACGCTGGTGTTTCTGGGATTAGGGACTGGAATTGACGAGTCAAGGTACGGCGCAGCTTGTGGACAGCGGTTGTACTCGACCATAAATAACCTTGCATATCCGAAAGCCACCGCTGCAGTTCCGTTCGACGACTTGAAATCCATGATATTGGGCCAAGTGGTTCCGGTTACCTTCCAGACCGACGGAAGTGTTCCTTTTATTAGCTGTTTTGCGGTGCTAGCGTGAAGTTCCGTGAGGTGATCCTGAGGCTGGAGACAGACTGCTATGTGTAATTTGGGAGGTAAACAGGAAACCCAACCATGTGAAATCTTTACTGCCGGTACAGATCATCCGGAGCCAGGAAAAAAGCTGTCACTGAGGCCCTACCTCAAGTTCTCTGAGGCCAGGCCCGCTGGCTAGTATTAAGATGAAGAGAGGACTGAAGAAGACTGAACAGTCAGTGGTGCACCACCAACACTTCGGTCTTCCTAAACCAGGCCGTTTAAATCAAACACCTCAACGGAGTTCGGTCAGCAAAGTGATTCCAGAAAGCAAACCAGGGTAATTTAATCGCCGCCACCCTAGCGGCCACATCCACCAATGTTCCACCTGTCGCCCCAGTAATCTGACATGCCATTCTTGGGGAAAGTCCAATCATATCTGCGAGGCGTGCTCCCCATCCGGGTGCAACGTAACGAATGAATCCATTGAGGATCCAAAAAATGATGACAGCCCTGTGTACCCGCCGAAGATTTCGAATGAATTCAACCAATCCCTGTACAGATCCATCGATTTCTAACGTGGTATGAGGAGTCCACTCATTTTGAATACCGAGGGAAGCGAGCCCATCATCTTGCAATCAGTATTCCACCTGATTTTCCCCAGTGCATCCATACCGCCAACCATTTCGCTCATTCACAGTAGTACTAGCTTGGAGAGGCTACACTTATAGTCTGCTTGTAAATCAACTACATCCGGGTACGATTCCTGATTTCTGTGGTCAGTCGGTCGATTCCAGGTCTGAAGGCCTTGCGAGCTCTGGACCAATCGGTAACCTTCGGAACGGCGTCCGAAAATCCGGTGAATGAGCTTGTTCTTCAGCAGTTGTTAGCACAGTGCGACAACAACAGGGGTGGCACCTATGTTGGGCTTGCTAGACTGAAAGTGAATGGCTACCCGGTGCTTCGCGCAACGACGGAAATAGTCATGCGGCCTGAATGAGGTTATTTTGAAGGCCCTTACTAAGGTAGGGCAAGATGCTGTGGTCACGTACGTGGCTTCGTCCATCTGGACATCTCCTATTGTGGTGGTTATGAAAAGTGACCGAGGGATAGCCGGACTAGCGGTGATTACCGAGTGACTTTGAGTACCCGATTACGTAGACACGCGGCAACTACGATGGAACCTAAGGACACCATAAAATGCATACTCGAGGGCAATTATTTCGCAAAGTCTATTCTGGCTTACGAATACTTACCAATTATGCCACAAAAGGATTCCAAACAACCAACCACGGCCAGCACACAGTGGGGCATGTTCCGACACGACTTCTTGCCTTTCGGTCAGAAAGCGTCATCCGGAATATCAGGCTGCAAAGGACAAAGTGTCTCGTGGCACCGAAGGGATGGCAGCATATCAGAGTAGTGTGCTGTTTTTGGATCCACAAAAACGAACACGACGGCAGATTGCAGTAGTTGCTGGAGATGTTCACAGAAAGGAAAGTGCAGGTGAAAACCCCGGAGTTCGGATTCTGCTTCACCTATTAAACTCTCCTCGGTTCCATTCTCAAAGCAGGGGGCAACCAACTCGATTCGGACTGGTTCAAGTCCCCATTTGGTGCCGGGTCACCGAAAAACCATGGGCACTTAGGACAAATTCTTGAATGCCAGCAGTACTGCTCAGCATTCATTCCCAAATGTGCGAAACCAGCCCAACCACTTCATTTTGCCCAGTGGTCAGATATGTAGCGGCAGGACCGCGCGACCCTATTTAAAATGTAGCTGACCGACCGATACTGATCCCATACGCACTGTCTGAGCCGGCCATGCCGATTTTCGACTCTTCCGATGTAGGTAAAGGGGGAGTTCTGGAACAGGACAGATGTCCCGTCATCTGCGTCTCCTGTCTTCTCAGCGCCGCACAGAGGGATTATTCTAAGGGGCAGAAGGAAGCTTCGGGCTCTTTCCGGGCCGTTCCGCGGCTACACAAGTACCCTTATGAAATGAAACTCACGATTGCGACCGAACACAAATTCCTTCATTTCCTATACAACCCAGGCAAACCCGTCGCCCAACCCTCGACTGCCATGTTTCATTGATGGGACGTCGCTTCGGCGCCTATAAATTCGACATCCTTCATCGGCCCGGCAAGACAATCCGGCAGGCGCAGTTCCTGCCACGGTACTCACGACTGGCAGCAACGAACTAATGATGTTTCGTTTTACCTGCTGCCCCCGTGTTAAGGACTAGGTAAGGAAGTATACAAAGCGGTACTAATCATTCGTGACTTCGGCGTTCAGGAGGTGGTAGCTACCCGAAATAAAAGGTAGTAGCTTCGGCTCTTTCTTCTACGGCAACAACTCAGCATCCATCCTGACGGAGTCTTTTGTCGAAGCAGCCGGCTTATTATCTTACTTCCATTGCGAGGATGGTTTGGAATGAACTACACAAAGACAACTTGAGCGTAGAGAAAATGAAGTCACTGGCATGACGGACTTGTTGGTGGCCGGAAGTGGGTGCTAATTGTTGAAAGGCTGTAAGGGACTGCGATGATAGTCTTCACAAAGCCCAGTCAAGACTAAACGACTGAAACCCTTGTCTTGAAAGTTACTTTTCGTGGAAGGAAGTTCATGCTGACTTCCATGGCCCACTTTCAAACCGGTTTCACGCTCCTGCACTGATCAACTTCTACTCCAAAGGGCCGGAGGCATTCCCGATCAGTCTACCGACCGCCCCTTTTGTAGTCAAGGTGTAACGCAAATGCTTCAGCCTCAAAGGAATCTCACAGGTACTGATAACCGATATTGGATCGCATTTCTGGAAGGCGGAGTTGAAACCTTGACTGACGGAATCTGACGTTGGCACCAGCGTGGGGGCGCCGCTTCACCAGCGCCCTAACGGTGTGGCGAAGCACTCGATGCCCACCGAGAAAAGAGTGTTGGCGTGGGAAAACCCAAGAAAGTCACCCTACTTGTAAGAGTCCCTCAACAGTTCTCTGTCGCAGTCCAAAAAGCATTTTATACACGCACGAAGGAGGGTCCAGGTGCTCCGCTTAATCCAGAAGACGGCGGTCATCGCCAATATGCCTTGACTCTAGAGGTGTTGCATACTTCCCCGGCAGCGGACTGTGACCAAATAGCGGAATTAGCACCAGGAAACCTGGTTAATCCATGGTCGGCATTACTCACCTGGATGAGGCACGGATCATCGGCGCCACCTCAGCCAATTCCCATTGCCTCGAATCTTCTTACAATCGTCAAAATCTTAGCTGGTCACTTCACTTGTGCCTAGAATCTGCCGGCGGTCTTTGACTTTTCCCCAAACCTCCGTGGTTTTTTTCGAGTATTAACGTTGGCAAATGAGGGCCGAATGTTTTCTCCACCAGAGGAAAAGGTACACGGGATCTAACCTCCACCACTGGCATTAAGAATGATGACACTAAAGCCTTTAGTAGCCTCACTGGTTGTGACCATAAGATTACCTGAGTGTTCATGGCACCGCGGCTGCACATCGATAAGTCAGCAGAAACACATCCTCCGCTAACCACGGAGCCTGTTCTAATCATCTAACACCTTTTGTCCGTTCTCGAAATCTAGATGAATTCTTCTTGTCCACCGAACTAGGACTGACGGTCCATCGTCCTTATTCTGGTCTCAGCTGTTGCCATGGCCGAATCGCTCCCTCCTCAGTACCCATAGTGCGCAGAGCTGAACTCCCTATGTCGTCTTAAGTGTAGGCTAGCCAAACTTCAACTATGTTTTACTAGGGCGAAGAACTTCTCGTTGCATTTAAGTTATAGGTTATTCCCGCAAGAAAAATTGCATTTGGATTCATTTAAGAAAAGAAAACTGGATGCTTCAGGCGGCACCAACAAGGTGGAGGCTCTGGCCAGATTGGTGAAGATCAGAGACATTCACTGTATTCAGCTCATTCCATACCTAAGCTCCAACAATACCTACCCGAGTGGTCCTCCGTCGATTGCGGAGGCTTTCTGTACGTACTTCGCCTCCAGTTCAACAAAGAAAGACACCACTGTAGTGGGCAAGGATCACTGTTTTCCATGTGGGATATTCGTGTCTGATCTGCAAGATACAGAAGCGTACGAAAATTCACGAGCACAGAGGCTCGCTAAGCAAGTCGACTGGATCCTACACTTGCAATAACCGAACTCCAGTATGGCGGCTAATGGCCTGACACTGCACCACATCTACCTCTCTCCTAAATCCTGTTGCTTCGGTACCCCTTTAAAGAATACTGCCTAACTTCGATGGGGTTTCAGCTCTGGTAGCAGAAACTAAGCCATCTTACAAATCTGGTCATGAATTGTAACCTTCATCCGTCTCCATCCCGGACGGTATAGACACTTCCATATTGCTACCAAACATATTCAACCTGAAATTGGGTATAGCGTTTGTCCATCTCAGAGGAAGACTTCCTCTATTCCTATATACAACAAATGATCTAACCTGGATCAAGCTAATGGTAGACCGGGGAACCACACACCGATGGGGTCCGGAATAGTGGAGACCGTGGTTGGGTAAAGGCTGTCCGTTGGTTTTCTTGACCATAATCTAACCAAATTCTGTCAGTACCGTTTTCTGAAATACAAACCGTGTGTGACATGCATGACGGATTTAGTTAACCCAGTCAAGTAGGCTGTAATTAAGGCAAGTCGGCGATGGCTGCCCTTTTGGATATGATCAAGGCTTTCGACCGAGTACCCCACGTCAGGTTACTGGACAGGATCGAAATATATGGAATTGTAGGCCCGAAGATAGCTCGGTCTTCAACACATTAATCAGCTTGGCGTCAGATGGAATGTATGGGCGAAACTTCGTCCCAGCCGCGACCTGTTACCAGTGGAGTGATACAAGATAGTGCACTCGGTCCATCGCCTTTCTTAATGTGCATAAATGAAGCTGTCAGGCATTTCTGGCTGCTGCAGAGGACAATATGTGAACAGACCTAACTTGGTCATTCAGACCTGCCCTGATGGGAGCCTGGTGGAGCGGTGGTAACACACACACCTTCGAGATGAAAGGACCCGGGTTAAAAATCCTGGTGTGATGGGGGATGTGCACCACTAAAAAGCTCTAACAAGAGCGAAACTCGAGTCCGGAGCTTCCAAGTACAGGTTGATCGGATGATCTGAGGTTTGTGCTTGAAACGTGGGGTCTAAAGGAAGGCCAACAAAGCGAAGATATATTTATCATCTTCCAACACGGAGCCCCTTGTTTGCTGAAAAAATATCGTTTACACCCTTAGGTCCTTGGTGTTAGCTTCTACCGTGGATGACACTATAAGGAAGTGCCTTCTCAGTTCTGGGAATAGTGGCTGAGAGAGGAGGTTCCCCAGAGGAAAAATGGTTTTCCGATGTATGAGCTTCATGCCGCTACTGGGAAATTAAGGATTACTGACTAATTTTTGCCCAACAAAGCTCAGGTACACGACTTTGGTCTAAATTATTCCAGTACGTTCGACTTTCCGGAAAACACAGTCATCCAAAAGATTAAAGCGTGCCGAACTATTGAGTTCATGTGTCAAACCTTCGTGATACAGGAAAGTAAACTAAGGGTTCTCCGGTCCCAAGTCAGACCCCTTTTAGAATACTGCTCAGTCGCTTCTTCCGGCATTAGGCAGATAGGCTGAATGGTATCTGTAAATGTGCAGCGTACCTTCACCAAAAACCTCTCTGGTTTTTCCTCCTTAAATTACACGGAAAGCTCTGATCTGCTGAAAGTCTACTCCCTATTGCTAACAGCCTAATGACTAACCTCTTCTTCTTTCACAATACGTTAACAGATGGAACAAGCAGTTCTACACCGCGGGCAAGAACACTAGTTATTTCCTGTGTAACGGAGAATTCTTGACTCCCTTTCCTTTGCCTAAGCTTGAACTGAGATCGGGCTTCTTCAGCAAGGGCACTTCAAGTTGCCACAACACATTCGGGCATTGTCACAATCTACCAGGGCACTCACTATACAACACAGGAACTAGGTGGTTTCATTTTCATCACATAGAACTGAGATTTGGTCTAAGGCCTTTGCCAAAAAATTAGTTTTTTTGGGATAAACAAGAGCAGTGGTCTACTTCGTATTTAGTTCCAAGACCATATATACCGGTGCCTGGTCGGACTCAAACAAATGTTCTTTATTATGCCCACCACTTACGGCCGATATTTTACTCTTCTTATGTTGCTTTTGCGCCAAATTTAGTGCTTTGTGCTTATACGAACTAGTATTTCGGTGAACTTGAATCTTATTGGATGATCTGGGGCTGTGGTGGGCTCAAACTGCCTCTGCATTTTTCTTCCAGTATAAATCACCTTGACGCTCCTGCCTTCACGGATACCGCAAGCATTTCCGAGGAGCATCTGTGAACAATCCTCTCTTTCGCTGTCTCCCTGCACAGAACTGACTATCAATGAGATGACGCTAGCATCAAAACTTGAGAGATTGGCATTAAAATGCGATAGAAAAATATCCTATACTTTTGTCTCTCAAGCACCTCTGCCTTGTCACGTGCAACCAATGTCTCCGGGCAGTAATGTTTCTACTGAATGGCTGCTGCGGTTAACCTATTTTCACGGTAGCTTTTCACACGTGGCCCATGTTTCGGCCGAAAATTGGGAACACTGGCCACCAGCAAAGAGCAGCTCCGCGTTCACTAACGGCCAGATATCTGACTGTAATGAGACTACAAAAAATGAAGGCTTCCAAAAAGGTGTACATCACCCTTGACTCCCTACGTGCTGGATGCTTGCTTCTGCGCATCGCGATACCTTTCTGTCTGAATCAGGCCATAGTGCCGCTCACTTTGAGCACCGAATATATACCATTGGATTTCGCCTCTCCCTTAACGAAAAATCAGCCCTATCTCTTGCCCATTCCACACTGCCTCCGAACCAGCCCCCACACTGTTGTTGCACTGCTTCGTAGCATGTTGGTGACGGTAAAATATCATGCGAATCGTGCAATCATCACATCATGGTAATACCATGCTTAAACTCGGGTACAACCCTACCAACCAAGCACCACGGAGTCGAAGCAGAGTAGATCCCAAGCCTATGTTCCTTTAAATGAGTCCAGTCTTCTTTAAAGCATCGCCGCTGATATTCTCATTGTTTTATTCTACAAATTTACTCCAAAGCTCCTCGCACTTTGCAAAATGTTAAAAAACACTACTCCAGAAGAGACGGTGAAGACATACTGTGACCCCGGCATGAAGCACAACTCATTTACTCGTAAACTGTTCTCTCAAACACATTCGCCGCTTCGGGGCCTCCACTCTGCCCGGGCAAACTGTGTTGATTTTTACTATTTTTAGTTTCCCGTAGCTACAAAGCATCGGGCATTTTAGTATCCGAGAGCCCACTTGCCAACATAGCTTCACGTCAGAACAGCCTCGGATTCTGCTCCATCTGTTCTATTCCACCATTTACACCAGCAACCGAAAACTACTGATGCTTTTTCTGGAGTTCCTATCGTTTTCACTAAAAGACCTCTCTGCACCTCTATTACCATTCTACACGTAGCATGCTATAGGAACGTGCCCCATAATATCGGGCTTGCTTCTAGCAGGAGCCCATAGGTGACCACTGAATGTGGCTCACACATCGCCACGATCCAGGAGATGCTCTTATATATCTAGACGGCATTCGAATCACGCCACAGTACCTAGAACTTCCATCTTCAGCTTGCCTAGAACGGTAACTAATCCCGCCAAGCATAAGACACCCTTCTACTTCGTACACTGCACTTTTCCATTAGGGCCAAGTACAACTCATATATCTTTTTGGATACATAAGCAGTGCCTACCCGTTGCCCGTGACTTTGTCAGCTTGTAGCAGCACAGTCGCATCCCAGTCGATAGCTCCCCCTCCGAGCCTCCTTTATTTAAAACTGTAAATTAAAATCGTGATCAGTACATGAAAAAGTGCTGCCGACTGTCCAGGCGAGGCCTTACTTTCGTAGCTCTTATGTAAACCCAACCACCTCATCATGCATTGCTGTCATTTTTTATCGCAACTCAGTCGAAATCATGTCCAGATCTCAAGCCTCATTTATTCCGCGTCCCCGATACGTCATCGCCTACAGGACAGCATGACCGATCCCTAACACTGAAGCTTCAAACTGGCTTATCTTGATTTGATTCCTGAAGGCGTTCTACGATGTCTGCTGTCATCCCTAGGAATCAGCTATGGAGGACCCAGCTGGCCCCACCTCTGGCGACCCAGCTGAAACAGCAGTGTTCATTACAGCGCTTGGCCTCACTCCTCTGTGTAGCTGTGGGTTCAAAGAACTGATTATTCAGACCATTTCGCTTTCCGCCCTGGACGGCTAAGGATTACATTCCAACTCTAGCCGACTGAGGACTGACTGGAACCTCCCATAGGAACCTTGATTGTCTTCAAGCCGCCAAGTACAAACTACTCTTAAGTGCTTCACAGTGGACCGATTGGCGTCCTCCGACGCAGAATCTTCTCTATCGATATCACTTTTTGTGTCTAAGCAAATGACAGTTCGCAGGCAACCTGCGACCACACCAACCACAAACACTCAGTTTCATCCGTCGAAACCCGCCAAACCTGGCCGCTTTCCCTACACAACTCCTACTTTACCAGATCACCCATATTTACAGGATAAAGTACACTGCCAGAAATGGTCGCCCCCTGATTGCACTTGGATTCTATTTTGGACAATCCATCAAATCAGCCGGAACACCAAGCGGAATTTTTTAATCGATAATTATCCGCTAGGCCTTCTGAAGGCGGGATCAATTTTCCTGCTCATTTGTGGTTCCCAGTACTGGACTTAAAGGACAATGAGACTCAGTGAGACTATATCTTTTGCAGTGATAGCCTAATGAGGCCTGGGACTACGCGGAGATTTCTCGCCCTTGTGTCTATTGCGAAAAATACTTTTTCCTTCAAGCGATACGTCGCTTGGAAGTTAGCTCTCCATTGATTAGGTTTCAGTCCTGCCACCGGTTGCGCATCCTCACCTCTTGCATGATTTCGGTTATTGATGGACTTCTGTTCCTTTTCAAATTCACCGATGTTCCCTTGCGTACATTTACGTTATTTCCTGCCTACTGGTCAGATCCACCGCTTTGGCCGGAGCACATCGGGCGTGCAGGACGTCTGCAACGATGTACGGGCGCAGCTAGGATGGCGGATCGCGCCTCCTGTCCCCCAAAATGGTTTTCAGGTTGGGTGTCTAGGGCACGGCAGTCCCACCCACCAGCACCGGTGGAGGCAAACAACTTTTATACGCCCGAAATGCTGCAAATATGGAATTATCCCCTCCAGTTATCGCCTATTTTCATCATGCTCATCTTAATCGTGGCCATCCTAACTTTTCGCTTCCTACGCCCGGCAAAATCTACTTTCCCAAGCACATAATTATCGCGTGGTTAAAAGACCGTTTCCGCACTCGGCTTACAGTTCAGGCCAAACCACTCGCTTGTCCCATTGGCAAACCAATCCGCAAGATAAAACTCGCCCTTTTTTATCACAGTCACCGATATATTTGCAAAAGGTTACATTTAATGTTGCCAAACGCTTTCGACCCTTAATGTGCAAACAGTGTATTTATTTAAGGAATATTTGTCATCAGAGCATCCCAACAGTCGGCGATAATGAGACAGTTTGCCCCCTCTATCAGTCCTTCTGTTCGCCCACGCGGCTGTAGCCTTTAAATATCCCCACCTTGCAAAGATTCATGCCCTCCCCATATGTTCACATCTGAGAGACATCTGTATCGCAGCGTTTCTGATCCTTCGCCTTCACATGATCCACCTTTTACAAAGAATACAAACAGATAGTATTTCACCGGTCAACCACTACTCCTCCCAACTTTGCAAATGTATTGATCGGTTGTTTGGTAGCTTTTCATTTCCGGTATTCTATCTTGGTAGGTCCTCTCCGACAATTGTGATCCTTGCAACTCTCTGGTCATCATGTTCAGCCCTTAGTTAACGATAATCTTCCGTAAATACTTACTTGTCATTTAAATACTCATCTCCTTTGCAAACCGTGTATCTGCGACTATCATGGAAACGCATCACAGATTGATTTGCCACCCATTTCCCATTTACATTTTGGTGCATCCCACTGCACCTTTCCGAGGGTAAACAATGTGAGCAACGATTACATGTTTACATCCGGCCACTTCCTTTACAATCACCTAGGCAATCTCTCTTTTTGAAAGAGTCCTCCACTAGGTATTCACCTGATTCAGCCGATATTCGGTCGCTGAACTTTACAAGGGTAATCTTCGAAAGATTTTCCTTGTTCTCTGAAAGGTTTTTCTTGTTCTCTGTCCGCAAAGTCATTGCTTTCATCGTCTGGCTTTAATTCCAAAGCCGTGCTACGCGCCGCCAAAAGCTATAGCTGGTTTACGTCTCCCTTTGGAAACTTCTTTTTCCTCTTGGTGAACAAAACTTCCGTCAGTTCCGTTCGATTCTGTCGTTGCACAGTCCCTCTTTTTGTAATATTTGAGTAAGAGTCTACTACCTCCGACCAGCTCCACCGTGACTTGGCCGGCTTGGCCACCAGACCTTGAGTTCAAGTTTGCCGGGATCCGCATTAAAGAGTGACTTAAATACTTTCTCCTGTACAATATCGAGTGCCCATGCCTGAATCATTCTCTTGGAATTCGGACTGTACTCCCAATTGTAAGGTTTGCTCTTGCGTTACAGCATGCTTAGGGGTTATCCGAAGTAAACCATTATCAATAACTTACTCTGCTCATTGAATCTCGGTAAGCTTCCGTCATTCATGGTCCGCACCATTCTTGTATATAATGCATTCCCATGAAATGCAGTTGCCGAACTTGAATTCAAAACCTCCTTGTGTTTGCTGCGCAAACCACCATCATTTTACCACATTCAAACTTTTCTGCTGCAGAAATCTTCGGCTCTCACTTTTGAAATTCTCGTATATTTCCTCGTACCGAGTGATTTTGTACTTCACAATTACAAGCTCACGCATGCTTCCCGACCACGGTCAAAAAAATTCATTATTACCACCATAAAAGTTACCATTTCGAAGTAGCAACCAAAGGTACTACCCATCACACGGCTGGAAAAACCGAGGATTCGCAAGCTGACTGCTCTATTGAGGTTCATCCATCCCTTCCGCCAACCGAGCCGAAAGCAGCAGAGATCCAGCAACAGCCACCAGCTCCAGTTTGAAGACCAGTAAGACAGGCGAGCCAAACGGACAGGGGGCCCTTGGGAGGAAAATTTTGCGTTGATTCAGGTGCTGCAGCTACCAGTGGTGGAAAATCCTTCGAAGGCAATGTAATGTCATGATTTCGTAGAGTTACTCACTTACATATAATATATGCGTGTTTCGTACATCTTACGTTTCTATTAACTAACCTTTGTTTATTCGTGTCTAGCGAGCTTATTTGTCGTGTCTCATCTCGGACCTGAGTGACTTACTTGCTCGTTTCTCTCAAGCCGTGAACTTGGTACCCATTTATGGGTCTATGTTATCGCACATTACATATTTTTACGTTTTACCATGTCGTTCATCCAATAATTTAGTTATCATAGTGATGATATAATCCGGATGAACCCAAGGCACTACAAAGCATTATCGGGTGGTCCAAATGATCAGAACAGAAGTTTGCAAAATGATAGAAGACATGTACACAGGGGGTTGAGGGAGATCAATCACTTAGAACAAAGCGAGGATGGAGCCCGGCCGATATGATGGTCAAGGTCGAATGGTCAATTCGGCTTATGGCTGTTGAAATTGGTTGACAAGGAGGGGTATCTGCATAAATATTGCTGGAGATGAACACAACATCTGGAAATTCGAGCAGGACCGAAGGCTTTTCTTTAAGCTTTCCTAAGGGGGGTTTATCAAAGGAGGTTTTAAGAGTCAAAGCACTCTGCGGTGCATAAAACGTATACAGATGGAAAATCGGGAGGCGTACAATAATCGGTCTTCAGAGATCAACTGCTATGACTCAGTCAGCCATATGGTGGTGAAGGCCTGATGGCAAGTTTCCAACGGAGGCAACCACAATAATGGTGTGCAACGTATCTGAATGAGAGGGTGCGACTTCAATAGCGGTGGTGGAAGAAAAGGCAAGAAGAGGGCAGGTAAGCATTGGACGGACTATTTACATTGATGCAGGTAAGTTACAATGTAATAACAAGGAGATAGAATGACGGTTATGAATCGATGTGAAGTGCAAATAGGGAGGCGGATTGCGCGCAGAAGCTGTAGTGGAGCGGAGAGCAGCTAGCTGTCCGCGTGACCGTTCTGAGTAGCGGAGTTCACGACGATGGTGAAGAGAGCTAAGAAACCAGCGGTCTCAACATGGAAATGGGATCGGAATATAGGATTGGGAATAAAATAAAAATAGACGGCGGAAATGCCGGTTGAAATCGGAGGTCCGTTACCAGTGTAATCTGTTGTATGGCAAACCAGCAACAACTCCGGGGGGATTGGGGGACAATTAAAGTGATGTTGAGGGAAAGGCCAGAGGATTACAGGCGGTGGGAAGCGAATTGTTTCTGTGTGTTGCTTTGGTCGGGGAAAAACAACGTGAAAATGAAAAAATAAGTCTATGCGGGGTGCGGAAAGGTACTGCGATTACAGGGTTGTATAGTTCACCGAGGAGATGATAGAATGGATGAAACGTAGGTACTTTCCGTTTAATGAGCATTGCAACAGGGGTGCTATGTCACTGTGTCACATGGCTGAGGCTGCATGGCGAGTAACTGAGAGGGCTGGGGTGTAACTGCGGCTACAGCAAGAAAAAAATAAAGCACAAGAGATGGTGATAGGTTATAGATGCTGGTTACTTACGGAATTGTATATGTATCAAATCAGAGGGAAGGAGTCAAATGAATCGAACGAAAGGCACAATTTGTGGGAGACAGGGACTATAAAAGTGCTGAAAGAAAGGCCGATGGGGTACAGATAAGTATTCAGTAGTTCGTATTTTATAACGGGTGGATAATGATTTACCAGTATGAAGGTGATAAGTGGGTGATAAACTAATCTTGGATGCGATAAAATTCGTGGCGCAGACAAATAGCGCGCAATAGTGGTGTTATTGCACTTGAACAATGAGTGAAAAACTTGACGACCATTCTTCCAGAAGCCTCTAGGTATGACACCAATAGAGCTGCGTGATAAGTTTACCTGAGACCCAGAACTGTGAAGGAGTTTAGTGGCACAATGGGACCCGGATGAAGAGAATGATGAGCACTGCGAGCATTGGGACTGCTGGAGAAGGCAAACAATCGCTAGTCACAGTTTTGGCTTCTAGAGGGCTGCGAAATACATTTCTGCAAAGACTATCATCTTTTGACTTTGGTGAGGAAGTGACCAGTAACAGTAAGAGTGCCAGTGAACGAATAGTAGCCACGAGTTCTGACACGGTAGTTAAACAGGCTTGCGGAGGGGAGGGGAAGGTAATCGTACGCCAGAAGCAGGAAATTTAGACATCGGGGTACTAGCCAAAACTGATGATTGATTGTATAGATGATTATTGTGTGCCAGGGAGAGGAGCGGGTTTCTGGGTGGGAATGAACGCCACGAGCTATTCAGCACATACCTGGAGTGATAAATTTTATCGAACATGAAACGATAAGTTGCAGCTTCAGTATTGAGAGCGAGCTCGGTGGATAAAATGTCGTTGGGGTAGACAGGGCGAATGGCATGTTAGCGGCAGTAGCACGAGCGTGAGGATGAAGTTCCGTTATCCAAAAACGGTGCCAGTGGGCGGGAATGGCCGTGCGCTGGACGCCTAACCTGAAAATGGTTTTCGGTGACAGCAGGTGCGATCCACCAACCTACTTGCGCGAGCACATTGCTGCAGACGTCCTGCACGCCCGATATGCTCCGGCCAAAGCCGTGGATCTGACAGCTTCCCCCACCGTTCGGATTAGGATGAGCTGCTGCGGTGCATCCAGTAGAGCGGTCAATGTTCTGGTAGCTGGTTTGCGGGAGTTCCGAAGGCCAAAGCCAGTAAGACAGCAATCGAGAGACGTGCAAGTATCAAACCGTGTCAATCGCCCAATTTTTATATCCAGCGAGAAAAATGTGCCAAGTTGATGCTCATGGGATAGGTGGGTGAAAATGTCCATGGTCGTTAAGTTCCGAAGTAAGAGTGGAAGTGCGCTGCAGTCTGCCATTTGTGCCAGCTGTGGAGTTGGAGAGTGACGTAACGACAAAGCCGTGGAAGAACCCGGGTGGAAGTTAGAACGAGCAGGAAAAGAACTAAGCCATTACAAAGATAAATGCTAGTTCTTAAGATTAAGCAACATACCTAAAAGAACGTTTTTTTCAAGAATCTAGCATCAGACTATCCTGAGTCAGCTTGAATTAGTAATGCGACAAAAATCGGGAATGAGCAAACCTAAGTGTGGAAAAAACATGCGCAAACTGATTAGAGGTGCCATGCAGCAGAGTGCAAGGACGAGGGACAGTTATGAGCCGAAGGGTAAGGACTATGAGTAGAGACGGAGAAAGACCGGTAGCGGCTGATGGGGTTATGTAGAAAACATGCACAAGGAGGACATCGTGGGGTTCAAGACATGCAGTTATGTGAGAGGTTTTTTGGATCGGAAGGGCATCTAGAATGAAGTTTTAAAGATTAGTTGGAAGTCGGGTCCTACCTTGAAAGTTTGAGCCTTAGACAAGTTGGCGTCGGTTAGCATCAGAGCATTGTAAACGGTGAGGTAGTGCCGTTGACGTTTTGAACTGGATGGGGAAACGTCGATGAATTTCACTGGGGAGTTTATTCCAAAGTCTGGCTCACTTTAGCAGGAAGAATTTGCACCTAACGGACAGCCTCTGTGGAGGTTAGACTAGGGAGTAGTTGACTGGACACATCGATGGAAGAAAATGCCACCGGATGAATAAGCCTACGGAGGAGGCCAAGGTCAAGTCTCATTTGGCTTAGCCAAAGAGGTTCAATGTAGAGGATGGCATAGGGCTCTTTACAGCCAGTTGTGGTAGAATAACCAAGCAGCCGTTTCGCGATTGAGAGCTGCATACTCTCTGAAGTTATTCTTTCGGCTTGCAGAGTGTTAGTGAGGATGATACGGCAAGACCCTAGGCATGGAGTGACGTAGGACAGACACGACCGGAGTTTCGCATTGCGCAGAATGAGAGATCTGCTTAGAAATCCCAGGAATTTGTTTACCTTTGCAGCTTGAAAAGATGTGTTCGGAGGGGTTTAGGTTGCATGAATAATTCAACCGAAGATCGCTTCTTGACGGGCTGTAGGTGATATGGGAGTAGAGTACTACGAAAGAACTTGGAGGGACTTGACAGGGCAGGGTCAGGAAAGAGCATTTCTCAACACAGAGTTCCATTTTCGGGAAGTGACTCTATCGGTTTAGGTGTTCTAGATTGCACCGTACATTAGAAATTGCGTCGTTAAAGTCCTATGGTGAGAACTGACATACATGTTTATGCCGTCCGCAAATAAGAAGAGGGCACTTGATGTATTGTGAAGAAGACATCATTATTGCACATTAGGAATAGAAGTGATCCTACAAGCTTCCCTGAATGACACCGCTGGTATTGGAGGAGGGTTGTGAGAGATGGCTGTAGAATGAAACAACTTGGCTGCGGTGGGAAAGATAGGAGAAGAACCAGCTGAAAATAAGGGATTCAAGCCCAAAAGCTTTGAGCATGGTCAAGAGCCGCGAACAAAAAACGTGGTCAAATGCCTCGGTCATTTCTGAGATGACAATGAGCCCTTCATACTGTCTGCGGCTGCAGTGATCATGTTGAAAAAGTCAACATTATAGGCGTTACGAGACCGAGTTTTAAGAAAACCAATCGAAGCAGCACTGGTGGGATTATATCGGAAACGAAGCGGAAAGAGGGCTTCACGTCACAAAATAAGTCGGACACTTCGCTCAGCGTAGGTTCTTTATAGGGCAAAGTGGATGTGGTAACGGGAGTTCGTGAGGCGTGGGCAGCTCCGGAATCAATAGTCATAGAAGATAAGAACGAGGTAAAATCCTCGGCTACCGAAGCGGGATTGTTGACCTGTGCGCCATCTGGTAAATCCATGTATGAATAACTTGGACAAAAGAGTGTTTCTGCTCCTGATTATACGTGAAATCCGGAGTATCTTATCCGGTCGGAGAAGGGCAGAAACTTCCTGCAATATGTAGAGTTTTTTCAGTGCTGAATCGAATACTATAAAAGGCCTAAGCAGGAGGACGAAGACGGAAACGTCATGCGAATTTCTGTACGATGCTAGGACCTTATATACTTTATTTGCAAAGGTGTGTGGGCATCAGACCAGGATGAGCAGGTTCCATAAGTAGGGATCTGATTTGAACCGTGGGGAAGTTTAGAACCTCACCGACTTTCTGCAAGCTGGGGCTCATGAGTCAATAACTAGTCGGTCCACTCCATGGGGAGAAATGGGCCGATGAGTCGCCGCCATTCATAATATGAAAACAGGGAGCCCAGCGGGGCAGTTGCGTTGGTATAAATAAGGGCGCTAAAATTACACGAAACCGCTCCGTGATCGCTTACGGGGAAAGGGTTAAGTGTGTTTGTTTCCGCGTCGGATAAGCCTAAAGAGAAGACTAAATCTAGTATGTTATTCTTCCAGGGCCGGGTGAGAACATGTTGAGTTCGGAGCCCTACTCGAATGCAGCAGAGAATGGTCAATAAGTGGTGCTGAGAGGTGAGCGTTTCCCATTAGATACCAGATGCACTGGGGTCACCAACGATCAGCTTAGCTCCGACAGGATTCCGGATAGGTAGTTAAAAGCAATAATGATAGGTATGAAGACGGAAGCTGCCGTGCCAGGAGGTCTATACATATAACCAATGTAAAGGCTCATGTGTACAAGCTAAAAGTCACCCCCTAAAGAGTCTCTTACCTAATCCGGAGTAGATTGATCGTAAGGGGCCGCTGCAAGGATACACCTAGAGCACGTTACACATCTACCACCTCGACGACACCTGCTTTCACTACACATCTGACAGCCAATCAAAGAGATCGGAATCGGCGAGGTGGGATCAGTTTACCAAATCTCAGTGATGAGGACATGATCACGGCTGCGCAAGACAGCGAGCTTTAAAGAGTCAAATTTATTACTGAGGACAGGCAATCCATGGGAAGTGGAGAAATCTTAGCGGGTTTGTTCTTAGCCCGTATCGTAAGAGTTACCGATCAATCATTTTTTGGTTTCAAGAGTTGTACTAACTTGGCTGGGTGTTGCTCAAAGTGTGAAGTAATACCCAAATCGATAAATTAGGAACAAGGAAACACGCCGCAAGCCCAGAAAAGGAACGGAGGAATTGGAACCCAGAGGGAATTATTGGACAAGTCGCTGGGGAGGGTTTGGTACATTTGGTTCTTTAGGTAATGTTTAGTCACCTGGCCTTGTCAGTGCCAGTTCATGTAGTAATGATGGTGTTATTGATTGCAAGAATCTTGTTCAGGCCGAGGATGTAAAGACTAGAGAAGCAGGTATTATCCGCTAGGCAACAGGCCCAGGAGGCAGAGGAAAATGTAGATGGGCGAGTTGGGCGTAGAAGTAGTGACAACGGCTCATTCATCAGACAAGGGAAGCTAGAAATGAGAAGTCCTACACCGGCCGTCAAGCTTTCGTCCCGACAAAAACAACAGTGAATTTACCGGCAGTATTACTGAAGGCCTTCGAAGGGCGACCAGAAGTTTTGTAAGTTCGCCAAACAGTTTGAAAACTTCGTTGAGAGTAAGGTAAACGATTCGGGGCAAAGGATGCTGCACCCGACACACTATTGTCGGGAAAGAGCCGGAGAAGCTACTGATGGGTGTGCCATGCTTGACCGGGGACAAGAATACCCACGGGCAAAGAAGATTTTGAAGGACCTGTTAGGCCAGTCGTTCAAGGTTGCCCGTTACCTGACGGGCGGTGTGATGTCAGAAGCCATGCGAACAAAGGATAACGTCTATGCTACGGCCGATCTTGTCATTAGGATGCGGAATTGTTTGCTAACCCTCCATCATTTAGAGTACAGAGCGGACCCTGATGAGAGGCACAGAGTGGCGGAGTAGTTTGCTTTCTCTTTTCTGAGCTACGAGGTCTTTGGTCTAGAGGAGACGAATGTATAAGCTGAAGTGGCCGCGAGGCCAATTTCGAGGACTTCACTGAATGCTTAGATAGACAGGCAAGAATAGCCGATAGCAGATTCGGTCGACGCATCCGCGATGGCAACAGAGCAAACAGACCTGGCACCAGTCAAGCTCAAACATCCGTGCGGGACTACTCGAAACTACAGCCCTGGATGAACTAGCACACGTTTTATGTGATGCTGAAGCCTACCCAAGCTGCAAGATCCTTGACTCGAATGACGGGCTAGAAGTTTGTCCGAAATTCGTCGGAATCACAGCGGATGAAAGCTAAGAAACGGCAAAGACGGCCGGAGCGCGTTTTATCTGACCCGTCACCTAGCATCGGGCGGCAGACTAGAGAACAAGAACCAGGGGTAGTCACGAAGGTTTTCCAGGCAGACACATGTGCCACTACACCGGGTGAAAAAGGCTACGCTAGATGCGGACACAAAGCCCAGAGCGATCTGCCCAACATAATGGTCTGCCAACAAACGAGGACGTCTGAGGGTGGCAGCTGTGGGAGTGATGATTCCCAATGGGGTGGCTAAATCCTTTGCCTCTGTAGACAGTGGATCGGATACCACACTGGGGAAAGAGAGGTTTGCTCATGAGCTACAGCTCGCAAAAGTCCAACGCTGTTAGCCCTGAGTAAGGTGGCGGAACCCAGGTAGTAACCACAGGTCTGATGAGATAGTTACTCATCTCTTATGAAACCAATGAGCAAATCGAATCAACATAAGCTTTCACATTGGCTGATTTCCTGAGGCAGGCTGCAAGGTCGGTGAACGCTATTTCATCTAGATGGACCCATTTGCAGGAAGCGGTGGTCGTAGATTGAGAGGAGGAAGATGTGGAACTTCTCATTGGCTGCGAAATGCCGGAAGCGCACTGGATGCTGGACCAGACAGTAGGCAACCACCAGGAACCCTATGTCGTACGTGCGTCACTAGAATGGGTAGTTTACGCCTAGCCGGTAGGCCTGGTTCAGCAGAAATGGAGCACGTATGTAGCGGGGTATGCAGGAGCAAGAAAACGACGTAAATGTCAAGGCAAACGGACGAACCAACCGAAGGCCAAAGACGAAAGAACGTACGGCAAATATGTCGGTGGCTCCCCGAAAAAGACAGAAGGAGGCATGCGGACTAACAGAGGGGAAGCAGTGGGATCTCCGGCAGCCATCATGATAGCCCAAGTGTGGAGTTGCCGATCAAGCTAACAGCTGGGACAGTCGGACCAGCCGAATAGAAATGATGCCCAAGAGAAGCGAGCTATTGGCCACGAGCAACCGGCCAGAACGCGGCCAAAACACTCAAGCAGCCGCTATTGCAACGTTGACGCCTCGCGGTCTGGGAAGAGGACTATATAAACGATTGTGCGTTTCATGAACTTGAATTGATTGGCAGTTGAATTCCAAGCGTCCTAGCAAGTCTCTTCGTCTATGTTGCACATACGGCTTCGGCTGCAGCGTCTTCACGAGCAAGGGTTTCGTGACACTGATGAAGGCCGACCATCATCAATGCGGAAGGACCATCTCTCAGAGCAGACTGTACGGCAAAAAACAAAACCCAAAAAACTAATCCCAAGTACCCTTCCCGAGGAGTGCGCATGCTGACTCTTTGGTTGACAACAAGACCTTAGCTCCCTACCGGTTGCTGCCCTTGAAAGAACGCCTCGGCCTGGACAAGGATCTTTGAAAATGGTACCCGGAGGCAGTGATGCGAAATAAATTGCTTTATCACGTAGAAAAGGTGCCTGCAGCCACCAGTGACCGATAAAAGCCATAGTGCCTGCCTTGCTGTCCGGTCCTCCACCCAAAGAAACTCGGAAAATTGAGCGCGGTTCGAAGTTGCGCATCCAAGTTTCGAGGGGGGCAATAAATGATCTTTTACTATAAGAGCGCGATTGGACAATATCGCTGACTGAGGTTTTGCTTCGGTCCAGGCCAGGCAGAGTGGCTTAGTCGGCTGACATCAGAGAGACGTCTCTCGGGCAAAAATACTAGTAGAGGAGATGGGTGCTTTGCCTTTCTTATGGAGTATCGAGGAAGACTTGAAAAAATAGGTGATAGATTACAGAATGACTGTTCATTCCTTTGGCGCGATATTATCACCTTTTCGTGCCAACAAAGCCCCACGAGAAACGCAAGCAAATATGGAGCTTTGGTTCATCAGTCAGTAGTGGACCGTGTCGGTAGAAAATTCCAAGTCGACGACTATCTTGGAAGGTTCGGCTACTTTGACTCAGCCGTTAGACAATTTGGGCGCCTGACAGAATTGCTAGAGAAGGGGGGGTTCCACCTGGCGAAGTGGATATAGAAAGAGCCGGAGGCCCTTGAAGCCATTTCGCACAATTAGGAGGCAGGAAAGGTTTGAGATCCGAAGGGGACACCGTCCTCAACAGGAAGCACTCCATGAATACAACGGAAAGTTGAAGCGGACGAATTCGTTTTCACGGTGATTCTCCCCGACCGGTTACTCGCCGTGGTATGCTCTAAGAGGCCTCTAGCCCCCTTGGCCCACTCGGTTCTTTTCCCCCAATCGCTGACGGAAAAGACCCTACTGCAGCGGCTCCGTCGAAAAAAATTCGGCTTGGACCAGCCTCCTGACAAAGAAGACAGGCTCGAATACGAAGAGCTCCTGGATGCTTCTGAGAAACTAGGGTTGGCACGAATTCTCAGGAGTTCACCCCTTGGTCATAGTACACAGATGGGTGAGTCACACGCCTTTCCTGATGCGTCGGAAGTTAGGTGCGGGCTGTGGTGCATGAGCGGTGGTGAATGGGCCGTTGTGCCTGGGTGATGGACACTACACTATGAGGATCCCGTTTGCCAAAGATCACATTTCCCCACTGAAATCATTCTCGACCCTGCGCTTCAAACTCATTGCAGCCGTGTTAGCTGTGAAGGTGGTACAAGCAATGAAGAGGTGCTTCGGCCGGATTTATGAAGGACTAGACAATAATGCAGTATTACATCAATAACGTCAGAAGCCTTTCCAGTACTTTCACCGCCAATCACCTTACAGTCAGACACGACGAAGCTGCTGTAAATCAGTGGCAGCATGTAAGGTCCTCCAACAGCCCAGCCGATTAGTGTTCCCGAGGTGCGACCAATTTTTGGTGGTTAGACACATGGGCGGGAGGGCCAAAATTCCTGTACATGCCTGGACAGGACTAGCCTGTTTATGAACTGAAGCCACTTCTTGAATCGGAAATATAGATAAAAGGAGCTGTAGTGACAGTAGCAGCCGCCGAACCTACGTCTATCTTGTAACGGTGGGTTAGGTTTTCCTCTTGCACAAGGAAGCTTCCATCGCTAGTATGGTTGACCAGGTTTGAGAGACATTTGTTGATCATGAAAGGCTTTCATCCATTTAACTGTGTACAGGTGGGCCCGGCAAATTCTGATCAGCAGCGATTGGCGGAGTATGACCTGTTCAAGATCATACAACTCGAGACCCTACACCAAGAGTTCGAGAATTCCGGAGGCACGGGGCCAAGTGACGAAAGGACATCCTTTCCAAAGCGGAAAATGAAACCCATAAATCCAAAACTTTTTGAAGGACTACTGAGGATAGGTGGTAGGCTGACGAACTCTCACCTAAGCTCTGACGCGAAGCGCCCCATGGTAATACCGGCCTGCCGGCCAGTAGCAGACTTGATGATTCAGCACATACACGCTGTGGGGAGACAAGCCAGGGAAAGTCACGCGACGAGTATCATCCAGAAGCGGTTTTCGATGCTGAGAGAAGGGCAATTTCGAAACGCGTAATCCGAAATGGTGTACACTGTAGAAGAGCAAGGCCGTCGCGGAAAAGCTATACATGACTGCCCTTCTAGTGTGGACTGACCCCGTCAACCTGGTTCTCGTTTTTAAGTCCAAGTGGTCGCACATTTGAAGCTTTATGTTTTATGATGTTGTTCATTCAATAATTCAACACCGTAGAAATTACGGACTAGTTTTCTTGCGGTTTCAAGATTCGAAAGACCTTGTCTGCGTTTTGCTCAAAGAGTGCTATGGCTGCCGCCACAAGTGAAACAACCAGGTACAGCTTCGTAGTTAAGCACTCTGATGAGCCTCTATCAACCAAGCCGTCGAGAACAGGTTCATCGGAGGCTGCCTGCGATTGGCCAACTTCCGGTATTCCAACTGTTTTCTTCTTTTACCATATTCATACGAGCCAGCTCAACTGATGTGCTACTGCGCAGCTCTCATGTTTTTGCTGCTCCAGTTTGCATAGTTCTGGGCGGGAGCGACTCCAAAGCCTCCCATCAACTCGGGTATCGCAGACATTATGGGAGACCTCGTCCAGCGGCCGTCGCAGGTCTTCTCTGCGTTCCTCGGGGTGACTAGCGAGAAGTAACGCCGACTGCAGGGTCTTTGTTGAATGTTAGAAAAAACTCTTTTTTGTTCCCGGTCAGTGATCCCTACCCCGAAAAATCCTATTATGTGACCATTGCGAACCTCCTTGACTAACCTGAAGCGTGCCTTCCTGGTCAGTGCTGTCACAGATGCCACATTGGTCCAAGGACTGTGCCAGTTGCTGTCTAAGATCACGGAAGTTTCCCCTGGAAGCTGGGGCTAGGTTGAACAGCAGGAATAACTTTGAGAGTTGACTTAGTCACACCGGGACCTGATGGGATGCGGACACCAGTGGCTATAAACCGTCGCGTAGCATTGTAGTCTAGCAGAGTAAGTGAATACTGACCAAGACACCCTGGGAGGATGTCCTTCACTTGTGTTTTTGTTTGAGCCGCACAGAGAGTAAAGTCATCCTCGAGGAAGAATGGCCTCGGTGTGACGACCGCTGGAAGGAACAAAGCGGTCAATGATGTAGCAGTCTGCTGTATCACGATTGGTCTTCCAAGAATTGGCAGACTGGCAAAAGTTATCACTTTCAAATACACCCCTCATCTGCCGCTCGTTGTAATGGTCAACAGTAGTACTGTGCACTGCTGGGCAAGGATGACCACGTGTATGTAAAAATCATCCCGTGCGAGCGGCATCTCAAGTTACCTTCAAGGCTGGTTAGGGCTTTCGGTAGCACGGGCAAAGATAAGCCTTGCAGTAGGGTGATGAGGCTGGCGTGAGACACGGTAGAAGAGGCTACTGTCGGGAAGATCTGGCAGGTCATAAAGGGATCCCTAGTTGCCCTTCAGAACGAACTTGCGCCCCTGAACCGAAGAAGTGAGGGAGGAAAACCAATGTGGTGGAAGACTGCAATAGCTAGGGCCATCAAACTTATAAAAAGCAGCTGCAAACTTTACAAAGCTTCCTGGGGTCGGCTGGCCTGAACCCGTTGTTCAAAACCCAGGAACGAGACTATGAGCCCGCAGCAAACTTCTAAACGAGAGCATGAGCTTTCGGCTGGCCAACTGTTTGTGGCAGCAGCTGAAGAAATTCTATAGCCATGTACATTCAAAAGGTTCAACAAAGGATGCGACGGGTCCACTATCCACTAAGGACAGCGTTATAGCCAACGATGGTCAATCTCTTGTGCTACCTAGATTAAGTAACTAGACCAATGAATGAAGGTAAGCAAGCTGAGGTACGCTGCTTTGACCTGATCGAGGCCTTTGACTCAGCCAAGCATCTTTTTTGCTGTGAGAGATGGGGGCGTTTTGTGTAGGTGGGTCAGTATATAGGTGGCCGGCGGACTTCCCTTCCAAGGGAAATTTAAGATCAAAGTAAGGGACAGTTGCTCTAGTATGGTGAAAGCCACTAGTGGTGTACCTCGGGGATCAGTCCTAGGCTCAGTGCTATTCTTGTTGCTTATTAACGGCCTGGGATTCAGTCTTCAACCCCCTAGTTTCGTTATTGCGAGTGACTTGGAAGTTGTTCGATCCGAAGGTAGGGGCCACCTTTGCAGGGTTATAGGAACCGTCTTGGACTGAGCCAACAAGTGGGGTCTACTTCTAAAAGCTGGAAAAGAGCCACTTGTTGTCAAGGCAAACAAAAGGCCTTGCTGTCCCTCATGACCAAGGGCTTTTCATCATAAGACCAGGCACTAGGGTTAAAGACCTCCGGGTCATCACCAGTCTTGGCTTTAAGTGGTCAGGCCAGTGGAACGCTGCACAAAAGGCTCATCGTGAGCTTCTTAGACAGTGTCCAGCAACGTCTCGCCGGCAGCCGGAAGCATTTCCATCCATCTGAATGGCTATGGGACGACTTCACTTAGAAGGTAGCACGCAGGCTTGGGCACTCTTCTACAAAAAGGATGCCGCTTGCTTGGAGAGGGCTCATCGTCTCGCGACGCGGATTGTTGAGGGGGAGAGGGCAAGACGTATGAGCAGGGACTCTATGACCTCAATCTTTTCTCATTGGAAAGGAAGAGACGTCTAGGGTCCCCACGGAGGCTTGCGAGGTAGTAGAGGGTTTTCTGGTCCTAGGCCGGAGAGTATAATTCATATGGCTTTAGATTCACGGAACAGAGGACACAACAGGAAGCTGGTGGAGGTTAGAGCTAGGATGATGACCAGCTCGCACTTGTTTAGCAAAAGGGTAGTGAAAGGTTAATACAGTCTGCCTGGTAGAATGATAGACCTGCAGAACGTCCAAGCCTTCATAGGGGTGTAGTGCTATCCACATGGCACAACTACAAATTCTAAAACATTTCGTTTATTTTAACAATTGCCAAATTCGATGTCGGCATTTGCCCCGCCTGTGTACACTGTCAGTGCACTGTTGCGTCATCCCGATACACACGTCATCCCTCGCCAACGTTTCTAGTTTCTCTCTCTTGCATGCTGTTGAGCATAATCGTTTCGTGTCATGAACAGAGGACCAGGGGCTATAGAGTCTATAGGGGGGCAGGTCTGGGATTAACTTAATAAAACTATGAACTAGAGCCCCCGATCAACAAATTTGTTTCAACAAGGACCCTCATAAGTCCTTGAATCACGTATATTTATTCACACAATGTTTTCGCCACATACAAGGTAATTCCCGACTATCGCTATAATGCTCATTTTGTGTTTATCTTACATGGATATTATAACCGTCGCTTCATGGTTACTCGCTTGACCTTTCCATTCCCTTTTGCATTAGATATACCGTTGTACTTATGTCTGGAGTAGACAGTGAGCCGGCTTCGGAACCGTCCTTTTTGACAGTCTCCTTAGCTGTCCCCGAATTTCTTTATTGATGGCCCTCAACTTTGGTTTCATATGTTGCAGGCGGGGTTCGAGGCACACAGATTCACGGGCGAAAGTACCTGTTACCCGTAGGCTATTAGTCGCCAGTCCCGTAACGTTGCCGCTTAGATGCTGAAAGTAATATTCAATGACTATTCTTACGCAGCCTTGTAAACGGCGCTAATCCCTGATTTTTGCACTCAGAATCGTCAAGACTCAAGCCGTTGATACAAGGGACGGAGATAGATAGGAAGAAGTCTCTACATCAGTGAGGGAAAAGCAGCCGCTGAAAGGGCCAATTTCAGAGAGAAAAGTCCTCGAGGAGTTGCGGGAACAGCAATCATCAAACAATGGTCAAGCACTACTGGAGACTTCTGGCCACCCTGACCTCACAGAAACACTAAAACTAGAGAGCGGTGTTAAGGAACGGTAGCATCTAAACGTCACTGCCGCAACAAACTTGAGTAGCTTCCCAGAACACACTTCCCACAGTAGAAACAAACTCCGAAGGCACCCTGACAGCTGCTTTCGAGCCAGCTTTCAGAAGTCTTCCACTCCTAGCTGCTCTAATTTTGGAGACCAGTAGCCTAATCACAACTCCGACCAACTTGCACGCCTCGGGAGCCTTTCCCCTGGCCGCTCCATTGGTCCATCTCAATCAGGGTATTCGCGGTTTCACGAATGGTTCGGGGAGAGGGTCCGGCGCTGCCAAGCCGGTTGCACCTTCCTAGATGCCGAAGAGAAAAATTAATATCCCGAAGCATTCCGACGACTTAAGCGGTAGGAAGCCATAATAACACTCGTCTGTTGAATGTTTGAGATTCGGTTTCCGGAAACCTGTTCCTAATTGACGTCGATGCAGCAGTCAGCGTCACTCTAAAAGAAGCAGGTGAGGCAACCATCCCATCAACCCAACATCTGCTTGGTACCAAGGGCTCTTCCACTACCACTTACGGCCGCAAGTCACTTGAGCTAAACTAAGGCCGAACTTCAGGGCGAACACCCTTACGCGGAACTACATTTGGCCTATCCGGCAACGCTAAGGAAATCTGGAGCCCCTCCCGCGGTGGCCACCAACGTCGCCCACCACATCGTTACCAAAGAACCCCAGCTTCCAGCCGACCCCATGGCTTTGCACCAGGAAATCTCCGCGTATCACAGACTGAGTTCGAAAGCATGCTGAAATTGGACATAACACATCCCTCTAGTAGCCGTTGGGCCTTGTTCCTTCGCGTGTATCCTAAGCCCAAAGGTGACTGGCGTCCTGCGGCGACTTTAGGGCTCTCAGCCAGGCCACCATCCCAGATAGGTGCCACATTCCGCATAACCAAGATCTGACTTCTTCCATATCTGGCTGTCCTGTTTTCAGCCGCATCTACCTAGTCAGGCCCTAAAACCGGATCCCGACTGCTGGGGCTGACATCCATAAAGGCGCTGTCGTAACTCCATTCGGAACACTTGAGTCTCCAAGCATGCCTCTGGGGCCCCGCAAAGCGGCTTAAACCTTTCGAAGGTTCACGTATGAAGTAAAACAGAGTTTAAGAAATGTCTGTACATACTAGGACGATATTCCGGTAGCAATTTCCTCAGAAAAAGTGCATAGGGCACACCTGCGCACGCTTTTCAAGCATCTTACCCAACACGGTGTAACCATTGACTCTGCCGAATGCGAACCAGGTAGGACCAACGTCACATTCCCAGACCACAAAATCTCAGCCTCGGGCAGGCAGCCCTTGCCAGACAACTTGGCGGCAATTTGCGATTACTTTGAACCTCACTCTTACCGGCAATTGCGCCAATTTTCTGGCTCGGTTAACTTTTATTGCCGGTTTGTCCCTCAATGAGCCGGGATAATATGGCCTCTCATCGAAGTTTTACGTGGAGGTAAGCGGAAATTCATACATCCCGACAAAACACGGACAGCTTTTACTTCGATCAAGCCATCACCAGCATAGCACCCATTGCACATCCTGATTCTTCAGCTCTTCCAGCCTCAGGGACAGAGGCTTCTGACAAGGCCGTTGGAGCAGCTCTGCAACAATTCGTCAACAATTCACGACAACCAATAGGCTTTTCTCCGAGCTTCTCAAACGTGCGGAATCCCTGTGCAGTAAGTTCGGCAGAGAACTAATGACAGTCTATTTGGGTATTCGACACTTCCGGAGCACAGGAGGACCAAACGTTTACAGTGTTCACTGATCACAAACCACTAGAGCACACTCTCCAGTCAGCTTCTGATCGATATTCGCCACTCGAGATTCGCCACTTAGACTATGTTTCGCAGTTTACCACAACATTCAACGTGTCTCTTTGGCACACAATCCCGAGGCAGGCGCACTCTTATGCGTCCGCGGTGTCAACGACCCACCGCTTATGGGCACAGACCTGGAGGCAATCGCTGCAGCCCGAACAACGGATCCTGAGGTCAAGCAGCTCATATATAATGGCTTCCTGCTTCTAATACAAGTGGCCCTTCCAACTTCGGACGTACCTATTACCTGCAGTGTGAGACAGGGTCGGCCCAGACCACTAGTTACTGTATGTTCTCGCCGACGATTTTTCAAAAACCTTCGAAACTTATGGCAGTCAGGGGCAACTGCCTTAGTCAAACTAGCCACCTAGTGATTCGTTTGGCTTTGAATCAAACGTGACGTACTTCCTTGAGCCCGCGCCTGTCCTTGATGTCAAATTGTTAAAGTACATCGTCACAATAGATCTACGTTAGGCACATTCACTGAGCCCGACGGATGCATTCGCCACATGCACGTGAATTTCGCGAGCCCCTCCACCATCCAGGGGCTGCCCCTACATCCTCACATTTTTAGATCGTTTCGTTCGCTGGCCACAGGCCATACCTATTCTCCGTCATACCTCAAAGGAAGCTGCAAAACAGTTCCTAGCGTGTTTAGTAAGTCCGTTCGGTTACCCTGCCTTCTTGGCCACTGACCGCGGTTCGCATTTTGATGGTGCCTTTCACGAGCTACTAAACGCATTCGGGCGCAGGCACAACAAGACGATGGCCTATCGTCCTCAGGCTAATGGCATGGTGGACCGACTCCATCGCCGTCCGGAAACTGCCCTTCATGCTCGTGATAACCCTTTATGGAGTGAAGTTTTGCCGATCTTTTTCTTAGGTTTGCGTAACACCGTTAAAGCCGATATGGGTGTTACGGCGGCTGAACTGGTTTACCGTTGCACATTACGACTTCCAGTTCAGTTGGTTTCTCATTTCCACTTTTGAGTTTTAATTAATGGGATTACTCAGAACTGTTATCACACCAAATGCGGGTGCTAAAGCCCATCCCATCACGCGACCAAACTCTCAGCACCTACATACCTACCACTCCGGAGACCGCTAGCCCTGTGTTTATTTGAGTAGATGCAGTGTGATCACCACTACAAGAGGCCTACTCTGGCCTATTCCGAGTCCGCCAGCGAAAAAGAACGAAAAAGTGATAGACGTTGAAGTCAGGAAAGGGATCATCAGTATGGGCCGCCTTAAACCAGCCTTCGTCGAGGTAGAAACCAACCCGGACAACCCACCCAATGTCTCCGCCTGCTTATAACTTCAGGTTAGTCGTTCTGAGTCAGCACGTGTTACTCCCACTAAGGATCCCCCATTACCTGTTGCAACAACAAACTCCAGGGAAGGTGCAGCTGCACTTGTCAAAGGCAGAAATGGACGTGGCCGCGAGCTGCAACAGCCAATGAGGTTTTCTGAATTTCTAGAGTTTAAATATATATCGGTTTACCCATAATATTCCACTTGTACATAGTTTGGCAATGCAAGGCTGCGTGACCACGTAGTTTATAGCAGCGGCAGCGACAGCTTGCATTGCTCCGGTATGTCCCCCTCGGTTAAATATCCGTCGGCGCTCCAATGAGCAACTTCCCTTCGATTCTTACCTTCAGGCCGGCCTCCTCGGACAGAACCACATGGGATTCCAGGCTCTCGCAAAGCTCGTACACAAAGCCCGCTGGACGGTGACTGGATCCCTTTAACGCCGGATGCTGGCTTGTTTACGAAGGCCATAACAGGAGTACGGATATGCCCACAACGACAAACCCTAAAATACAATCGCCACTGCAAAGCCACAAGCAGGATCTACTCAGGTTGGGTTCAGTGTTGAGAGGGACGTGATTTTGCGATCGACACACAACGACAGGTGTAAGTCATGGAGAACGGCTTGTGTCGGCTTCTTTGTTGTGTTGGATTGCTGCGGAGGGCATGGAGAAAACCCCTCGTAGCGGAAGCCGACGTACCCATCGCGGGTCGGAGCCCAATTGCGTCGACCTTCTAGATGGGACCTCTGTAGAGCCACCAACATGACACACAACTACAAATTCTTAAAAGATTTGTTTATCGGAACAACTACCGAATTTGGTGTCGGCACTTGTCCCGCCTGTGTACACTGTCAGTGCACTGTTGCGTCATCCCAATACACACGTCATCCCTCGCCAACGTTTCTAGTTCCTCTCTCTTGCATGCTGTTGAGCATAATCGTTTCGTGTCATGAACAGAGGACCAGGGGCTATAGAGTCTTTAAGGGGGCAGGTCTGGGCTTAACTCAAGACAGACCTCAAGGTGCCCAGGATCGTAAGTGGTACGAGATACTCCATGGCTGCGAGCTTGAGTGGGTTCACTGAGTAGATGAAAGGCAACACTATGGTCATTCTGATGTGTTTTAAAATTGACTCTTCCGTTTGTAGCATACTGCCTCGGTGAAAGCTCACGATGCATATTATCTCCCGCACTGGATCTACGATAAGGTTTCGCAATTTCCTTCTATTTATGTTGGGTGTTCGACGGAATAAACTACACGGTCGTGGATGCCTATCTGGTGAGCACACAGCCGAAGGAATTCTTGATGCTCCATTGGCCGTGGGCAAAACCCGTCCCGTGCAAAGTGAAATGAACAAAGGCGCAGTGCCACAAGTACAGTTAAAGCTAGAGGTGCCGATAGAAGGGGGAAGATCTGTGGCCCCGGGGACGGAGCCTTCTGGAGAGGAGAGCTGTGTAATAGAAACTTGGGGAAGGTCGTACGATTGGTCGTATCAACCTTGTACAAGCAAAGGGAAAACTGGAAGAAGGTGAAAAAACCGTCAATCTGGAAGACAGTGCAACAATCCGAGAGGACTGATTCGTAATGTGTTTATATTTGCATTTTCACATTATTGACAGCGTGCCACATATTTTAGATAAATCCTCACATTGCTGAATTTCGTCTTTTTGCCCTTGGCTGACTGTTACAAAACTGGCGCCGCGACCCGGGAACAAGGATGCCGAAAAAGCTAGCCGGATCTGATAATCAGGAAGAGGGGATAGCTCGCTCGCCACCCAAGGACCAGCTTGTGAGTCCCTCTGCCCATGAACTCTCACGCGCGTTCACTGCGTGCAAAATAATCAGAACTCAGCAGGTTCTTATCCCGGGAGCGCCCGAGAAATTTCCCCTTAATGGAAACTATAATCGGTGGGAGAGCCAGGTGCGGCAATACCTTCGATGGTTCGCTGAAGAGTGACAAGGAGATATTATCGTGGGGCTGCTGGATGGAGAGGCCTATGATGTCGTCAATGAAGCGGACGCTTTTAGCAGTGGTGACTTGGATTCTGTCTTCAAGCAGATTCGGAGACTTTTGGACGCCCCCGGGCACCCTTCACAATATCGGCAGGAGTTTCGCGGGAGAAGGCATCGACCGGATGAAGACGTACGATACTTCGGTCGAGTGCTGCAATTGATGAGTCAGCGGGCTTATCCCGATGAGGCCGAGGAGGAGCGGGAACGCCGGGTGTTAGAACAGTTGACTGACGGCACCTCCAACCCAGCTGTGAAGCGGGCGCGGTTGTGAGGGAAGTTCGAGAATTTGGCACAAGCATTGTCTGCAGGGGAAGCAGAGGAACGCGTAGAACGGGCAATCGTGGGGGTTCCAGCTGGAGACGAGTGCTGCACTTTACGTGAACGGCAACCGATGACTCAACATCCGGGGCGTAATCCCACTAATTGGAGACGAAGCTGGTACCGAGGACGGCAAGCTGGAGCACGTCGACCGTCTTATAACAAGATTCAAGGCTTCAGCGCCAACCGGTGGTATGCTGGTCCCCACAACGGCCCTCCCGGCACCTCGTGCTCACAGCTAGTCGAAAGCGGTCTGCCCTTGTTCGGAACGAGGCCACAAACTCAGAAGCAAGGTAGGTCTATCGTTCTTGCCGTTTTGATATGTTCAGCTTGTGCTGAATCTCTGTCTGTTCGAGCAAAAGTTAATGGAACCGTTTTGTGTGGGCTGGTTGACACGGGAGCCACGTGTGGTTTAATCAGTGCAAAACTGGTGGCAATAGTCAGAAGCGTTCAGTCAGCCTCGTGCAGTATACTCTTAACGGCGGTAAACGGGGAGAGGTTAAACGTCAGAGGGATCATCACTCCGAAGTTGGACCTGGGCGGCGTTGTTGAGAAGCAGCCTCTAATGGTAGTCGAGGGGATTCCCTACGATGTGATCATCGGAAAAGATGTCCTAATGAATTTCGGGTGGGTGATCGACATTCCACAGAAGAGGATATACCTGAGGAACGGAAACAGTAAAGTCCTCGGTCGGAACGGGATCATCATACACAGTTGTGCAACGATACCGGCAACGAAAGACCGCGTAACACGGTTCGACGAGCTCCTAAATGATAGTGACACAGCCAAAAGTAGTAAACCGCTGTTGAACCTCCTTGAGAAATTTTCCTGCACTTTCCTATGGAGGGACGAGAGATTGGGCCGGACGGATTTAGTTAAACACCGAATTGATACGGGGGACGCAAAACCCATGAAAATAGCCTCTAGAAGGATACTAATTAATTATCAAGCGGAGGTGCAGCACATAATCGGATAAATGCTGAAGAACGACGTTGTTCAACCATCACACTCCCCTTGGTCGTCTTCAGTGGTGTTAGTTAAGAAGGAGGGTGGAAAACTTCGTTTTGCGTAAACCACAGGAAGCTTAATGTCATCACCAAAAGGGATTTATTCCCACTGCCTGTTGTGGACGACTTGTTCGACGCCCTAGGATGTAGCCAGTACTTCAGCACCCTAGACTTGGCGTCTATGTATTGGCAGGTTGAACTTGCAGCTGAAGATCGGGAGAAGTCAGCGTTCGAGATTCCATCCGGGCTTTATGAGTTTCAGACTATGCCTTTTGGGCCAACTAACGCACCTGCCAATTTCCAAAGTTTGATGAATCGCATTTTGGAGGGACTGATCCCTTCGAGATGCATTGTATACATCGATGATGTACTGAATAATGGGAGAACGAAAGAGAAACATTTAGAAAACTTGGAGCTAGTTCTGGGGAGAATTAGAGATGCGGGACTTAAGCTAAAGCCATCCAAGTGCAAATTTCTGTCCAAGGAAGTGATTGTTTTGGCCACATTGTTTCGGGCCAGGGAATAAGAACTGACCCAGGAAAAGTCGAACAAGTCTTAAATTGGCCAACTCCTAACAAAGTTACGGAATAGAGGAGTTTCCTAGGACTGGCTTCGTATTACCGTAGCTTCGTCAAAGGTTTTGCAGAACGGATGGCACCATTGAATGCTCTTCTGCGCAAAGACGACGGCTTCAGTTGGGACGAGCGATGCGAGCAATCCTTCAAAGACTCACGTTCGGCCCTTCGCGCGGCACCCGTGCTAGCACTGCCCGATCTGGCGGAAGGAGCCAGTGAGTTTAATCTAGATACAGACGCTAGTGACGGGACCATTGGAGGTGTGTTATCACAGATCGAGCGAGATGGATTAGAGCACGTCATCGCCTACGGCAGTAAAAAGTTATGTAAACGGGAGAAAAACTACTGTACGACACGAAACAAAATGCTAGCCCTGATCACATTCGTAAAAATGTTTAGACAGTACCTAATCGGTTGATTTCGAACTCGTACAGACCACCAGGCCCTTCCGTGTTTACAAAACTGTAAAGACCACCAGGGGCAGACAGCCCGGTGGCAGGAGCAGTTGCAGGAGTTTGATTTCGTGATTGAACACCGTGCGGGTAGTCGACATTCGAATGCGGACGCATTATCGAGGAGGCCAGTTCGAAACCACGGAGATTGCCCGTCCTTCCCCGTCGGTTATGTGACACAGATCAGTCTACAGGAGGATACGGCGGAACAGTGGGCTCGATCCAGTCCAGCGATAGCGACACAAGCTTCATCTGCGCAAAGTTGAAGGCAGGAAGTGAGAAGCCTAGTCAGCGAGAGATGGCGGGGAGTGGTTTGTGGACCAAGCATCTCTGGAGCCTCTGGGATCATTTGAGCATCTTGGATAAAGTTTTATTTTTCCAGTTTGGTCCCAATTGTCCGACGAAAGTCGTTGTCCCTTGGTCCATGGTACAAAAGGTCCTTACGGCATTGCACACTGAGCTGGGCCATGCGGGTGTCAACAAACTAGAGCATGCGACAAGGACTCGGTTTTGGTGGCCTTACCAACGAAGAGATCTATTGGATTTCTGTAGGACGTGCGAACGTTGTGGCCGCTTTAAGAATCCCAAAAAGGCACCGTGGGCTCCGTTACAACCCATAGTAGCGGGGTTTCCCAATGAAATAGTTAGTACGGATTTATTCGGACCCCTACCACTTACGCAACATAGAAATAAATACTTGCTGTTGCTCGTCGATTATTTTACTAAGCGATACCGTTGAACTTCGGAGACGCCAAAATCGTTGCAGCTTCGTTCCTTAAGCACTGAATTTGTCAGTGGGGTGCACCGGGCCAACTACACTCTGATAAGGGTACGAATTTCGAAAGCTGTCTCATACAGGAGCTTTGTACATCTCTTGGTATTGACAAAACGCACACTGCCTCCCACCACCCACAAGGGAATGGATTAGTTGAGCGTACTAACCGGACACTTATCAACCTTCTCAAAGCCTTCGTCGAGCACGGTACTGATTGGGACACGAAAATACACTTCTACTTGCTAAAGTATCGGGGTTAAGTGCATGCGTCAACAAACCAGACTCCAAGCTTCCTTTGGACAAGAAGAGAAATTCGGCTTCCTTCAGATTTTCGATTATCCACAATTAGCAATCACAACACTACGGTAGTGGAACACGTTGGAAAACAGCGGGATATAATAATAAATGGTGGAGACCTTGCTCGAGCCAATCTTCGGAAGGCACAGAGGCGGCAAAAAGAGTATTATGACAGAAAAGCCTTTTGCGCCCCATTACAAGCTGGCGATTTCTTGTGGCTTCATACGTCAGTACCCACCGGGGGGAAACCAGCTAAATTTTCCGGGGGTTGGAAGGGACCCTTTCGTGTTGAGAGGGTTGTGTCAGATGCAACCTGTGCCATTCGAATCGCATCGCCGAATAGTGGTAACCCATCACTCGTTGTTCATTTCAATAAGCTGAAGCCTTTCAAGCACGTAGCTCAAGGAATCAACCCAACCAGTGGGATTTCGCCGGCCGAAGACAAAGGCGCAGTGCCACAAGTACAGTTAAAGCTAGAGGTGCCGATAGAAGGGGGAAGATCTGTGGCCCCGGGGACGGAGCCTTCTGGAGAGGAGAGCTGTGTAATAGAAACTTGGGGAAGGTCGTACGATTGGTCGTATCAACCTTGTACAAGCAAAGGGAAAACTGGAAGAAGGTGAAAAAACCGTCAATCTGGAAGACAGTGCAACAATCCGAGAGGACTGATTCGTAATGTGTTTATATTTGCATTTTCACATTATTGACAGCGTGCCACATATTTTAGATAAATCCTCACATTGCTGAATTTCGTCTTTTTGCCCTTGGCTGACTGTTACAAAACTGGCGCCGCGACCCGGGAACAAGGATGCCGAAAAAGCTAGCCGGATCTGATAATCAGGAAGAGGGGATAGCTCGCTCGCCACCCAAGGACCAGCTTGTGAGTCCCTCTGCCCATGAACTCTCACGCGCGTTCACTGCGTGCAAAATAATCAGAACTCAGCAGGTTCTTATCCCGGGAGCGCCCGAGAAATTTCCCCTTAATGGAAACTATAATCGGTGGGAGAGCCAGGTGCGGCAATACCTTCGATGGTTCGCTGAAGAGTGACAAGGAGATATTATCGTGGGGCTGCTGGATGGAGAGGCCTATGATGTCGTCAATGAAGCGGACGCTTTTAGCAGTGGTGACTTGGATTCTGTCTTCAAGCAGATTCGGAGACTTTTGGACGCCCCCGGGCACCCTTCACAATATCGGCAGGAGTTTCGCGGGAGAAGGCATCGACCGGATGAAGACGTACGATACTTCGGTCGAGTGCTGCAATTGATGAGTCAGCGGGCTTATCCCGATGAGGCCGAGGAGGAGCGGGAACGCCGGGTGTTAGAACAGTTGACTGACGGCACCTCCAACCCAGCTGTGAAGCGGGCGCGGTTGTGAGGGAAGTTCGAGAATTTGGCACAAGCATTGTCTGCAGGGGAAGCAGAGGAACGCGTAGAACGGGCAATCGTGGGGGTTCCAGCTGGAGACGAGTGCTGCACTTTACGTGAACGGCAACCGATGACTCAACATCCGGGGCGTAATCCCACTAATTGGAGACGAAGCTGGTACCGAGGACGGCAAGCTGGAGCACGTCGACCGTCTTATAACAAGATTCAAGGCTTCAGCGCCAACCGGTGGTATGCTGGTCCCCACAACGGCCCTCCCGGCACCTCGTGCTCACAGCTAGTCGAAAGCGGTCTGCCCTTGTTCGGAACGAGGCCACAAACTCAGAAGCAAGGTAGGTCTATCGTTCTTGCCGTTTTGATATGTTCAGCTTGTGCTGAATCTCTGTCTGTTCGAGCAAAAGTTAATGGAACCGTTTTGTGTGGGCTGGTTGACACGGGAGCCACGTGTGGTTTAATCAGTGCAAAACTGGTGGCAATAGTCAGAAGCGTTCAGTCAGCCTCGTGCAGTATACTCTTAACGGCGGTAAACGGGGAGAGGTTAAACGTCAGAGGGATCATCACTCCGAAGTTGGACCTGGGCGGCGTTGTTGAGAAGCAGCCTCTAATGGTAGTCGAGGGGATTCCCTACGATGTGATCATCGGAAAAGATGTCCTAATGAATTTCGGGTGGGTGATCGACATTCCACAGAAGAGGATATACCTGAGGAACGGAAACAGTAAAGTCCTCGGTCGGAACGGGATCATCATACACAGTTGTGCAACGATACCGGCAACGAAAGACCGCGTAACACGGTTCGACGAGCTCCTAAATGATAGTGACACAGCCAAAAGTAGTAAACCGCTGTTGAACCTCCTTGAGAAATTTTCCTGCACTTTCCTATGGAGGGACGAGAGATTGGGCCGGACGGATTTAGTTAAACACCGAATTGATACGGGGGACGCAAAACCCATGAAAATAGCCTCTAGAAGGATACTAATTAATTATCAAGCGGAGGTGCAGCACATAATCGGATAAATGCTGAAGAACGACGTTGTTCAACCATCACACTCCCCTTGGTCGTCTTCAGTGGTGTTAGTTAAGAAGGAGGGTGGAAAACTTCGTTTTGCGTAAACCACAGGAAGCTTAATGTCATCACCAAAAGGGATTTATTCCCACTGCCTGTTGTGGACGACTTGTTCGACGCCCTAGGATGTAGCCAGTACTTCAGCACCCTAGACTTGGCGTCTATGTATTGGCAGGTTGAACTTGCAGCTGAAGATCGGGAGAAGTCAGCGTTCGAGATTCCATCCGGGCTTTATGAGTTTCAGACTATGCCTTTTGGGCCAACTAACGCACCTGCCAATTTCCAAAGTTTGATGAATCGCATTTTGGAGGGACTGATCCCTTCGAGATGCATTGTATACATCGATGATGTACTGAATAATGGGAGAACGAAAGAGAAACATTTAGAAAACTTGGAGCTAGTTCTGGGGAGAATTAGAGATGCGGGACTTAAGCTAAAGCCATCCAAGTGCAAATTTCTGTCCAAGGAAGTGATTGTTTTGGCCACATTGTTTCGGGCCAGGGAATAAGAACTGACCCAGGAAAAGTCGAACAAGTCTTAAATTGGCCAACTCCTAACAACGTTACGGAATAGAGGAGTTTCCTAGGACTGGCTTCGTATTACCGTAGCTTCGTCAAAGGTTTTGCAGAACGGATGGCACCATTGAATGCTCTTCTGCGCAAAGACGACGGCTTCAGTTGGGACGAGCGATGCGAGCAATCCTTCAAAGACTCACGTTCGGCCCTTCGCGCGGCACCCGTGCTAGCACTGCCCGATCTGGCGGAAGGAGCCAGTGAGTTTAATCTAGATACAGACGCTAGTGACGGGACCATTGGAGGTGTGTTATCACAGATCGAGCGAGATGGATTAGAGCACGTCATCGCCTACGGCAGTAAAAAGTTATGTAAACGGGAGAAAAACTACTGTACGACACGAAACAAAATGCTAGCCCTGATCACATTCGTAAAAATGTTTAGACAGTACCTAATCGGTTGATTTCGAACTCGTACAGACCACCAGGCCCTTCCGTGTTTACAAAACTGTAAAGACCACCAGGGGCAGACAGCCCGGTGGCAGGAGCAGTTGCAGGAGTTTGATTTCGTGATTGAACACCGTGCGGGTAGTCGACATTCGAATGCGGACGCATTATCGAGGAGGCCAGTTCGAAACCACGGAGATTGCCCGTCCTTCCCCGTCGGTTATGTGACACAGATCAGTCTACAGGAGGATACGGCGGAACAGTGGGCTCGATCCAGTCCAGCGATAGCGACACAAGCTTCATCTGCGCAAAGTTGAAGGCAGGAAGTGAGAAGCCTAGTCAGCGAGAGATGGCGGGGAGTGGTTTGTGGACCAAGCATCTCTGGAGCCTCTGGGATCATTTGAGCATCTTGGATAAAGTTTTATTTTTCCAGTTTGGTCCCAATTGTCCGACGAAAGTCGTTGTCCCTTGGTCCATGGTACAAAAGGTCCTTACGGCATTGCACACTGAGCTGGGCCATGCGGGTGTCAACAAACTAGAGCATGCGACAAGGACTCGGTTTTGGTGGCCTTACCAACGAAGAGATCTATTGGATTTCTGTAGGACGTGCGAACGTTGTGGCCGCTTTAAGAATCCCAAAAAGGCACCGTGGGCTCCGTTACAACCCATAGTAGCGGGGTTTCCCAATGAAATAGTTAGTACGGATTTATTCGGACCCCTACCACTTACGCAACATAGAAATAAATACTTGCTGTTGCTCGTCGATTATTTTACTAAGCGATACCGTTGAACTTCGGAGACGCCAAAATCGTTGCAGCTTCGTTCCTTAAGCACTGAATTTGTCAGTGGGGTGCACCGGGCCAACTACACTCTGATAAGGGTACGAATTTCGAAAGCTGTCTCATACAGGAGCTTTGTACATCTCTTGGTATTGACAAAACGCACACTGCCTCCCACCACCCACAAGGGAATGGATTAGTTGAGCGTACTAACCGGACACTTATCAACCTTCTCAAAGCCTTCGTCGAGCACGGTACTGATTGGGACACGAAAATACACTTCTACTTGCTAAAGTATCGGGGTTAAGTGCATGCGTCAACAAACCAGACTCCAAGCTTCCTTTGGACAAGAAGAGAAATTCGGCTTCCTTCAGATTTTCGATTATCCACAATTAGCAATCACAACACTACGGTAGTGGAACACGTTGGAAAACAGCGGGATATAATAATAAATGGTGGAGACCTTGCTCGAGCCAATCTTCGGAAGGCACAGAGGCGGCAAAAAGAGTATTATGACAGAAAAGCCTTTTGCGCCCCATTACAAGCTGGCGATTTCTTGTGGCTTCATACGTCAGTACCCACCGGGGGGAAACCAGCTAAATTTTCCGGGGGTTGGAAGGGACCCTTTCGTGTTGAGAGGGTTGTGTCAGATGCAACCTGTGCCATTCGAATCGCATCGCCGAATAGTGGTAACCCATCACTCGTTGTTCATTTCAATAAGCTGAAGCCTTTCAAGCACGTAGCTCAAGGAATCAACCCAACCAGTGGGATTTCGCCGGCCGAAGACAAAGGCGCAGTGCCACAAGTACAGTTAAAGCTAGAGGTGCCGATAGAAGGGGGAAGATCTGTGGCCCCGGGGACGGAGCCTTCTGGAGAGGAGAGCTGTGTAATAGAAACTTGGGGAAGGTCGTACGATTGGTCGTATCAACCTTGTACAAGCAAAGGGAAAACTGGAAGAAGGTGAAAAAACCGTCAATCCGGAAGACAGTGCAACAATCCGAGAGGACTGATTCGTAATGTGTTTATATTTGCATTTTCACATTAATGACAGCGTGCCACATATTTTAGATAAATCCTCACATTGCTGAATTTCGTCTTTTTGCCCTTGGATGACTGTTGCAAAAGCAACCTAAAGGTTCAACGTCTTTCTGAATAATGCACAGGCGCTGCGCGCAAGTCACCGCCGCACGGTGTATTACCTGGTTCATATGCGAAGGCCCCAAGTACGCCTGAGAGTACCGTGGTCGAGGCAATGAGGGACCAGATAGACGATGCTCCCGCAACAGCTGCGTTCACTCCTGTGCGGCAAACTTCTACGAGTAAGTGAATGACGCAGAAACCTAGGAAGGAACAAAGTAAGAAGAGGGACAACAGGAAAGAGGCGACAGACAACACCATGAAGACAGACAAATCCGGATACTGTCATCTCGAGATCCTGTCGATGGTTCTGCAGAGGCGTATTCAGTCGCTGGGGCGGACAATAATTCATGGTCTACTGATGCTGAATCCGGAGGAACCTTTTATAAGGGATATCGGTAGAAGCCGGGTGTATGACACAATGTGGCTTGCAGGTGTACGAAGTTCTGTTTCTCTTAAAGGATCCTTCGCAAGCGGAGATATCGCACCCCCAAAGCCAGCCGGATTTGCCGATTAGCACCGCAATGACATGTTGCCGGCCAAGGAGTCATTGGCAGCCCACATCTCTAAGGACAGATATCAGGTTACACTTGTCGAGCGTAGAGTAATCAAGGTTGGTTTTTCCGTCAGGAAAAGGTCATTTTTATGTACGTTCGAGCCCGCAGAACTGGACCTTGACAAGGCCTTTCCATAAAGCATTTTAGTTTTGCAATAACTAGCATTTCTAGTTTGGTACGAAACTCAAATTTTTCTTGCTAGTCGGATATTTCAATGATAACCTTCAATTGTCCTTTTTGTGATTCCCACCTGACTCCATTGAATTGTTCATGCCTGATTCTTACAAGATCACTCTTACAGGCTTTACAAGCGGTAGATTCAGCATCTCAGTTCAACTTGTGTTGGTGTTAAAGTTGAAATAAACTGAATGACTGTCCGTATCGAAATTGCCCCCACTCAGAACTACACGAAAGGAAGCAGCGAGAAGATCAATGCCACGAAATAGCATGTTAGTTGTACTGCAAAACTGCTTTGTATAAATATGGCAAATAAGATAATACAGTCGATAAACTCGACAATAACCAATCAAAGTTAGCTTCTGTCGAACTTGTTCGCGGCGACCCTGATCGGATGAGGTTCATCCGTGTACGTGGCCACGAATCTGTACCCGGCTGTATTGTGTGTGACAGCTGCCGAATCACTGCACTTAGTCGTCATCACCCCTTTGTGTCTGTCTTTTCCCTCTAGCTAGCCGGTGGGATATCATTACTGGGGATTACCCCTAGTGTTCGAGCTGTGGGCCAGACGAGAGTGGCTTCCCTCCGAAATCATGAGATGAAGCTAGTCAAGCCAAGGGCCAAGAAGAGTATCAGAACCCAGTTCTTTCTATACAGGGCAATAAAGGACTGGAATAAACCACTTGCGGATGATGGGGCAGCAGATACTTCCATCGATTTTAAAAGGAATTTGGACCCGCCGTGGAAGCAAGTATTTTCGGAGTGCCAGTGAGACAGCTTTGGCAATAATGAAACACCCATTTCGATTTCTTTACATCCCTTCTTCTTCCCCTTCTCCATTTCACCGTTACTATTATTATTATTATTCTTTCATTTATTTATTTTTTCCTTCCCATTGATCCTTCATCCAGGCCTCCCTAATCCCTGCCAGGTCCTCTTCCCCTCCATTTTTGCGAGAAGGCTGACTATCAGGTTTCTAACTCTTGCATAACGAGTGAACGTGTCTGGTGTGGAGGCTTTACTAGATCGAATTGTTGCTCTTGCTACCCTTTACGAAGGCGACCTAACCGATGTGGCGCTACCTGAATTTTCATCCACTGACGGAATAGGATTCCGAGGGGCCGAAGTTGTGTGATACGCCAGGGCTCATAGAGAAAAGAAACCGGACTACCGGAAAGTTCAGTCAGGGGCTTCGCTTAGGAATGGAACGGGGCCTCTGGTCTGGAGGGTTTGGGGTGGAACACGTAATGGTGGTTACAACAAAGGAGATGCCTCAGATCTATACTTCGAGGGAGTACGTAGAAGTGGCGGGGGCCAACAAAAATCGACCGAAGCGCAATTAGTTGCTCATATTCTTCACAACCTTCAAATTGGGGAACGGGAGACAGGGAGATTGTTGGAAGGACTTACCATACACAAGTCGGCTGGGCCTGCTGGTATACACCCAGCTATCATACAGCCACTGGCTTCTATGATCAGGGGAAAAGCATGCCGTCTGTACTGCACCAAGCTTAGCCAAGGGTTTTTACCGCTGGGCTGGAATTTAGTTACAGTTGTGGCTATCCACAACGAAGGATAAAGGTCAGACAAAGAAATTACCATCCTCCAAGCCTCACACGTATTATCTGCAAGTGCTTGGAGCAGCTAGCAGGGGGATCCATGTGCAAAAACCTACTAGGCCACAAGTTGCTCCGTGAAAAACAGCAAGGGTTTCCGGGGGCCAAATCCTGTCTTTCGAACATTACAGCACTACTAGACGTTGTCACAAACGAGCTCAAAGAGGGCAAGATGGCCGAAGTCTGCTACTTAGACTTAGGCAAATTTTTTAATTCGGCCATCCATTGCCTATTGATAGTGGAACGGAATGGATTTTGGATAGAAGAGCAAACACACAAATGGGTATCAGGCTTCCTGACAAACAGGGCGTTTCATGGTAGAGTAGGAACCAGCAGGTCAGATGCGGCAGGAGTAACCAGCGGGGTACCCCAAGGATCAGCTTAAGGTACACTACTAGTTCTTCACTACATAAATGATTAGGTGAAAGAATTATCACAACGGTGCATCATTTTTGCAGAGGACGCAAATTTTGTGGGAGCAGGAGAGAGTGACGAACCAGGAAGGAATCCGAGGCACGTGGTTGGCTGGGCAAACGAGTGGGACATGTACTTAAACGAAAACAACAGTCATCCGCTAACCAGAGCTTCAGTGGGAGTAATGGCCACGAGGGAAAATGGACCATTCACAGTTCAGGCGGTGCAGTCAGCAAGGGACTTGGGCGTCCAAATGACAGAGGACTTCAGGAGTGCTGAACGGTGCAGGCTAGCTGCTCACAAGGCAAGAGGTGAGCACAAAAAAGACGTTCGAGAGCGGCTAGTGAGTGTGTCTCCTATTCGGTCCGGCAGCGAAATGCCAACGACGTCCCCTCTATCGGACGAATAGAGAAGACGCAAGACGGTTTACAGATGCAGGGTGCACTCTATATATCGTGGCAACGAAACAGTGCCCATACGAGAGATACACCGAACGCAAAATGCAACGCAACGACTGTGCAGAAAGCGAACCGCCGGCGCGTGCAATCGGCGAACGACCGAAAGTGAAAGTGATTCAAAACGAGGTCGACGGAAACCTCGGAAAGGTCAGTCCAGTAAAACTTACGCAACCGAACAACACAATGAGGTTGATGTCAAACGTCAGAAAAGGTCGTAGAGAAAATAGATCCAAAATGGTGTCCAGAAAACAATCATTTTCTCAGAACGATCAAGGTCACTACAGCAGCCCCCCGCTAGAAAGGGTGGAAAGCTTTTGAAAAATGTCAAGGAGTTGAAGGCATACAAACGATAATGGTGCGCGTGAATACGTGAATGTAGCCTTGCTGTAGGATGCTGACGGGCAGAATCCGTGGTATGCAGGAACCGTAGGATGATGGTCGAGCGTAAACCAGATTCGTTGTCAATGGCATCGGTTGAGTGACTTGTCACCCAGGTGTGCAACACCAATAACGTCCAGCTTCGGGTAACCAATAACCAATATGATGTCCAAAAGCCAAATCGGTAGGATAGTCAACGGCGAGGAACGAGAGCGATAGGGCCGATCCAGAATGCAAACGTTGGTGCCTAAATTCTCCAGATTTCGTGGGACCAGAGAAGCGTACCATAAGGCGAGGTTCGATTTAACGAATGAAACGGAAAACTCGTGTGGCGACCGCAGTGGGCTTGGCTATAATACAGTAATAACTAATTGGTTATGTTAAATCGTGTCGAAACGATAAGCACGAAAGTTATTTCTGCGGATTTCGATGGTAAAGAATGTGTTTGATCTGGTCGCGAAAACGTGCTGGGCAAACGATCTTCCGACCGGAACGTGAGACGGGAGCCTCATTCAAAGCCGTGGCAGGCAACGTTAACTGCAGACCTTGACGTGACACGGAAGTGTCGTCAACAGGCAGTGCAGGGTTAACATCGAATCTCATGTCAGCTGTCGACACGCTGTCATCAATGCAAGCGGCTCTGAGACAATCGATGCTAACGGTATCGAAGCAACCGTGTCGATCAACCGTAAAGGTCTTATCGTGACGAGAAATCACGCGAAATGGACCTTCGTAAGGCTGTTGTAATGGTTTCCGTACCGAATCAACACGAATGAATATATGCGAACAAGTTTCGAGTTCGGTCGGAACAAAAACCTGCCGTCGCTGCATTCGAGTCTGCGCCGGAGCAACACTTTGCATGTAAGTAGACAAGCCGTGAATGTAAGTCTGTACGGAAAGTGAGTCTGTACTCCGTGGCGTAAAGAATTCCCCAGGCAGTCGTAATGTCGTGCCTTAGACAAGTTCTGGGGCGGAACATTGGATATCTGCCTTCATGCAAGTCCTGATACCAAGCAGAACTAGCGGTAACTTTCCACACCATTCGGGGTTCGCGTGTGCTCTAACAGCCGCTTTGAGTTGGCGATGAAAACGTTCGACTAAACCATTCAATGCCGGATGGTACGCGGTCGTGCGAAAGCTTTCCGTACCCAGCATGTGAGTCAATGAAGAGAATAGTTCGGACTCAAATTGTTGCCCTCGATCGGCAGTGATTTTAGAAGGACAACCATATAAAGCTATCCATCGTTCTATCAGATGTCGAGCCACTGATTCGGCCGTGACGACAGAGATGGGAATAGCTTCGGGCCACCTCAAAAATCTTTCGATGCACGTTAGTAAATGCGTGTACTCGTGCGATGGGGTCAATGGACCCACAACGTCTACGTGAATATGATCGAATCTAGCATCAGGCGTGGCAAAAGTGCCGATAGGCGTAGATACGTGCCTGTGCAATTTGGATCGTTGGCATTGTAGACACTGTTTTGCCCACGTACGAACATCTTTGTTCATGGACGACCAGACGTATCGTGCAGCTACTAATCGGAGACTGGCTGCGATGCCTGGATGTGAGAGTCCATGTAGAGTATTGAACAAGAGACGTCGATATGTAGAGGGTACGACTGGTCGAGGTAGGCCAGTAGATATGTCACAGAGTATAGTCCCAGCACTGGTGGCCAGAGGTACGGACTGACACTGTAGCGACGATGACTGAGCGGCTTCCACACATGAAGAATCCTGTGCCTGTGCTGCAGCCATGGCAGGGATGTCTAAAACCGGAGATTTATTAGCATTAAGCGGAATACGCGACAAAGCATCTGCAACGCAGTTCGACTCACCTTTAACGTGTCGTAGGTCAGTCGTGAACTGAGAAATATAGTCTAAATATCTGACTTCTCGTGGGGAGTAACGTTCAGACTTAGTATGCAACGCATACGTCGAAGGCTCATGGTCTGTAAAGAGGATGAAATATCGACCCTCGACTGCTCGGCGAAAGTGTTTAGAAGCATTACACACAGCCAGCAGTTCGCGACCAAAAGCATTATATTTGGTTTCCGTGGGACTGAGCCGTCGAGAGAAAAACTCTAGTGGCTGCCAGATCCCAGAAACGGACTGTTAAAGGACAGCTCCGATGGTAAAGTCGGATGCATCCACTGCTATAATTAGCATGGTGGTCGGAACTGGGTGCATTAGGAGCGTGGTCTGAGCTAATGCCGCTTTAATCTCCGAGAAAGCTTCTCGTGTGGCATCCGTAGGCAACAACTTAGGTGGATTGCCACGAAGTAGGTCAGTTAATGGAAACAAACTATGAACAGAAAGGGGTATGAAACGACGATTATAGTTAACTAACCCCAAAAATGCCTTAAGCTCCTAGACTGAGGACGGCACGGCGTAATCTAGGGTAGCGCGCACTTTATCCTCGCAAGGCTTAATACCCTCCTGAGTGATATTGTGGCGGAGGAACACAAGTTCCTGCTTGCCAAGTTCACATTTATCAGGATTGAGTACTATTCGATGTTCGGACAAACGTTGAAATAGTAGCGTCAAATGTTGGGAATGTTCATCTACGATCGACGATGCGATTAACAAGTCATCGATATAGACGTGAACAAATTCCAAGTCTCGCGCAAGGCTGTCGATAAACCTCTGGAATATCTGAACAGCATTTTGTAAACCAAAAGGCATACGTAGGAACCCAAACAAATCAAAAGGAATGGTGACAGCGGTTTTCTCGATATATTCAGCGGCGACTGGGGTCCGGCGATAGGCTCGAACAAAATTGATCTCAGAAAATACAGCCGTGGAGTGAAGTGATGTCGTTATGTCGAGTAAATGGGGATCGGATAGCCATCGTACCGGGTGTGAGCCAATTCTCGCAAATTGAGCAACGCGTAGCCAACTCAAACGAAGCCCAAAACCAGAACAAGATTGATTCGTAGATTCTACGGCACAAAGTTGACATTCACAAAGGATTCAAATATATACAAACCTCAAGTATGCGGCCAAATAGACTTCACAGTAAAACCCGAAGGTTCAAAGCCCCGTGGCTCAAGCACGACGGTCAGAAACGGTTCAAGGCCAAATCCAAATGTCTAACATGGGTAAACAAACGTAAAAAAGTGTGGTATATGAACTAGCTTTTCAAGGTAATGTTAAGTATGGTCAAATTCACAAAGCAGAACATTTGGAAGGATTTTCAGTATTTGTTCTTTACAACGGGAACCCAGTTTAGTGCGCGATGGTCGCCCCATGGTCGCCATCTAATGCCACCTTTCTTAAGAATCATTTGTAGAGGTGAGGCCCATGAACTGTGAGAAGGACGGATAATACCTCTAGAAAGTAAAGTGTCAAACTCACGTTTGGCGAAAGCCAGTTTGTCTGGCGCCAGTCGGCGAGGTCGTGCCGTTGCTGGTGGTCCTTTAGTGACAATGTGGTGTGCCACACGATCGGTCACTCCACCCATCTCCTCAAATGGTCCAGTCAAAATGGAAAATTTAATAAATAAGTACCGAAAATCCCGAGGAATATTAGAAAACAAACCTGTGATTCGGTGTGCATTTGTTGGAGCTGCGAGACCCATGAATTTAGTGCCCGACGAAGGATCGATGTGCTGCAGCCTACGTGAATCAGCAAGTAATTCATAGTGCCGCAGAAAATTGATCCCCAGTATGCCTGTTGGAACATCCGCAAGGATGAAAGTCCACAGGTACTGTCGTCGTGGTCCCGGGTTGACTGCAAGCTGTCTCGTGCAGTGAGTAGGAATAGAAGAACCATTCGCCACTGACAGCCGAAGCAAAGAAGATCGTGGCTTGGCAAGACAGAAACTTTGGCCCCAGCATCAACTAGGAACCTAGCTTCAGTGCACGAATCATGCACGTAAAATAAACGGTCAACCTGAGACTGATTGCCAGCGAGTACGGCCGCTTCTACTTGCCGACAGTGGAGCCTCCTGCAGCATATGAACACGACTGTCTGCACCTACAGCCGGCTGGTCCGAAAACTCGGTGGAACCAACAAAAACCGCTGGTAGGATGATCTGGTTTGGACAAAGCCGGTGAGGCGGATTCACGGCGGAAGTGGACAGTGGAGGACGCCCGTCCGTGCCGTTGCTTACGTGGGCTACTGCGAGGGGTGAGCATTTTAAATCTGTCTTCGAAGGACGTGCGGCGCTGGATGGATCGAGAGTACCTAGGCCTCTCCGGTGGTTCACCCAGATCAACACACCGAGGATTGCACGATGTCGTGGCGATTAGGGGATTAGCTCCACCGCAGACACGTGCGACATCCTCGTCCGCCACGGCGGCTGCTTGTTCCAAGGACAAGTCCTCGAGGAGAGCAGTTACGGTGGCCTGAACATGAAGGAGTAAAGAGTCCAACCACAGTTCCTTAACTATCTCTGAATCCCTACCGGCGGGCCCTGCCAGGGACCAGGGCGAGCTGGGTGGCGGCTGGGTGCTATATCACCTATGGGGTGCCGGGCAAGTAGCTGACGTAACCTTTCCTTTGAGAAGGAAGGAAATGCTACAGTATGGCCTCCTTAAGCCAATCGTACGGCTGCTCTTGAGCAGGATTTATTACTAAATCCCTCACTGAAGCGATAACATCGTCCGGGATTGCCTCTAAGGCATAGGAAAGTCGTTGGCCCTGGCCGACAATCCTACATGCCTCAAATTGCAGCTCTAAGGCTGCAAACCAAAACTCAGGATCACGTGGGATAAACGCCACGGGCTAAGGCAAAGTGAGGTCTGTGTCGAGCTGCATCTTATCCTCAGACATGGTTACGCTGCCATACTATATCGTAAAATATGTGTATCGTGCAGCAAGAAGAGGACGTGAAACAGCGAAATATCACAGACTCACCGTGCGGACGAATAATCCAGGAAGACTCTAGAAATTTCGGGCTCACCAATATAGAAGACGTTCGAGAGCGGCTAGTGAGTGTGTCTCCTATTCGGTCCGGCAGCGAAATGCCAACGACGTCCCCTCTATCGGACGAATAGAGAAGACGCAAGACGGTTTACAGATGCAGGGTGCACTCTATATATCGTGGCAACGAAACAGTGCCCATACGAGAGATACACCGAACGCAAAATGCAACGCAACGACTGTGCAGAAAGCGAACCGCCGGCGCGTGCAATCGGCGAACGACCGAAAGTGAAAGTGATTCAAAACGAGGTCGACGGAAACCTCGGAAAGGTCAGTCCAGTAAAACTTACGCAACCGAACAACACAATGAGGTTGATGTCAAACGTCAGAAAAGGTCGTAGAGAAAATAGATCCAAAATGGTGTCCAGAAAACAATCATTTTCTCAGAACGATCGAGGTCACTACAAGCTCTGTCGGCTGCGCTCAGCACTTTCTTGCAAATGGTTGGAAGTGTTCATACATATGCAAAAGGCACTAGTGAGGCCACTTTTAGGACACTGCATACAGGCTTTGGCACCTTTTTAAAAAAGGATGCAGCCAGCCGGTAACGATGAATGAAACTACCATAATGGTATTTGAACGGGCGCCGGTGATCAAGGTCACCGAACATATCACCCCGCCAAATTTGAATGAGATAATGGCGATATTAGTCTGCCGACAAATCCGCTCACGCCTGCCTAAATGTTGAGTCTTGCTTCAGAATTTATACTCCATTGGATCTGGAAAAATAGCAGTTTTCGGTTATTTCCGTCAGGCATAAAAAGTCGTCAGAAATATGAAATTGGTCTACTAACTTTTTCTTATGTATCTGCCATAATGTCCATCTGTATCGCAAAATGGATAAATTTTTGGAACGACATAAATTGCGGAATGTGAAGGAATGTCAAACGATCCTTCGTAGATGTGGTTCACCAGGAACAATACAAATCTGACACTTTAGTCTACATTAGGACTTGGGTTACTAGGCTGCACCGCCATACATACATACATATGTATGAACATATATATTTATGTATGTACATATATATGTATATATATATATGTACTTAAAAGGTTGACGTTTACGGCCATCGCTGGACAAAAGTGCTATTTGGGACGTTCGTCCAGCGACTGGGCCGTATATATATATATATATATATATATATATATATATATATATATATATATGTATATATGTACATATGTAGAAAAATATATATGTATATATATATATACTTAAATGGTAACGTTTCCGGCCATCGCTCGACTAACGTCCTATAGGACTGGGCTGTATATATATCTACATATATACATATGTATACATATATATGTTTATGTATATGTATATATATACATATGTGTAAACATATATATGCTAGGGTATCCGGCCATCGCTCGACTAACGTCCTATCTGTCATTCTCACTGGGCTATATATATATATATTATATATATATATAATCTACAATCCAGTATTCAGTAGCGCGAAAGAGGACTCACTGTTTTTTACAAGCCACTTACGTTTTACGTAAGATATACCAGTGGTGGTCACTGTATGCAGGTGGCGAAGGAGAACACCACGGGCGAATACGGTTAGCTTGCCGAACACGGGTTTCAGCCAATGTGGCACGTTACGGAACTTGCATATGGACATTTGGTCCTTACCAAGTCTACCCTGCGAAACTTCTCTTAAAGATGCTGCCCGCTTCAGAATTCTGTCACAGACCTGGAACAAGGTTGACCTAAGTGACAGTCCCGTCTTCAGATGCCTATTTTCGGTTTCCACTCTATTGGTTGTTAAATTACCCAAAGTTAATACCTGCTTTACTTTGTAACCCACCCAGAAATCCTTAAAAGGCATCCTCGTCCTTACTAAGTAACCCATGGCCTCGGAGCCGCGGGCCTGAATAGCAGCCCGAAATCGTTCGAATGCAGACCCGCTGCTTGCGAACACCATGTTACGCATCCACTGAAAAACACGATCCCTTTCTAGCGTTGTTGCTGCAACTAGATGGTTGCGCCGTTTCCGCATATCTTGCAACACGTGAAACTGGCAGAACACTATCTGGGCTTCAGGATAGTGAGTCCTGAACCCGTTTAACTGAGCCAGACTACGATCTACCACTATTGTTTTACACTCCCTAATTGCGGGCAGGTATTCACGCAGAAAACCCACGGCTTGTGTGTAGCTTGCACTGTTTTCATTAGGCAGCAGCGCAAACAGAATGCTACGACCTAAGCCTGTGTAATCCACTATCATTGCGTGCCATAATACACAGCCCCCGCGGTTCATTTGATGGGTAGCGTCAGCTAGAATAACCTGGTTGCATCTGAGAGCAACCGGAATCACCTCCCTGGGTATGAAGAAAAGGAACCTAACTATATTCTCCTCGTGTATTATCTGGCTAATGCCTTTACCTTCCAGTAATTCTTTTACCCTAATTACGTTACCACGAACATCGTGACAGTGCCGGACACATATAGACCGAAAGTCCATGCTATTCAGACGCCTACCGAACATGCGACTAGTATAGTCCCTTAATTCAGCTGTATTATGGAAAGTATCCATTAAGTCTAACACCATGGACTCTTGAAATGCTGTCAGCCTTCGGTTAGCTACAAATAAACTAGGATTTCCTATTTGGAACCTATGACTATGGACCACGCGCCACTTCGCGACGCGATATCCAGTTCCATGGGCGACCAAGGTGACGAACGCTCCGCACTCCAGGTTTTTGTACTTACAATGAAGTCAAACATTAGCATGCAATTATTCTAGCCTTGAACCACCTCCACCTTTTCGGAGCCGATGGACACAACAATATTTCACGAAATGATATTTCATTCCGTCGCTAATTGTTAGCCGACGCTTTTTGGCCTGTTTCCATGTTCGAGCATTGTAATTGTAAAAGCTGATACTTGTGCATCGCTGGAACTCTCGAAAATCGATCGCCAATTCATCGAGATCTTCGTAAAAGTCTTTTATCAATCGGGAAAACGTATCGGAATTGTCAACGGTCATGGTCGTTCACGTGGCCAGCGAGCGAGATGGGTGCTGACATTTTGTAGCTCTAGGCCCTACATACCGGTGTAAATTTGATGATATAAACAATATTTTATAATATTCTTTGCCTTTGGGTAACACCCAACAGAATTTATTTCACGTTCTTTTAGACGTAATTTATTTCATCACAAAATGTCTATTTCAGCTGATATTACCGTTTCATTTGTGGTAGTTCGATCCTTGACTTTCTAGCCGGCCTAGAAAAGGCCCACAGACCAGCCACTCGGGTGGTTGAAGGACAACGGGAAAATCACATGAACAACGACTGCAGGATATGGGACTCTTGTCTTTTGGGGAAAAAAGACCCAGAGGAGACCCCACTGAAGCGTTTAAAATCCTAGAGGGTTTATCGGGTATAAGCGGAGGGGAGTTTATTTGAACGGGCCACTGAGCACAGAACGAGAGGAAATAGCATAAAATTGTGGAAACCAAGCTCTGAGCCTAAAGTGCGAGCGAAATTCTTCGGCTATGGGGTAATGACAATTTGGAATAGACTGACGGAAGTAATAGTTATCGCACAGAGTATAAAGCATTTTAAAAGGTGCTGGATGCTAGATGGGATGAGTTATTCACAGAAGTATGATACTGGAGAGTAGGGAGGAATTGTTGTTTACTTCAGGCTTTTCAGTACCCTGTGTGCGTGCCTACGATCACAGGCACTCAATGTGAGCGAACGCCAACTTCATGGTGGTCTCTCACTTGGATGGTGGGAAGAGAGCTTCTTCTACCTCTTTCTTCAGCCAACTGGTGGAACAAATTCGTTTGTGTAATAAAACTGGAAGGAATTAACAAGGTCGCAGCAGTGGGTGCCGATCGCTGTGCATACTACGACCTGTAAGTGCCGCGCGGTTTGAATTCATAGTGCTCTTGTCTTTGAATAGTTTTGTGAATTAACGCAGTTTAATTCACAATACTGAGCGTATCATAATTGCATTTAAGGAGCGCTTTATCCGGAGAATATTTTTATTCTCCTTGTAGCATTGCCGAGTAGTGTTCGGTGTTTTTTGAGGCGATCTTTCCTCGCTTCTAGTCTTTCTTTTTGTTTTTGTTTTTTTGTGTTAGCGGGATTTACCTGCTATTGTCAGAGTGCGTATTTTGTGTTTGGGTAAAGAGCACCTGAGTTGTATTTTCCCTCGTTTTTGCGGTTTTCGGTATGACACGCGTTTCCGACCCGTGTCTAGCACCCAAGTGCGGAAAACGTGTGGTAAATGGTATAGAGTGCGAGATATACAAGAGATGGGCCCACCCAAGGTGTTCAGGGATAGCAAAGGACATCTATGTCCTTTATAAACAGAACCCATGGGCTGAATGGGTCTGTGCCCCCTGCAAGGAGGCGGCCAGTCTGGCCTTTAAACTGCAGAACCAACGTCCACCAAGTAGTACCTCGGTTGTAAGCCCCAAACCACCGCAAGTAGGTTGTAGTAAGTCGTTTGCGGAAGTAGTATCAACACCCGATAGGACAATCATCCGAGCGAATAAACCAGCTCCGAAGGCTTGCCAGGCGGTCGTTGCCTCCACTCCTTTGAAGCAGACCGACGAGGGCCAGTGGACGGAGCAGAAGCCGAGAAGGGGGAGGCAGGTCAAAAAGAAGGGAGACTGTAATAGAGCGAAAGATGGGTTGGCTAGGGTGGATGACCCTGCTCTTCTGGTATTAGAAAACAAGGTGAGGGACCTGCAGAGGCAGGTCTTGTAGATGGGCAGGGTCTCAAGCCACAGGCTTCTGATCCTAAACCAGGAAGAACCCTTTATAAGGGAATCGAAGGCCAGGAGAGACATTGACAGGAGGAGGGTCTGCGACATGCTGCGAATCGCAGGTGTTCCGTACCCTCCTACTCTAAGAAGGGTGCACAGAGTGGGGACATGGAAGTCACCACTAGGGTACAAAGGCGAACTTCGTGCGAGACCAATACTGGTGGAGTTCGCTGATGAGGCTACCCGGGATAGACTACTGGCGAGGGCAGCGGTAGTGGCTCAGATTACCAAGGGCAGATACCAGATTGTGCCGGACGAGCATAGGGTAAGGCCTGGTGGTCTAGCTCCAAGAGGTATCCTTGCTCGACCAGCCAGGGCGTCGGTGAGAAACCAAAATTTCACCGGAATGCCGTACTGGGCTCTCAGACCCCGACCCCGACAATAGTAAAGAAGCCACGTGCGGGGTCGCAAATAGTTGTAATTGAAGACGCGCTGGAAAACGAGAATAGACAGTACTGTCCGAAGATAAATGACAGTGCGACCCCTGCCAGTCTGAATGTCGTGGCAACTCCTATAGAGATGGATTGGGGGTCGTCAGAAATTCTGGTTCGTCAGCCGGCTTCATGCACCCAGTGGGGACATTTGAAGCAAAAAACGTGCCATCATCTCAGGCGTTGCGCCTGAGAAACAGTCAGGAATGAATGACAAAAGACACCTAGGCGACGGAGCAAACGCGGTGGTGTTATATACTAACGCGTGTAGTATTAGAAACAAATGGGCGGAACTTGCCAAAACCGCTGACGAACAGAAAGCATCAATAGTTGCCGTCACGGAAACGTGGCTTTCTGAAGAAGACCATGTGCCAGGCCTAATAAGTAACAGTTTTGCAGCCTACAGGCAGGATCGGGAACAAGATTGCCTTGGTGGTGGAGTAGCCATCCTCGTTAGGTCAGGTGCAAACCACCTTGAGTCCCAGACCAAGATGTGCACTCGCAGTATCCAGCTATGCGCCGTTACGATCATCCTTCCAGGCAGAAGGGTTAACGTCGTCTGTGTCTACAGGGCACCAAGCACAAACCACGAAGAGGACGTTTGTTTGCTGCGGACTTTGACTGAACTAGTTAAGGGCGCACAAAAGACCCTCATAGTGGGTGACTTCAATCTTCCGCACATCGACTGGGTGGCTGAGGTGTGCGTGCCGGGATCGGAGGAGCAAACCTACTTAGAATGGCTGCATGACAATGCGTTGCATCAGCATATTAGGGAGAATACCAGATATAGGACTGGATGCGTTCCATCCCTGCTGGATCTAGCTATAACGAACTTCCCCAACGATGTGGCTGGACTGCATTATTGTGCACCGCTGGGAAAGAGTGACCACGTGTGTGTCAAAATAGTTCTATGCATGCGGAAACCGAAGGTACCCTCAAGGCTGATTAGGAATTTCGGTAGTATGGACATAGATAGGCTTCGTAATAGGGCGATGGGTTTGACCTGGGATGCGCCAGAGGAGGCTACTGTGGAGGAGCGCTGGCAGGCCATAAAGGGATCCCTGACTGCCCTGCAGGAAGAGTTCGCACCCCTAAAACGAAGGAGTGGGGAGGGCAAGCCCATGTGGTGGAAGGCTGCAATAGCCAAGGCCATCAGACGTAGAAACCGCTCTTGGAACCAGTACAAAGCTTCCGGCAGCCAGCTAGCCTGGAATCGCTATACAAAGCTGAGAAACGAGACCGTAAGCCTTTTGAGAACTTCTAAGCGGGAATTTGAGCTGAAATTGGCCCAGTCTGTAAGACAACAGCCGAAGAAGTTCTACAGCTATGTACAGTCTAAAGGCTCAACAAGAAATGCCGTAGGTCCGCTATCCACTAGAGAATATGGTATTGTCACTGACGACCAGTGTAACAGCCGGTCGTGGAAAATCCCCCTTTTTCCCTCGCGATTCAGTGTTTTTTCCCAACATCACTCATTTCCATACACTATTGACTTGTCTTTACGAACTGGTTGTTTTTCTGGACCAATTGTTGTTTGTTCGCGCCCAGAGCGCTATTTTGGCACATCCTTGCTCAGGACCTGCGTGACGCACGTGCTGTCTGCTCACACGCTGCCATTCGGTTTCTCGTTGTTGAGTCTTTGTGATCGTATTATTGAGGTTTGTATATTGTTTATGTCATTGTTTATTTTAATAATCTAGTATCGTAAAATTATCACGGATAATCGCCTTCTGATTTCGGGATCCGTTGCGAATTTGGCTACGCATTGCTCAAACGTTCGTAACAATACTCAATAGATCTATTTGGAACGAGGAAAAATCACGCAAAATGCCAAGAAAAGGATCAAAAGCAGTCGAATCCGGACAGGAAGTAATACGGCAAGTCTCTGGGGAGGTTTTGGGTACATATGATTCTTTAGTTAATGCTAGATCGCCTAGTCCTGTCAGTGCTAGCTCATGTGTTATTGAAAGCAATATTGATCGTAAGGATATCGATTTATATAAGCTGAGAATACTAGAACTAGAGCAACAGTTACTTTCGGCTAGACTACAGGCGCATGAAGCAGAGAAGTGTACACAGAAGCAGCGAGAGCATGAGACCAGTGACTTCGACACTTCCGATAGGTTAGAGTGCAATAAGGTAGGGAACCCCACGCCGGTCGCCGAATACAAACCACCATCGATCGATCTGCCTAGAGTGGAGTTAACGGTTTTCGACGGGCGAGCTGAGCAATACTCCAAGTTTGTCAAACAGTTCGAGACGTTCGTTGAAAACAAGGTAACCGACCCTGGGCAAAGGCTTCTTTACCTTACTCACTACTGCCGAGGCCGAGCGCGAGAAGCTATCGACGGGTGCACCATGCTCGATACAGAACAAGGCTACACAAGGGCAAGAAAGATTCTGAGGGACTTGTTTGGCCAACCTTTCAAAGTAGCCCGTAACCTAATAGAGGGCGTGATGGCAGAGGCAAAGAGAACCAAGGGCGACGTCTACACCATGGCCGACCTGGTGATTAAGATGCAGAACTGCTCAATAGCCCTCGACCATTTAGGTTACAGGGCTGACCTAGACGCCATGCACACTTTGGAAGGCATAGTCCGTCACCTCTCTCCCGAACTACAGGGTCGATGGGCGGAAGAAGCTCAACGGATGAGCCGAAGCGACAGAGAAGCCAACTTCGAAGACCTGACTGAATACTTAGACAGGCAAACGAAGATAGCTGACAGCAGATTTGGCCGACTCATCCGGGACAGCAACCGAGCAAACAAGCCCGGTACTAGCCAAGCCCAAACCCCTGTACGGGAATATCCAAAGTACCAGCCTTGGACCAACACACACGTCATTTCACGAGATGCTACGGCGAAACCAAATTGCAGATCCTGTGGTACTAGCCATGGCCTACCAGAATGCCCCAAGTTCGGCAACGCCACAATAGACGAACGGTGGGGAATGGCGAGGATGGCAGGAGCATGTTTCATCTGTCTCAACACCACGCACCGGGCAGCAGCCTGTATAACAAAGAATCGATGTGGTTACGAGGGCTGCAGACACCATCGGCTGCTGCATCAGGCGAGAGTAACCATATCCGAGGCGAGTGTCAAGCCCAGCGTGATTTGTTCAACTTCACAATCTGCCAGTAAACCGGTACGTTTAGGCGTAGTGGCCGTGGGAGTAGTGACTCCGACTGGGATAGTCAAGGCGTTGGCTTTCGTTGATAGTGGATCCGACACCACTTTAGTGAAAGAGCGGTTTGCCGACAAACACCAACTGGCTAAAGGTGCGACGTCGTTATCAGTGAGCACGGTGGGTGGAACACAGGTAATGACTGCCGGTAGATTAAGGCTGCAACTCATCTCTCTAGACACTAACGAGGAAATTGAACCAACGGAGGCATTCACGTTAGCGGATCTCCCCATGCGAGCACCAAAGTCGGTCAACGAAATCTTGGCTAGTTGGCCCCATGTGCAGGATGTAACCTTTGTAGACTGGGAAGATGATGAGGTGGATCTCCTCATCGGATGCGACGTGCCAGAGGCGCATTGGGTGCTTGACCAAAGAGTGGGCGACCGCCAGGCACCTTATGCCGTACGCACGGCTCTGGGATGGATGTTATACGGTCCAGTAGGGGTACGCGGTTCCGTGAATTACTTATCCGCCGAAACGGACCGCATAGAGTATCATCTGCAACGGCTGTATGAAAAGGAGTTTCATGACATTGGAGACGAAAGACCGACGTTGTCTCAAGAGGATCACTTCGCTCTACAAACGGTGCGGCAAGGCTCTAGAGGCCTCAAAAAACAGTTCGAGGTTCCCCTCCCATGGCGCACACCGGTCGACCCGTGGACTGACAACAGAAATTATGTTCTCCAACGATTACTACGACTAAAAGAACGCTTCATTCGAGACCAGAATCTGTGGGAACGATACGCGGATTTGATGAAGCGAAACGAGGCCCTCGGTTACGTTGAAAAGGTGCCTGTTAACACCGACAGCAAAAGGGGTATCTGGTATCTGCCTCACCATCCGGTTATCAACCCCAAGAAACCCAATAAACTGCGGGTGGTTTTCGACTGTGCGGCCAAGTTCCAGGGCAAGTCGTTAAACGATCGCCTACTACAGGGGCCTGACTGGACCACACCACTGATCGATGTTCTGTGCCGTTTCAGAGTGGGTAAAGTGGCTTTGTCTGCTGACATTAGGGAAATGTTCCATCAAGTGAAGATTCCGGTAGGAGAACGAGATGCTTTGCGTTTCCTATGGTGGGAAGGGAGCGACCGGGACAACGCAGTGGTGAATTATAGGATGACCGTACACCCCTTCGGAGCCATATCGTCACCATTTTGTGCAAACTATGCCCTCCGAGAATCAGCGAACAAACATGGCGATCTAGTACATCGGACGGTGGTAGAAAGCGTCAGCAGGAACTTCTACGTCGACGACTACCTTGGGTCATTCGATGATGTGGAATCAGCTCTAGAGCAGTTCAGGGGTCTGACGAGATTGCTGGAAGAGGGCGGCTTCCATCTAACTAAATGGATGTCGAACGCTTCGGAAGTGCTGAAGGTCATCCCGTATCACGAAAAGGCCGAAAGGGTAAGAGATTTGGACGGCTCTCCACTTCCTATCGAGCGCACTTTAGGGATACAATGGGATGCGGAAACGGACGATTTTGTTTTCGAACTAAACGTTCCCGAGCTGCCAATAACCCGTCGTGGCATACTATCTGCCGTCTCAAGTTTGTTCGACCCGCTCGGTTTCGTCTCACCGTGGCTGCTACCCGGAAAGATCTTGCTGCAGCGGCTGTGCCGTAAGAAAGTTGATTGGGACCAGGCACTGGACCAAGGGGACCGGCTGGACTGGGAAGAATTTCTGAACACCTTGAAGAAATTAGGGGACATTAGAATCCCACGATGTTTGACCCCTGGTCATACGACACGGACTGGAGAACTACATGCCTTTTCCGGTGCATCCGAAGTCGGTTATGGAGCTGTGGTGTACGGACGATGGTGCGCAGGAGATGGACAATATACCACGAGGATCCTGTTCGCCAAAGCCCGCGTTGCCCCACTGAAGTCGGTCTCAATGCCACGCCTTGAACTCAGCGCAGCCGTGTTGGCAGTCAGGGTGGTGCAGGCTGTGAAGAGATGTTTCGATCTCTACATTTGGTCGGTGAGCTTCTGGACGGATTCAACGATAGTACTTTACTACATTAACAACGTACGGAGCCGGTTTAGTACTTTCGTTGCTAACCGGCTCACGATTATCCACGATGAATCAGCCACGCACCAGTGGAGTCATGTCAGGTCTGGCGATAATCCGGCCGACCTGTGCTCCCGAGGTGCGAACAACTTCAGGCAACTGGACACGTGGACGAGAGGGCCAAACTTCCTGCAATTGCCCAAACAGGACTGGCCCGTGTTCGAATTAAAAAACCCTACGGAATTGGAACTGGAGATCAAAGGCGTAGTGATAGCAACCAACGTCGTCGAAGCGACATCCATTCTATCGCGACTGGTCAGGTTTTCTTCCTGGATGAAGACGCTTCGTTCGCTAGTTTGGTTAACCAGGTTCAAGATAAATTTACTAGTCATGAAAGGGCTACGGCCCTCAGGTCGGATACCGGTCGGCCCGATAGGTCCCGATGAGCTACCAGCGGCAGAGTATGATATTTTCAGAATGATACAACGCGAGGCTTTCGCCCAAGAACTCAAGAGGGCGGAAGAAGTGGGGCCGACCAATGAAGACATGCCATCTCCAAGAGGCGAGCTGAAGCGTTTAAACCCCAAACTCATCAACGGACTGCTGCGGGTGGATGGTAGGCTGACCAACGCCCACCTGAACTTCGACACAAAGTATCCTATACTGCTGCCTGCGAGACAACCTGTAGTAGAGCTAATGATTCAACACGTCCACGCCATGGAGGGACATGCCGGGGAAAGTCACGTGACGAGCGTCATCCGAAAGCGTCTTTGGTTGTTGAGAGGACGAGAGACTGTAAAACGCGTAATCCGACGGTGTGTGCAATGCAGGAGACGCAATGCCACAGCAGGCAAACAACTCATGGCCCCACTACCAGAATGCAGGGTGACTACGGGCTGGTGGCCGTTCAGTGACACCGGGTTGGATTATTTCGGGCCCTTGTGGATCAACTGCGGGAAAAGATTAGAAAAGCGATACGGATGTATCATGACGTGCATGAAATCACATGCGGTACACCTAGAAGTCGCACATTCGATGACGACCGATTCGTTTCTACGGGCCTTGCAAAGATTTATCAACCGAAGAGGCGTACCGGCCGATATATACTCAGATAATGGATCGAACTTTGTGAGCGCTCAACGGGAATTGCAGCGTTGGCACAAGAACATAAACAGGGACGAACTGCAGAATCGAACCGTGGCCTACGGCATACGATGGCATTTCAACCCCCCACAGGCCAGTCACCGAGGCGGCATATGGAAACGCATGATCCGGTCCGCCAGACGGATATTGCTGTCAATCATGGAGCAGCAGCCGCCCGACGACGAGACGCTGAACACCGTCATGACTGAGGTGGAGCGAATCCTGAACAACCGCCCCCTGGTTCCAGTATTGAACGGCGACCCCACCCACCTGGCGCTCACTCCGAACGACTTATTGACGTTAAGGTCGAACGAGGGTTTCCAAGGGCCGGTAAACCTTCGTGGGAGCTACCTCCACGGGTGGAAGCAAGCGAACTATCTGGCCAAGGTCTTCTGGAGGCGATGGCTACGGGAGTACCTACCGGCTTTGAAGACTCGACAGAAGTGGCTGGCCAAAACAAGACCATTCAAAGTTGGGGACGTGGTTATGATCGCCGACGAACGCGCACATTTCAGCACTTGGTCTTTGGGAGTAATTACGGAAACCATCAAAAGCACTGACGAAATGATAAGAACGGTGAAGGTGAAGACAGCTAACGGAGTGCTCATTCGTGACATACGCAGTATTAACCTACTCGAGAGCGAAGACGGAGAAGCTGATAACCGTGAGGCCTAGTAAACCTTTTTCACGCCAGTAATCGAGGTGGATAAAACAACACCATATATACCACACGGTCTCCGTCAAACACGTTAAGGTGCTCGCGGTCCTTTCGTTGACATTACAGAAGGTTCTTTCCGATATGTGGTGCTGAGTGCGATTCCATTATACATCCCGATACATACACGCATGCACGACGCACTCTACATCCCGTAAACCCATCATACATGTGACAGTGTTCTTTGTTTGCCTTTTGTTGACGCTACCGAATGCCCCTTGCATATGTGGAAGAAGCGGAACTCAGGTCACACATACATGCTACATTTACTCGTTTTCTTGCCACGCGGTCTTTTTTTGACATTGCAGAAAGTCCTCCTTTGATGTGTAGTCATACCTGTGATTTCACTGTAACCCCGGCACACACACACACACGCACACACACACACACACGCACACACACACACTCAAGCACGTACATCCAGGACCGGACGGCCCCTTACGAGGACAACGTCTATGTGACCATTCACGCCCGCCATCGGTCATTTGGTCTTGTGGAAAATGTAGACTAGCCTCACGTCTATGTATCCAGTGGATTAGGTGCGACCAGTAGTAGAACGTTGACGACGAGCATTAGACGCGCGCACTGACAGCAGGGCCTATGTAGGTAGGAAGAATCAGTACCTTTATACCGAACCTTTGACTTTGCTAAGGATCCAGGAGGATTTTGGTGGGCGGTGTAACAGCCGGTCGTGGAAAATCCCCCTTTTTCCCTCGCGATTCAGTGTTTTTTCCCAACATCACTCATTTCCATACACTATTGACTTGTCTTTACGAACTGGTTGTTTTTCTGGACCAATTGTTGTTTGTTCGCGCCCAGAGCGCTATTTTGGCACATCCTTGCTCAGGACCTGCGTGACGCACGTGCTGTCTGCTCACACGCTGCCATTCGGTTTCTCGTTGTTGAGTCTTTGTGATCGTATTATTGAGGTTTGTATATTGTTTATGTCATTGTTTATTTTAATAATCTAGTATCGTAAAATTATCACGGATAATCGCCTTCTGATTTCGGGATCCGTTGCGAATTTGGCTACGCATTGCTCAAACGTTCGTAACAACCAGGGCAAAGCAGACGCCCTGAGGGAATACTTTGGTAGTGTACATAGGATAGATAGTGGGGTACTAGTAGATCTGGCTCTGGTACATCCTCCTCAGTTAAACGAGCTAGATCTTTCAGAGGAATGCGTGCGTAAGTACCTACAGGAGTTAAACAGCCACAAGTCAGCGGGCCCAGATGGCATTCATCCAGCTATCATCAAGCCGTTGGCGGATATCATAGCTCCATCGGTATGCAGATTGTGTAGATCCACGTTGGACCAGGGAAAGCTGCCTCAGGACTGGAAAGTCGCGGCAGTCGTGGCAATACATAAGAGTGGGCCTAAGTCGGATGTGCAGAACTACAGGCCGGTAAGCCTAACCAGCATTCTCTGTAAAGTCCTCGAGAAGATCATCCCTGCCCATATCTGCCAGCACTTACTGCAGCACTCCATGCTAAGCCCGGCGCAGCATGGATTCCTGAAAAATAGATCTTGCCTGACCAATCTCCTGTGCTTCTTAGATGAAGTAACTCGACGACTGGACGAAGGTAAGCATGTTGAGGTATGTTACCTCGACTTTAGCAAGGCGTTCGACTCCGTTAATCATCGTCTTTTGCTATGCAAGATGGAGACTTTCGGGATAGGTGGGCCAGTATATAGGTGGCTGGAGGACTTCCTCTCCCACAGGACGCTTTATGTCAAAGTGGGGAACAGGTGCTCCAGTTTGGTGAACGTCACCAGTGGTGTACCTCAGGGATCCGTCCTAGGCCCAGTCCTATTCTTGTTATTTATTAATGACCTAGCATCCACTCTTCAATCGCCCAGCTTTATTTTTGCGGATGATGTGAAGATTGTCGGATCTAAGGGTAGGGCGGACTTGGGCAGGGAAATAGGTACCGTCCTGAACTGGGCATACAAATGGGACTTACCTCTAAACGCTCAAAAAAGCCAGTTGTTGTCAAGGCCAACAGAGAGCCTAACTGTCGCTCATGATCAAGGGCTGTTCACCGTAGAGGCAGCCAGTAGGGTTAAAGACCTGGGGATCATCATGAAAAGTGACTTCAAATGGTCGGAGCAGTGCAACGCGGCTGTGCATAAGGCTCGTGGGGAGCTCTTTAGGCTGCGATCAGCTTTGTCTTGCCGGAAGCCGGAGGTATTTGTACCTATTTACATGGCTATAGTACGACCTCACTTAGAAGGTAGCGTGCAGGCTTGGTCACCCTTCTACAAAAAGGACGCCGCCTGCCTCGAGAAAGTCCAACGTCTCGCCACGCGAATGGTTGAAGGGCAGAGGAGTAAGACTGTTGAGCAGAGACTCTGTGACCTGAATCTTTTCTCGTTGGAAAGGAGGAGAAGTCGAGGGGATCTCATAGAAACGTTCCAGTTAATGAAGGGCTTTTCTGGCCTTAGACCAGATAGTCTTTTCCAAGTGGCCGTAGACTCCAGAACAAGGGGACACGAAAAGAAGTTGATAAAAGCCCGATCTAGGTTGATGGCTAGATCGCACTTCTTCAGCAATAGGGTTGTGAACAGTTGGAACGGTCTGCCTGGTGAAATGGTAGATCTGCAGACAGTCCAATCCTTCAAAGGTGCCCTAGATCGCAAGTGGTACGAGATCTTTCCTTGTAGTGAGCCTTGAGGATATCAACTAGATGGATGACGGGTAGAACTGTGGTCCTTCTGGAGTATGTTTTAACAGACTTTTTCCCTCATTGCATACAGTCTCAGTGAACGCTCACGATGCATAATGTCTCACGCAGTTGATGTGCGATGAGGTTTTTCGTTTCCCTCTCATTTTTAGCGGGGATTCGACGAAATACACTCGGCAGTGGTGGGTGCATAACTGGTGTGCATACCATCGAAGGAATTCTGGACGCTCGATTGGCCGTGGCCATTACCTGTCCTGTGCAACCTGAACTGAACTGAACTGAAAGAATCATCGACGATCGATTGGCCCCGGACACCATCAGTCTTGTGCAACCTGACCAGACTTGACCTGACCATTGGCGTCGACCGCCAGTCCCGTAATCTTATTCGATTTGATTTTGTTGTGCGACTACCGGTCTAGGGGATTTGACCCCGGCGGCCTGTTGTGTTAATAACCCTGTTCCGTGTCTCGTGTGTCTGCTTGGCTTGTGTCTCGTGTTCTGTACCGTGAGTCTACGTGGCCTCGTGCCTTGTGTTTTCCGTACACTTCGTTCAGTTGGTATCGTGTTGTGATTGTATTGTGTCTGCTTTCCGTGAGCTTTCATCGTGTGGCATCTTAACACCAACTATTTATGTTATCGAGTCTCAGTGAGTTGGGGCCTTATATGTCAAGTGTGTATGTGTTTTGCGGCATAAAACGGGGATTGTGATAATTGAAAATGTACTAGAAAATCGGCAGTGCTACCCGGTGGGAACGACAGGACCTTCGTCAACTTTGGTGTCAAGAGAGCGTCCATGGGGATGGATTAGCAGTGTTCGGTAATCCTAGATCACCAGCGGACTCCATTCACCCCACCTTGGGCGTTGCGCCTGATACCTGGCCAAAACTGGACATTAGAAAACCCGTAGGTGTCGTAGCAAATGCCAACGCGTGTACTATTAGAAACAAGTGGGTGGAGCTCTTCAAAGCCGCTGAGAAGCATAACGCGTCCGTATTTGCCATCATGGAAACATGGCTCTCTAAAGATAACCACGTACCGGCAATAGTAAAAAAATGGGTTTGCTGTCTATAGGCAGAATGGGGACCATGACTGTGTAGGGGGAGGAATGGCCTTCCTCATTAGGGAAGGCAGAAATCATCTGGAATCGCAGACCATGGTTCGTACTCGAAACGTACAACTGAGCACCGTTACGTTCACACTCCCAAGCAGAGGGGTAAATGTGTTCTGTGTGTATAGGTCCCCGGGTACAACCCGGGATGAGGACATTTGACTTGTGCCAGTATTTACCATGCTAGTTAAAGAGACTAGCAAGACCCTCAAAGTTGGAGACTTCAACCTGTCACACAGACTGAGTAGTTGAAGCGTGTACCCCGGGAACACAAGAGAAGAGATATCTACAGCGGCTCCACTCGAATGCTCTGTCCCAACACATGAGGGAGACAACAGATATAGAACTGGTTGTATGCCGCCCTTGTTGGATCTAGTGATAACGAATCATGAGAACGATGTAGCGGAACCCAAAGTCTACTCTCCGTTGGGTAAGAGCGACCATATGAGTGTCCAAATCACTCTTTGCATGCGTCAACCCAAAGCAGCCTCCAGGTTGACTAGAAACTTCACGAATATGGACATTCTTAGGTTTCACAATGGAGCGGTCGAACAAATATAGGATATAGCAGAAGATAATAGTTGGAAGGAACGCTGACAGGTGAATAAAGGGTCTCTAGTTGCCCTACAGAACGAGTTTGCTCCCTTGAAGCGTAGGAAGTGTGAGGGCAATCCGGTGTGATGGAGGGCTGCAATGGGCAAGTCAGTCAAGCGTGAAAATCGTAGTTGAACCCTCTTCAAGGCTTCCTGGAGTCGCCAGGCTTGGATTCGTTATACCAACCATAGAAATGAGACAGTAGACCCCTTGAAATATGCTAAGCGCATGTATAAAATGGAGTTGGTCCAGTATGTCAGAAAGCATCCGAAGAGGTACTATAGATGCGTGCAATCTAAGGGTTTTTTGAAAGATGCAGTAGGGCCACTGACAACCCATGATCATGGAGTGGCAGCAGATAATCAACGTAAAGCAGATGCTGTGGGTGGTTATATTAGTAGTGTGCACAGAATTGATAACGGTGTGCAGACAGGTTCTGGGGGACTACTATTCCAACGATCATAAAAGCTTCGAATCTTTCAGAGGAAATCGTGCGCAGACATCTGGAAGGGTTACACATCCGTAAGTCTGCCGGACCGGATGATATCCCCCCTGCTGTCATTAAGCAGTTGGCTGATATTTTATCCCTTCCAGTTTACAAGTTATATAAGGTCACCCTGGATCATGGAAGCTTGTCACAGGACTGGAAAAATCCGGCAGTGGTAGCTATACATAAACGGGGGCCTCACTCTGAAATGGGAAACTGCAGGCCTATTAGCTTAACCTGCAAAGTGTTAGAGATCATCCGGGTGCACATCTGCAAGCACCTACTAGAGAATTCTATGCGTTGCCCAGCTCGGCATGGATTTCTAAATAACAGGTCGTGCTTGACCAATCTCTTGAGCTTCCTAGACGAAGTGACTCGAAGAGTGGATGGAGCTAAAATGGTAGAAGTACGTTATCTTGACTTTAGTAAGGCATTTGACTCCGTAGACCATCGGCTTCTACTAATTAAGTTGAGGTCATTTGGTATAAGTGCGCAGGTTCAGGAATGGTTAAGAGACTTCCTTACTGGCAGAACGCTTTCCGTGAGAGTAGGTGACAAGAACTCTAAACTAGAGGACGTCGCCAGTGGAGTACCACATGGTTCCGTACTAGGCCCACCACTATTTCTTCTGTTTATTAATAACTTGACTTCAGTCTCACAGTCACCAAGCTTCTTTTCAGAAAATATGAAATTAGTGGGAGCTCAGGGGAGAGAGGAGCTGACAAGAGACATAGTTGACATTCTGAACTGGGCTCGGAATTTGGACTTACCTCTCAATACTGAGAAAAGCCACTTGTTATCACGGACGGCGACAAGCCTGATGGTTGTACACGACAGAGGCCCACTTACTACAGAGGCAGTGAACAGGGTTAAAGACCTCGGGATTTTGGTGACTTCTGACCTTAAGTGGTCGGACCAGTGTTCAGCAGCTGCAAAAAGGTACACGATGAGCTCTTTAGGTTAAGATCAGTGTCGTGCCGACAACCAAAGGTTTTCGTGCCAGCATACATGTCTGTAGTAAGATCTCTTAGAAAACACATGTTCAGTCATGGTCACCCTTCTATGAGAAGGATGCCGCCTGTTTGGAGAAGGTATAACGTCTTGCAACGCGCGTGGCTGAGGGTCAGAGGGGTAAGATACACGAGTGGAGACTCCAGGACCTTAGACTTTTCTCTATGGAAAGGAGGAGACTATGAGGGGATCCCAAGGAGAAATCTAAGGTAATAAAAGGCTTTTTTGGGCTTAGACCAGAGAGTCTGTTCCATATGGCACCAGACTCCCGAACAAAAAGTCACAGGAAGAAGGTGAAGTGCTACAGAAATGGAGAGCTTATTCATGGTCAAGAGCAAAGGCTGGACCGTTGGGCCGAGTACTTCAAGGAGCAGTTTAGCTGGCCACGCGCTAATGTTGTTAGTCCGACGTCTGCAACTGCGATTCCTTCGCGAGTCTCACCAGTCTCAGAAGCAGTTAATGGGCAATATCTGGTTGTAACCACTGCCCCTGGAGAGGACACTCCAGCGAATAAACACGGAGAGAAGCAGTTCGCCGGTCAAAAAACCTCCACTAGATGGACATAGGAATGGAGTGCCCGGGGGTTTCTCTCGACGATGGGAGAAGTCATCGCACTTCATTGGAAGCTATCGCCCGCCTAAGCTGAGCAGTCCCGGCCCAAAGGATGCGGCGCCGTCGGCGTTCCGCTTGCTTCATTGGGTGCATGGGACTCGGGACAATCCAAAAAGAGGATCGATAACAGCACCAGCGACGACAAGACAGAATACATGCAACAATCAGGACTCACGCAACAGACCAGAAGAAGTTCCTTCGCCGGTGCTTCGGTCACGTTCCCGTGTTGGGTTAACGCCCCACTGCCTTGTGGGTGAGACTTAAGTCCAAGGCTCCGGTTAGGGTTCTCAAAAAAACCCTTCTGCGGTATGGGTAGCCGCGAAGTATGATTCACCCAGAAATCTCCAGTATCTTTCCTTTACAGGGCCTTACCAATTTTCTCTCTTTCAATTTAAGGTCCATGCAAAATGCCACGGGTAATTGCGGCTATGATGAAAGCAGTAGTTTAGGAGTTGGATATAAATCAGATGCACTTCGTAATCCTAAGTGTTCACTTCACTTGGCTGCCTTTAACGTCTGCACACTATGTCAGATTGGACAACAGGCTGCCTAAGCTAAACACTTGACACCTTTAAAGTAGATGTATATTGTGTCTCCGAAACATGCATACAAGACCTTACTTCTGTGATCACGCATCGCACCCCGTATACAACTTCAGTCTTTCACTCCACTCTTCGCGTGTCGGGTGATTCGGTGTCTAGAGCTCGTAGTCAGGTCGGCGTTGGGATTGCTTTGAGCATGAAAGCCGAGCGTGCACTGCTGGACTGGATTCCGGTCAGTAGTCGCTTGTGTACACTTCGGTTGGACGGTTCTGTTCGTGCCAACAACAACAAACTGAAGCGCCGATGTTCCTCGTGTCTGTATGCGCCGACTGACTGCAGTCCCTCTGAAACTAAGGACAAGTTCTATCAGGGTTTGTCTCAGATGCTTCGAAGTGCACATCCAACGGACGTGGTGGTCATTGTTGGGGATTTCAACTCCAAATTTGGTCGTTTGGGAGATTCCGAAAGGTACATCGGAGGCCTATTTGCTATCCCAGCCGATCGTACCGATAAAGGCGATCGTTTCATTCAGCTGTGTTCTGAGCACAGATTGTTCCTGGAAAGTACGAACTTCTGCCATGAGAAGCGGCATAGACTGACATGGTGTCCTCCGTCGTCTTCACAACGTTGGACTCAAATTGACCATATTGTGATCGGTCACCGCTGGCGTGGATCAGTTGAAGATTGTCGTTCATTTTGGTCTACACCTGTGGACTCAGACCACGCCTTGGTACGTACTCGCTTCCGTTTACGTCTCGTCCGTGGTCGCATCAAAGTAAATGCCACTCGTCCCGCGTAGTTGCTTTTAAACGATAACCAGCGACACAGTTTCCAGACGGAGTTGTCTGCGCAGTTATCGATGTATCCAGGCGTTGAGGACCCAAATGAATGCTGGCAACAGATCAAGGAAATCTTGCATGCAGCTTCGAATGCCACACAGGACTTTGATGCAAGTAAGCCTCACAAACGATGGAAATCTTCGACGTCGGTTGCTCTGTTGGATGCTCGCAAATCCGTCCCTCCCGATGCCACGTTCAATGAAGTGCGCAAATCCCTGCGATGCCAACTGACTAAAAGCCTAAGAAATGACCGTGAGCAGTGGTGGATTGCGAAATATAGGGAAATGGAAAAGGCTGCGTCCATCGGTAATGCTCGCTACCTTTTCCGTTCGATTAGAGGTACCTGTCCAAGGAATCCCGGGTTACGTGAGCTAATTACGGAATCCGACGGCTCACTGACTCACTCTCAGAGACGTCGGCTGGAGCACTGGGCGGAGCACTTTAGGGAACAATCCAGTTGACCCACTTCAACGGTGGACTTTCCAAATATACCTGCTGGCTAAACGATGCAGGAGGATATCAGTCCTTCATCAGAGATGGAGATTATGCGGGCGATAGGTTACTTGAAAAGGCACAAAGCCGCTGGAGCGGATGGGTTGTCTCCATCTTTTTGCAAGGATGGAGGCGAAGCTCTGGTTTCAGAGTTAACAAAACTCCGTATTATTTGGGATAGTGAGCAGATTCCCAGAGAATGGTATGGATCGGTGATTGTTCCGATTTATAAGAAAGGTGACAGATCCCCTTGTGAAAACCACAGAGGAATTGGCTTTGTGAGTATCGCGTCTAAACTGCTCACTGGTCTTATTCTCCATCGATTATCCAGTGCCCGCAAAATGTGTACGCGTGATAATAAAGCCGGTTTCAGACCCGGTCGAGGTTGTATCCGCCACATTTTTACTTTTCGGCAAACCTTAAAGCACAGACACATCTTCCATAGGCCCACAATCTCTGTCTTAATCGGAAAGCGGCGCTCGACTCAGTTGACCGCAGAGTTCTCTGGGGCTGCCTCTCACTGAAGAGTGTGCCAGAGAAGTTTATTTCTCTTTCCAATGCTTGTATGCGAACATCCGAAGCCGAGTTCATGCTTGCGGCAATCGTTCCCCGGAGTTCACCACGCGAAGTGGCGTTCGTCGGGGTTGCCCTCTTTCACCCTTCCTCTTCAATTTTGTAGCTGAATTGATTCCCGAGATAGCCCTATCCTCGTGTGAGAATAGTGGCGTCGATCTTTGCTCAGGCAGCAAACTGTCTGACTTGGAATATGCGGACGATATTGTTCTTCTGTGTGAAGATCCAGGTAATTTGCATGCTCTTCTAGGTAGCCTTAAAAACTGTAGGAATGTTTGGGATGCGCTTTGCACCTTCAAAGTGCAAAATTTTGCTGCAGGACTGGGTTAGGGCTACACCAAACCTCTTCTTGGCAGGGAAACTCTAGCTGAAGTAGATAAATCTTGTTACCTGGTAAGCTACATCTCACCAGGTGGACAGATATCGGGTGAAGTGCCATCGCATATACAGAAAGCGCGTTTGGCTTTTGACAACCTCCGTCATCCGTGGTGTCGGCGTGACATCCGATTGTCTGTTAAGGGTAGAGTTTACAATGTGATGGTCAGGTCCGTTCTTTTATACGGTTCCGAAACATGGTCGTTGAGGGTAAAAGATAGGCAAAGACTGTCGGTGTTCGAGCACCGATGTCTCCGTAGCATTGCCCGAGTACGATGGGAACACCGTGTCAGCAATACTGAGGTTAGGCGTAAGGTGTTGGGAACCAGAGGTCAGTCTCTGGATCATGTACTGAATCTGAACAGACTAAGGTGGTTGGGACATGTGTTACGCATGCCCATCAGTAGACTTCCTGGGCGTACGCTGTTCTCTGAGGCAGGAGGTGATTGGAATGTAGGTCGAGGTGGTCAGTCCATGACCTGGCAAAAAGGTGTGAAAACCTTGACCAGTGGACTTGGCCAAGTAGGACGTATTAGACTTCCAGGTTGGGGTCCACGCAACCCAACTACTAAATGGTTGGAGGCATCAAGTGATATAGCTAGGTGTCGTGGTCAGTGGCATAGTTGCATTTGGACTCTTTCCTTGTCGTCTTGATTTCCGCTTGATATTCTGTCTTTTTTGGTCTTTATCACCATGCTTCTATTCTTTTCGCCCTTCACTGGACGATGCCGGAAGGTGGCACCCGAAACCAGAGCACAGAATTGCGAAATTAGTGGTTGAATAAACTGAAACTGAAACTGGTGAGTATCACTTGAGCCTTCATCGGAAGTAGAGGTAGAGTCGAGCATTCGGTCACTAAAGCGAGGGAGAGCGGCCAGTCCTGACGAGCTTCCTCCAGTTCTTTTCAAAATGGATGGTGGTACGTCAATAAAATCACTTACCACCCTGATCCTTGACGTTTGGAACGAGGAGCGTATTCCATTATTATTAGGTGAGTCATTGATTGTACCTATCTTAAAGAAAGGAATACCCAGTGACTGTAGTAATCATCGTGGGATCAGCTTAATTCCGGTAGTCACCAAGGTATTAGCCTCAATTTTTCTGCGCCGTCTTACACCGGCTCGCGAGAGTAACGCCCGTGGACAACAGGCCGGATTCCGCCCATGTCGAGGATGCGTCGACCAGATTTTCACTCTTCGTCAAATACTTGAGGCGCGTCACGCACACCGTCGACCAACAATAATGGTTTTTCTTGACTTGAAAGTAGCCTTCAATTCAGTTGACCGGACGGCGCTATTCAGTGCTCTTCACCGGAAACGTATGCCCCAGATGTTCATGAATCTACTGAGGTCATTTATCTCTCGCTTCCGGCCGAGTAAGGGTTTATGATGAACTATCTAGTCCATTCGGAACCAACGGTGTTCAACAAGGACAATCCACTCCTCTGTTCTTGTTTAACTTCGTCACGGACGAGATAACTGAGAATTCCTTGCGAAACATTCAGGATGTGGGCGTCGAACTAAGAAACAGTGAGAAGCTGTGTGACCTAAATTACTCGGACGACATTGTCTGTTTGTTCGAATGCACGGAACATGCGCAACGTGCACTAGATAGACTCTCAAGAACTGTACCTACCTTCGGCATGCGCTGTGCACCTTCAAAATGTAAAGTGATGTTGCAAGACTGGACGCCAACGGTCCCAAGCTTGATGCTCGATGAGGAACTAACAATTGTTGACCGCTTTAGTCACCTCGGCAGCAGCTTGAGGAGTGATGGGAGCACATTAGTAGAGGTTAGCACGCGTACATTCAAAGCTCAAGCAGAATAAGCTTGACTGAAGCACCTGCGGTGCCGACCTGATATTTCGCTGAAATTGAAAGGTCGTGTGTACTTTGCCACGATGCGGCCAGTCTTGTTGTGTGGTTGCGAGACTTGGGGTTTGTATGCGGTAGATATTCGTCGTCTTGAGGGTTTCGACCACCGATGTTTGTGTAGGATTGCTAAGATTGAGTGGAATGACCGAGTAAGCGATACTGAGGTCACAGATAGAGTATTGGGTACTAATTCAGAGAATATTCTATCACAGCTTAGTAGAATTCGTTGGTTAGGGCACGTGTTACTCATGGCGATCACGTCTACCGTAACGTGCCCTGTTTTTCGTTCCTCCTAGGGAGTGAGAGAAACCGCGTGGAGGTCAACAGATGCCTTGGCAACGGGGAATGAGAAAATGTACAACAAACTTAGAAAGAGTAGGTGCCTCACGCCTTCGTCATTGAGATCCAAAAGATCCCTCAACCAGTTGGCTGGATACACTGAAGGATATGGCAGCGAACCGCGGACGATGGCGATCGTGTTGTCACTTTTTGTCCAGTCAAAATGATTGATCAATGTGCTTTTGTACAGTTAGACTATGTATTTCGTGTGTTAGCTACTAGGGTGTGGTTTCCTTTCACCACCCCTGTAAGTCCAATCCCTATCCATTTTGTATATTCATTCTTTCTATTTCTACGTGCAACATGGCGAGAAAGGCAGTGGTCAGTGGGGTTTGCACTTCTGTCTCACACGTTACGATGATGATGATGGAAAGAATTTGGCGAATATTCGATGTAGATTGATAGCTGGATCTCACTTCTTTAGCAGTAGGGTGGTAAACTACTGGAATAGACTTCCAGAAGAGGTGATAAAACTGGGGCCCTCCAGGCATTCGAGTGGCCCCAGATCGTATGTGAACCGAGATCTTTACTGACAGTGAGCTTTGAGCATGACACTAGAAGAACGAACGTGATGTGTTTAATTATTGAACGTTTCCATTTGTTCCATGATGACTTAGTAAACCCTCACCATGCGTAATATCTCTCGCAGCAGATCTCCGAGAAGGTTTCCCGTTTCCTTTTCATTTCTAGCCGGGATTCGACGAAACAAACTACGCAGTGGTGGGTGCCTACGCAGTGTGCATACCGCCGAAGGAATTCTGGATGCTCGATTGACCGTGGCCATCACTTGTCCTGTGCAAACTGAACTGAACTGCAAGCACAACCTGTGTTCATGCACAGAGCACGCACACTTGTTTTGCATTGCCACTCTGTGTGCACTGTGTTCTTGCCCATTGATCCCAAACATCGTGCACAGTCCACAATCAATCAGCGCGCGAGCCTATGGACCAACAGGAGTCAAGTCTGTGCGCACGTTCTACCCTGGGGTAGGAAATATCCGACCCACGTATACGACCAACGGCATTAACGCATCTGGACGGTCAATGAATATCACCGACCCCCCTTTCCCTACGTTCTCGAAATTTCTTATTCTCTCATTTCACTGGTCCGGCTCTTAGAAATACTGACCAGTAATATAATAGGCTAATCGTCATTGTTTTCTTCACCATACTGTCAATCGAGAATTCATTCGACGGTATGCACACTAGGTAGACACCCACCACTGCGTAGTTTATTTCGTTTAATCCCGCTCACCTAACAAAAGTTCGGTCTTTAGGACCATATCAGTCACAAAGTTAAAGAGAAAAGGCGAGAGGGGCAACTTTGACGTACAACATTTTTTGTGCTGCACTCGGGTAAAGAATCACCGTAAGCCCGAACCCGGTTTCGGCTATTAACGTAAAGGGATCCTACGATACAAACGAATTTCTATGGTACACCCTTCAACAAGAGGTAGTGCCAGAGAACTGTGGTCGACTGAGTCGAGGGCCGCTTCAAGATCGAGAAAAACGGAGATAGTGGATCTACGGAAAGTGTCGTGTCCTAAAATTTTTCGAAGGGTGCAGATGTGATCAATACAATTTCGAACAGGTCTTAACCTAGCTTGATTCTCGAGCACTGTTCACGAGCGTTAGGTAAACGGTGGAGAATAATACCAGCGAGCAGTTTGGATGCGATGGTAACCAGACTCATTCCCCTGTGGTTTTTACAGGAGGACCCGTCGCTTTTCTTATAAATCGGTACGAACATCGATTCACACCAACTCTTTGGAACATGTTCCTTCTCCCATTATCAAGCCGAGGAGTTTCGTCAACCTCAGTAAAAGTACTGGATCACCGTATCTTTGAAAACAGATGGAGGCAACCCATCCGGTCCGGCAGCCTTATATCGTTTAAGATAGCTTATCTCACGGAGAACCTCTGCTTCTGGCAGAGGACTGGTATCTACAACAAGATCTTTACCCATTGCCCTAGGGAGCAAACCTGACGAGGATAGAAGCCAATTAGACTGCATCTCGAAATGTCCGCCCAGCGAATTAGACGACGCTCCTGAGTCTGAATCAGTGAGCCGTTCGCCTCTTTCATCAATTCCCTAACGCCTGGTTTAGTGGACCGCCTTGTCTAATCGCAATTCACCACTGGTCATGGTTATTCCTCAGGCTCCGAATTAGTTGGTATTTAAGGCATCTCCATGCCTCATTGTATCTGGAATCGGGGGGAATCGACCTGCGCACATCTAACAGTGCAACTGAAGATGCAAATATCCGTCGTTTCTGTGTGTTTCTAGTTGTTGGACCTTGGGTAGCATCAGCAGCCGCATGTAGAGCCTGTTTGATCTCTGTCCATCGCTTTTCTGGATTCTGGGTATTTGACTGCATCAATAACTTGATGGATAATTCTGTTCGGAAAGCAGATTGTTGGTTATCGTCCAGTAGCAGCTGCGGGGGACGGCTTGCTTTGGTGTTGCTTCGGCCACCGGCGAGGCGCAAGCTGAAGCGCGCGTGGACAAGAGCGTGATCAGTCCATAGACGTGGACCAAAATGATCGACAGTCTTGAATTGGTCTACACCAGCGGTAACTGATAACACTGTGGTCGAACTGAGTCCAAAGCTGTGAAGGTTCAGGAGAACACCGGGTTAGGTGGTGTCACTTTTTGTGCGAGAAATTTGTACCTGCTAGGAATAATCCATGGTCGAAACATAGTTGAGTGAGTCGATCACCGTTATTAGTTCGATCGGGTAGAACCCAATATCGGCCTCCTATATTCCTCTTCCGACTTGAGCATTGGAATCACCAGCAGCAGTCATGATGTCCGTAGAGCGCACGCTGCGGAGCACTTGAGACAAAACCTGGTAAAATTCGTCCTTAGCCTCAGGAAAGCTACAGTCAGTCGGGGCATACACAGAAACGACAAACAGACATCTGCATTTCAGTCTAGTGCTGTTAAGACACACAGAACCATTCAGCCGAACTGCACACAGACGGCTGCTGACTGGGATCCAGTCGAGCGGTGCACACTCAACCTTCACGCTCAGAGCGATGCCAACGCCAGCCTGACCACGAGTACTAGACACCGAATCACCCGACACAAGAAGAGTGAGACGAGAAGCCGAGCTTGTATCTGGGGGGCGAAGTGTTGACACTGAAGTTGGGTCTTGTATGTGTGTTTCGGAAACACAAGGTTTCAAGAGTCCTAACTAAGGCAGCCTGTTGCCCCGTTTGGTAAAGTGTGCGGACGTTGAAAGCAGCTAAGTGAAAAGGATGCTTAGGTCAGAGAATGGATTCTGTTTCTTTCCCTTTCAGAGAGCTACAAGTTCACGGTCACGACTCGTTGTGGCCACTCGTACACATTTAGAATTGAGACGTGAAGGATGAAAAGCAGAGAGACAAGGAATGTTTCCCGATTGACCACTGGAGATTTCTGGGCACATCATACTTCGCGGCTGTCCACAGTCTTGACACCTGTTGGTCCATAGGCTCGCCCGCTAATTGGTTTTGAACTCTGTGTGTAATGTTTGGGATCAATGGGCAAGAACACAGAGTACACACAGAGTGACAATGCAAAACAAGTGTGCGGGGTTTTTTACTTTATGCTTACTCATGAGTGTAGTAGAAGGGGCATTTACCCCATAACCACGAAGGACAATGCACTTTTGGGAATAACCGGCAGCCAGACCCTGCGACTTGCGGTGGCGAAGAACCACACAAGGTCCAAGATGCATGAACACAGATTGTGCTTGCAGTATTTATTTCTAGCCCGATGGACTTTGAGAAAAAATCGATTCGGTCAAGGACTGGTTGGAACGTGTGGGAGAGTCCGCTAGCACGTCAATGTCATCCGCGAACTGCAAGAGCATAGAAAGAATGAAATCCCAATGAGCCGAAGCCCGGTAAGTGTATAAGTAGGTGCAAACACCTACATCAGAGAGAATAAGAAAGGCTGTCTATGCCAGTGCGTGTCCTTGTCGAACCGCCGTCATTGTCGTTTTCGTTGCGTCTTGTGCACGTTCGCTACTGTGTTGCATGGTGTGGTCTTGGGGTGACCCACGCAGCTCAGGGTATACGTGACCATCTCCCGAGTGTCATTGAAATCTGTTTTTTCCCTGATGACGTGGGATTCGCCTCTGGGATGTATGAAAGTTTGTCGCTATATTTCATATCACAGATAACAGTGATATGTTATTGTAGGAGCCACAGATTGTCTCTGGTCGTACCACTGTGTCCCCATGAGTGACGCTCCGGGGACGGTCAGCGATGAATCCTGAAACGCAGGTGGTTATATCATGCTAAAGAACCGGTTTTTCATTGATATTTAGTGCAATACATGCGTGTTAGCGCTGGTCAGTAACCGCAGGCTTCGCGGGAGAATTTGCTACCCGGCCTGACCGTTCTCTGAGTGTTGCCTTTGGGGACACCTAAACTACATACTCTAAACGAATTAAAACCACATAAACTAAGGAATTTAAGCTTAAAACAGCTGAGGATTCTGAAAATCCCATTTATTTCGCTATTTGAGGGTGCGTTTTCACGCTTGCTCACGGACGGTCCCCTGAACGTCCTTCTTTGTTTCAGTGGGAGCCATTCAAGGGTACGATCAGAGTACACTCAGAGGGCGGTCAGGGGAACACTCGTTCTGCTTGGAAAATGGCAAGCGGCTAGTAAGGGAGTTCCGCAAGGCTCAGTCTTAGGCCTACTACTGCTTTTAGCGCTCACCAATGATCTACCACTACGGGTGACGTCTCCCTCGCAGCTCAAGTGCGGTGAAGTCTTACTTTTCCCCCGTAATTTTTAGCGGGGGATCGGCGAGATACATTGCGCAGTGATGGGTGCCTAATGTGTGCATGCCGCCCAAGAAGTTCTGGACGCTTGATTGGCCATGACCATTACCTGTTTTGTGCAAACTGAGCTGAATCTTCGCCGATGACCTCCTGAGCTGCACACCCATATGGGTCCCGTGCGGTTCGGTTGGATGGTTCTGTGCATGTCAACGGCAACAGATAGGAGCTTCAATTCTTGTTCGTCGTTTCTGTGTATGACCCAACTGACTGTAGCTCTCCTGAGGCTAAAGACGGATTCTACCGTGGCTTGTCTCGACTTCTCCTTAGCGTGCGCTCTACGGAAACAATGGTTTTTAGCGATCTCAGTCCTCAGGTTGGAAGCCTAAACGAGACGAAGAAGAATATAGGAGGCCGATATTGCGTTCCACCCGATCGGACTAATAACGGTGATTGACTCATTCAACTATGTTCCGACCATGGATTACTCCTAGCAACTACAAATTTCTTGCAAAAAATGCGGCACCAAATAACCTGATTTCCTCCTGCGCCTTCACAGCTTTGAACTCAGTTCGACCATATTGTTATCAGTTCCCACTGGCGTAGACCAATTCAAGACTGTCGACCATTTTGGTCCACACCTACAGACACTGTCCGCGTGCGTTTCAGCCTATGTCTCGTCGGTGGCCGAAACAGCGCTAAAGCCAACTGTCCTCTGCTGCTGCTACCGGACGACGGCCAAGAACTTGTTTTTGAAAGTTATCCGCCAGGTTATTGATGCAGCCAAGTTCCCAGGGCCCGAATGAGCGATGGACGGAGATCAGGGAAGTTCTATTTGAAGCTGCTAATGCTGTTCCAAGCCCAAAAATCAGACACAGAAACGATGGATATCTGCATCCTTAGTTGCACTGTGAGATGCACGCAGATCAGTTCCTCCGGATTTCAGGTAGCATGATGCACGGAGATGCATTCAACGCCAGCTGATTCGGAGCCTGAGCAACGACCGTGAGCAGTAAAGGATTGCGAAGTGTAAGATGAAAAGGGCTGCGGTAATCGTCAACCACCACACTGTTTCCCATCTTATTAGAAGTATCAGTCCACGGAAGCCATGCGTTAGCGAGCTGATCAAAGAGGCGAACGGGCCACTGATTCAGACTCAGGAGCGCAGTTTAGATTGTTGGGCGGAGCATTTCGAGGATCAATTTAACAAGCGTTTAGCCATAGCAGGTTTAATAACTAGCACGATGGTTAGGGTTCTGGATATTTATACCGATTCTCCGTCCTGAACAGAGGTTCTTCGTGAGGTAAGCTATCTGAAACGACGTAAGTCTGCTGAACCGGATGGGTTGCTTCCGTTTATTTTCAAAGACGGTGGTTCCGCATTTTCTCCTGAGCTGACGACTCTTTGGTTTGCTATGGGAGAAAGAACAAGTTCCAAAGAGTTGACGTGAATCGGTAATCATGCCGATTTATAAGAAAGGCGGCAGGTTTCCCGGTGAAAACCGCAGGGAATAAGTCTGATTAGCATCACATCTGAATCTCACTCGTATTATTCTTCACCGCTCATCTAACCCTCGCGAACAGTGCTCGCGTGAGAATCAAGCTGGGTTTAGATGGGTCGAGGTTCTTTTGATCACATCATTCTGACAAACTTTAGAACACAGGCACTTCTTCCATAGGCTTACTGTCTCTGTTTTTCTTGATCTGAGAGCGGCTTTCGACTTAGCTGACCACACAGTTCTCTGCCACTACCTCTTGTTGAAGGAGAAATTATTTCCACCATAAAGTCCCTATACATATACAGCCGAAGCCGAGTTCAGGCTCATGGTGATCGTTCATCCGAATTTACCATGATCAGTGGTGTACGTCAGGGTTGCCCTCTTCCTCCCTGGACTTTGTAATCGATATGGCCCTAAGGACCGACCTTGTCATGCATGGTATTGAACTTCTCTCGGGTGGAGAAGGGGTGAATCTTGAACATGCAGACGACAGCCCCTGTAAGTGAAAGCCCAGGCAAGTTGCAAGCCTTTCCGGACAGCTTGAACAACGGTATAGCAATGTTTGGTATGCCTTATGCACCTTCAAAGTTCAAGATGCTTTTGGAGTACTGGGTTGGTCAAATATCAAGCCTTTTGAAATCTGGGACTTTATACCAGATAGGCAAGTTCTGTTATCTAGGCAGCTGGATCTCATCCGGAGGTCGGATATCGAATGTAGTGTCTTCGCATATACACAAGGCGCTTTTGGTATGTACCAACCTGAGTTATCTGTGGTGTCGATATGACATCCGTTTATCAATCAAGGGCTGAGTTTATGCTGCAGCAGTCAGGCCAGTTTTGCACGGCTCAGATGTTCAGCTGCTTCAGATGAAGGGTATACAGGGATTGTTGCATTCGAATGTCGATGCCTTCGTAGCATTTCTCGAATCTGGTGGGAACACCATATCAGTATTGCTAAGGTTAGGCGCACTACGGGCCAAATCAGATTTTCATATTACGTGCTTTTGCATAAGTGCAGGGGAAACGGTATCCTCATAGCAACAAAGACCTACTGCACAGCTAGGGATAGCCAGTGACTAGATTCTGAGATTCGAAGTGAACAACCACATGGTGTTTCAACAGGTCAGGCGTGGCAACACAACATCAAAAGTCACCAAGCTAAGGTAGTTGGAACATGTGTTGTGCACGTCACCGGATAGGATTGTCCGGTGCACAATGTTGTCTGAGGCTGCTAATGGTTGGAAGATGAATGGGAGTGCTCAGCCTATGATATGAAAAAAAATATAAAATGCCTAACGAGTGGACTTGTCGATGTAGACTGCGTTAGGGTTCTTGGGTGGGGTCCAAGAGATCCCTCCGCTCAGTGGTTAGATACGTTGAAGTACATGATTCGGTTTCGCCAGCACTGGTGCTTTTGTATTTGCAAACTTTCTTCCTCCACTTAATACCATTTGTAGTTTTTTATTACTTTCTTCATCATCATCGTACAGTGTTAAACAGCAGGGTAAACCCCACTGACCACTGCCTTTCTCGCCATGTTGCACGTATAAATAGAAAGAATGAATATACAAAATGGATAGGGATTGGACTTACAGGGGTGGTGAAAGGAAACCACACCCTAGTAGCTAACACACGAAATACATAGTCTAACTGTACAAAAGCACATTGATCAATCATTTTGACTGGACAAAAAGTGACAACACGATCGCCATCGTCCGCGGTTCGCTGCCATATCCTTCAGTGTATCCAGCCAACTGGTTGAGGGATCTTTTGGATCTCAATGACGAAGGCGTGAGGCACCTACTCTTTCTAAGTTTGTTGTACATTTTCTCATTCCCCGTTGCCCAGGCATCTGTTGACCTCCAAAAAGCTTCTTTTTTCTTTCATTATTTCCGAAGGAGGTTGCTGCTGGGAGGTAGTAACTAAAGCAGCCTGCACGCATTGCGTGGCTGATGATTGTGTGCTTGTATATTGTGATATTATATGGATGAGTGAAGAATTATCGCGTAACTGAGTGTTACGGAATTCGAACATGAATGTGGCGCACAACGTTATGTGGTATTTCGTGTTTTACGCACAATACAATAGAAATGGTAAAAGTTAGATACATAGTCAGTCATGAATACCTCATTCGCCACATTCAGTTAAGCCCCGGATGCTTGTCGTCCTTCGCAGGCGTTGCTCGTATTCTCGCTGATATTTTAAACAGTGGATTCTTTAAATGCTTTGCTGGATCCGGATTGATTGTCAGTATCTGGAATAGGAGCATTAGTGGTCGAAACGAACGTGGAATTACTCAGACTGACCTTCTGTGTTGAACTGTACTTGATCGACATGTCTTCGGTGACTTGATAAATCATGATGATAAAGTGGGATCAACATTCGATTGTCGTTTTGTGCCCAAATTATGCCACTGGATGGCGGCAAATCGTTCCCTCTAAAAAAAGCCTACATCAGCAGAAAATACATTCAAAACAGGTTCTCAAACACTAAGATTTGAATATTTGCGTTGGACTCTTACCGGTGATGTTGCGACAAGCATTTCGGTGTTACATCGAGAAATTACCAACAGCTCTATCTAGTTTAACCAAAAACGGAGTTAATAAAATATTCAGCACTCTTAAGGGTACGAATGAAGTCATCAGCAAGTCCATTGGAGTGAGGATGACGGGGTGCAGTAAACAAATGACGACAACCAAGTTCTTTCAACCAACTATCAAAGAACTTAGCAGATAAATGGGTACCATTGTCAGTAACAAGTACTAGAGGCAATCCTCTGTTGATCTTCTTGCTGACTGGATTCTGTGTGAACTCGGCTGTGGGTGAATTTGTCCAAAGTACATTTAGCCAGCGGGAAGTATCAATAATTACCAGCACACAATATTTGTCCAAAAATGGACCACAGTAATCTGCATGCACACGCTAACATGGTTCGCATAAAACTGACCACGGAAGACATTTGCCAGGCTTGAATGTTGCTTGTGTGGGTAGCTTTGAACATTTTGAAGATGAGAAACATCGCCCTGAAAGGTAAACAACGAAATCTGGACGTGTAACTAGCGAAGGGTTATTGGGCCGCGGATAAATGGGTCGGAATCAGAAATTAGGAATTCAGATTGAATGGAAGAACTAGAAACTTAAGTCGGAATAATACATGATCCTAAAATGGGTACAGAATGTTTAGTGATACTTCTGATGGTGACATCAGTGGACCGGATATGAGCACCAGAAGAAAAGATCCTAGATGGGACTTCAAAATGATAGATTCGGTGCTGCTCGTGTCAATAATAAAGTTGTGAATTACCGTCCGGAATAAACAGTCTGAGCAGCACGAGAAGAAGGATTACTCGCAACGGCTAAAGCCAGAGAAGAAGGGTGATCTTCGGTTGAAGTTCAGGTGGAATTTGGATTAACCATCGTTCGACAAACTTTGCACTTCGGATATGACCAGTCTAACCACAAGAAAATCACTGCGCACTTCGGTATGGACGTGGAAATCAAAAATGTATCCATTCACATGAGGCATATTTTGCCAGCGATTTCTGCTTGGAAACATAAGAGTTGTTTGGACCCCTAGGAGAAACAACATTAGCCCGGTAACCACCCAATGTTTTGAATTTTTGTGGAGTTTTGGCCCGTGTTCCCTTATGATGTCTGGTTAAATTGAACAAAACTGGATCACTCGCAGGTACAATTATCAATTTGATATCCTGATACTGTTCGCGAATATTTTTGATACTCTTAAATGTCTGGTCATTCTAAGTTGGTACTCGCTGCTGCAATTCTGGTATATTTAACCCAGCAATCAAATAGTCTCTTAGCTGATCACCCAGTTGCGCACCGTAGTCACACTTCGAAGCCTGTGTCTGCAATTCATGAGTGAAAACACGAATTGACTGGTTTTCTGTGCGAACGAGCGAACTGAACTTGGATCGCTCGGCTCCAATGAAGTTAATGGCTTTGAAACGATGTAAATAGAGACTCCTTCGGTTTGTCATAGGAGGAATTCACAGAAGAATCCGGAAACGCAAGATTTTTCACTAATGCACAGGTATCTTTGCTAATGAAGTGTAAGAAAAAGGCCATTTTTTCGGCACTCAATCCATTTTTAGCGGGGCACCAAATTTCGAAACGTTCGAAGTAGTCCTTGCATTCTCTGTAGGTACAACTCATATCTTATTCAATATCGGCTGTATGCGTGATGATATATCCTGCCCGCAACGCCAAATATGACATTGTATTGAGTAATGAAGTATTATCCCTCAAAAGACGCAGTACTTTTTTACTTCTTTGCGACTGACTCCTGCGAGGGGATAATTCGGCTTTATGAATGCCTCAGATGGCGGCTTTCAGTGCGTTCTGATTGAAGGCAAGGTCGGTACACAATGAAATCCAGTTTTTGCGCCACACACGAAGTACGAAAACAGACTGAAAGCCTAGATGTTCCATGTTCGCTTTGACTGTGCTGGCACAAGTCTTTTGCTGACCGCCATGACCACACTTGCAGCTTGGATAAGGTGCCGAGAGAAAGCTTCTGTTTGTGAGTTCCATCTCGAGTTGAAGGAGAACTTAGCCGGAGCATTGGATACGGCGGTGTGAAGAAAAAAGGACAACTCTTTCATACTCGAGCAGCGGAGTTTGGAACTCAACCATGCCACTTGATCTTGGCTATTTATCAAAGGCGCCGGCGGTCGCAGCTTTCCAGCCTTTGCTTATCCTCTGCCGCAAGCCGGCTAGTTTTCACAGGCGCACATGAGAACAGGGCGGATGGCGGTACGGTAAACGCGCAGTTTCGTGCGGAGGCATATTTTGTTGCGGAACCACTGATTCACGACGTTACAGGAATGCCCTCACGCATCTACAACCAGCATCATCATCATCATCATCGTACAGTGTTAAACAGCAGGGTAAACCCCACTGACCACTGCCTTTCTCGCCATGTTGCACGTAGAAATAGAAAGAATGAATATACAAAATGGATAGGGATTGGACTTACAGGGGTGGTGAAAGGAAACCACACCCTAGTAGCTAACACACGAAATACATAGTCTAACTGTACAAAAGCACATTGATCAATCATTTTGACTGGACAAAAAGTGACAACACGATCGCCATCGTCCGCGGTTCGCTGCCATATCCTTCAGTGTATCCAGCCAACTGGTTGAGGGATCTTTTGGATCTCAATGACGAAGGCGTGAGGCACCTACTCTTTCTAAGTTTGTTGTACATTTTCTCATTCCCCGTTGCCAAGGCATCTGTTGACCCCTACGCGGTTTCTCTCACTCCCTAGGAGGAACGAAAAACAGGGCACGTTACGGTAGACGTGATCGCCATGAGTAACACGTGCCCTAACCAACGAATTTTACTAAGCTGTGATAGAATATTCTCTGAATTAGTACCCAATACTCTATCTGTGACCTCAGTATTGCTTACTCGGTCACTCCACTCAATCTTAGCAATCCTACACAAACATCGGTGGTCGAAACCCTCAAGACGACGAATATCTACCGCATACAAACCCCAAGTCTCGCAACCACACAACAAGACTGGCCGCATCGTGGCAAAGTACACACGACCTTTCAATTTCAGCGAAATATCAGGTCGGAACCACAGGTGCTTCAGTCAAGCTTATTCTGCTTGAGCTTTGAATGTACGCGTGCTAACCTCTACTAATGTGCTCCCATCACTCCTCAAGCTGCTGCCGAGGTGACTAAAGCGGTCAACAATTGTTAGTTCCTCATCGAGCATCAAGCTTGGGACCGTTGGCGTCCAGTCTTGCAACATCACTTTACATTTTGAAGGTGCACAGCGCATGCCGAAGGTAGGTACAGTTCTTGAGAGTCTATCTAGTGCACGTTGCGCATGTTCCGTGCATTTGAACAAGCATCTCGAACGGTTGACGTCTTCCTTGTAACGTAGATGACGTGGGGGTGACTCAGTCGAAACCTTCAAAATATTGAAAAGCACTCGATGTAAGTGGAGGTCCCAAAATAAAGATGAGGCTGAACATCAACTCAGCTGTCCATTGATATTGTTTAAAGTTACTGAATGATAGTAAGGACCCGATTGAGGGCCAACTTCTCGGTTAAAGTAGTTAACGATTGAAATTAACTGCCCAGTGGCTTCGTAGGTGCCTCGCCGGTGATGGCATTTGAGGGGAAACTTGATAGGAAAAAGTGGATCTTACTTCTGGAGAAAGGATATAGTACATGGTCGCCGTGTTTCTTCCTTTGCTTGATTTTTGACTCCCCCCCCCCACCTCTGTTTGTACCATCATCTGTCCCAGCCGTCTTTGGAATAAGTTGACTGAGGAAATGGTGACTGCTGGATAGATGTTATGAATACGGGAGAGATGGACCGGGAGGTGCGAATGGCAAAATCAAACAATGGAATGGGGCGCTTTGCTTGTCTGATAACAAGCGTATAGTAGTTGAAATTTAAATAGAGAAATTCAGTGATGTTACATGGAATACAACGGATGACAATATCGTGACGTGTACCTCAGCTGTTGTCAAAGGTGATTCGTTCGGTTTTTTTGTGTGGACACGAATCATGTTAAGTGTGACAACGTCTGCTTGCAACTGCTTCTGTTTCACAGACTGTATTTATGTATTCTTTGTTGTTGTGCTAGCAGAACTGAATGACCAGGAGTGAGCGCAGTTAGTCTCACGAGAGTAACGCCGTGTCCGTTCACGAGTTCGGTAATGTTGCTGGCGGTTTCGGGGCCCTCTGGAGTTGCGTGAAAATCCGCGGAGGACCCCAGAGCTTGCGGTTGTTTCGGTCTGGTTTTCGTTGCCAGATCGGTTTCTTTGTGTGCTAGCCGGCGAAGTGATACCATTTCTCCTTAACCATTTGCATACACGTTGTGGGCATACGGTGGGCTGCACATAACCAGATTCATTTCTTCCAGGGTGTCGTATTTTTGTGATCTATCTTGTCGTCTGAAGAGAACTGGACCCCGGACAGTCAACCAGGAGGACAGTGATGTTCCGGTGGTTGAACGGCGAGCGTATCAAAAAAGTCGCTCATGTGGGCTGCCATGGGCTTCAGTACACGGGAGTGATCTTAGCAAATGGAGGGAGTCTAAGTACCGATTCCCAATATCTAATTGGAAGACCTCTAGCTTCTAGGGCAAGGCATATGGTTTCTCACAAGGCGTCCAACTTGTCCATTAGATTGTGGGTTATACACTGCCGTGTGGTTTGCCGTTATTCTTTGTCATGTGAAAACTCGTGAATTCTGTGGACATGAAGGTTGCGCCTCGATGAGACTGGATAAATGCAATGGTACCGAAAGTAAAGAAAACTTAGTGGAGACCTTTCCTGAACTTATGTTGATCCAGTGTTTACTAAAGTCGAAAAATGTTCTTCTAGACTTGAAAAACTTGGAGTACCCTACACCGTTCTTAAAACATGCTTGCGCATGATTGCAGTAGGAGCAGTATACCCCCATAGCCTCAAAGACCCACTGCGCTGCTAGGGATAGCCGGTAACATGACCCTGAGATTTGGAGTGGAGAACCAAATAAGGTCCCAACAATATTTTAATCCAGTCTTTATTCCCCTTCATCCTCCCTCGCTGGCTTTACTTGTCTCCCGTGTTTTTTTGGTTTAAAAGCAGAATATGTTAAACTTATCGCCATATCTATGAAATTGACGTATCTTTGTAACATCATTAATAGAGACAATCGCTTACTGCATTAACAAGCACCGTTGCTTGTGAAAAATCCACTCAAGTTATATTATCTGAAACTAGTCACAGCATTCACACCAAATTCTCAAAAGCCGCTTCTCATTCCTACACCTGTTCATAATCCAGCTTCGTCGTGCATCTAAGTGTATTTACTGTCTAATTTCGCTTTCTCACCTTGCTATTCACATTCCGACTGGTCCCCTATACTCTTCTGTGGATTCTACCATAGATCACGTACGTGCTACAAATTTATCATTTAGCATTCATTGGCTTGAACACTATAAGCGACATTGAGGTTAGACATATGAAACATCGAAACCCATCAGGTTAAGGTATTGAGATGCGTTGAACTTGTCTCCGGGTAAAATTCGTCGGCATGCTCTGTTTGCTGAGTAGGGTTATGTACGGAAAATGATCAAAGGTGGTTAGGAGATAACAAGGAACGGAAAACTCAACCAATGAACTTGATCCTGTAAGGCCTTAAAGGCTTCCGGTTTGTGGTAGATGAAGCCATTAGAAGATATGTCTAGGTGTCGTGACCAGTGACGCTCTTGCTTTTACGCGTTTCTTATTGACTGGATACTATAATTTTTAGTCCTATTTTTACGTTTGTTCATAACCTCATTTGTTTTGATTTCCGATTAGTGTTCCTATTTGAAAATAGCATAGGAAACCACCGCACCCAGTTCATGATTACTGGCTGCTCGAACTGAGTTGAAATGCATTGACCCCGTGATGCGTGCAACGGTAATGGTGAGCCACCAAGTTTTTAGGCATTGGTATCGTTTTCGACTACGTGGAAAATAAAAAGTCTCTGAAGATAGTAATACCTCTTTACATGGTGCCAATATTGGTTGGTGAAATGCACTTACTACTTTGCATTACTTCGGCGTAATTAACATTCCAATGGATCGAGGCACATTTTTTGTTGCCTATTTCACAGGAAGGTCAAAGGATCTTATATGGGTACTACCATGGCATAAGTCCGATCACTGTCGGTAAAAATCCGTGTGGTGATACTAGACGACTTTTCTTTCGGAAGAGACCGTCGCATCTGGCTGAATTTTTGCTTCTTAACGAAAAACTGGTCTAACTGCTGCAGCGCACACTCATTCTTTTTCCTACAGACAGAGGTCACGTCGACGCTGCAAGCGGTCGGAGTTGAAAAAGTCCAAACAACTTCTGTACAAACAGTAACACCTTATCCGACGTACGCCACCAGGTAACAGAGCCTGTCGGTTGCAAACAATAGACCGATGGTGGTGAAGTGGTTTAAAACGCCTACCACCCCGAAGGTAGGGTGTTCGAACCTCGCTACCGTTGGTCACTGGTGGTAGATAATATACCATTGCCGCCCAGCTCGGTACCTTGTTTCACATTTTGGGACATTGTGCTTTCTCTCCACCTCATGCCTCAGGGTTAGGCTGCCAGTTATCCTTAATAGTGCAGTGGGGTGCACTTCTTCCACTGCCTTCATGCGCAAGAATAAGATGAGGTAGTACGACATTTTTAACTGAAGAAGTAGACTGTCCATGATACATTAAGCTTTAGTAGGGTCTGCAGGATACCTGCTGGATAAGTGGATGTATTTTGAAACAGCAACTATCACGATGAGTGGTACACATCTCGGCTTTATATTTGTGCTATTCTCTCTCCTGCTTTCCTATATGCCTTGATTCGGTGGCCTAAATATCTGAAATATCAACCAAAAAGTGGGCTACTGAAATGTGATGTTAACACTTTATCAAACTCGAACCAAAACGTGCTGCATGGTTAGCGCAAAGTATAAGCACAATATGGAGATCTGTACAACAACACTAGTTTATTTTCTTGCGGAAGGCAATAGGTTGTTGCTTACACACGGAATTTCTACTTTGGCACCACAAATAACCAAAGACAAGTGCTGTTGTAGCGGCTTATGAATACTACTTGGATAAGTGATACCCTTGTTCGAAAAAATTGTGGACCATGATGCAACAAGGAATGTGATGACATCATACAGACAGGACGCAATAAGCTGAAGTGAGGCATGCTGACCATATAACTGCGTCATCCGACAAATGGACTGTAGGTCGTTAATACAGACGAGCAGTTCAGCAGCGTTCTAATCATGTGAGCGTTGTCCCAAATATTGGTTCACAATAAACGAACCTTAATCACGCATATTTTCTGGAATACGACTTTTTAAACATAATTTCAGTTTATATAACAGCTCATCCAACATCTGACACCTAAGATTAGATTTCAAAATTGACGAAATTTGTGTGTCGCATTCTACTGTTGCATCGATTTTGAGACCAATGAAGTACAAAATTCTGAGGTCATCATCCCTGTAGCACTAACTTTAATCCATTTCTTTGTTTTCAGCTAATTTCGTTCCATGTCCGTGGTTCGCAGCAGACTGCAAAAGGAAGTACTTCGACTATATCGTGATTTCCTTCGTACAGTTTCAACTCCTCGTGATGATTCCAGTATCTCAAAATTGCCAGCAATAAGCAACTTAACCGCTTCAGAACGTTTGGCCTTACGTGAAACAATCAAAAGTGAATTTCGTCGTGAAGCTAGTCTGTACAAACGAACAGATATTCTGCAGATCGAAGCCGCCTTACGAAGGGGTCAACGACGTCTGGAAGACCTGCAGTCTGGTACAGTTCAGCGTATCACCCGTGTCGCAGTTCCAAAGAGTTAGATGTTGACTCCTCTTACTCCGAATGTCCTCTCTCTCACTCTCGTTGCTCAGGCGTATTATTTGTAATCTATCCCCACAACCGAATAGTATAGCCGGTGCGTTTGCCTACGGTTCAGTAGTGTTCCCACAACACGGACGGCCGTCCGGAAATGGACAAATTGATCTGGTTCTGCTCGTCACTGATCCAATTCAGTGGCATCTTCTAAACATTCGACGTCATCCTGAGCATTACAATATGCTAATGCGCTCTGCCAATCGTCAGAACTCAATGCCGTTTTATCTTCGAACTTTTTTAACTTCTTGCCCTGGACCAAAAGTCTATTACAATCCTTTGGTGAAGTGGCACGACGAAGAGACGAAAACTACTTTACTGCTCAAATACGGTGTCGTTCATGTGGATAATGTAATTTCCGATTTGACCAACTGGTCAGACTTGTACATTGCAGGTCGACTTCACAAACCGGTGCTTTGGCTTCCTACAACCGATGGTGATAAAGATGATAATGGCGAGCATCACAAAATATGGAACGGAAAAAGGTCTTTTCACGCACCGCTTGATGAAGCACAACAAGCCAATTTACTCACCGCGCTGAGCTACGTTTTACTCACCTCCGCCCCAACGCAGCGCGCGTTACCCGAATCAGATTTGTTCTACGCGCTGGCCGCAATCTCCTATCATGGTGACTGGCGTATGATCGTGGGTGAGGACAAGGACAAAATTGCTCGTCTGGTCACCGGCCCGGAACGAGTAGCCAAATTTCGCGAACTCTACCAGTCTTGTCTCTCAGACCCGTCACTTAGCAAGTTTGTATCATTTGAACCATCCAATGAACAAAGCGATAGATTTGTACTTCATATTATTCCACCACGAGATGATCCAACTTTTGTTGCGGCATTGCTAAACAACCTACCGACACGACTGCGCAATGCCATTTTCCGGAATAAGATCACTGCTGGTGGTCAGTGCACGGGTCAAATCCCGGTGGAGACGATTCGGGCTTCAGTCAGACGTGTGGTTGTGCGCACAGTTCGTCGTTCGAGTGTACAGCAAACTGTTTTGGGTTTCCTCTCAGCTGGCCCTACTCGATCTGTGGTGTACGCAGCGGCCAAACTACGAAAAATGCTTGCCAGTTTGGGTGTGATAAAATGGAGTTGATTAGATGTGTTTTTGTGCGTTAGTACATACCGTTTAGCTTCCAGTTCATATTCAGCCGTCGTATTTACTATCCTATACTATTTTCTGTACATAAAGTTAGCCTACTACTTATAAATGATTCGCCTTTTTCGTTGTTTATATTGTAGCGGAAACTGTTTCTGCCCGTTTGGCATGCGTTCAATCACACTACCGTTCGTCCTACCTTTGCTCCACTGGGTTGTGATAGGTAGGTGCAATCTTAAAACGAAACGGTGCAATCACAGCCTGGGGTTAAATCGTCATAAATATGTCTTTGGTTGCATTCGATTACCAAAATCCTTTAAATATAAGGAGGACAAGCGTTAGTGTGGCCAGCTATACCTCCAACAACCACCAATAACATCCCTTACAGTATGTAAACGTATCGCCATCTGTGACGGTTGAAACACGTACGTGACAAAGTTGATCTCGATTTATCTTCGACTCTCACCGGAGGTCCTCAGATATTTCAAGTGTGAAAAAGAAAGCTGATAAATTTGCTGATTAGTAAAATCCGGCTTCAGGTTGGTTTACCGAACACCTAGCAACACTGTTTTTTGGCCTTCTTTGTTATTCCACTTATTATCCAGTCGGAATTGATTAGCTGTAGAACAGAACACCGGTGGGCATGGGAGAGAAGGATCAATATGGACACTTCTTGTACGATGAGGGAATTCAAGTTTCTCTAATTATTTACATGCTCGCGCATGAGCGCAGTGGAAGGCTCACTGCACTCTTAGGGATAGCCGGCAACCGGACCCTGAGAATTGTAGTAGAAGTCCCAATAGGTCAGGGATGGTAACGAGCCGGGACGAAAGTGAGTTCCCTCTCTTTTATTCAACCTTTGTCTTCTGTCCCTGACCACCTCTTTGCCCCATCCATCCACCCATAATGTTCCCACCGATAACACGGTCGATACTCGCAACGATTCACTGTCAAATAGTATCGGGAATAATCCTCTGTCTTGCAAGTTACATTTTTTCAAGCCTCGTCAGCCTGTGAATCTCGGCTTCTTCAACGTGCGTACACCCATGCAGGCCGGTCAGCAGACGTGCCTAGCGCTCACAATAGATCCTCTGAAGATTGATGTCTGCTGCTTAAGTGAAACGCGTATACAGGATTCGAGCAGTGTAATTCAACTAACGACTCCTGGTATCTCATCGAGGTATTTTCTGTGCACTTCAGGAGACAAAGTAGCTCGAGCTGCGGGTCAACGTGGTGTAGGAATAGTTTTGACTGAGAAGGCTGAGGCTGCCGTTTTAAACTGGATCCCGGTTAACAGTCGTTTATGTGCTGTGAGACTCCAGGGATCAGTTGCCGTTCGAAAGGATAGTTGTGTTAAGCGCAACTTGTTTGTGATCTTGGCTTACGCTCCAACGAACTGCAGCTCCGGCTTGCAGAAAGGTAAGTTATATGATGCCCTGGCCACTCTCGTTCGCAGCAGTAAAGGTTCTGATATTGTAGTGGTGACTTCAATGCACAAGTTTAGGTGGGTGTTGTGCTTAACCCGCTGAGCGTACAGATAACGGGGATAGGCTTCTCCAGTTTTGTGCAGACAATCGATTGTTCTTGTCTAGCACCAATTTCCGACAGCTCGCGTCGCACAACGACGTAGCGCTCTAACTCTACAGGTACTTTGAGTCAAATTGACCATATCGCCGTAAGCTACCGGTGGCGCACTTCTGTTCAGAACTGTAGATCTTACTGGTCCACGTACGTAGAGTCGGACCATGCCTTAGTTTTAATGCGATTATCTCTCCAGCTCCATGGCCATCGTCGCAAACCGGATTAGCCGTGCAACGTTTGTGTGATGCAGACGTTTGCACCCGTTATGAGCAGAAGTTAGCACATAAGCTAGGATCCACGGAGAACAGTAATGTAGATGAGCATTGGTCTCATATCAAACAGGCGATGCACGTTGCAGCAGGTTTCGCCTGTGGTCCTCGATCCGTTGTCCATCAAAGACACTGGATCTCGCAAGAGTCGCTGAGTATAATGGAGCAAAAGCGTCAGCTTTCGAACCGTAAGGAGATGAATAAGATGCGGAGAAAGCTGCAAAGACAAGTTACGCGAAGCCTTAAGAAGGATCGCGAAAATTGGTGGGTCAATGTAGCCGAAGAAATGGAAGTGGCAGCTGCTTCAGGTAACAGTCAAAGACTGTTCAAACTTATTCGTGACACCGGTGGACGGTGCGCCCAGGTCAGTGAAACTATTTGCGATAGAAATGGAGAACCCATCCATGGCAAACAGCAAAGGCTTGACCGTTGGGCCGAATACTTCAAGGAACAGTTTAGCTGGTCGCACGCTAGTGTAGTTACTCCCGTGTCAACAACTGTGACTCCTTCGGTGGTATCACTTGAGCCCCCATCGGAAGTAGAAGTAGAATCATGTTTTCGATGACTAAAGCGAGGGAAAGCGGCAGGTCCCGACGAACTTCCTCCAGTTCTTTTCAACCTGGTTGGGAATGTTTTGATAAAATCACTTACCGCTTTGCTCCGAGACATTCGGAACGCGGAGCGTATTCCGTTATTATGGAGTGAGTCGTTAATTGTTCTCATCTTCAAGAAGGGAATACGCAATGACTGCAGTAATCATCGTGGGATTAGCCTAATTCTGATATTCACCAAAGTATTAGCCTCAATTCTACTGCACCGTCTTACACCGGCTCGCGAGAGGAATGCCCGCGAACAGCAGGCTGGATTCCGCCCAGGTCGAGAATGCATCGACCAGATTTTTACTCTTCGCCGACTACTTGAAGCGCGTCACAAGCACCACCGACCGACAGTAATGGTTTTCTTAGACTTGAAAGGCGTTTTCGATTCAGTTGATCGAGCAGCGCTTTTCAGTACTCTTCGTCGAAAAGGTATGCCCCAAAAGTTCGTGAACCTACTGAGATCATTGTATTCTCATACTTCTGGCCGCGTTAGAGTTTACGGTGAACTATCCGGTCGGTTCGAAACGACCAGTGCTGTTCGACAGGGATGTCCCATTTTTCCATTCCTTTTCAAGTTCGTCATGGACGAAATAATGCAGAGTGCGCTGCAAAATCTTCAGGATGTAGGTGTCGAACTAGGAAATAGTGGAAAGCTATGTGACCTAGATTACGCGGACGACGTTGTTTGCTTGTTCGAGTCCACGGAACATGCTCAGCGTGCACTAGGTAGACTCTCAAGAGCTGTAGCTCCATTGGGCATGCGCTTTGCACCTTCAAAGTGCAAGGTGATATTACAAGACTGGACGTCAACGATTCCGAGCTTGGTGCTCGATGGAGAGGTGCTATCAGTTGTCAACCATTTCACCTACCTCGGCAGCAGCTTGACGACGGATGGGAACACAGTAGTAGAGGTGAGTTTGCGTATATCCAAGTCTCGAGCGGCTTACTCTGGACTGAAGCACTTTTTGCGTCGATCTGATATTTCACAAGTTGAGAAGTCGTGTATACTGTGCCGCAGTGCGTTCAGTTTTATTGCATGGTTGCCAGACTTGGGGTCTGCGTGCTGAAGATACTCGTCGCCTTGAGGTTTTTGACCACCGATGTTTACGTAGTATCGCTAAGATCGGGTGAATTAGCCGAGCAGGCAATGCTGAGGTCAGAAGTCGAGTATTGGGTACTAATTCGGAGAACGTTTTGTCACAGAGTATCCAACTTAGTGGACTTCGTTGGTTGGGGCACATGTTACGTATGTCCAACACACGTCTACCGTATCGCGTCCTATTCTCCGTTCCTCCTCGGGAGTGGAAGAGACCACGTGGAGGTCAACAGATGACGTAGCAGCGAGGAATGAGGAAATGCACAGCAGACTTAGGAAAAGTAGGTGCTTCATGTCTTCGTGGTTGGGGTTCAAAAGATCCGTCTACCAGTTGGCTGGAGACACTGAAGGATATGGCTGCGAACCGCGAACAGTGGCGATCGTGTTGTCACTTTCTGTCGAATCAGAATGATTGATCGATGTTTGTTTGTACAGTTAGACTGTGTATTCCGTGTGTTGGCTACTAGGGCATTCTTTCCTTTTCTCACCCATGTAGGTCCAGTCCCTGTCTATCTTGTATTTTCATACTTTCTAATTCAGCGTGCAACATGGTAAGAAAGGCAGTGGTCAATGGAGCTTGCCCTACTGTTTAACGCTGTACGATGATGATAGTGAGAATTACTGTCTACCATCAAAGTTCCCGGCGGTTGCGGGAATCGAATCTCGGACCTCCGAGGCGGTAATCAAACGTTCCATGGCACTCGACTACCACCGGTCAACGTACTTCGTCGACTGCCGCACTTGCGCACGTTATTCACTGTTTTCGACCGTACGGATCTCGTGCACTCCAGCAGATTAATCTCACTTATCCTGCAAACCTAGGTCTGCGATTTAGAGTTTTAATGTCTTTCTACCGTGTCGTGGGCTAGGCGCATCTGTCAATTTGCCACTCGCTATGTGCTTCAGCGAACGAAGCGTACAGAGGAAGCCTATCCGGAGCATACACAAAATATATACCAAACAACACAACCTGTCCAGAATAAGTGCTGGTTTCAGGATCCGACTCGTGGTCGATAGAGCTACGCTTTTTCCGAGCTTTACTGGTAGTTTGTCACTACTTTGACGATTTCTTTGGTTGGTCATATTACTATATTCCCCGCAAGGACCAGACTTATGAGTCATGTAGCCAACCAAAATACTTTCCACCGTGTGTGAACGCGTAAGCGAATGTCTCATCCACAAAAATGAGCAATTAAAAAGGAACTTGCGTGCCATCTACATATGTTCATCCAATATCTGATCACCAAGTGAAATGAAGCTGCTCGTGTAATGAGATTAATCAACTTCAAGTATCGGTTCCCCTTCAGACCTAAAGTTTGTTGTCGGACAAATAGCCATATATGTGTATATATATAATCATATATGAATGTAATATATATATATATATATATATATATATATATATATATATATATATATATATATATATATATATATATATAACATTTTTCACATGGAGACTGCGCCAGAGATCTGTACAGCGAAGCTTGCCGAATATGTACATATTTTATTAAATTTGTCAGTGCGTGAAGGTATGTGTGAACTGAACCGCTGTCCAGTGATTGAGCGACTCATAGAACACGAACCCGAAACCCACAGTCATACAAAGCGAGTCGGCAATCTGCGTGTACCGTCCAGTGCTAGTGAGTACGCGTCTCGATTTGTAAACAATCCGGCCACAGCGTACAGATCAGTTGATGGGGATCAAATCACCCGTGCAGAATGGGTCCGCAAACGCGCACAGACGGGATCAAGAGCCAAGTCGAACAATAAACAACGGGGCAGGCGTTCATATAAAACCGATGGGAAAGAAAGGCCAATCACGACCAGGGATCGGTGGCAGTGTGGAACGGCAGTTCAAGTCGTGGGATACAAGGAGGGGAAAGTAACCCCTAAAAAGAGTTTGAATAAACAGATGCGAACTCGAGAAGCCGGTTGATCAATGGACGGGAGAGCACAGCGGGACCAATAGGCGAGCAAACAGTGACGGGTTATAAACCATAGGTTATTAGGAAACAACGTCAGGAGATAAGACTAACAGCCACATACACGGTTTAGAAGTCCATGACATATATTCCCACTATCATAGTAAGGTTAGAAAATGCGTGACACAGTGGGAGAGTATAAGCAAATCGGCACATGGGAGTGGAGATAGGTCGGACACATGTACAATCCACCTAATCCAAGTTGCTGAGTCAAAGGCAGTACTAACAATGAAGATGGTCTCCAAGGCTGGGTAGAAAAGTGCATGTGGAAAACAACGGCAGCCGACCGAGATTTAGTTCAACATGGGAATTTCATAAACAGGTGGGTTGGACGTTACAGTGTGGATCGTTAGAGCCGCGACCGAATTTACAACCGAGTTAACCGATCGAAAGTTAGGTAGTCAGAGAATGCAGAGCTGACTCCTCTGTGTTTCATTTTACAAAGTGATCCGTCATTTTCCTTATGGAACTGTGCAATCATCGATAGCGATCCCCTTATCCAGATCGTGCCGAGAAGTTTTGGTAAAGTAGACACCAAAACTTCACCCCTGTCCTTGAAAACGGTCAGAAATGAACAACAATTCGGTCTAACATGCCAGACAATATCGAGAAACCGATGTTGATTGAAATATTCATTACAACTGACTAATTCGCTCGAGTGAAGCAGTTGAAGCTCCGGCGGCACAGAGAAGCTGCTTTATCTGATGTGTGCAATTTCGCTAAGCCATGAATTTGTGGGATGGAATTCCTCCTCGGAAGGCATTTTATAAATGAAAGTACAGCTCGTACGCTGACGACAGACATGCCAAACCCCACAAATGTATGGCTTACCAAAACTGCGCAAATCAGGTGTTCGCTTGAGGCCAATTTTTGTCCATGAGAAATCCCTCTCAACATCAAATGACCAAATGGTTAGTTTCCATCTTCGAACTGGCCAAGTTTTCTTTAAATGATACTTTTGAAATCGCGGATTTACTGGAAAACGTGAATAGCAAAAAATGTGTGGCTTCGTTTGACGTCGAAAGGTTATACGGTTAGTCTGTGGTCATAATGAAGAGAACCGGTTGCCGGTGCATCTGCTGACGTCCAACCGTGGAAGACTGTTATTGCTATGCACTAAAAATGTCTCCTTTTCGTTCCAGGGGAAGGCACACAGACAAACTAATAGAGTTGCAATGAAAAGTCCCTTGAGACTGGTTCTAGCTGACTTGTTCATAGCACACTTAGAAAAGAAATGTTGCAAAACCTTTGCCAAAGCCAAACTGTGGAAGATGGTTCGACGGCACTTTGGTCATACCCGACAACAATAAACAGACAGAAGCTATCCTAGAAGTACTAGACAAACTACATCCTAATACCTATTTCACTATGGAAATCGAGGTGAGCTACACTTTAAACTTCCTTCATATTAAACTAATGCAAAGGCCCGATGGATCAACCACAAGAGACTGTGAACTGGACAATATTTACAATTTGCAAGCTATGCGCCCATATCCTACAAATGCGGTGGTCAAGCGGTTGGACAACCCGGGTTCGATTCCCACCGCTGCCGGTCACTTTCTCATTGGCCGCGACCTCCTTCATGAGCTGTCGTGTAATAAATAAAAAAGTTTTATTACTTAGCTTGCACCCGAATTAGACGCATATGCACGGATGACACAGTCGCTGATGAACTCAGTCCGATCCGCACTACGGATATCCGGACGCACTCATCGACAGACAGCATCATAAACTGTATGAAGTTGAGCAACACATCAGTGCCATGAATGGAGGTTTCAATGTGCCTCCCATTCAAAGGTGAGGACGTTACACATGCTAGAAAGATGCTTAAGGTCAGCTGTCGCACAAACTTAATATGCCAACCAAAAATAGTCTGCCGATTCCGCCAACTAAAGAACGCCTATTGTAACGCATGCAGAAAAAGATCGACACGCCCATGTCTATCGGTGTAACTGTTGACGCTTGTTTTTGCACTTACTGAGCTCCGGTTCACCGAGTTTTCTTTGCGTTTCGTTGCAGGTCGTGCACGTGCAATCCCCGCGGAAGAACACTGCATCCAGCTACTACACTACCTCTGAATGACGCTTCACACGTGATTTACTAATTCGAATGTGGGCGTGGCGTCACCTACGTCGGTCCAACGGAAAGGCAGTCAGTGTGCAGCTGACCGTATGACTTCAAACACCAATGGTCGGTGAACTGATAAGACACCGTCATCATCAGTAGCTGAACATTTACTAGTGACGCAGCACCAAGTTGGCGAAATAAAAACGTTTCGGATGATCTACAGAACAGAAAACACGAAACTGCTTGGATTAGCTGAAGCGACAGCAGTTAAACAGTGGAAACCACCGCTGTGCAAACAGAAACAACTGCATGACATTATGTTTACCACGGTGGGACATGTTCGTAATTCTGTTGCCGTGTTTTCTCTCATATAAACTGTGACATTAACTAATGTCTGTAGCAAGCGCTATGTAGAGACGCAGCAAAACTGTCTTGAACATAAATCGCACAATATCGTGATTCTGACAGTTCTTTTGAAGTGCCAGACCTTTGTTTGGTTCACCATCTCAGACCTCGTTCTCCGATTTGTTGGCTGTCCCAGATAGTGGGGAAGGGCCGTGCCGCGGCTACGAAAAGTAGGATTGCGTCTGCTAAAACTTGTTAACCGCGAACCGAGACCAACCCTGGAACACGGCGTGACCCAAACGCTGACCCTTTGGTTTAAGCTGGAAATGGATAATCCCCGAAACCCATGTCCATTGTCTCACTGGCCCTTTTCCCAACCACAGAACAACAACATTCCCCTCTCATCATTCCTTACTACGCAACACCAATTTTGATGACTGTCCAATCACATTTTAACACACAGCCATTGTTCATAATTTATGCGTTTCTAACCTACAAATGTAACTGTATTAGCCACGAGGGTGATGTTACCGGAAACAAGCTTGTTCACTATTCGTGTTTCCTATACATAAATGTGAATTCACGTGGAATAAGAAAGCAGTGGCGAATAAGAGAAATTCGAGTGGGGCGTATTATCCTAGATGTATACGACATAGAAAGCTCCCAAGCGGCAATCGAAACTAATTGGCACTGGCACATTGTTGTTGTGCATCGCGTATAGGGTTTTCTATGTCGAACTGTCGGACAATGACGCTACAGAGAAACAGCTTGTACATGCTAAGAATTGAAGACGTATACTGCGTTGTGTCACGTTAATTGTGACGCTTCGAACCAAACTAGGATTCGTTGTCAAACTAGAGTGAACGAATGAGGGAATGAATAAGTATATAATGCAAGTATTGATAAATATACTTTTGACAGTAATCATCACAATGTCTTCCTATGAGTTTAAATCGACAGCTGCAACATTAGTGGTGGGTGAAAAATGAGGTGAAGATGGGTTGGATAAATTACAAACTGTGCTAATAGGGACATCCCAAAGATGCAGTTTTTCTATCCAGTCAATTCCTAATAGGTTCAGGTTATTTGAAGATGCAGCGTAACAAATATCAGAGCCATGAAAATCATGAAGTAAAAACTTGCATATTGATTCACCAAGAAATGAAATTGGTTGTTCCGAGGCATTGCAAGCTACACGGCTCGTGAGTACAAGTGTACGGCTGCCAATACTTCGCCAGGTAGATTTCAAAATGATGGTAATGTCCGAGGTGGTGTCGATTTGCAGGGTCACAGAGGATACATTAATCCAAAGGGTGACGCATTTTCTACACTGACGCTCTCTTTCATCGAACGTAGTGAATACAAGGTTGGATTGTCTTCTAGATCGAAATGACTGCGTTCGACAGCGACCTGTTCCCCCGCGTAAATCTGCACAATAACCGTAATTTCCTATTTCGCACTTGTAGCACCGGAATTGGCAGAACCGCTCATAGTACCATCCACCAAAAAACCAGCAAGCTGAAGGTGACACAGGAAGTCTGGATTTATTTGATTTTTGATAGACAAAAAGTTTCATTTTGAAATTGTATCCACATTCAAAAAGCCTGCGGTAACCGCTGGTGCGTGAAGCGTTCTTGAGTCATTTTTAGGTTTAACAGTCTGATATATTCACTGGTGAGGTCTTGCAAGGAAAACGAGTCTCCTAAGTCCTATTCAGCAAGTAGACGGGTTACGACATCACTGTCATTATGGGGCGTTAGGCTTGAGGCAAGTGTCAGTGATTTAAAATGACCATCAGTCGTATGTTTTGACTGAATTCTCCTGCACTTACACTTTACTCTGCCTGTATATGTAATACCATCCTCTTCTGCTTGTCTGATGATCTTTAAGAAGTGAAGCGGTCTGGTTAAGAGTGGGGTCTCGTGGATGTTCCGGTAAATGTAGTTGTAATACTGAGTGTATTCTGGTGTGTCCAATTTCTACATCAGAAGACAGAACTCGGCTGCGTCATCGAGATTGGAACCATCTACAAAAAATATGTCTTCATATCTTTTGTACCAGGAAACAAATATTATTCCGATATTTGCATCATAAATGAATTCCTGGGTCGAGGTAGCTAATGGTTCTTTCAACCTCTGTTCTGGTTTCGATTTAACCTTGGGACCGCTGAATCATGTTGCCGCGATTTTCTCAGTCATTAAGGGAAACAGTTTTGTCCGTCTTTGTTACTGTTCTGATGATGTCTGCTACTGTAGGCCAAGTTGTTCCTTTTGCTACTGAATTATCAGCATGAGACTGTTTTATTCCACCATCCCGTTTTCCAAACTGATAAAGCCGATAACCCGCAAACCAAAACGACATAGAGCCGAGCAAAGACTTATGGAAAAACAGAAAAAGAACACATTGCAGCGGGGAATGCTGGAGCAAAAAAACGACGTGAGTATCAAGTCGATCTCGCCAACCGATCGAGAGCCACAGACGGCGAACAAGTCAGAGGCATCTCGAAGCAGTCAAAAGGAGGCATACGGACTAGCAGATGGGAAGCAGCGGGATCTCAGGCAACCAACAGGAAAGCCCATGTGAGGGGCTACCGACCGAGCCGTCAACCGGAACACTCGGACCGGCCAAACAAGTCAAGTCCACAAAACGAGTACAGTCGTTTATATGGCCTTTTTCCAGACCGCACTGCAGCAAAATTGATTCACCGGCTACATGAGGATTTCGCCTGCGTTCTGGTCAGTTGCCTGCGGCCGTTAGCTTGATTCTCTTGGGCACTATTTCCGTTTGGCTGGTCCGATTGTTCTGGTTGATAGCTTTATGGGTAGCCCCTCAAAAGACCTATCTCGTTGCTTGCCTAAGATCCCGCTTTGTCTCATCTGCTATTTCGTATGCCTCTGTTTGTCTGCTTCGAGGAGCCTCCGACATGTTCGTCGTCTGTACTTTGGCCTGTAGCTCTTGATCGGTTGGCGTGATCGGCTTGATATTCGTGTCGTTCTGTTGCTCCAGCATTCCCCGCTACAACACGACCTCAGTGTAATACATGAAAAAAATGATTGCCAGATCGAAACACAAAAACCGGGCTGTATCGACCTATCGGTTAAATGTCAGCTGAGCGAAAGAGTCATAGCAAACAGGGTAATACAAAAGCGATGTTTTATAACTAGTCATGCGAATGCCCCTTTAATAACTGGATAGTCACTATGTCGAGCTAAGTCCCACTGTCAATAAGAGAAACATGTGAAATGACAGCTGATGGCGATTTGGTGAAAGGTATGTACAACAGCACTGGCAGAAATAAGGTTGAGTAACTGTCGTACAATCTGTTCACCAAGTCCGATGGCAGCTCTTTTCAGTCGGATTCCGGTTTTTACTACTGAAATAATTGCCAGTAGCTGAAAATCAGGTAACCGCCCATGAACGAGATTGACTAAATGATTTTTGGAGCTATTGTCAAAAGGGAAGATAAATGTGGAATAATACTAAAGTGAACTCAACAAAAAGCAAAGTTCTTCAAGGCACGTAAATGAACGTGCATGCGATGAGGAAGAAAAACGGCCAAGGTCGGGTTGTAAACCATATTCGCCTACCATTTATCCTAAACACGTGAAATGAGTGGTTGGAAAATGCATTTGTTTGGTTTAATAGCAACGCTGTATGCACAGAACCGTTCGAGCAATAAGCACAAGCATTCGTCATGCCGTTGGTTAGTTGGTCGTGTTTGCAAGCAGCGACATCTTGCAAATCAGGAATAGGAGAACCAATTACACTTTGAGAACACAGATTTCCGGACAAGCTCATTTTCAGTGATTCTTACTCATGCCATTGCGTCACAACATGTTATAAGTTAAGGGATCAATCTAACTTAGTAGATACGTGCTACCAATGTCACACAACTAAGCCACCAACAAGTGGCTATTAAGGGCAGAACACAAAATGTCTCAGAGAAGTACAAAAGAATGGTGACATCAAAACCAGACAAGTGTGCAGGTATGGTACCCCTGAATAAGTCAGACAATATTACAAAAGTGGAAGTCATTCCGAATGTGACACCCAAATTCTCTAAACTGGCGGCGGAGAAGGGTAAAACACAACAAATAGGGAAGTCTCTCTCCAACATTATACGACGTCTTCAACAAAATGACGTAATAGACTCGGCTACTTTTAAACCGATAAGACCTACGGGAACAATCATTCCTAGACTGTATGGATTACCACGAATCCATAAGAATGCAGTCCCTCTAAGACCTATCCTTGACACGTACAGTTCACCGTACCATGCAGTGGCCAAATAGTTCACAGTTTTGCTGGAACGAGTGAGACAGGAAATATCAAAACAGCCTAAAAGATCCACCCGGGTTTATAAACTGTATAAAAGACCTGGATTTTTGAGAGCGACGGTTGCTATCGTTTGATGTCAGTTCACTCTTTACCAACGTCCCAATCTGTGGAATCATCGATTGCTTATGTGACTTTAACAAAATCAGTGCAATCGAGATAGGCATTCCTCTAGAAGCTTTGAAACAAATGTTATTCTTCTGCACGCGCGTGCACACACACACACAACATTCTGTTCAAGTTCAACAACAGATCTACCGTCAACAGGATGGGGTTGCAATGGACTCCCCACTCGGACCACCGTTTGCCGACGCCTTTATGGCAAAGTTGGAAAATGGCCCACTTGAATCAGCAATCCACAGATGCTGTTTATACAAACGCTATGTAGATAATATCCTGTGTAATCTATTCCTCAGACCAGATACGTCAACTGTTAGCGGTGTTTAACTCAACTAATGACAACTTGCAGTTCAAAATGGAAGCTGAATCAAACAAAACAATGGGCTTCTTGGACGTTTGGACGAGTCGTTGTGACGATCGTTCACTCGGTCGGTCAGTACATAGGAAGTCCACATGCAATGGACAATGGATCCACTTCCATAGAAACCCAATTGGGTGCCTCACAAACAAAGAAGGACGAATATGTTCGGAGGACACAACTGAGGAAGAACTCCGAATCACCGTGTGATTCTAAAAATGGACTCCCCATCCATGCGCGCTCTATTCGATTCAAATAAGATTACAGCCGTAGAATCAATTACAGTTCGAAAAATTGTGGGTGACACACTGAGATCGAAAGGTAAAAGTCACACCAAAGTAGTCCAAAGAGAGCGGAAGTTAAATAAAGCATTGTAAAATTAATTATGTGCAGACTGTTTCCATGAAAAGATCGTATTTCACCACATTCGTCGTAGGTGGCTAAGGCTTTAAATAATACCGGTCATCTGTGGTGGGAATGTGATATCGATTTACCTGTCAATGGACGAGTGTACTACGATGCAACCGTCAGATCAATTCTTCTATCCAAGCTTGAGAAATGATATTTGATCGTGGAAGAAACGCAAACACTGTCGGCTTTTTGTGTTCCGGTGCTTCGGGGACAGATTGAATGGTCGATTTCAGTCACAAGATTGAACTATAAAGTTTTTTAGCCACGTCTACAGTTGAACCTTCTCCGTCGTTTTTCGCCGAAAAGAAGGAATACTGATTGTCTGTTCACGACGTGGCGAAACGACTTTCACCATTTTGTCCGCAGTATGCAAAATCAAAGCTCTTCCTAGGAGGACGTATGGATTACGTGTGCCCAAGTTGCAAAGGCTAAAACAAACAGGACACTGCATAAGTCGAGGCCCAGTAAGTACATGGAATAAGGTTCGCTAAGTTCTCTCAAATTCGGGAGAACAATGTGAATATAGGTGACTGAAAAGCGAACAGGTTAGCAACAAATACGGTGCCATTGGATGATGTACCAGTAGGAGAATTCTACTTAAATTGTTTTTTGCTCAGGTTTTCCATGCAAGACGCATTAAAAGTAACCAACATGATAGGTTTAAATAACAATAGTCGTATCTATATTCGTTGATATATCACTAACAGTGCCGTCGGAGTACGATGGTGGCCTTATGTGAGCATTCTACGGTGAAATAAACCATTTCGAGGCTGAATTAGCAAATCTCGGTATCGTCCTGCATCTCAAGCGAACGAGCCAGAGCATTTTTCGGCAAAATCTGACTACTGCTTGCGTATTCAATAGCATATATAGAAATTCGACCCTCCTATGTGTGGATCCACTCCCGGTGAACAAAACAGATTCCCACACACACACACACATCAGTCAGAAAGCAATAAAGCGGTCCAAAGCCTACCGTTACACACACACACAACTGATGAGATAATCTCGGCAGAGCGAATGAATTGTGCTACTGCTCGGCATAGTGACCACAGCGACACTAAGTTTATTGGGAAATTCCGAACAATTGGGTTTGGCAACGGGGCATTTTCGGATTTCGCTGGAAGAACTAACTATGAATATAACACTTCAAGTAAAGCCGTTGTAACTTCAAGTGAATCCTACGTAACTTCAAGTAAAGTCCAAATGGCATCGCTACGCAATCACAGACATGATTGGCTTGGTCAATTGTCACCTGCCCACGAAATATTTTTGCCCCGTAATCATTCACATCGCGATGGTAACTGGTAAGCTGAATTCACGTTCATACATGCAATAGTACGTGAGGGGGTCTACAGGGGAGAGATGTTACCACTGAGTCGACCGCGTGATTGAAGGGCAAAAAACCAGGGACAAATTGGGTCGACCAACAAGGCGACAGCGTTAGTTGGCCTTGAATCTCTGTTTCTATATAGCCTAACAACATTGAGCCAACTCACACACGTAACTAAGCTGCGTTCTTTATGGAGCCTGGTTGCTCGTGGGAGGACCAGTTCATTTTACCGAAGATGAGTTGGACAACGAGACTCACATCCCGTATATTTGACACCAAGTCACGTGTCCCGAACGCGTATGATGCTGGGGGCGACTGGTGTTTGGTAGCTGAAGCACTTGGCGTCAAGAGAAATCTGAAATGACTTGGAATAAGAGAAACAAGGCAGTACTTTCCATGTTTACTCATGGTGGGAATCGTTTCAAGCGTTTGTCTAATCATGGAAAAGAGAAGCTAATTTCCTGCATTGGAGCAGAGTACACACTAAAGCTTTCAGCACTGCGAATCCGATTGAAATGTGAGTATGAAAAGGACGTTTCTGTCACCATGATCAGCACCTACCTTAATGGACAGCTGATAACGTTTAAGAAAGTTCTTCAAATATTAGTAACCATGAATTTATTGCGTAACAAGCAGAACAGGAAGAGCTATGTCTGTGAAATTCTTCTAACATTCGTTGACATGGTTACGTAGACCAGCTGCGGCTGTATGAAGCACACCATAATGAAATCATATGGATAGACGAAACCAACTTTAATCTGCACTGTTCACGAAACTTTGGTAGAGCTGCAAGAGAGATAAGGGCACGAATACCGGTAGCAAGCAGCAGTGGTAAGAACCCGCGTATGGTAGGCGCGATGAATTCCAGCGGTCTATTTGATCTGACTAAAGAAAGAGGATCGTACACCGCAGCAATGCGTCTACAGAGGTTGAACGGTCTTGTGGGTTACCTTCTGAATCACATAGAGAAGTCAATTGTTATTGCCTTTGACAATGCGTCTTGTCATTCCAGATTGGAGGATTTAGCGGCAATCCTCATAATTGCACCGTATCCACCAGCCCTCAATTCAATTGAAGTGGTATGGAGTGCGTTGAAACAATTTATAAAGGCTGAAATCAGAAAGGAGCGCACTCGTATGATCGCCGGAGGTCCTGAGGGGTGCATGAGTCAGCAGGAATGGCGATTGATCTACTTGGAGAAAATAGCCACAGACGATAGATCTAAAATCACGCGTACGCACTGCTTGAATGCAGCAGAGCACGTCCGCATCTATTGCGATAAAGTTAAACAATTGGTTGTATTTTATTAAAAGCTGATTTACAAAACCGAGCAAGGGTTCTTCTGCACTTGAGCTTATTAGAGGGGATCAAACCCTGCGTGACAATTAAACGAACCCTTTATCGTAGTTCTGTGTTTGCAGTTCCATTTCACCGTTCGCCGCCGCAAACTTAGCATTCAAATATTCGTATACGCATGATAAGAATAACAAAGGAGCAAGATTAAATAACCGGTATGTAGAGGTAAGTCCAGAAGTGGCCGCCAGACCACGAATACGGTCGCTCAGATTTTGCACAGCCCGTGGTTGAGAAAAACAAATGGGTTCTCCTGCACGATGAATAATAGTATGCAGTCAAATCCAACCTCCTGCTACTGAAATTTATCTCAGGATTATTTGCGGAGTGAAGTGAATAAGTATATCGAACCTAGAATGGAAAGATGTCGGTGTGAAAAACTTATCAAGCCTAATCCTCAATAAGTTTTGAATTTACTGAAGAATTTATGGAGTAACACTGCCGACAGTTGCGTTGCCAATGCACTAAGAGAGGGGTACTTAGACAAAAAGTGTTCCTTTGAAGAAAGTTCTATTACTAAACATGAAAGACTGCGGTCAGTGATTGTTCGAAGAAATGAAATCGCAAGAAATACAGTATGAAATTTGAGGGTTTCGTAGCTTATGACGACATCACAGAAGAGGACGGAGTGACTGTATTTGACTAAATACGGTTAGGAAATTATTAAAACTTTCACTACTATAAACAAGTTTCTATCTGAAATTATTTCACTATGCCCAAGGAAATGAGACTTTGTTTTGTCTTTCTGGATTTTTATCCACAAAAATAAAGGACATTCTCGAAAATAAGCCCTCGTGTATTTCTGGATAAAAAATTAGTATAATACTGGGTTCTATTTTTGGAGAAAAACAGTAGTTATTGCCTCATGTCCATTCATTGTATTTTCCAACACCGTTTTGTATGTGTTTTAGGTTGACAGCCATTGAGGAGAGTATGAAAAATGCTAATACCCTGCATCACTTGGCCTGTCTTAGCACTGACCGACTGAATTAAAGATACTCATTGCCGTAAATATGAGAACCGTTTTCCGTATGAATTTACTCAAAGACAGGCGGTGGTCAAATGGTTATCTTCGTTTGACGCCTTTCTTCTACTAACAATCGAAATTTTATGAAGCACATATTGTTTCTCGTATTCCAAGTCATTTCAGATTTCTCTTGACGCCAAGTGCTTCAGCTACCAAACACCAGTCGCCCCCAGCATCATACGCGTTCGGGACACGTGACTTGGTGTCAAATATACGGGATGTGAGTCTCGTTGTCCAACTCATCTTCGGTAAAATGAACTGGTCCTCCCACGAGCAACCAGGCTCCATAAAGAACGCAGCTTAGTTACGTGTGTGAGTTGGCTCAATTTTGTTAGGCTATACAGAAAGAGAGAGAGAGATTCAAGGCCAACTAACGCTGTCGCCATGTTGGCCGACCCGATTTGTCCCTGGTTTTTTGCCCTTCAATCACGCGGTCGACTCAGTGGTCACATCTTTCCCCTGTAGACCCCCTCACGTACTATTGCATGTATCGACGAGAATTCAGCTTACCAGTTACCATCGCGATGTGAATGATTACGGGGCAAAAATATTTCGCGCGCAGGTGACAAGTAACCAGTACGAAGCCAGTCGTGTCTGCGATTGCGTAGCGATGCCATTTGGACTTCACTTGAAGTTACGTATGATTTACTTGAAGTTACAACGGCTTTACTTAAAGTGTAAAACGTATAGATCCATCTGTCGGATGGATGGATGGTGATCCTTTAAGACACAAGTGAGAGTATTACTGTAGTGGGGCCGCAAACCAGTCCGATTTTACTCCGCAGCTGATGTCCGTCCACTCTCATCAGTTCGAACGTCACTTGCAAGCGTTTGTGTGGCCTTCGCGTGCGTCATCCAATCATGTGTTTGTATCGATTTGTCCGCTGATCGCCTTGCCTTGTAAAATTTCTCTGCATAGAAATATCATTACACTGTTCTCTCCCTGACTGGGTAGCCAGGCGGGAATTTGCCGTTGTGACAAATACGACCAGTAGTGCATGTGCACACGGTACATTTTCCAAGCATGCCCCTTCAGAGCACTGATTAAAAGAGCTACTGTTCTGTTCAGCTGAGGTGGATCTGATCATCAGCAGAGTTACATGGTCTAATTGGAAATTGTGGGCCCTCTGTGGATATCAACTTTGAAAACTCGTGCAGAATTGGAAAAATAAATTGCAGTGATTTTCTATGAATGACTGATTAGATCCAGTCAAAATATTTACAATCATGCGTACTCGGTTGAAATAGTATGGTTTGAGTCTCGTTCATTGCCCCATCAGGTTCGTAGTGTAATCATCAGAGCAAGCATGCTAAATCACCTTGCTATTTATTCTATGCATTGCACGTTGACTACTCATGAGTAAAATGCATACGACATTTGAAGAGGGGAGGGTAATGCCAATACAAACATCCTAAACCAAATCTCATAAGCGCCAATCTGTTGACCCCAGAAGTGTGGTTATTTTCCTAACTGGAAAAATGGATCATATGAGTAGATTTTCACGCAAGTCATTGGGACAAGAAGCGTTGAACCTACTGCAGTCCAATGCAGAGCACGTCACATTTAGCCGAGGTGGCAGAAACTCGGATATCGGTTACTTTTATGGACTAGCCGGAGTCTAACCTCGAGATCGCTGATGCATTGCAGTTTCGATTTGCATTGGTCTAGACTAAAATTTGGGTTGCCATGCAGCCTTCGGTTAAAAGTTCGAATCCAAATGAAGTCGAATAATTAAAAGAAATATCTTTCTACTTTGTCCGTTATCTGGGCCACTTTGTACAACTCTGGTGAGCGATGGGGCAGTTTACTGAAATTCTATCGATTCAAGCAACGAAAACTTGTAACTAATCCAACGTAACATGCTAAGCAGTGAGTTCAGTTATTACATTACTTGTTCAAACCTGAGTTTCACTAGTCGAGTCAGTATCCGTTTGGCGGAGGTGGTCATTTGACAAATTTGGCAGGGCCTCCTCGCAAGGAAGGGGGGTGTACTTGGGTTGAAAGATGTAAAATGAATAGGTTTTCCTATTATGTCATTCAGTATACTGTTTTTTCTTATACACACGGCGGCAGACGGATCCGTCTCCTTGAGGGATTTAAAAATGCAGTGAACTTCTGAACAGCATGATCAGTAGGCTTGGTCATGAAGGATGTGCTAAACGCCTTCACGAGAATCCGAAAGATACGCGGATTTGGGGAGACTAAGTGACGTGAGCTTACATCGCTCCGTCAGTGGGACGCTTGTATAATTACTCTCTGTTAACTTCTCGTACGGTTTGTTTACTGGTTGTGCCTTGGAGTGCTATCGATTTTTCACCCGATTACACGGATTTATAGCGATCGAAAACAGGAATACTGAGAGACGAAGTGAATGAACGGTAAAGAGTTGGAATTTGAAACTGAGCCAAATTCAGACCACTCGATGTTGTCCATTTGAACAGAAGTCACTGGTGAATAAACTGTTCAACAGTCATGTGCCACATTCTCGCGTGAATTTTAGTGACATTGTGGCGAGGAATGCAGTAGCAGCAGAAAGGTGCGAGTGTCAGACCGATCGGGCCAACCAATTGAGAGCCACAGACCAAAGAACAGATGGTGAATATGTCGACAGCACTTCGCATCAGACAAAAAGAGACGCAGGGAATAGAAGATGGGATCCAGTGGGATCTCAGGCAACCAGCAAGATAGCCCATGTGATGGGCTACCAATCAAGCCGTGAACCGGAACAATCAAACCAGCTGAACGGAACTAGCACGCAAAAGAATCGAGTTAATGGCGTAGGCACCTAGCTAGAACGGAGCTGAAATGCTCGGGCAGCCGGTAGATCGATGTTGCTGCAGCGCGATCTGGAAAGATGACCAAATAAATAGTCGCACGTCACGCCGACTTTACTCGTCCGGCTACTCAAACACAGGCGGTCCCGGCAATCCTTGGAGGAAAACCCTTCTGTCTTCGATTAATCTCGTTTTGTCAGCAATATATATATATATATATATATATATATATATATATATATATATGTATCTTGTTGTTCCATCTGCTCACGCGTCGCACTAACGCATTGGTTTGACTGGCGTGGCCGGCTGCCTTGTCAGCCGAGATTCCGTTGTCTGTCAGGCCTTGGGCTTGGTACCATATCAGTGCGGATTGCCAACGTGACTTGGCCGTCCACTAATGCTGCGTCAACACGTGCCCTCAGACCTCACCCGTGCCGCCTTTTTGTTACATTGGTGCCGTGACCACATGCACTCATGCAATGGAGCTGCCTTGGCCGGTTTCGACCGTGGATGCAGATGCGGTGGAGTGGATCACATTTTGAGAGGACAGGAGCATGCCACGGAGTGAAAGGAGACGCACCTTTGTTAGTGGCGCTTGCGCCATCGCCGGCTGGGCGTGCCAAGGCGATGTACAATCTGAGAGCACAAAAGGAAACAAGCCTCACGTATCAGGAGGAGCGTGCGGGGCTGGTGACTGAGTTGACACAGAATGACGGCCGCCAGAGGGCCATGGACCGGATCAACGCTACACATTATGGCGGTTCACAAGACCCGGTTGTCCATTATGAGTACCCTTTGCGCCAGCTATCAATCGGGCTGCCTGAGGCAAGCGACGTAGCTGAAGCATGCCTTGTTTGTGATCGTTTCGTTCAAAGTATGCCTCCGACTGTCCAAGAAAGGTTTAAAATGGCAATTTCGTGCGGTGATAGCACAGGGGGCCTATTGACGGTTGTTCGTCGTGCCCAAGGAGGAGTAAGTTTCCCGATTGGAGCCGTTTGAATTGGAGTCCAGGTTGCAGAATATGATTGAGGAAATCAACCAGTTGGAACTGAAACTCGGCCAACAAACTGCGTAAGAGGGGATTATTGATGCGTGGTTCAAGGAAGAGGTGTTTCCTGTGTCACAAGGTAGGGCATATTGTCCGATGTCTCCCAGAGAAACGTGTTCGATCTTGTTTTTCTTTATCCGCAATGAAGCCGAGTGGTTGAAGTCATAATTGACGGCGAACGTAAAATCGGAGTTGTAGATAAGGGGACTGGGGTATCTGTGACAACTCGTGTGGAGGGCATTCCGGTTACACCATGCGAAATACAAGTACGTGCGGTCGGCGGGGTGGCTTTTCAAGTAACAGGGAAGCAGTAGCTAGCGGTTCATATCGATGATGTTCGCGTGACACATGAGGTGTTACTGATCGAAGGGGTTGCTGAGACTATTGTTGGGGTTGATTTTTGGAGCGTATAGGTGCCAAAATTGATCTTGAAATTCATTGGTCGCGAGTTAGGGAGAAAGATATAGAGCTGCAGTCTCGTTATTAGAGGTTGGGCCGCGTTTGTGGATTAAAATCTTCTGTCCCAGACTGCTCAATTCCGTGCGTCAAGCAGTTTATGAAGACTCATACCGAGCTGCTTTCAAAGTCAGATGATGGGTGCGTTTTTCGTGACTGGCTAGAACATAGCATCGACCTGGTGCCTGGAGCAGTGTGCAAACCGATATGCCGCAGGATGCCACGGAAAACTGTGTCGGAGGTAGAGAAGCACGTTCGCGACATGTTATCAAAGAGAATAATTCAGCAAAGCACCAGCCCGTATTCCTTACCGGTTTTATATACACAAAAATCGGGTGGCACGTATAGATTTTGGGTCGACTTCCGGGAACTCAACGGTATCACAATTAAGGACGTGTTCCCAACGCCAATAACCGAAGGTATATTTGGGCAACTTCATGACGCGGATATGTTATCGTTTTTGACTTACGGTTGGGCTATTGGCAATTACCGGCGCACACAAAAGATAAGAAGAAAACAGCCTTCTGTTTCAATGGGAAGCAGTATGAGTTCTCACAAATACCTTACGGGCCGTGTAACGGACAGGCCACCTTCAGCTGTTCACTGCTGCAGGTTCTAGGAAATCTGGATGGTGTTGTGGTGTATGGGGATGATATCGCGATATTTCCAGAGACCGTTGTCGAGCATGTTTCCCGATCAAGTGCAGTCCTGGAGAGAATCAAAATGGTGGGCTTAGAATTGAGCGCAAAGAAGTATCAGATCGCCCTTGGGAATATCCTTTGTTTAGAACATATTGTTAGATGTGGCAAACTGCGACCACTACCCGAGAAAGTGGGGACAATTCGAAACACCCTTTCGCCAAAGTTAAAGCTTCAACTGAGATCGTTCCTTGGCGTGGTTGAGTATGATGCCAAATTTTCATCAGAAAGCTGGTGTCCTGTTCCAGCTACTGAGGGAAGACAAGAAGTTCGAGTTGACGTCAGATACGGAAGCGGCCTTCAAAGAACTCAAGGCAACCGCAACAAACCCTCGGAGCTGCCTAACAGTACCAAAGCCGCATGGGAAATTCATGGTGGCTGTGTATGCCAGTGACGTCGGCATTGATGCAGTATTACCACAACCATCCGGGGTGATCGAGTACGCCAGCCGGTTGCTCACAAGCCATTGACGTGGTTAATGACAGCACGAAATCCAAGAGGGAGACTGGCGCGGTGGACATACTACCTGCAGGAATTTACCTTCACGATGGAGCGCGTTCGCGGTCGAGAAAACAAGAAACCCGACGCGTTGTCTCGCCCGATCCCAGGTGACCAATTGCCAGCCGAATCAATCCCAGTTGATCGATTACTACCAAGTGATGATCTTTACAGCCACCAAAGGAATGACAACCTAGTGCGGATGGTTTGTTCACATCCTCAAGCCCATACCAGACCGGACGGGAGCTCACTCGCGCTGAACGATTTACTGAAAATATGGAAGCGACTGCATGCGAAGGATGGCAAGCTGTTTGTTGACGTCGATGTGGGACAGGGTCTGCGACCCAAACAATTGCCGTTTGTTCGCGAAGCCTTACGTGAGCATGTGATGCAGCTAGCGCGTGACAGTGCCTGCAAAATACAACAATGAGTCTTCGAATTGTTGCGGTGCAGAGTCTTCTGGCCCACAATGTGGCACGATGTTAATGACTACGTACGAACTTGCCCTGATTATCAGCGTAACCGAGAGCTCGTGACAGCGGCTCCGCTAATGCAGCCCATAGAAGCAAAGTGCATCTTTCAAAGTTGTGAGTTGGATATTTTTGGTCCCTTATCCGTGAGTTCAGCTGGAAACCTGAACACCACGATGACGGTTGGCCATGTGACTCACTGGGACGAGGCAGTCCCAATACCGGACCAAACTGGCGATACGGTCTCCCGCGTATTTGTGGATAATGTGGTGGCGCGGTTTGGCATGCCCGAAACGATCATCACTGACCAGGGCCCCTGCTTCGAATCAAAGAAACTCCGGGACATGTTGGAACAGTGAGGAATTCGGCGATTGTGGGCATCACCTTACCATCCTCAGGCTAACAGACGGACAGAAAGATTCAACAGAACAATGGAAGAGTGGTTCAACAACCACGGCAGTGATTGGCAAGAGTGACTGTCGGAAATATTGCTCACTTACAGTGCAGAAAGCCATTCAACAACGGGATGACACCGTTTTAACTGCCTTTCGGACAGGAACCCAGAACGCATCTGGGTGCGTGGCTTAACACGAAACTGATAAACCCCTGACAACCCGCGAGTGGAAGCACCTAGAGAAATTGGCGGTACAACAGACAAAAGATGCTCCCAGTCGAAACAAGGCAAAGTACAAAAGACGGAACCAGTTAAAAAATGGAAGCCGTTCATTCCGGATAGCTGGTAAAAGTTAAGAGTCGCAACAGACCTGATGTGATAGGTCCGGGGGTCAGCAAATTCCCGAGGTGATGGAATGGACTATACACCATACGCAAGATGAAGAATTCCAGTTTCAGAATCAATCAAGGATCACAAACAAAATGGGTCAAACCGGCCCCGTGGTACACCCGGATCGAATGTTTTAACGGAAGGCCGAGTGTAGCGAGGAATGCTGTGGCAACAGAAAGGTGCGAGTATCAGACCGATCGGGTCAACCAATTGAGAGCCACAGACCAAAGAACAGATGGTAAACACGTCAGAAGCATTTCGCAGCAGACAAAAAGAGGCATACGACTAGTAGGTGAAACGCAGCGGGTTTTCAGGCAACCAGCAATATAGCCCATGTAAGGGGCCACCTACGGAAGTCATCAAACTGACGGCAGAAGGGGCCTTCCACTTATTATTTCCACGAAACTGGTCTACCTTACGTTTTTTACCGGTCCTTTTGATCACTTTCTGCCCCCTGCCTTTCGTTTCTCTTTATAATCCTGATCTCGGTCTACTAACTTCCAAAAGTCGTTTTACACATGCAGTAAGATATATACCCCGTCGAGATTCTTACTACTACTACCATAAAGTTCAGACGTCTTCAGTGCCATCGTATTTCATCGATCGTTTATGATTCATTTTTGAATAATAATTAGCTTTATCCGGAATCAGTTCATGGTATCGATCTTGTAGAAATCGTACGGGTACTCAACCTCTTCCTCGTTCCTCTCTGTCTCCCTGATTCGGAATAGATCTTCTTGATGTTTATGGTCAGAGTTTTATCTAAATCATCTTCTGAGTGTGATTTTCACAACAGTGCCTAATTTTCTTTCGTCAAATTACTAAAGAACCCTTTCCCAAGCTTCTGCCGCTTAGCTTGACGTCTAGATTACGATCAAAAGTCGGTAAAACCAGACGACATGAGCTACAGACGCAAACTGTTATAGAACCGAAACTAACACGCAGTGTTCGAATTAGCGCTCACTAATGTACGCCTTCTTCTATCATCTTCCAGGTCCCGCCCATAACCATTAGAGGGGACCAGCCGAACAGTTGCCAAAACCCTTTTGAAGTGTTGAACTCTTTTTCTTCATGTATGTATGTTTTATCGAACTGGGACCTAAAGAAGCTTTGGGATAACTGTACCCACGTGTGCTCGTGAACGTGACTTCTATCCGTGCTGCTCAGTTGGGCCGCCGCCCTCCGAGAATACACGATAAACATTCATTCAACACAGTGCGTTCGCGAGCCGGCTATCGTTGTGTGTTGTACTGTTACCATTGCTCGTGTGCATCCGATTTCAACTTGCTTGGGCCGACTTGCTGTCGCGAAATGAACCGTGAACCAAGAGGCTTGAGAGCTCAGAACCGAATATCACAAAACCAATTTTCAAACGTGAACACACGAGCACCACTTAAATGACTGCGTTACATTCTAATTGCTCACTGTCGCACCGAGTTCTTGTTAGCATTTTGCCGATACCATTTCTTCACATCTTTCACATTTACGAGAGTCAGTTATTTACCTAAAGAAACCTTGGGAGGATACCTTTTGCCAACGAATTATTCCTCCCTTGATTGACGCGGCACGCAGTGTTAACTGAGATGGGTTATGTTTGAAAGGTGATAAAAGGTGATCAGCTTATGACATAGAAATTGGGTATGAAAAGCCTAACGAGTGGACTTGGCCATGTAGGACGTGTTAGGCTAGAGGAAATGGCTTGATGTCGCGATCAGCTGCGCTCTTGTATCGACAAACTTTCTTTATCGACCTAATACTACTTGTCGTTCGTTTGTTCTTTCCATTCTCTTGCTTTTTATTTATGATTTCCAACTGAGGTTGCTTCTGCGGGATAGAAACCAAAGCCACTGCGCCCGGTGCATGACTAACGGTTGTATGAGCTGAACCGAACTGGCATGGATAGGAAAACAGGCAAGCCGGTGGACATATAGGTCTTAGCTGCACCCCATTCTCCAAGATGATTGTGTGCCCTCGTTGGTCAGTAAACCCCTTTCGATTATCGTTCTCAAAACTGACTTACCCAACGAGCATTCTCAGACCACTGATTCACCCCAAGTTTCTCAGAGGAACCATTTAACTGTCTTACCACCTAGGCACCAAGATAATGTGACGCACTGTGGGGAGTATACTTCCCGTTTAGTTCTGTATCAATCTAACTTTGAGAAATAAATTGACCCTGCCTCATCTATTATTTGTCATTCGTGTGTGTTTCTAAAATCTGAGAGTTTCTATACTCTCTCACTGTTCGTCAGTAGCCAAAGCTATGCAAGCTGCGATACTTTTGCTTTGGCTGCGATATGACTTGATCCACGGCAAAAGTGCAGTTGTATCAATATGCCAGCCAAATTTGAATCACGTGACTATTATTTCTTTGTTTTCGATGTGCATGGCCACGCACATGCATACACGAGACTGACGTGCAAACAGTGTATCAAGTTTAAAATCGATTAAGGTTTTCACAAAGTCTCGTGATCAGTACTGAATTGGCAATACAGCGAAAGTGCATCTTTATCTCCGTGTTGTGTGTGTGTGTGTGTGTGTGTGCTGAATTCTATTCTGAAATTCTTTTCCACATGAACGTTTCACAGTTATAATTGAAATTTGATTTGTACTCGACTGGGTGACTTGCAGTTGATGTCGGTATGGTGGTGGTGGTTGTTGTTATTTCAGGCTTGAGAACTGTGATCCGTCTTGGTAAAATTTGGTAACGATTTTCTTGTTGAGGCGATGGAGCACCCACTTGGCACAGTTAGTCCTTGATGTGCCAGATCATGCTCCGAGAAAGCTGTATTCCTGTGACACATGATTGTTTTGAATTTATGCATTTCGAGTGCAGTTTTTACGAACTAAGGCAAACAAAGGCTAAACTAAATAGTTTTATGGATAGCGTGCGAACATTCCAAGTTTGAATCTACGAGGGGACACATTAGATTTTCACTGTTCTGAGGATTTCAAGCAACTGAAGTCAAACAGTGGTACATTACTTTCAGACAGTTCAATCATCAACACTACACACTATGAATCGATAAGTGACGAGTAAAAAAGTGGACATTGTGAGTAGCACGATATTTAAACTTCTGATAAAATGATTCGCCATGATGTATGAACGCCCAACTCCTCACTAAAGACCATACTATATGACTGTTTCATCCGTGTCAAATATCACCAGCCTTCGATCCACTTAGACCTCTACTGAGAACGTGCCCATCATGTAGGCAGTCGATCACTGTACCAAAGATGGGTAAAAAATAGGGTGCTGTATCACGTAGTGCCGAAGCGAAACAAACCGCTAAGAGTCAATCCTGATAACCTGGTGATAATGTGTGTGTCTGTGTGTGCTTGACTCACAGTCAAGCGGCGGAAAACTTCTAACAAACCAGATTTTAAAATAACTATACACTGCTTCCTTGACTTTAATGGTAAGTTGAGAGTTCATACTGATCACTACATAGATGGAAATCTATTGCGACCCAATCGCGTGCATAATCCGTTTGTGGTTTAGGGATGCCGTACGCACACTATCAAATCTGACGTAAAAAAACCAAACATCGTCACTTACAATCATATGTTTTGAAAGTACGGTTGTTTGCGGAAAAACGGTGACAGAATCCATATAGTAACGTTACTTCGTAGAATAAAGCACCGAGGGTCAATGAGGAATTTTGCGTCCCACGTGATCTAGTTTCCGGGACGAATGACGTCCTCTAAGAACGATGGACCCCGCAAGTTTGACTTGCTAAAACCTCATTTGGATCTGCATTTCTTCAAGTCAGCAAGGTCATTTAGTGACAATGCAGTGGGTTCATGTGATGATAATGATTAATGATAGTCGCTTATTTTATTTATTATACGACAATGTACGGTAATTCTGGAGGGGGGCCGCGGTCAAACAAGTGCTGCCTAGTGGGCAAGTGACCGATGGTGGCGGGAATCGAACCCAGGACGTCTCGATACAAATTCCGCGATGTTGGCTAACTAACTGAAAGGTTAGTGGTTGATTCTTAATCAGCAGACCAGCAGACCACCGCCATCACAGTGAACCATGAGGTAAGCAAGCCCTGCCTGTCCAGTATTGAGGCCAAGACTTAAGACAAAAGAACCGCGAACGACAGGACAGCGGATCGATAGAACGAGAGATGAACCTTGTCAAGCGGTGTTAGTCTCAACACCAGCCAATTAGGATACTCGGTCGTCCACACCAATCGGACCAATACATTTTGTACAATGGCTGGACACAAGCACCAACACCATATATAGTCATTTTTGCGCTAATAAAACGGGATTGTTCATGAACAAAGAAGCGCTCTTCCCACCTCTCATCCCCCCCCCATCGTGGGACAGCACAAACACTAACTGCAAGTCATTTGCACAGCGATCCACAGCATTCATGATGGACATCCTATCAGTAGAGTCCTAAGTGAAACAAATGCATCGCAAATAACCTACAAAGCTTAGCTGCTTCATCTGTATGAATGGGGGCGTTTTTGTATCTACAAAAAAAAACAGGAAAATCCGTTAACGGGTTTATCCGACAAGCAACGCACTCACAGCGTGGACATCAGTCAGAGTTACATATCTGCGCGGGCATAAGTGAAGCGTACATTCAGCTTAGGCCAAGCAAGGCTGATCGATACGAAAGGCGATCTCATTGGTCAACGCGATCCAGGCCAAAACATGATTAGCATGGACACCGTGTGTGTGTGTGTGTGTGTGTGTATGTATGTGTGTGTATGGGTGCGTGCGTGTGTCTGTGTGTGTATGTACTGGCAGACGCGTTGATGTATTTCAAAAGGACTGAACAGTTGTCCCGCAACGTGCACGCAAGTGTCCATGCCTGTGACCGGTTAAACCGGGCGCAATAGGTATGACGGATAGTTTTTTGAGTAAATTAAATCTACCACTCATGCGGGTGATACCCATGTAAACCGACCGAACCAATTCAGTGACGTTGATTATGTGATACAAATACCTTCAGCGTTGATGGAATTCGAATCCGCTCCTTCTATCCCACACCTTACGACGTTACACCAAGAGAAGCCTTGGATATTTTATCAATGATTGATCACATTGGCTATCTGTTGGGTAGACAGTTTAGTTTCCCCAATATGGAGGCGCATACTACGATAGTTTTACTATTTTCCCCTAAAATCCTTTACATTTCGAACAATTCTAATTTATTTATTTTCTGATAATTTAAATGTCTAGTTTCATGTGCTTGCACACATCGGCCATATACACGTTACTTCCCCTCATTGGTCAGTTTCCCTGCTGATTGTGATTTCCAAGGTCGGACTGCTTCGTCCTTATCTATTTGGGTACTAACCCGTGTTCTTATTTGGGCTAGTTAGTGATCTAGTTTCGACTATTGCTCACCAGTGACGGACAGTCGTATTTTGGTCCAGTTACTGTGTGACTACAAGTCAAGGTGACTCAGTGCGTCCAGTTTCTGTTCTGAGTTCATTGAAAGACCGCAATATTGTGCGCTGTTGTTGTTGTTATTGTTGTTGTTGTTACTGAAGACGCAGCATGTGTGGTGACCTAATTTGCATTCGAGGTTGCAGTATAACTGCCACTGACCAGAAAATGTCTATACGACTCAGCCAGACTTTATGCACCTAGAAAAACTGGGCGAAACTTGATTTTGATGCGCTTCGGAGCCGAACCAAATTGTGTTGGAATTCTCTGAAACAAATTATCATAAGTTTTCCCGGTTTGCGATCGTTCATTGATGTGGTTGAATAAACACCATCACAGAAAATTCATGCCAATGGGATGCACTGTGTCACAGTGCATTCAGCTATAGCACGGGAACCACATTTAAAGATCCAAAGGTGTTGGCTTCGGAGAAGAAATATGTGAAATTGATAATAATACTAGTGACTGTGACACAACAGAACATCAGAATACAAAGTAAAAATGCATTTTTAAGAACTGTATTTAACTTGGAAACTGTGCCTGCCGCTGTGCTTGAGATAAAAGATGAACGAGACGGGAGCATCGAGGTTGATGACCAATCTGAGGAACAATACATGTATTGTCAAAGAACTCTTGCCAACTCACGAGTCCAGGAGAATAGTGCGGGTATCATTGCCTCAAGGGTATATTATATTACGAAGGACAGCCTTGACTCACACTCGACGTGGCGAGCCACAAATGGTCTCAGTAGGTTCAGCGGGCGACAGCCAAGTGGTATCACTTACATTTTCATACCCAAAAGTCCAACGCCGCAAGTGGAGTTTCCATTGTTATAAGACTCAGGCTCCTCGTGGCAATAATACATCCTACGAAAATATTTCAGTGTACATTGGATCACGTTCGGCTGTGTGCTGTTCGTCCCATTGGGGAGTGACCGACGAGGCTAGCCCAGTGATTAAAACCAGGACAGATACTGTGTATCATTGGAATGGTGATCAGCGTAGCATTGGGTACCCACTTGCTTTATTGTTTTGCCAAGTGAGCGATTGCATCCTATCACTTGGGATGTTTTGTTTCGGTAATGATAATTTACTGCGGGTAATTAGCCGTGGTATCATAACCATGTGACAAATGGAAAATATATACCGAATGTATTCACGTAGATTAGTCCGTGCCAGGATTACACGCCGCCTACCAGGAACCCTAGTATACAGACCAACAAATTCTCTTTTTAGTCTTTTTCATTTACTTTTGTTATGCAATAACGGTACAATACTTCGGGAAGGGGTGTTGTGTTCAGAACTCGGAGAACACAGAACGCAATAGGTTCGCTTATTAGCACATCAGTAAACAGGTACGTAGGCGGGCAAGCAAGCAAACAAGTGCACTATCTATTGGTAAGCCCAAGCATGACAATGTGTCAGGTGGACGGAAACAAATAGCCGATGTCAATCTCACCCAGCCGTATGTGACTGGTAAAGTGGATCAAAGCGGAGCGTGGGCTAGACAGGCATCGCGTACGCGAGGGTAAGGCAGAGGGACCGGAATGAATCACGTGCGAATGCCGATGGCACGTGGGTTGGCCACATTACAGGGGGTTAGGGCCAATCAGAGGCTTCGTACTGGGATTGGTGACCGGTGGCGGAGGCAGGACATCACCGAAATTGCTGGCTTACATATTGTCGAATAACTTACGGTTCATTTGCCTTAGGGATAAGAAGAGATATACATCCTGACTGTGTGATATGTGCAGTTCGTGTTCACACTGTGAACTCATCTAAAGTGATCATGTTCGAACGTTCCAGTGATCAAAAACGCTGTACGAAACAGATTACCAACCATTTGTGTGCAGGACAGTCATCAGTCAAGAACAGCAAAATGACGGCTGCATTCAGACCCTGAGCCCGAGTTATAAGAGCCCACTAGGTCACGTGTGTTAGTTTCTCCGTTTTTTTAGGGTTGACTGCATTCATATCAAGTTCGTCTGGATACGCGTGTCCAATAAGGCCTGCGTGTGTGAAACTGCTGTTCGAATGAGTCAGGAATGCTCTTTGAATAAAAATAATCGACCGACCGATGTATATTGATCGTGAGTCGCGAAAGCGTTTCGGCTAACTAGGTAAGCCGTCAAGCGGACGGGCATAAGTGCAGGAGATTATCGCACTGCTTCAGGTGATAGTAATCCTTTGAAGTGAATGGATTCAGGTATCATTCTGTGTGTGCGGCAGAGTAAAGAATTCACCAGTCACCCATTCTGTGTGTTTTATATGGTTCTAAAGGCCGCTGTTGCTTAAACGTCAGTTGCGCATCCTGAAATATCCCTCTTATGAGCTACTGTTTAATATACGGAACGTAGCAGGTGTGGATCAGCGGACGAAATGGAAGTAAGATGTTAAAATTTGTACTTAGAAAGGTTACGGTTTTCAACCCGAAATGGGGTTGAATTAACTAATCGAAATTACCCTACTCTTTTTATAGTAAGAAAACCTAGGACCGGACCAATGAATCAAGATCAGCTAAACTTACCTGGGATAATTATAATATGTTGTCAACAATGGAACAACGTGTTAACTCCAACCGTACAGGAACAGCCAACGTTTCAAGCCCGAACAAATAAACAAGAGGTGAAGTGACGTGACCAAAGCCTGTATGTGGTTGTCCAGACGATACCCATTGAACAATGAAGACGTAGACAAATGGCTGGTCATTTGAAATGAAAGAACAACGCGCGACCGTGGTATCACTTTGAACAAACCAAACAATCAGGGTCATCTTTTACAGTGTTTTCATAATGTTTATAGTTCAGTTCAGTTCAGTTCAGTTCTTCCAACTGCCAACTTCGCCATTCCGTGGTCTGATTTTGGTTGCTACATTGCAGTCTCGTCTAGCTGAGGACAGAATGAACAGGAGCATCCATTGAAAAAGATGCCGAAAATAATTTCCCCGCAATATACCGAACAGATTCGATTGACTCAACTTCTGATCACAACTGGGGCCTGGTTTTCCATTTTCATCGAAAAATCGACATGGGCTCTCTGATGACGATTAGTTAACGAATTGTTATCATTGTTATTTTTGATAATATTATCAGTATAGGCGAGATTTCATTGCCCCTTTTTCTTTGTTTGAAAATGAATCTACCATCAAATCCAGAGGATGGTTCGTCAAATCCATTTGGGAACATCGAAAGCAGTGGTGATTGGACTGTTTAACCTATCGATTTGTTCACACAAGCGATTTGTGAAATCACTTCAGCCACCCTGGCCACGATCGGAAAAGGCAAACGAAATCACGGTGACCTCGATTCATCCCAGATGTACTTTCTACGCCGGATTTCCCCAACCACGAACAAACAACTTCCCACCATTTTCCGAACCGCACAACACCCACAACATTGAAATATGCATTCGTAGCATGAGGACGAAGTTACCGAAAACCAGCTTGTCCGCTATCGTGTCCTTAATCTCTTCATGGGCTTAGCTTGTCAAGTTAAAGTTTTCAGACAACTAAATGAGGTTGAGTTCACTTGGCGACAAGATCTTCAAAACGTCTCACGGAAGTTCTATGAGACATTCCACTTCAACGATTTCACAGTCGTTATTTTCATAACTAATTTGGTTACTTCATAGCTATAACAAAAAATACTACCAATTGTCTATTGTACCTCATTTGTACCGTTGTTGAGCCGCATTTCGAGGGCAGACTTTCAATATAAAGCAAAGTATTTGATTTCATCGGGAACTGGGTAGAAATGGTACATGTGTCTATTTGTTTGATCTTTTTGTTTTTGCACATATTTGAGAGCGGCTGTCACGCCCTAATTTCGCTTTTAGATTGTGCCTTATGCGTAGGTGGACGGGAGTTTCACGCTTGTTTCATGCACCGGCATGTTAAAAAGGGTAACCAGTGCCAAAGATTAAGCTATGGGTACCGATAAAAATGATCAATACTACAGTTAGTCCCGTCATCTCGGTAACTAGCACCGCTTCGCAGCCGGTGTAATCGACCTAGCCCTAGTGAATCATGCCACAGGCATACTCAGATTCGATGGGTTTGTGTGTGTGTGTGTGTGTGTGTGTGTGTGTGTGTGTGTGTGTGTGTGTGTGTGTGTGTGTGTGTGTGTGTGTGTAAAGAGCGTGCGGATCGATAGAGACCCGCTGCAAATCCGATCTGGGCCCAACTTCTACCAGTTTGTGTGAATTCATGCAAATTCGACAGCGTCGTTTGCCTTCACACAAAGTGGCATACGATAGACAAACACCAGCCCATGCTGAACTTCACTACACGGGTACACTATCACCCACACATTGATCAAGCCATGAGTTGCGATGTGATAAGTCTGGACATGTTTCATCTTAATAGTACAATTCAGCGATGCTTTGTGGAATACAGGTGACATGATCAGGCTTGCAATCGAGTTAGAATATCGGTTAACTTGTATTACACCACCTGTGTTATCTTCTGCCATATGTATCCCTAACTAATAGATGGGCATAGCCGGATTGATCAATCAGACATTTCACCGGTTCATGTTTATGCAAGAAGCAACCGGTGAACACTCGTTTCGTGAATGACTTGTATTAGTTCATGTTCATAGCCCATCTCATAGAGTTACTACGAGTACAACGATTTTTTCATTGTCAATAGTAACGTCAGTGAAAACCGTTTTAGTGGTTCCACGTTTCGCAGCAGTGATTAGGTCGTGTTGTTGGATGCGGAGAAAGAAAATTCAAGCGAACTGACCAGCCTTTTTATTCAGCTGTTCATTTTGGCAAAGTAGATCAGATTAGTGTTTTCTCATGTGGATATGCTTGTTATTACGTAACGGTGGAAACAAAACCAGATGCAGGAACCTCCAGAAAATGAGGAAATTCAGTGTTTGTACGTGTATGATTAGAACAAGATGATTTCTATTCCACGTAATAAGCGAAGACTCAACTCAGACCCTCATTTTTTTCTGCAAAATCTGCCAGACGACACTTATTAAGCAAATATGACCCTTCCATCCAACTCTGATAGACCCTGGTTGATTCATAGTGGAGAATCTCGAGTAGAAAGCAAAAATGCAAATGAATACCATATACGAACGATACTTGAACAAGGAAACAGTATGATTGATTTGCAAAATCTGAAAACCTCTCTAGTGCAATCTTGTACATCTGCTGATAGAAATCATGCGGCAGTAAAGCAGGGAAGATGGGATCCGTGGCCAGGTTAAAATCCCGCCGAGAGGTTGGGGGCGGGGACAAAGTTAGATCAATTCAACATGACAAGAACTATCTCACGAATTGTGAAATATATCGATTTTGTTTGAGTAGTAGGAAATTGGAGTTTATTGGAATCGATTCACCACGCAGTACAAATGGTCAGCAGACAACTGGACATCGATGGAGAAGCACCCTGATTTTTGTCATCCATGCATATCCACCGTCTCCCAATTGGTGCTCGGATCCCGGTTGTATGGTTGTGAGATACACACGGAATCACTAGACTGTCCTGGTTAGTCACCATCGATCTGTTTCGCATCAGTGATGATTTGAACCGGATACTGCATGATGAATTCTTTCAAAAAAAAACGAATTAAGCCAACCGGTCGTGTGCCCATCTCTCCCCCGGGAAACTTTGCTCACCCACCTCTGTACTACTTACATTCAGTTTTATCAATCTGCGACCACAGCCTCGTTGTTCTTTAGGTTAGCTGTGGCTAATCCGCAGACTATCAGCGAACCCCAATTGTGACCCCTCGGTGGCCTATTCAATCGAGAGCATTCATTCACACTCTGAATGCAACAATACCCCCGACGGAGTGTGCGCCTATGAAGACGAGTGGGAATAAAAGTACCTGGTACACTGCGTACCTGAACGGGCTAATTTTGCTCACCCTTCTCTAGACCACTTAATTTCGGCTAAATGTGTACATAAACCATTCATGAATATTGTTTCTGTTTAAAACGTCCGCGGACACCAGTGGTAACGATCCACTCAAATTCAGAGTAGCTCTTTGTCAAAATGTTGCACCATGAAGATTGAAAACGAAGAAGAGAACTTTAACTCCTGTTAGTCGAGGAGTGATTAGTTGATCAATCATGTATGCTAGCTGGATACAGAAAAACGGAAGAGCGCACATGCACGTACACGCAAGGAAATATTTGGTGAGTTATCTCGTAGCATTTGGGGAGGAAGAAGCTCGCTTTTTGATAACTTCATCCTTTGGCTAATGTACTCGCACATAATATTGTTGGCAATGTCAGAATCAGATTCACTAATCAGTATTGCTCTTCAGACTCAAGACTTTGTAGGTTTTTCATGGGATAACGATAGTCCGTGGTGTATTCTCAAACCCTATTAGGGAACTGATCTTCAAAATTATCCATCGATACGTTGCATTGTGCTCAAAAGATACTTTCAGACAATAAACACCCGTTGCAGACCGGTATGTCTTCCTGGTACTCCCACTTGAGAACAAGCTCCAATTTTGGATGTTGCTCCTAATTCGCAAACTGACGAACTAAGAGAGACAGTAGGAGCTGAATCATGCACCAATTTTGATTCATACATTTTAGTTCTTTTTTGTTAATTTTTGAATAACCTGTGCAACCCGACTGTGATTTTCGTTTTTGTTTTCTTAAGTAATGTTTTTGACTGAAGTGCAAGCACAATAGCTAGAAAGAGCCATCCAAATACAAAGTACGGCTCGGAAAAGTACGCATTCCTACTGTTCAATAGTGATCTTACAATCGCCAAAGTTAACAGTAAATCCATCTCACGTGTAATTTGGTCACTGGACTCTTCTCAGTCACGAACAAGACGGTTGGTACCAGTTAATAAGTAGATGGGGAAACTGTAGAGTGCATTTTATTCGCAGTCGTCTGAATGACTCCTGTCAACCAACGTAAAGTGCTGACTGTCACTTCCCAGGGTTAGGGTTATTCACTTCTTTCTGCTAATAGTGAATGGCTAAACAGTCTTTCCACTCCTAGTAGTGTCTTCAACTGTTCAGTTTCTTTAGGTAAATTTGGTTGCATTCAAAATGTCTAACGTACTGCTTGCGGCCGAGTACACAACCTAGTCTCTTCGCATTTATCTGCCACGCTACGAACGAACACCAGTCAAAATCATTGCGGTGATTTTGTGTCCTACTCACACGAGAAATGTCATCGCAAACCACCTTTGTTCACTTGTTCATTGTACACTCTAATCGTCATTCTTGCGTTTTCACACTCGACTAAATACCTCGTGCGCGTATGACTCATCTTAATGTAACCTTGGACATCGATTATAGCAGTGCGCACGACCCGCCTCCGCTTCACGTGACAGCGTTTGACAAGTTATGACTACCAATTATATCGTTCATGGATAAGTAACTGTGCACATACGTTTACTCTTGCATGTTTCATGCCCACACAAATGCCCTATTTTGTGTGCCAAAGAAAAAGTGCAAGTTCACGTTTCTTATGATTCCATTTCGTGCGATTCGGTCACTACACTCTTTCTAATTAACGAACACAGAATATAAATGTAACCATGATCACCCGGTGCTGTACTACTCATAAAATCAGTAGTTGTGCAAGGTCAGTTGACTGAATAATTCCAGGAAACCCTTGTTTGAACATCGCGACCTGTCAGTCATTCTTCATTGCTTCCACTTATCCACATTTTAGGACATCGGCTCCTGTCAGCTTTCTCGGGTACGAATTTAAATTACTTTCCGTGTGTTAGGATCATACACGGATAACTGAAGTGAAAGAAGGTATGGGTCTATAATCACATAACAATAACAAAGTGTGGGGATAGACTATTTTAAAATGCTACTGTTTGCAGTTTGTGGACAACTGTAGCATTAGATCCCCCCTCCCAAAAAAATCAAAGAAGAATGTTGATTGTGGAGACCCCACTCAGTCTTTAATCAATGGATTGAACACGGAATACGCATTCCACGGAAAGATGTGTCCATTTCATTAGGTTCTTTCTTACCATATACTTGGATATGATGACAGTGGAAAGGAGAATAGCTTACGCCATCACAAAGAACCACCAACCTCAGCCAAGAGACGAGGAGCGGAGTTGATCTGCAGTTGCTCAAGGAGAATATTTTGTCTTCGAACTATCTCGTTTTACTAACGGAAAACAGATAGATGGACGACGATCCTAACTAAAACTTTACACGGAAACGCATTGGTCCACCGTTTATTCATAAACGGTCTTTCTGGCTGGTTAGTCTGGTTGTAACCCGATTGGTTGACCCGGCTCCTGTTGGTTCAGTCAAAATTTGGCCACTGATTAGTCCACCGCCCCGCTGTACTGGCTCAGATCCCGACGCTGGTTCCGGATAAACGATGACTTGATGTCGTCTGACCAAATTATCGATCTGCCTCGATGAGTTCGACCGTGCCCTCTATTCTGGACAGGGGAAGAGTTACTCTCGGCTACACGAACCAGGCCACCTATGGGCGTTTTGGCTGTCAATACCCACACAGCAGCACCACACAAGGTTTCAATATCTTAGGCGTTGAAAGGAGTCAGAAAACAGCAGATTGCTGTCCACCACCAAAATGACCGATGGTAGCGGAATTTTAACTTCTTACCTCTGAACTGATAAACCCCTATTCCAATCATTGGTGGTAGACAGTAATCCACGGCAGTCCGGATCGTTACCACTGCGGACCTATTGGGACCCTATGTGGTTCTTCGCCACTCTAAGTTTCAGGGTCTGGTTGCCGGTTATCCCCAATAGTGCAGTGGATCTTCGTGGCTATGGGGTAAATGCCCCTTCCACTGCACTCATGCCCAAGCATGTAATAAAAAAAATCGTCGACCATTGAAGGTTGGCAGTTCCAATGCACCACGTATCTCCGCCATCCATCGTCGTCAGAAAAGTAATGTGCACGTCTCGTTTTAAATATCTGGAAATCAGGATTTAACGAAATCTTCTAGTGCGGCCCAATGGTCCATCTGCTAAACTCGTTAGCTTCTTAGCGGAAAAAAGAAACCCCGTTTATTTTCAGAAAATACGGCACTTTTGAGGGCAGTTGTTAAACAAATTTCTGATTTTGTGGGAATGAAACGTTGCAATTTTGAGTTCACTTACTAGAACAAACTGATGCAATAACTCGGACCCTTGCAAGGTTAGGTTCCAAAATCGATCGAAGGTTGGGAGAAATCACGAATGCTCAGTCCGAGTCATACAAATGAAACACCAACACTTATGCATTGTTTTCTGGCGGTTTCGTTAATTTCGCAGACCTATGAAAATATCTCGAATGCCAATCAGCCAGTTAGTTTCACGATTGCGTCAATTCGTGAATCATAGAAAACAGATGCACGAGGTATTCCTACACAGTACATTTTTGAATGGATTGTCTTTTTAGTGGATCGATGCCGTAATACGACAAACAGAATAACGAGCATAATAACTAACTAACTTACTCTAATTAACTAGGTTACTAACAGAATAAATAACTAATTAACAAAGTAACTTACGAACTGACTAAATAACTAATAGAGCACGAACGACAGTTAGAAACCTTCGATATTTGTTCACCGGCTTCTAACAAATTTGGACCAGGAATCGAAAATCACTATATCGCATATCTTGGGTTGTAAGTAGTATGTAGGTGGATGAACAAAACTTCTTGCAAGCACACGACCGGTTTCAAAATCACAGTCACTCATCAGGCACGCGAACCCGGTGCTCCCCTGTCCACTTATCCTCAAACCTGGGCTTTCCGCAGGCTTTTTTGTTCACAAACGTCGAACTTGTGTTTTCGAGAAGCTTTGTCCATCTTATACATACTACCCACTACTACTTCAACTAGTGACCACAGTGTTGTCACTTTTGAGGTTATTTGCTACTAACCCTCAAAGAACTACCAGGTGTGATTCCTCAGTGGACCCTTCCATAAAGGAAATCCCTTTACTCTCCGGAAGCACAAATTAGACAGTTGTTACCAGGTATTTCGAACCACATCTTGCTTCGATTCATAGAACAGCTCATGTGTGAATAAGCAAGTCTCTACCGGGATGTTTTCAAAGTCGAATTTTCTTTATCCTTTGTATCAGATGGTTCAAGACGGACGGATCGATTCTGTTAAGGTCAGCGTCACATTCTTGTGGTCAGCATACTGAATTAGAAGGGTTTCTAATGAAAGGAAAACAGAATAGGTGTGATTCTGTTTTTCGGTGATCTAGATCATGGTTAGTTGCTATTTTATGGGATTCATTTTAAAAGCCTAATTTGACAAGCATAGATCCATCCACTCCCGATAATGCAGTAAGGAAAGCATGCAAATCTTTAACAGTACTCAAAAATGTGATCCACCGTGTTAACAGAAAATTACAAAGCTGAGTGCCAGTCCTGTTGCGATAGCTTTTCTGTGGACATATTGTTCATCGGGTTTACTCATCCTGTGTTTTCACACCAGCTAGTTTTGCAGTTAACCAAAGAAGCTGTAGTACGCTGACGGGCTGTTCTTTCGAGCACGGGATAGGTCTGTGTAGCCTGGTCGGAATCACCTCTTCCGTAGACAGATTTCGCTTTTTGATCCCTTCAGACTAGCTTTCCGGACACCAGACTGCCCATTTCACGTTAGCGTACAATCTTTATCAAAAGCATGGGCTTGGTGTCTTCTTTTCAACACCGCAGATCATATTTCTGATTGTCATGAAAACTTTGCATGTGTATTGCATTGACCTGATGAGATGAACCGAGAAGGCGAACCTGTGTTTGCCACTGTACGCCTTCACAATCCAGACTATGGGAATAATATACAAATCGAAATTCATTTTGTAAGGCTAAATAGTTTTTCGATTGCTCCAAATACTAAGAAATTCCGGCTTTGGTAGGTTTAGAACTTATGTCTTAGTAACGCGTACACGGTACCATTTGAGGACATACCTCGGTTTTGGACGTTTCGAAATGAATCAGATTGTTCAACCGACCACTTTGGTCATAATTTGATCCGTCAATGGTAGGATTCCCTCATAGCAGCTAGTGTTCACTATCACGCCAATCTACGGAGAAGCATTAGCTGCGAAATCGATTTGGTCTGATTAGAATTCTGAGACGTTCCGGGGACTGAGCTTTGAACTTACTGTCGGACTACTGGAGTTCACGGTTCTCAGTAAGGATAGATCACATTCAGAATACAATCAGTTCGGCTGTGCTCTGCTGAATACGCTAACCTGATGCAAAGTAGTGGGTTTAATAATGGTGACGACACGAATTCCAACATTTTCATGCGGTATGACACATGGGAGAACACGCTGTGGGTTGTCACTCGTAAGAAGTTTCATGCCAGCAAAGTGCTATCTCAAACTTTTGGGCTTCTCTGTAGAGATGCAGTAAATGGTGCTGTGTCGAAATGGTCCACATAAGAAAAGCAGTTGATCCCGGTGAGATTTGAACTTACTTATGGACGCCACACACGCCACAGCATTGCTTGAGCAAAGAGAGTGTACGAAAAAGGTTACGTATGGTACCCCAATAAAACCTAAATGATTTTCTACGAAATCTTTCAGGCTTGTTCCCGAAAGCTTACTGAGGACCAGAGAGATGTCACTGATTGAAACAGACTTTTCCACACGACTTTGCATGCTACTGAGTTATGTGAACACTATCTTGCTTAAATGTATTTCCCACAATCCAGTCTTTTGTTTGAATCATTCCAGAATGCATTTAGTAATTCTGCACAGGCAATTTATTTTGACGTTTAAACAGCTGCTTTTCAGTACACCAAAACCTAGCTTTCTGACAATATGGCTCTCTTTACAATAATCCGAGACGGGTAAACCGTCCAGAGTTAACGAAAGTAGCATTCAGCGTCCTTGTGTCAACCAGTTTTCAAGGATATTGAAATAATGAGCAACATTACAACATGAAAACATATATAACCGATCTGTACCCTCACAGAACTTGCTATCTATTTTCTCGAGTAAACTCCCTCCCCACGCACCCGAATCTGTACAGTACAGAAACGGTTCGTCGGAATGTGCCCTGATCAGTCAAGCAAATGTCAAATGAGAGATGCTTTTTGCCTAATAATCACAGTATTATACGGATGAGAAACAGCCTGGACAAGATAAATTTTACGTGAAAAGGCTGAGTAAGATGATGTCCCGAAATGTTGCTAAAAAACAGCCCCACCGCAAAACCAAGTTGTTCAGAATCTTCCAAGTTCATGTCAACAGTCGTGTTAAAATATAAGATCAATATGAGACTACGTTTTCACCAGCGTGTATGGTTCCTACCCAGCTTGATCATTCTGAATGCCTAATTAGACCAAAACTAACCAAGATCGATTCCTGTCTCAAAGACGAAACATGCAAATGTGATTGGAAACTACGTAGACAATGGAAACCGGGTAGAAGTGCTCTGTGTAATGGCTAGAGCTTATTGGGGTTCATTTGGTTTAATAATATGTACTTTTTTATCTCAGCTTCGTGCCTAACCTTTTCTTTTGAAGGATATATCTCAGTGTAGGCAGAATGAGGAAGTGCTGGAATAGAATGACAGTATCTTCTCTCCCTCCCCAGAGCGCTCTAATTATTGTTGCATGACATACTCCGTGATATGTAACCTGCTTTGACTTCGGTCTAATCTGAGTTGTTAGATCTAGCGAGAATCTATCTATCTATCTATCTATCTATCTATCTATCTACCTATTTTTATGTCTCTGCAATTGCCAACTGAGAACGTTGTGTTTAAGCCGTCGTTTACAGAGCATCAATACGAAGCAAAAGTGGGCTTTCCTCCATGCCGAGGGTTTCGGATACCTGGAGGCTAATTTTTCCTCATGGGCATTCCGTTATCTTGCCACAAACAAATTGCTAACACATTCGACTCAAAGGCTTTCAAGCCGCGTTCGAGTCCAGTTCAGGACTCAGCGGATATGCACAGTACTTGATGAAACAGCACCACGGTGAGTTGAGAAAGGCAGGTCGACTAAACTGGGAATTGTAGGAACAAATTCCGGACTCCATTCCGTCTTACGCCCTATTCTTTCTTGTGAGTATGTTTTGCGCCAACTTTTTTTCACAGACTGAGCCACGCAGTTCACGTTGATCGCAGTGAACGGTGTGATTGGTGCGTTCATTTCTTCTGACTTTCGACCCTCTGTGATGCAGATGTTTGCGTCAGTTTTGTTCGACTGATTTGCAAGCAGTTCGGAATATTGTTTCGTGTCAATTATACATTCTAAGAATACTGTTTCGCCTGGACCGACTGTAATCCACGGAGAGGTCATCTTTGAGATGTGTCATGTATTTCTGTCGTATTTAGGAAAATTGTTATAAAAGACGCGTACTTGAGTACAATCGGGGGTTTGTCTTCTTTGAGATTGTCGTGCGCGTGTCTCAAGTGACAGTTCAGCATTGGTTACCTGAGTAGAGAGATTGAAACTGCGTGACGAATCGTATCGAAGAGAAACAAACTCCTTCGTAACTTAACATAATAAAATGAGCGATTATTGAATATTCACTCTTCGATTACTTCATAAGTGACCCAAATTCACTATGCAATGAGCCGTTTGTGTTTGTACTCAAAACCACTTCCCTTTGTGTTGAACCCTTGTGCAACACTTCTGTCACTACAGCAGTCAAATATCACTCACATTTCCGAGGGAAAATGTATCTAAAATTGTCTACTTTCTGGGGCCAATGTTGGGTGGAAGATAGAAAATAGTGGCAGAAAAGGATGTGGCTACCCATGGTGAAGTATGATGCACTTATCTGATGGAATTCACGAAGGACCCCTTAATCCACTTTCCATTCCCAAAGAATCCAGGTCTTTCATTATCGAACTCAAACAGCTATGCGTCCGTTTCGGCACAGTCATTTTGTGAAGTTCGATCAATCAGATTTTGAAATTAGAGTTTTTGTACTTCTCCAAATGTGACAAGATTCGAACCCAAGCCATGGGATCGCGTGCGAACACCGGATGAGTTCACGCGGCGGTGTAGATAAACTCGGACGCTTCATGAATGGATCTCACTGATAATTCGCCTACAAATAATGTCTACAGATGAAACTCTGGTTTGGTAAATACTGAGGACGACATCTGAACAAGCTTAGGTTGGTGATTCGGATCAGCTCGGATGGGAGCGGGGTGGCGCAGTTGTAACACACACAGCTTCGAGATGGAAGGGCCCCGCTTCAAACCCTGGGTGTGGTGGAGGATATGCACCACTGATGAGCTCTAACAGGACCGAAACTCGAGTCTGGTGCTTCCGAGTGCAGGTTGGTAGGATGACCTGAGGTTTGCGCGTGAAACGTGGAGTCCAAAAAGGACAGTCAACCAAACAAATATTGAACAACCACCACATTTTGCTTCCATTTTTAATAGTTTCACATAAATGGTTAAATAGTTCCGGAACGAGCTCACGTTCAACTAGAAGCTATCGAAAGCCAAGAGGTCAGCCGCGTCGACAGCGGGATTCGAACGCTGGACCTCTTAGTTTGATTTACACTCGGATAACCGTTCCACCATTACCCCGCTCAGTGAATTACTGCCGTTCACAAGCCAGATGTACACAAACGACTCGGCGTGTAGTGAATTTGGGTCAATTTGAGGAGTGCGGGTTATAAGTAGATTGTTGTATGTGAGTAAAGTGAAAGTTTGTTTCAGTCTCGTTATTATACCTGTCCGTTCAGCATTAGTATAGCTTACTCAATACGCAACGGACGCGAGATCGCTCGCCGATGGCGAAGTGGAACTGTTCGAAAGTAGGTGGCGGGAGAAGTATGTTAATAAATGTATCAAAGAGAAAAACAGTGATTGTGTCCATGGTCTTGACTTGACTTGTCATTTCTTTGTTGAACCTCTGAGAGTGTAGTTGCCTCTGAGTAACTGCAGGACTTTTCTTTTGTATTTTGATCAGAGCAAGGTTTTATTTTTGTTCCACAACTATGTGTGCGGCCGAAACGACAGACAGGTTTTCCAAGATGGAAGCACGATGGCTGTGTCATCTGGCGTGTTAGGCACCATCAGCTACGGCGTGTATCCACCAAGCGCACCCCACCCCCACCTCTAACTGGAACTAGAACCCAAGAAACAAAAGTCCCATGGCATGCATTAGCAAATACGGCATTAGTATTGCATGATGAATCATTTGGTGAGTCATTGAAATTTCCTGCCGCGGAAATTGGTTTGCTTTAGTAGTCGTTTAAAACCGCATAGAATTCGATTCTAATACGGACAAGATCCTCCACGAAGCCGTGATCGGTTAAGGCGGTCATGTGCATCAAAAGACACTTCTGTGCACACTCATATTACGCGGACAGTTGATAAATGCCCCTCTCATACATGGACATCGCCTCTGCAGTGCTGATATTTACTCATGCTTCAGCGTGGGCTGTGCAGACTGATCGATAGCTCTGTGTGTACCCATTGACCTTGCTTGGCCTCAGTCGAAAGAAAGCGTGGCCTGCTCGTGAAAAAGTGCGTATCTTCGATTGCCTTCGACTTACTTGCCTATACCTCCGGCTTTCTTGTTCAACTGGTCGTTTGCCCGAACCCTGGATACTGCTGCGCTTCGTGTTCACGTGATTATAAGTAAATCGAGTACATAAGTGACCTTTTCTACTGCTAATTTCAAACAGAACACTAGGCGGTTCATCAAAAGGTTCTTAACCGTGCTCAAAATCAAATCTGAAACGCTCGAGAAATTGGCTTCAATCCAACTAAAATTGTCGAGCGTCGAATGTTCACTAGGTCCACGGACGAAAAGCATTTCTATAAATCACTGAGTGCATTCTTTTACATCGACGACCATAGTCGAATGGATACCATTAGGTAGATTAATAGCTTTGTGAAGTTCATCTGGGAAATCTAATCAAAACGGGCCCTTTGAGTAGCCTGTAACACGCATGTGATGAATGTTTAAGGCTGGGGGGGGGCGATGATGGATCTACTTTGAGCATTCATCTAGGGCGCATTAAGTGGACCAGTTGCATACCCTGAGAGCAAGAGTTTGATATTATCCGTTTTAAAGTTCATGTTAGTGTTGACTTTGTGTGCTTCGGTGTGTTTGTTTGTTTGTTAATGTGTGTGTGTTCACTTGTGAGCAGTACCCTGAAGGATTTGGCTTAGCTTTTGCTTGGGTCATCATTGTGTAATTAGCAATCGATGATCTGTTGTTGTCTGTCATTCCCTTGCATTACACCCTGTTTGCTGAATAAGAATAGGAGGAGCCAAACTGCTTTCATCCGCATCTTCTGTAAGTACAAAAACACAGCCTCCGGTGCTTGCATTGTGTGTGCATCAAACAAACAACTAGTGCTTACCGTATGCCAAATTTCCGCGACTACGTGTTCAATTAAGCCTAGAAAAGAGGCTCATCCGAAGATATTTCTTTGTAGTACAAACACAAAGACATGTGACATTGACAGAATCCACAAGTGAAGTGATCTAAATTACTTGGAAAAACTACAGCAATGTCATGTGCCTTCGTGGCAAAGCCATCAATCAAAGCGTCGTTTTTCTAATCCAGCCTCCAGTTAAATCTCCAGTGTTTGAGGCTCAAAACATTTTTGGTCTGGGATACTTGGCAAAGCCGAGCTGCTAAGCGTAAAACAAAAGACAAACTATTTAGCTTCATAAGTGTTGTATTCGATGTAAACAGTCAAGCTTACTACGCGGACGGTTGATCACTGGCTTTCTCATGCATGAGCATACGCATTCTGATATTAAATCACGCTGATGACTGGTGAATCCAGGTACATATGGATTGACCTTGACTGATCTGAATCAAATGCACGCCGGCACATGCAAGTAACTCAGCTTGGTGACACTTTTTACGCAATTCCTGCTTTCTGGCTGCTAGCTTAGACACTACGACCAGATTTTATGTCTACGTTCATATAACTAAATGAAGTGTGATCATTACGTGTTGTGCTACTTACTACGAACACAAAAATAACTAGACTTCAGCTTAAGAAATCCCCCTGGTCAGAACGACCAAGAACTGTATCCTGGATACCCCAAAAGCCATACCAATCTACCTCTCAGTCCCACTCTGTGTGGCCTTACCTTCGTTATGTTATAAGTCACTCCTGGTGTCTTCTTAGCCTTGTTTTGTTGTTGGAGCTTACTTTCCCTCTACTATTACTATTACTACTACTACTACTACTACTATTACTACTACTACTACTACTACTACTACTACTACTACTACTACTACTATTACTACTAGTACCATCAATAATAATGCCAATAATAATATCACTACTGCAGTCAAAGTTTGTGATGGAGACTTTAGATTTCCACCTGTGTCGGCAAACTTTGACTCAACATGAGAAACGACTCGTAAGTTAAGATGAGAATTTCTTGAACTGTGACTGCACCATTGGGATCTTCTGTTTTCTGTCATTTAGGCGAATTTTCTGCTACGAATACAAGTGGTTAGTTCTCCCGGAATCTCGGAAAGTGTGTTCATGTAGGCAAATACTTAGAAAAGAATGAAATCTGCTTCGTGATGGGGTATAAGTTTACCAATCTAGAGAAGCAACAGTTTTCCTTACCTGGCCATAGTTCACACAAGCCGGGCGTGATTCTCAGACGAATTTCTCATCAACGTGTGACGTGCAATCATTTTTAAAACTATTCAATAAAGTACTAGGTGTAAACCTTTTCTACTGAAATGAGGACGCCTGTCTAAGCAAAATTTTACCTAATAAAAAGTTGGAAAACAAAGGCTGTTTTCAAGTACCCTGCAGGTGTCCTAGGTCATTGGTACTGCTTGAGGTTGCCCCGTAAAGAATCGGTATGTAAATTTTGACAGCTGTCTAAGAACAGTAGACGAAAGAGAAAATACTATCAAGGCTAACAGGTTTCATCGTTCGCCTGATCTTATCTCAAGCAAATTGATCATTCTGATTTGTATAGAATGTTGAAATCTCTGGCATTGTTGGAATACGAAGCTCACTGCATATAGAAGCGTCTCATGTTTGGGTGTTTTTGCAGCGGGGAATGTTGCAGTAACACGATGACACGGATATCAAGCCAATCGGGCCAACCGATCGAGAACGGCAGATAAAAGAACAGATGGCCTATACGTCGGAAGTATCTCACACCGGGTATAAAGAGGCTTTGGGGCCAGCAGGGAGAACGAAACGGGACCTTTGACAACCTAGGAGACAGCTCAGGAGAAGAGCTACCGATCAAGCCGTCAACTGGAGCAATCAGACCAGCCAAACGGAAATAACGCGCAAAAGAATCGAAGCTTATGGACACAGGTAACCGACCAGAATGCAGCCAAAATGCCCAGACAACCAGAGGATCATTGCTGCTGCAGCGCAATTTGGAAAAGTGGGCTATATAAACGATTGTAAGTGTTTCAAAACTGGACTTGTTTGGCTGTCGAAATACAAGTGTTCTAACCCGTCTCGTTATTTTTTTCACATTTTGTCTACTTTACCAACCTAACTAAAAGGTCAACCAGAAGGGGTGTTCCTACTGATATTTGGTGACCGCGTCACTTTGGCAGCTCACGCAAATCATGATAACACGTGACATCCAACAAAAAGCGGGTAATTTGGCTGTTCCCGACAGGAATAACTCAATGAATAAACTAAATTACGTAGGCTGAATATACGAGAATGGTTTTGTTGTTATTGTTGTAGTTATAATTGTCAAATAATTTGTCGTGCAACAAAAACTCCGAATTTTCCATTGAAAATCATCAAAGCACACTGCACAACTAGTTCGTCCGGTTTTGTCAGTAATCATCAGCAGTGCACATCCACTGGGCTTCCACCGGAACTCGAACCCGGAATGGACGATCGGGAATGGAACTCCCGAACCACCAGGCTATCCGGGCTTGCTCTGGGCGGTCTGTTCAACAACATCAACCCCATATGATATAGCACCCTTCCGTCACAGACTTGTCACGGGTAATAACCCAGTGGCAGAGCAGCTGTCGACGTTTGCGATGGGAAACCTCTCTTTACGTTATGCGTTTCGTTATTTGGTGGAAGAAATGAAACAATTTGCTATCTGAATATTTGTCAAGCCGCAACTATTAGAAACAAAATGAAATCCCAAAAGAGACCTCCTGGTCGATTCTTATGTGATTCCCACTGATCTGATCGCGTAGCTGTAGACAACAGTATCTTCGGTTGAATTTACCTCAAATTGTATGTAGGCACGCAATGCATAGAAAGCTGTATGGATTCCTGTACCCCGCGGCAGAATATCCTAGGATAATGAATTCACAGTTTCGAAACGTGGTTATTTACAAACATGTTAGAGGTAGTACTACTTACCGTTGTGCTCAAAACAGTGCTATCGGGAAATTTCTGAATTGTTGTCTGGAGTGTGAGATTTTGGGGGTTGACCTGTAAAATACACACTGCTGACGATTTCTTGCAGACTTCCAGTGAAAAAGCTGCGTAGTGATTTACCAACGTTCTATTACTGAGCGCTTTACTTGTTATGCTTTAACGGGGAGATAACATGTACTGCATCTGTACAGCAGCTCTGAATAGTGACTACAATATTCCGTAAGTTCTCGGATTGGTTCAAATGTAAAATTCATCAGCCTTAAATCCGCAGGTGAACATTATCCATGCCTAGCTATCGCTTGCTTTGTGCCAACTGAGCTACGAGGCCACATTGGGGACTTTGAACATTTCACAAATGGACTGCACTCTTTTCTCGCTCAGATTACATTGACACATGGAATTTCTCCATAGTGAACTTGTGGTTCAACAACCTGCTGTAGAATCTCATCTTCTCAATGGTACACTAAATTATGACCGAAAATTTTAGGAAGGCCTCTCCAGAAACAGAAGTTCCCGAAAGTTCAGTGACCTGCTGCGGCAGGATTCGAACCCAGGAAGGCCAGATCTGAGGTTTACTATGGTGACTGTTTCATCCCCACCGGCCAATCGGTACTCAGCTAAATGCACTCACAAGATCGATCGTGATTTATAGTTTAACAGAATTTTAACAGTTGTTAAATTAAGTAATCTCAGCATCAAGTGAATTCCACGTGAACTCAAATGAAACCACCAATCGCATCGCTCTCCGAACACGTGATTCGTTTGATGGGGGTCACTCATGTGACCTGACCCATAAAATCCCCTCGTGGTGATGTGATTTACAATTGCTATGTTGAAACCCATCACGGATGAGCTGAGTTCTCGTTGATAAATGCAAGCCTGTGTATGACTGGTGAAATGAATAATCGACAGTTCGACTTTCCAAGTCAAAAATGAGCAACCGAGTAAACTGGGAGAATGAAGAGCAAACGACTTGAGAGAGGTCAAATCAGATGAAAATAACGAGATCGTGAGTTAACTACCATACAACTATTTTTGTTTCGGATATACAACGTACGTCGAAATGTTCATGATCAACGCCTACAAAGCGACGGATCATATTGGTAGGAAATGTGTTTTGCTTATCACGCCATTGTTCATGTTAACCCGTGAACATAACAGGGTTTCCAAGAGCGTTTTTACTTCCCAGAGCAAGTCAGTGAAAAAATTTCAGTCTAAGTGTTTCAACTGAAAGCAATTCCCTTCGTTTTGGTGGGTGTTTTCAACGATGGTATCTCCTACACATTGTTTTATTCCGTCCCACTAGTTCCACTAAGAAGAGTCTCATCCTTTAGGATCATCTCGTTTTATTAGCAGAAAACAGATACTATATATATGATGCAAGAGTGATTGTCACCAATCGCCGCACCACACACTGATTGGTCCAAGCTGGCATCGGGTAACATTATCTCCTGATTGGTTGACTGGTGATATGGCCAGCCACCGTTTGACGAGAATCCTTTATCGTCTTACTGATCCGTTGTCCAGTCTTTCGTTATATATATATATATATATATATATATATATATATATATATATATATATATGCTTGTCTGATTTCAGGCTGTACCGACCAAAACATAGTGCAACCCGGGAGGAGTGTGCAGATGGAGTCAGATTAAAAAGGGAAGGGAAAGAGGGAGTTTTTTTGTTGTTGTGTGCATATGTTGCTTTTTTGTTTTGTTTTGTTCTGTTCATGTTTAATGATTACCACAGAAACGGATACACCCCAGCCATTGACTTCGGTTTCGAGCTATGCCCATTGGTGAGACAAGCCAGCATTCTTCGTGGTCTCTACCTTTCCAACCTGGCAACCAAGAAGTCCCTTCATGTAAAAGACATTCCATTAGTTTCTTTATTTCTTTGAACCAAGTCATCGATTGTCCTCGATGCTTTTTCTTCCAGTCAGGACCAGGGAGTGCAAATAAAGCAGGAAGTTGCAGGCGCTGAGCAGGCATCTTTAATATATATCCTAACTAGCGAAGACTGTGCTGCAATAAGGTCCTTTCTAGGGAGAAGTCGGCTGAGCCAGACACTCGACTGCGCACTTCAGCATCGCTGAGACGTTGTTGCCCCCAAACATGGTCAAAGCAACGTAAGTAGTGAGTATCAAACACAGTCAGGTGACGGATATCTTGAACTCGAAGGAGCCGTTTCATAACCACACGGCAGTACAGAGAGCTCAATGGTATTATGCACTTGGCCTCTCAATGTAAGATTGATGTCGTGTTCGTGTCAAAGATGCTTGAGGTTCGAAAAAGCTAGTCTGACCTCTGAAGTACGCGTAGATATTTCGTCTCCCAAGCCGCCATTTCCAGAGATACAACTGCCCAAGTAAACAAAGCCTTCGGTAATCTCCAGTCTTTTGTTGCCCAAGTAGAGCGCGGGTTCATGCTCTCGCCAATCCTGGAGTAGCACCTCACACTTTAATAGTGCGAAGTACATTCCGTCACGAACCACTTCATTTTTCATACAGTTTAGCAGAAGTTAAGCTGCTCGGATGTCAGAAACGAGGGGGAAGATGTCGTCGGAGTAGTCTAGATCAGTAAGTCTCTGCTCTAGGAGGAGTTAGACACCATCACCTACGAGATCTTAGACTACTTTCTTGAGGATGTCGTCAATTGCGAAGTTGGAAAGGGACGACGAAGTAGAACACCCTTGAAGAACAAAGAAGAGGGATGGGAGTGAAAGCTTACCGTAAGCTCTTACTCGTCCTGAAGTATGGTGGTACAGAGATTTGATGATTGATACTTATTTTTTAGGTAAGCCGTTTCTCAACAAACATCCACACAGAGCAGTTCTGTCAATTGAATCAAAGGTTGCCCTGATATCTAAGAATACGGCGATCGTCGGTCTTCGGTACGTGTGCCGATGTTCCCACAGCTGACGGAAGGTGAATATCTGATCCATCTAACCTCGACCTGGGCGAACCCCACCTGCTCCTCAATGATTTGCTCCTTTTTGTGTGACGACAGTCTTCGGAGAACAACAGGCGCCAAAATCTCCGCCGCAATCTCGATTAAGCTGATTCCTCTATGATTGCCACAAACAGTTCGTGATCCTTTTTTCAAGACAAGAACTACGATGTATTCCATCCAATTCGCAGGAACTTGATCCTGTTCCCGCACTTTAGAGAACACATATGCTAACAATTTCACCATATTGTATCTTGCGTCTTCGAATAGAGCTGATAGTAGACCGTCTTGGCTTGGAGCCTTGTGGCTCTTGAGGAGTGCAAGTGCACTAAAATTTTCAGCCTTGCTGGGTAGATGTAGGAACACAGACCACGGGACACTTGGTTCATCAAGAGGTATGGTGGTTGGCGCAAGAGGCTAGTTAGATTTCAAGTTGAAGCACTCAGCCTATCTTTCTAGGCGCCAATGAAGACTATGAATAGGTGTTCCGTTGGCTCCGCAGATTGTCTCGTTGACAATATCTTTCGGGTACCTGTGTTACGGATAATGTGGAGCAGCTTTCGAAAGTTCCAGGAGGCAGCGACTGGTTCCATCTGAGCTGCGCTTTCCGACCACCAGTTCTCACGACTACTCCCTGTTAGGGTCAGAAGGGCTCCGACGGTAGGTAAGTCCGCGGCTATTGAACTGCGGATATGCAGAAGTCGGGAAGAGTTCACCATTATCCAACGATTGATAGGCCTGGAGGTAATGCCGCCACAAGCAGACCCATTTGATGAGAGCCCAATGTTACTCTGGGGGGAGGGCAAGACTGGATGGCACTCAATCTATCTTTCACTTCAACCTGGAATTTGGCCAGCATGGTAGGTTCCGATAATCTGGAGACATCGACCCGAGATACCATCTATCTAGTTGTCCGAACAAGGCATATACAGAGAGTGACACACACTAGTGCGTGATCAGAATCCAAACTAGTTCCCCAGTGTGAAGGGTTGTTTGTATACAGCCTTGCCATCTTTAACTAATTGCAATGCAACCCACCAAAGCCCAATACTGAGTTGACGAAGGAGGTCGCCTGGTGGCTAAAGAGCGTTTTCTTAAAGCTGATACCAGATAGAAACAGCTGGTGATGACAGCTTGGATTTAAAAGCCTTGCGTCGTTATCCGAGCGGCAGAATTTAAGACCCAGATGATGCTCACTAGGCTTTTGTCTCCAGGTATAACGATGATGTCCGTTTTTGTGCTGTTCTCATAAGGTCATGAAGACGTTGGTAGAACCTATGCTTCTCGGTATCCAGACTACAGTCTGTAGGGGCATACACAGAAGTTACAAAACAGTAATCACCTATTAGCTCGTTTTCTGCTTACTGTGCACGACCCACTGATTCGTACAGCATATAGCCGACTGTCAACTGGAATCCACTCTAGAGGACTAGCCTCAGCTCAATCATTCAGGACTATTTCAACTCCTGCTTGACCAGAGGATTCAGCTTCAAGGTCTCCAGAACATCATTAATCAAAAGTAACGTTCTTTTTTGGTCGGCGATTACTTTGTAGTTTGTCTGGGGTCTCGAGCACGGGTCTACTGTAGGCAGCAAATATCAACACCAATCTTTTCCAAGATCCTGGATAACCCAGTTCGTTGACCTATGCGCATCAGAGTGCGTACACTATAGGCTACAAGTCTAAATTGCGAGCTTGGTCGGGGGAGAGTTGCAGCATCCGAGAATGAAAGCATGGACATCTTGGGCTGTGCCTAAATTCTGCATCAGTGGTAGACAGAAAAAAAAAAATAAGAAAACGGCTTTGTTTGTGGATGGTTGTGCTCTCAACGGAAGATGAACAGAGCAGCTTTATAAGCTGTTCAGTAGTTCCATGATTTGTTTTTGGGAGCAGTACGGCCAGATTGCCCAGACCAAATCAAGTGGCTTTCTAAGGGATTCACAACCAGAGGCTTTAGCTATCCAAAAGTTAACCTACAAGGCAGCCGGATGAAGCTTGGAGTTCGTAACCCATTGGGGCCCGGTGACTGATTGCTCAGTTTATACGCCCTTCCGATGAGGCCAGACATTCTGGGTGCTCAGTACGTCCTTCCGCCACAGGTGCTGGTGAGCATAGTTATGTATGCCTCATAAGCCGCTGGTGGTTGGCTCGAAATCAGGATTCAGCCATCTCTCTTAGAATGAATATCAGTCAAACCAGTGGACAGCATCGGGCGTTCACCTTCCTCCTCACTCTATGGTGAAAACACCACATCTACGAGAAGGCAGTGTGCAAGGATTTCCTCAGCGGGGGGTCCTTGAGAAGTTCGGTCATTTAGGAGTATTTCAAGAGGCTTTCATGACTAGTAGCTATCTCAGAGCCCGCGAAACCAACCCCCGACCATACTAAGGCATTCAAAGGCTAACGAGGCTTGGCTGTCTATGGACGATCAGCCAGCAAATACTCTCACACACACATACTAAGTCTGAGTGTTCTTGAAATCTGCCGATGATTCTCGTCAAGCTATAAATGGGACAATGGTTGGCGATTGAACGGAATGCACTGCTGACTGCCAAATCTGAGTACAAGAGCTTGAGTCTGGATTGGGACTTCATTTCATTTGTGTGTTATCTGATCTGTTTCTTTTCTCATCAATTCTTCAAGGTCGAGGTTGCATGAACTGTTGGAGTTGAGTAATTGTTCCGAATTTAGTCCCCTTCTCTTTGATTAGACTTATTTAATAAATAAAGGTTAATGAATCCCTACAAAGCCTCCCATTGATAATACTGGGTGAACGATTTCTGTATGTTTATGGCCCATTCAAAATCCGAAGACAGTGAAGAAAACAAAATTGAAAACCATGCCAGCTATTCAGATGGCAGCGTTGCAATCGAGGTTTCTGGGTTGTTTGATTTTAGTCCGGTTTCATGAAGCTGATACTGGGTGACTAGGAAATACATTAGTGATGCTGTGGTTGAATGAGTATGAACTGTTCGCAGCAAAGACTTGATTGTAAACCACTCAAATGTGCAAGGTCAACTCTTTTTCGAGTGCGAATAAAGTCCCATTTTGGTTCTATGATGATCGCTCATTGGGGTTTGCTCCTCAATGCATCCAACAAGGAAATTCTACCAACTAATTTCCTGCAGTCGGGCTGATTCAAACAAGATATCAGTGGGTGAAAATCCAGTGCTACGTATTGATAGCTCGCTGGTCTGTAACCGCATGAACTGAAACTTCGAAGCAGTCAACTTGGGACGTAAAAAAGTACACGCGCAATCGCGCTGATTTGATTGATGAATGTACACTGACGATGCACTCACTGTGCTGTGCCGACTTGTCATTTTGATTATCATAGGTCTGTACAAGTCAAATTTCCCTCTCATGCATGAAATCGATTGACGGAGAAAGCCTACACAAAACCCCAATAGGTCACACTATCAGCGAAAGTCATCAACCGTGATTGCAAAGCATGAAGTGAAAAGTCATTTATTGCCGTGAAATATCGAACTGAACACCAACGGAATGCCGTCTGTCAGCCATTGTGGCTGACTATGGTTTCGTTCGAACGTCCTCTCTTGCATGACGCCTTCCGCAAGAGACATCGTTCGCCCACGGTTAGACTTACTCAGAATGGGAAAACAATTTTGTTTTTACTATTTCAGGGTTGAAAGCAACATATGATGTAATAAAGATAACCAAACCGAGAAGAAATGCGGGATCAAATATCATCGGGGCGAAATCACAAATTAAAACAAAGTTGGCATTTTGTCCCCACATCGACTGGTGTTCACGGGTAAAGTTCACCAATAAAATGGGGATATCTGTGGATTTGTGAAGCTGGTGGTCCCATGTAAAGACTTGGCGCTAAAATTCGCTTCTTTTAGTCAAGTAATCGCAGAGATAAAATCTGGGAAAATGTGAAAACACCAAGGTTAACGGAAGAAAGTGCAATGACTAATGGCGCTCACGGGGGCGGCTCCGACTAGACTAATTAGAGTCGTGTTAACCTTATCCATCGCTCTTACACCTGTTCACACTTTGTCGATTATCGCCGATCTCATGTCTCCCACTGATTGGCGAACGGCTCAGTCAACAGTCATTTGCACATGAACGAGATCCGAACACAGAAACGCCAGCACAAACGTAGGCACACTTTCGGAATGTGGAGGGAAGAGCAGGCTTCGTGTACGTGCTTTTGTTGTCACTTGGGCTCGCATTTTTCTGCACACACACACACACACACACACACACTCGTTCGTACGCTCATCTGCACATGAGGAGGATAGCGTGCACACACTTGGGGTAGTGAGTGATCGAAAATGCGAAACCTTGGCGGGCCTATAAAAACAAACACCGGTGAGCAGTCTGCACACGTCGCGGGTGCTTTTGTGATCATCATTGTCTGTGGATCCCCACTGTGAGACCGTGCGTTCAGTAGACATTTTCAGATAAGCGCGAGCACACACACACACACACACACACACACACACATACTTGAGCAAGAAATGGCCGCGACCAAGTTACACGATATCGAATCCATGATCGAATGGTTCATGCAGTTGGACACAAATAAAGACGAGGCAGTGGATGCGAAAGAACTTACTGGGTATTACAGGAAAAATGGTGTACCCGAGGAAAAGATCAAAGTGAGTGCATTATAACTTTGAATTTGAGGACGTGACCCAAAGCTATCGTACATGTTAAGAACGATGACTGTATCCGCCCGGGAGAGATTTGCAATATTCTAGTTACAACTTTATGGATCAAAGAAGGATCTCTATCGATCAGCGGTACTTCAGTGATCACAGTTTTATGAATAATGGTCTCGCAGTATTAAATCTTATATTCACCATAATAATATTTTCAGTAATAGTATCACTATCGTTCACCTACATGATACAAAACAGTGATAGCTGTATTATCATCAGGACTATTTTCGTCATCCTCATCATAATAGTGATTATAATTATAATTGTCAACAAAATAATACAAGTAATAACCCATTACAACGAAATCGGTTACCGGGTCATAAAAACACAGCGATAACAATGCTAATATTAACAGTAGTAATAGCTGTCATGACAAATGTTGGATTTAGATTATAAACAATTAGAATTATTGGCTTTTCTCTGATTATTTTCTCGCCAACAGAACTTCATGGAACAATTCGATACTGACAAAGACGGAAAAATCACCTTGATGGAATTTTGCCGTGGTCTGGGCATGCGAGTTGATGAAATGTGAGTGCATTGATATGACAAGATAATTTGTGCACTTCGAATTACGTCTGAAAGAAACTAATGTGCATAACAGATGTTTCACTGTGCTTATGATGTAAACAATTTCTTTTCGTAGGCGCGTTGAACAGAAACAGCGCGAAGTCCAACGTCAGGGTAAAGCACCGACTTTGAGTACTGACATAGAGATGATCGCAACCACAATGTCTGTACCACGTCAAGTCGAGGTGACCGAGAAGTTCAAATCACTGGTTACCGCGCATAACGGCAAAGACGAAGAGATGAAAGATGTGGCTCAGGATATGAAGAACTACATGGATGAAAAATACGGTCGAGTGTGGCAATGTGTGATTCTAACTGGATCTTACTGGATGCATTTCTCCCATGAGCCATTCCTTTCTATCCAATTCCGATATGGTCGTTACATCTGCCTGGCATGGCGCACACCACGGGGTTAGGCGTATTTCTTATTTATGATGTGGCTTTACATTGACGTCCACCAAGAGATTCGCTGCAAAGTGGTACTGTGTACACGAAAACATTTTCGATGATTACTCCTAATAAAACTTATTTTCGAAAAATAATGGGTGCATTCTTTCTCACTGTCCGTTCTTTCCTGTTTAATTTATCGTAGTGTTCAAAAATCTCATTCACATTTCTTTGCTAGCTTGCTTACTTGATGTTAATCATCTGCCTGATTCTGCCTCATCGTTGAAGTGTTCAAGTTGAACGAATTTGTGCTCAAGGTTGCACATGTAGTGAAAAAGCAGACGTGGTATCACTGCAAATGCATCTATTCGGAAAGTGAACGATCAGACGCACACGAAAGGACCGTACGTGTGTGTGTGTGTGCATCAGTAGAGTCAGCTGGTTACGGATCGATACTCGTCTGAAGCAAGTGGGCGTGGTTGGGACAACAGAGGTAAGAAAAAAATCAAATTGGTAGAAGGTCTGGACCGAGGCAGTTTTGCACGGCACAAAAATCAATACACCCTCTATACTCAATTCAGACAATATAGTAATCGATTTTATTCCCGTCTGAGCCATACAGTGATAACTACAGATTCTGGTCGATATCATGGGGACCGGAAATTATCGAACATTGAGAATTTGAAAGTTTGACCTTTGAATTTGGAATTGCAAAAAACATCATTCAGATATTTTGTACAAAGGTTGGAGAAGACTCTGTTCAACGCTAGACTTGACTATGATATATGGTCATTCAGAACGCATTTCGTTGAACGTTTTCATCAGTTCCAATGACACTTGGTAAAAACTCACATATAGGGTAGTCAAAAACTGTCTGCCTGCAACGTCAGAGCGTATTTAATATCAAAACAACATATTGAAGTGAGGTTTAACAGATGTGATAAATTTCAAAACGATGAGAATGTTAGGAGTCATTGATCCCGACGGGATTCAAGCCCATGCACGATAGTCACCCATACTTTAGTACCGCGTGCGTTCTTTGAGCTGAGCTATGAGAATTCGGAAATTTCACATATGGATTATACAGTTTATCTGCCCAAATTGCAGTCATGCATGGCATCTGCCAAATTGAACTAAAGTGTGATTTGACTGCCAAATGTCCGATACTGAATGCCAAAGACCCACTGCCACACCCGACTTCATAAACGAACATGCCTGTATTTTCAGCTGCTGAGCACTGCTCGATTCATGAGGAAATTCTTTTTTCGGCAGTCAAATTACAAAATAGTTCATTGTGGCGGATGTCGTGTGTTATTGTGCCTTGGCAGATAAACTGTATGATCCACATGTGAAAAGTCCAAATCCCCGTATCTCAGCTGGTGGAACACAAGCGGTGCTGAAGCTTGGGTGACCGTCATACGTGGGTTCGAATCACGTCGGAGCCAATCGTTTTAAACATTTGGATCATCTCAAAATAAGGTGTTGTCATGACCATTGAGTGCAAGTACAATACGTTGGGTTGCCTAGTCTCTCAGTAGCGAAATTTGGATGATAAATCCGCTAAATTTGTCGTTTTATACACGCCATCGACCCAGAGACACGAAGAGAATGTGAATCACGAGTAGAAACATGCGAGGTTTTTGTGAGGGTATGGACCAGCACATAATCTATGGATGACCTAGTTTCGTTGGCAGACATCACATGATCGCTTGTCCAAAATCGATAGTCAAGCTGGAGCCAAGGACGCGGATCGATGACCAGATCAGTTCGTGATAAAACGGAACAAAATCAGTCAATCAGTTGTCAACAGTTGTTTTCATCGAACCAAACGGAATAGACCAAAATGAGGCCAAGAGTTGTTTCAACCAAACGGAACGAAATAAACCAATCGGCTGCCAACAGCGGTTTCAACCGAACCGGATGAAATCAGCTAATCGGGTTTACAACTAAAACAGCCAGTCAGACTGCCCGGTTATGGAGAAGTTTTGGACCAAAGCGCTTCTTACAATGATTCGGCTGTGGTCACATGGCATCCTATACAATTTGTCCGTTTTTAAGTAAACAGGGATGGGTAAGAAGCCGTGTTCTTGTTCATAGAGCTAGTGAATGACTATAGGACAGTTTTGTTTGTTTGTAAATTTAGTCCATGATGTTAGAGGTTTATATTATTTTCCGGGTAAAAATACGCAGGTCCTCTTCATTCCGAGGGACTCATTTCATCCTTTTAGGCGTGGAGTCCGCCAACCTAGTTATGTGACCACTAGTCGTCTCATGCTCCACTTAACGTGCATCGTTCTCGCCTCGAAAGTCTATTGTGAAGTGGACGCATTTACTCCTTTCCGAAACACTGAAAATACACTCTCCATTACAATCGAACCGAAACTGTCAAGAGGCAACTATACAAATTTCAACCTTTGAAGTGCTCGCTGTTTCTCTGCTGTAAAGGAAAATAACACGCGAATGAGTTGTCCGTGGCTCTAGGGTGTCTAAACTTGTGGCACATGAGAAGGGGAATTACCCTGCAGCTATTTGGCTTTCTCAAAAGAAAATCTGATTCGACAGAATGGAAACATTCATTTTCTGGGTCCAGTGAATTCTAATTTGTTCAAAGTATAATTTATAGTACTTCTGCAACAGGGTTAACCGTGATTTATGACAACCTGCATCAACCGGTGTGACGACTTTCTTGATATGGATGTCATCAGAATTATCTGTTTTTGAAAAATTCTTCTCACCACTTACTTTTTCGTGAGCCCTCTAGGTTTCATTATAGATTACGCAGAGTAGGTTAGTAGCCTAATAATTTGTGACGCGCTGGGAATTATTTTGTGATTGCAACACGTGAACTGTTTTTGTTGGCAGCCTAATGCCTACTGCAGACCGGGCTGAATGTGGTCGCAGCCTGTTTGGCCTCATCCTTTTGCGCAATGGTGAATGATAATTTACTGGATTATTATGTGAATTAACATATTTATTGTTCGCTGGACATCCTTCTTTATCATAGTACAAAGTGAACCACTATCCAAGTCGGACGGGTTGGCTTTCTATCAAACGCACCTTGTTCTGACTCCTTCTACGTCAGTACTGCGGAAAAAAGGTGCACTAGTTTGCCAGATACTGTCGCCACAGAGACACGTGTCTGATAGGTTCTCAGAACTTTATCTGCCTCGTCTTTACCACACTGATGGACCTTCCTGGTTGTTACAGTATATCTTTCTTTATCATTGTGACCTTGATGTCTTGGTCATGTATTCAATATGGCTATTGAGCTGCCAGATTACATGGTAATTCTCTGAATGTGTTTGCTTCGTTTTTGCTTTTTTCTGTGGGGATATACTTGTGGTGAAAACTTTAGAAAGCAGAACTATTTCTACTAGGCGCAGTATTCATTCCACAAGGATGAAAACCACCACCTGTCCTGAATGTCGCCCTCATCATTCCACTTATTATTCGTACTCGAAAATCTGATAATTTTGAACTCCTAGGTTCCAGGCTCATTTATCTTGGTTCCCAATGTTATACAATTTAAACTGTCAACAGATCATCACAGAACTAGGGTTAGGTATATTAATCGTTACAGCATTTATTATTTCACCTTATGTTATGACAAACCATGTAAAAATGAGAAAAGAAACACTCATTAGGAAAAGAGAAATTGTTCGAGGATCTTCTGCAACACGTGTACTGACACAGGTTCCCTGTAACATTCATTGATCCTGGCATTTTGAAGTCTGAACCAGCTTTGTGTTATCTAGTTCATTCGTTATACACCAAAGGGGTGGCTTACGCTTCACAGAGGAGGACCGATTTGGGCGTTATGTTGAATGAAATTCTACTTGACAAAGACGATTCTGATGAAACACTTTATTCACGAATGCATCGAATGTCCGTCTCAGTGTGTAAAGATTTGAGTTAGGAACTGTGAATTGTAAACATTAAGCTGCAAGTCATCAGTAATCAAGTAAGAGAAGTTGATAATTTCTAACTGCTTTGGGCTTTGTTCCTTCTGTTGACGGAAATCGAATGGGAAACAATTCTCTTCACATATACCTTTTCTTTCCACGATTGGCAATACCATAATACAACACCGGATTCGAGCCGGAAATGCGATTTCAATATTTGGTTTTCTAACGTTAGTTCTTGGCTACGGGAAACTGAAATTCAGTGACCTCAGTTGACATGGGTACGTGGAAGGTCAAATATTCACCGTTGTAGTGGATATTTCCGAAAGATCATCTGAGTAAGGTTGATCGGAGTAGCGAAATTTTCCCTTCCGTTGGTCGCGTTACCCTTCTTGCACAAGCAGACAGTGAACTGGAAGAAGTTGGAGGAACTACGGATGTGAAAGATAGTGCAACTATTGAAGAAGACTGAATTGTAATGTGTTCACATCCGTACTTTTGCTTTAGTAACAGTCTGTCACATTTTCCAGATAAATTTGCGCGTTTTGAGAACGGCCTGCTCTCTTTTCCTGACTGTCATACAATTTCCGCCCAACAGACCTGGTTTGGGCAATTAGGTTTTTATTTGTAAAATCGTCTTGAGAAAGGTGGACCGTGATAATCGGAATGTCGGCTGATTGTAACTTTTCCACCGACAACGTCGTATTATTGATGTAATATTTTTATCGTTTAACATACCATATAGTCCACCTCTTTTTCGATACATTCTGCTCTGAACTGTGTCGCTATAGCTAGGAAGAACGCTTTTTTGTTCCTGAAATAACTCATTCTGTTGGAGTAAAACATAATGCGTATATAGAGCGTTAGTCCTTGCACACGTAGTATGCAAGGTCCATCGCTCTTCAGTGGGGGTTGCAAGTGTCCAACCTGCAAAATACGAGAAGAAAATCCAATGAGCCGAAGCCCAGTAAGTGCATCACAGGATTCTACACTTGCATTAATCGAACAAGATGGCTACCTTCAACCTGCTCACTACACACACGGTCGTAGACCAATACGCGTCAATCCGACTGATGTGTTGAAGCTAAATACCACGTGACACGATTCTTCCCTCATTCTATCGATCCGCGTCATCGATCCGCCGCCCTCCAGCCCGTGATCCCACTGTCTCATGCTTTGACCTCGATACCGGACAGACGATGCTAGCCCGCCCCATGACTCACTGTGATGGCGTTGGTCTACTAAGGAGGACGAGGTGCGTATTGACCACGGATCAACCACTACCCTCACGCTGAATTTCGTTTGGTCCTGATGCACAGAACTAGTGATCTTGATAATAGTTTAATGTGCTCTCCCAAAAAGATTGGAATGCCATCCCAAATAAAAGCGGATCAACCGACTATGGACCAGGGAATAACACATTTACCTTGAAAATTACACACATTTCTACTTTCATGCGGCTAGCTCCTGCGAGATGATGAACCGGGTTCATTGGATGTCCCGAACGCACCCTTCCATGAGCGGTGTGTGTAGAGGAACTGTTCAAGAAGAGTCTTAGGTATTAGGTACGAAATGGCATTCCCGGCGTCATTCGGCTCTTTGTCCGAGGTAGCAACTCTAGCTCGTGCACAACCAAGTGCTACCTGTCGGGCAACAGAAAGTATATGTATTGGAAGCCGGCGACCGAGAGAGCGGTTCATACGCCTTTTGGATGGCAGCCTGACAGTCGAGGATGCCCAACGCGTCCCAGTGAATCCCACCCCACTCGGGATAGCTGAATAGTAGGTGGGAGGTAATGACCTTATTTAGTGACGGGTCACACTTGCGCAAGTCACGTTGCTGTCTATGGACTACGGAGACATTTTTGTAGAAAGTTCACTGTCAAACGAAAAACCCGTCATGCCCTCGAACAACGCCATGTTGCTTTCTTCTGGCTATTCGCCTTCGGCTTGTCTGATATCAGTGACCCTGAATCAGGGCTTTGTACCCTAATTGGCATAAGCCCTGCGGTCATCGTAACATGCAAACCTGATCACCACGGTAAGGAAGTAACATCAGTCAGGTTTGAACTTTAGGGCACACGTTCACCTTTAAGCAAATAGCTATCTTCTTCTCTATCTTCCGGTGACACTCATTCACTGAGATGGCTTGTTTACCTGCTTAAAATACCAATTTCCGTTAAATTTGCGGATGAATAATTTTCACTGTTTGAGTAGAAGACTATCCGGAATAACTTTTGTATCTAGTGATCCCAGCATGCTAAGTGTCCGAAACAAAAAATGTGTCAGGGTCCCTCGTGGCATCACAGCTATAGGGTGGGTCTGAGAAACTATTGTTATTCAGATTTCGACAACAGTGATGTATGAATGGTGATGATGATGATGATGATGATGATGTGTGTGTGTGTGTGTGCACGGAGTTAACCCCCGTTGTTTCAACAACGAATTGCAAAATCTATCATCAAGAATATCGCCTTCAAAGTTGGCTTCGTAAGGAAAATGAACGCAAAAGATGTGATAAGAGAACACGGACTGAGGGCCTTTTGATAGCCCTATCGGAGAGTGTTTCCAACCATCCCATAAGGCTAGTTTCAAGGATCTGCAACTCGGTCACTTAGTACAGTTTATAGTGGAAGTCACACGCTGGTTTTTCAATGCGTTCCTAGCACTTAAAGTTTCGGTTTTCCTTGACAATTTTCAACAGCTTTCCGTTTTGGCGAACAACCGATGTCGAAAACAATTATACCCATGGGCGTGCCCGTTCTAGAGACTGGTCTGTAAGAATCGTATTCAACCAGCCAATCGTACGTAATGAAATGAATCGCAGCCTGGCTACGCGCACTCAGAATGACAAGACCAGACAAGAATGGCAGGATTGTATTTTGCTACATTTTGTTGGTACTAACTCGTTTATATGCAAAAGCAGGTATGTACTTATTGACAGTTAACGTGCTGACCAATCGCAAAGCGGTCTAGTTGTATCTATACTATCCAACAGTCACGGTCCGGCTTCATCTGATTGGTTGGATAGTGGAAATGAAGCTGTAGCTCACTGGACAGCGTGCGAAGGCATCTGAATCACTGCGTGGTCTCAGGGCTCGAAACAGCTTACGCTCAACCCCAGGAATTCTGATTTAGTCTTATCGCGATATTCAAGCGAAATGGAAGAGATTTCGGCGTGAAAAAGCGGGCAAACTCTGTAATTTCTCTACCCTCATAATGCGGGGGTAAAATCAGTCCAGCTTCTGCCATCTTCACCCATCCGTTGTCAATTGGACACCGCAGGTGTATACGATTCCTGAAAGATAAAATAACTCAATGTATTCTCGACTTCGGTTCATCCTCCATTCGAATTTTGAGTGGGAAAACCTTTCCCAGTTTGGCTAACGACTGATCTTCCAGCATCTTGCACTTGGAGAGCGTTGAATGCATCGCGAACAGTAGTTAACGGGGTCAGGTAGCTTTCTGTTTAACACCTCAGAACGACGAGGCAGTCCTAGGGGACACAGGCTGGTAGTAAAATTCAAAGAACTTTCCAGATCCTGACGATAAGTTTCGCACATTTCCACCAAATTTCGCTGAATTCATTGATCGGTTCAAATCCTAGCAACACCCAAATCGCTTCCAAGGACGGAAGGACGAGGTGTCCGTCTGGATCCCGATGACGGTCTGTGTTATCTGATCCTTTCTCATCTAGATTGACAGTCGAATCTCAAGCGTCTTTTTGTCACCCAGTTGTCTTGATTCAGCATGCGACCGAATCACTTATCTGGAACGACATTCGAGCTCGACATCGATAGAACGGTAATGGTCTTTGCATATCATGGCAACGTACGGATAACCTATGCCTCTGAAAGTGGAAAGTACATACTGTTTGGGTCACACCAGTTGGGTTTTTTTGCTGATGACTCGCCCGGGATCGCATTCAGCTGGATCCATTTCCTTCACGATGTCGACTTGGATTGGGACCTGACAGGAACCTACTCAGCGAACGCTTCTGAGGGCGGACAACTGCGAGTGTGAAACGGAATCATCGCATAAATTTATATCACAAATAAACGAATGCAGCAAGTTGTATTCTCTAAAACTGGATGCAGTTGAATAAGGAGGGTACCAATCTCAGCTGCTGCAGAAACCCCGTGGAAAACGTCTTTTGAGTTCTCCCAGAACCTCGGAAGGCGCATGCCAAAAATATGCACACTGCACTCGACGCCTTCATTGTTTTTGTTGGTGACTCAATGTTACGCCCTATGCTGACTATACTTTTCCCATACCCGATGTCAGTCACCGAGAGATGCGATCAGTTACAATTTATATATATATATATATATATATATATATATATATATATATATATATATATATATATATATATATGTATATAGTTTGGTTGACTGTCCTTTGGACTCCACGTTTCACGCACAAACTTCAGGTCATCCGACCAACCTACACTCAGAAGCACCAGACTCGAGTTTCGCTCTTGTAAGAGCTCATCAGTGGTGCATATCCTCCACCACACCCAGGGTTTGAACCCGGGCCCTTTCATTTCGAAGGCGTGTGTGTTACCACGGGAGCGGCGTGGAATAGTGGTATGCATAATCTGGAAAACTGCTATTCAAAGGAACCCTTCTCCGTAAGAACTCTATCAGAGAACACAGTAGTGAATGCTGTCTCCTCCGGTGCATATTTCAGTCAAATTGTGAGAACTAAACAGATCACATTTACTGTCGTCGGATTCTTCATTCGTCGTACCTTCATCACACTACTACTACTACTGTGGTGAAGTATATATACTACTTGGTAAGTAGTTGACTGCTGAAAATGGAACTATGAACAGTTGTGGGTTACCAGACGCCGCTATGGTCAAGATGCTAACCGCAATAAAATGCAAAACGGCATACAAACCAGAGGATTGCTTTGAAATCTAGATGGTGACTGTCTTCAAGTGCACATTACAACTATTTTGCTAACATGCATGTTTGTAACGTTTGGTTAGTTTTGTCTATGTCCAAGCAAGCTTGTCGGACGCGTATCGAAGATTGTAGCAGTTGTAGTAGTAGTAGTAGTAGTAGTAGTAGGGGTGGTATTGCACGTAATGCCTGTGCTCCATTTATCTGCAAGAACGCTAACAGAAAGTGGCTGCAACCAGTGAGCAAGCAGTCAAGTATGTAGACGAATGAATAGGCAAGCGGAATTACACATGCTTTTACGAGCAAGCAAGTACGATCAACCGATACGTAGCAAGATTGACCAGTCACCACTGTCCGGGCTGAAGCATGACTAAGTATAAATGCCAACCAAGTGTACCTCCAAAGATGAGTGGGACATTAACTGACTGTCCGCGTAGCACGCGGGACTGTTTACCTCAGGCACAACAGTATTCGGACACTTTGGTTCTGCCTGAGGAGTCGTCAATCGAAACCATACAAACTGGTAAAACTGACCTGAATACATCGTAGCGGCTCTCCGCTGACACCAAACTGCCAAACTCATTTAAAATGTGGCTGCGAGCCCACAGCTTAGGTAGGGCTCGTCTATAAACAGGCACCTGTAGTTAGGTCTCCTGCTCCTCGGGAGCTCATCCGGCCCCGGCATCAGGTCTTCCACTAGCCATACGTGGTTTTACATATCAACACGAATCACCATTCTTTACAGTCACATGAAGTGGCTTACAGTCAGGCGTAATTGTACCTCGAGGTATTTATACACATCCAGAGAAGGTAGGTCCGTTTCAGAAGACCTATATGACATAAAGGTGATTCTCATCAGTCATCCATTGAGGTACATAACCGGTCAATCAGACGTTGGTCGGTCTCTTTAGAGGGGTAAGAACGCAGGTTAGCTTCAATTCCTTCAATTGACTGGCTGTCTGAGGCCTGTTTGCTTAAGCCAACCTGGTGCCTTCCTGCACTGGTTCATCGTCATTTTATCTCCAAGAAGCTCTGGAAGCTTGGCGCCCCTTAGCTCGTCGGGTCCGGTCGTTAGCTCGTCTGGCCTCCCATCTCCTGTCAGTCCAACCGGACCATTATCATAACTACTAATTCCATCAGCGTCTACCGTCTTCTCATTTCGACCGTGGGACGGCAATCGAATCCGCGGAGAAAATTCGCGCATCGAAAACGTCTGGTCCACTGTGGATAGAAAATAATTTTGAATACATTATAATTATTTCGTGTATCGGAGCCGAAATAAGTCCAGAGTGTATCGAAAAAGCGGTGCACCACTTGATATGCTATAATTAGGCGGTTAACGTTCGATAGCACGACGTTGTCCGAAATGATGGTTGTAATTGAACGTTTCGGTTTCTGCGTTTGGCCTTTGTCAAGACTGGTTTACGATTGATTTTAAACCGGTGTTGAGAGAGGTTACTGTTGTGTGGTCCTATTATCGGTCAGATTACTGACTGGGTCATTACAATGCCGGCAAACTTATCGATCGGACATTCAATGCCGGCTACTATCATGCACGGATGCACACACGTACGCACATCATTGTGATTTCATCCATGTCACGGGTGGTTTGCTCTAACCAATCAGACTTTGGCCTTGATTGATACATGCAGGTTGATTCGCTGCTGCTGAGCTGCCTTCCTTGACCCCACTCGATTGCAATTGCCTATCGATGGTTCACTTGTTTGCTTGCTTGCCCGTTTACGTATGTGCTTACTGCTGCACTAATAAACGGATTTGTTGCTTACCGTGCTCTCCGTTAATTGCGAACACAGAAGTTACCCATGGTAATCGAAGCGTCCACTGACTACCATCATTTCGGACAACGATGTGTTACTGTACACTAAACGTTTTCGTTTAGATTTCAGTCAAGACTGGCAGGACCACTCTGTGGACCCTTTTTTAGATGAGGTCAAACGATCTCCGAACAGCTAACTCATGTTTCCACCTGTGGATGGAAGTTTTACTGTAACCCTGTACTTCATTGCTCTACTTCCTATACCCGAACTCAGTTCTTTCCATGATGGAATAAGGGCGAGCCTCTTAACTATAATATGAGCCTGACGAGATGCAACGAAGTTATCTTAAATAAAAATCGGCTCCAGGACATTTGGTCGCCGGAAATTTGGTCGAATGGACATTCGGTCGCCAGACATCTCGATGATTGAATTACGCTACATTCACTCCAGTCTGTCAAATGTCACACTCTCAGAAAGTAGCAGAAACCCAGTCAAAAACCTTTTTTCATTGGTTTTCAACCTGGAAATGTAGTACTTCCAAAATGTCACAGTCTGTATAATGTTCCGATTATCGCGCAAACCGACCGCAGTCTCTCAAAAGTAGCAACCGGTTGGTTAAGACAAGGTCAGTGAGGAATCCTGCTATGCCTGTCGCATGTTATTTTGTTCACATACCGAGGTAGTCAAGTGGATCAAGTGTCTTTCACCTCAAAAAGGACAAAGGCTTGATTTCCAGACACACCAGGCACTGCCGTGGTAGACCGCACTACCATTTCAGCTGACCTTAGTTTCAAGCCTTCGACTTTAGGAATTCCGGTGTGAAGCTGTTGTGAGGTCAAAATGGTCAAAATAATTTGGCTGTGATGCATTTGCACAACAGCATAGCGCGAGCCCTTTCGTTTACCGATTCGTGATCAATGTATGCCTTTATGACTCCGGATTACCAGGTGTTAACTATCAATCTCAAGAATGGCCAAGGGGGCGGACTACGCCTAACCCACTTCCCGAGGGTGTAACATTTGACAGACTTGAATGAATATAGCGTAATTCAACCATCGAAATGTCTGGCTACCAAATGTCCGGACACGATAAAAGTCGAGTAATACCGCCCTCTTTTAAATGAATCTAATGGGATAATATTTGTGATAGCTAGAATGTCAGTGAGATTGATGTGTGATGTGTACTATACAGTACGTTTGTGGGTTGGGTCAAATAAGGAGGAAGGAGTTGTTTGAAGTAGGACGGGAAGGTTTCCGTTAGTTATCATGGAAGAAGAAGTTGTACCACAAACGTTTTGTGTTCACTAATCCCGTCGGAATATGTGGGTGTAAATAGTTCAAGCTAGCCTTACTTACCTTGGATTCCGAGATCGTACAGCCACATGGGAAAGTCTGGCCTGGTCAAAATGATGACCAATACCAAACGATGGAACTTACAGGTAGCTTAGCAACTTTAATGCCATTTTTTTGCAAGTAGTCACTCACTTGGTTAGACGGCAAAAGTCCTGTTCCTTCTAAATACTGGGTTCTTCAAGTACAGTCAAAACGTTAAGCACAATCAGAGTTAATAAGAACATCAGAATCGTCCGAAATTGTGCCATTTTAGGGGGCATTCAGTTATTTTTTTTACTTAAAAAGTTAGCTTTTGTTCACCAGGAAATCCTACCGAACAACCATTAGGATGCAAGCTTTCTTTGTTCCGAATTCTGTAATTACAGGAAATTACAGGAACAGTGGAAATTTCAGGTGGCTCACTGTAGCCAACCACCGAGAATAAGGTTTCTGGTTATTTTCCGGTTCTTCACGAACGGGCAAGGTGTTGTGTTAGGCTTGAACAGGCATGTGCTTAAACAGACAATCTCGCACGCACACATGTGCACGTACACAGTTGACGTTTGTCGTGCTTCGTCCCGGAGACCACTGGCCACTCATATTGTGACACGTGTTGCACGACCTTGCACGACTTAATGGGATTGTGCAGTTGTCGTATGATTTCGATCACCTGCATCGCTGACTCACGCGCTTGCACATGTGCTGGCATTTTTCACGTGCTTGCCTGTGCTCGCGCTTGCCGCACGATGCTGCCGAATACACGTTCACCCATACAAGCGTGCTTTTCCTTTGAGTACCGAATTGGAGACAGCACGAGGAAAATTCTGTTTGGAGTAGCTATAGGCGAAACATTTAGGTTGCTTATAAGGGAGCATAGTATATTCTATACAACTCACATTTTCTGTGCAGGAGTGAACACCATTCTCTCAGGTTGAAAATTTTCCAAAAGACACGGATCAAATAGACTCGAATCGTTGCGATAGATTAACTCTTGTTTTGTGTAATTTGTCTGAACCCTCGAAAAAGTTGCCAGTGTTTCCGCTTGGCAGCCATATCTAATCAGGAAATTCAATGGTCACAACCATGGTCTTGAAGCGTTACTTCTGGATCAGTTCATTTAGAAAAACCATCACTGTCTTTACGTGGCTGAGTCCTCGATATTCGATTGTGGTCACAAGCCAGTGAATGTAGTTTGTGGAGCTCATTGTGTGCCTCTCGATCACGAATCGATAATTATTGTTCAATGTTGGCATTCCTCATCTGTGTGCATGCGTGTGTGTATGTCTGTGCTGGTGGTAAGCGCGTTGAGATTAGCCGAATTTTGGGACATGCAACACAGATGACTACATATTGAATAAGGCTAACAAGCTCCGGATGAAGTTTTGAAATTCTTCAGCGGGCATGGGTCGGTGAACTGTGCACGGCTTTTGGGGGTGGGGGGAGGGGGGGGGGTGAATAAGGGAACACAGCATAAATCAACACAACCTGAGACAGTTCTTATCGGGCTGAACACCCAGTTTCGTGTTCGGTACAATGAAATCGTGCAGCTGAGATGCCATTATACAGCTGTATTCGCCAAGCCACAGAAATCAGAACCAAAATACAACCTTTCAGATAGTCAGTTTGCAGTTCTGCAATCCGTCAAGGTCAGTCCGCATGCTACCCTTGCATTCGGGATTCTCTTTCGGCCATGTACCTGCGAGTGCTGTGCCTGTTCCTCTGTGCAGCCTTTCTTACTCGGTTAGTGAAAGTGACTCCATTGAATTCTCCATCTGAATGCTTTAAACTACGTCATCTTTAAGCTTACAAAAGTTCTGGTTCGATCCTTTTCTTTCTCGGTACTGTTTACCATGTCTTTCGATTGTAGTTCTTGGAAAACGTCATGCCTCCTTTTTGTGCCTGTGGCTCTTTGTTGGTTGAGAAAATTGCACACGGAACCACTTCTGTTTGCGGACAAGGCAGTCTCCATCATGATTAGTTCCAGAATAACAAAGATTGTGCATCTTGTACATTACCTCGTTGTAACCTAACGTGCACAGTTCCACTCAGACCAATGCAGGTCACGGAACAATGCATCAAAAATGCAAGTTCGTACTGTGTGGACTACTCAGTAGTTTTAAATTGTTACTGAAGAATGACTTGCCACAATCATTGCTCCGTACTGATTCTTCGGAAGTGCCAACATCTCATTTGGCTGCCTCTGACTGACCGAAACGCCAGCTTTATGAGGCTGAACCGTTGATGCATAATTAGTAAAAGTAACACAGCAAAAAGCAAACAAACTGAAAGTATTCGCCTTCCGATCGGTTCTGGCAGCTCTACGAAGGAGACTTCAACCCTCGAACCATCTCGATTTACTAGAGTTACAATCTAATCTTCATGGTTCATGTTCCTCGGTGGTGTTGGCCAGGGTGTTTCCAAAGCTGGTCACTTCAGTGCTAATCTATTCGTTCAGGTGCACGCGCAATTCAGCCCAGATTGGCTGAACGGCAAGGCAACTATCCCAATCAATTAAAGGAGCATTGCCCACGGAGGAACAGGAACCACAGGTAGTGCCATCCTTGAGCACTTGGTGGACCAAGATGATCAAATAAACATAGACTCAGCATTCCAAATCGTCTGTCGAGCGCCTCCCAACCCTTTCCCCTCCCCAACACACGCGCGTACAGACGCTGACCGCCACAGAGGAGATCAACATCCGGATTTTTGCACCTGTTCCGTGCGCACAGAGAAAATCCGTCCAAGCCCTCCATTCACTCTGGCTGCAAGTGAACCACTCCCATCCCTGTGACTCAGATCCCAATCATGTGACTGTCACGACCTAGTCGTATAGATCGACACGTTGATCTAATCCCAATAGCAACCTCCTCTCACACACATTTTGTCCAATCCGATGGGCCCTCGATCCTTTCCACTCATTCACTTCCAGTGATTCGTACAGGCTATAGGATTTTGTCCTGTCATTCAGATGAAATACCGTACTGCTTACATCAAAAATCGAAACTTGGGATCACATGTCTTCGTTCTGAAGGTTATCTTTGGTTGGCCGACGAAATAACTTTCGAAGAACTACCTTGTGATTCTAAAAATGGACTCTTCGTTTAAGCACACTCCTCACGATCCAAATGAGATTAAGGTGATAAACCTACCGTGGAGTGGTCAAGTATGGAGATAATTCGGCAAGAGAGTATCGGATACGTATGCGTGATGAGCGGCAAAAACCGCGAAACCGATCGTGTGCTTCCGAGGAAATTTTGTCCTGTCATCCAGATACAATACCATACTAATTACGTATGGAACGAATCATTGAAAATAATGGTTTGCCTCCGAAAACGTGTTCTTACAGACATATGCGCAAAAGATAATACCAATAGAGTGTGCGTGGAAACCAGTGGATCCGTGAACGGTGTTATAGGACGGCAATAAGGTCGCGTAAGCAAAGACATCAGTCGGAAAACAGGTCGTCCATAAATGACGCGCTACTTTTATACTGTTGTATCCCGAATTTAGTAAACAAGAAAGGCGCACTTGTATTGATAAACGTGTATTCTGTAACAACGTACCGTAAGCCCCAGTACAAGCGAGTAGGTGGAAACGCAAAGTATGCAAGTGCGTGAATCAATGATGTATGTAATCGGGAGTGTAAGAAAACTGTACAATAGGATTAAGTCGTGCAACACGTGACACGATCTGATTGGTCAGTGCTGTCCGAGACGAAGCATGACTAACGTCAACTGTGTACGTGTGTGCACGATTGCAGGCGTGTTCATGATTGCATGGGGGTGTAGACCATGCGTGCGTGTGTGAGCACATGACTGTATATGCCAAACACAACATAGACCAAAAAACGGACCGAGCACAGCTGAGTTAAAGATGAGCCATCGTGTTTGGTTCCACCAAGGGCCGGCATATGTGTGACACAATGGGAACAGATAAGTAAATTGGCTCACGGGAGTAAAATCGGGTCGGATACAAGTTCAACCCACTTGTTCTGGGTAACTGGGTCGAGGGTAAGCACTAAACCAGTTGTGGTAATACACTGGATGGGGCTTCCAGGGCTTGATGAAAAATACCTGTGCTATTCGTAATACTGGGACTGATTGGAACGCATTGAAACATCTCTCACCCAGAACTACGCAAACCGAAATAGCGAGAAGGTCAAGGCTGCGACATTGCCCGTATATTTTATTGCAAAATTGATTTGTATAAATATGTTGAAAGAAGGGAGATGATTGGTAAATCTCAAACCGACCAGTCACAGCTAGCCTTAGTGGTATTTATTCACGGTGATTCTGATTGGCTGGAGCACTTCAACGTATGGTTAACCAAACTTGGTTCAGTGTGGGTATTTCAACATACAAATTGGAGACGAATATAAAATTCTCATCAATTCTATCTCAAATCAGCATCGGATATTCTGTTGTCTCCATTTTATGTTCTACAATGTTTCAGAACGATTGGTAACGCAGTGCCTGCACCCAAATGAAGTTCATAAATATCTCTCATAGGGTTGACCTCTGCACTTTTGAAAACACAGATGAGTAGGTACTATATCATATGATATATATATATATATATATATATATATATATATATATATATAATATTATATACATATTCATAATTTATCACACACACCTGTAGGAGTTGTATCTTACCGGCCAATCGTACGTATTGAAATACTCTGGACCCGGACTACGCGCATTAGAAGAAAGACAAGACCAGACAAGAACAGCGAGAATGTATTCTTTTACATTTGGTTGGTGCTCATTCGTTTATATACAAAAATAGGCATGTGTTTATTGGCAGATAAAGTGCTGGCGACTTCGCTTTGTCTACACGATCTAACAGTTAGGGTCCGGCTTCACCAGATTGGCTGGATACTGGAAATGAAGCTGTGGCGCACTGGATCACACGTGGAGACAGTCGAATCACTACAATAGCATGTAATAATCACTTGGAGCATTCCAATGAAAGCCAATCCGAATAGTTCGACGATTCAAGGTCCAGTGGGAAATTGGTGAATATAACTTGTGTTGACGATTCTTTCCAAGCTCGATGCTGTCAGGCTGTCACGAAAATCTCCCTGAAGAGAAGACAGGGACAAAACTTCTGGTGCACCGAGTATGCTCGTGGCTAGAGCCAAGGGTAATGTTTCATTACTCGACGCATGATTCGAAGGTAAATGTTTTCTAGTCAAATCACGCAAACCTACTCAGACTCGAGTTGATCGAAAATCGGTGTCCTCTTGTCGTGATGCATGATCAGGTGTGCTACAATCCTCATCGGTCCTCATGGAGTCAGTTGATGCCACACCAACTGGTCGCAATACAACCGCTAATTTCACAGGAGAGGTCTGGTACGGTCTTCCGAGATGATCTCGGAGGTTGCATAGAACTTACAGTCAGCTTCTTTACCTATCCGGAGACCAAACCGATCTTCATGTCAAAACTACCAGTACCATGCCGCGTTTTTCGTCACCGATCTGGCCCAGTCCTAACTTCTGTGTTGAGCTGCCTTCATAAAAAAAGATTTGTCATGAAGTCGCTAAAACTACCTTGAGAACAAGACATTATTCGATATGAACATGTCGCACCGAACCACCCTATGAACCTGCCTCTACCCAGGCTTTCTTTAGCCCCACCCCACTAGCTCCAGTGGGAAGTCTCTTCTGGCTTCGAGACATCTCATTTTATTAACAAGAAACATACAGTTTATACAGGACCCAAAAGTCATCGTCGCCAATCTTCGCACTGAAACTTAGTTGGTCCAAAATGGCATTCGTTAACGTCTCTTCTGATTGATTATTTTGGCTGATGATGCCTCCAGTCAACTTCTGACGGGAATCCTTTCTCGTGTTATCGATTCATTGCCCTGTCTTTCGTGATTTCTTTCGCTCAACCATCCACCTGGATTTTGGACTGAAGCTAACGAGACTTGGCTGTCTATCGACGATCAGTCAGCCCTTACCCTTTTGTCAGGCATCATACGCAATCGAGCGAGTTTGACCAGTCCACGAAATAAGGCAAAATCCGGCCAATCGTGTTAGATAGCTCCTAGGTAACCTAGACATGGACCAGACATGAATGCAATCTGGCTGGGTTCACTCATGAGTGTTTTTGGATCTTACGAAAATGATTCATCATGTATAGTGAACGTTCAGCTCACCAATCAAAGCCATGGAAGCACTACCGTACAGCCGTCTCATCCTTGTTAGGATGATCATCTGCAGCACTCTCCACCGAGCCTCCACTGGGACTCTCACCCAAGGTTGACGACTGTGAGTCAAACAACTGATCATCAGGCTATCCGGGCTGACTCCTAACGGTTTATTGAATTTATAAACTACATGATATAGAGCCCTTCCTCCACTGGCTTTGAATGTTAGCAGAGCATTTTCCACACCGCTGTCGACTCCCACGGTGGATGACTTTCCCCGTAGGGGCCCAAACACGGCCAAGACATTCTGTTAGAAAACCTGTATAGCTTGCTTCATTTTCTAGCTAACCAATAATACGCTTCCCCATTCTCACACTGAGCTGCCATCTGCTTCACGCTGCAGGGATTTGTACGCAGCGATCGTGTGAACAGGTCGTCCTAGGGAAACAGGGAGCAGAAAACGGTGAGCTCAATACAAAACAGTTGCACGGTGCCCACAAGGAGTATCAGTGATGAAGTTAGACGGTGGTACTTCGTGACGTAGAGAAGAAATCCCATGCCTAGGTAGAAATCTGTCGATTTGGCTTCATAGCTGTCAATATCTACCGTGATCATATTTGGTATTGCAGACGAAACTAGCGTCACCTTGTTCGAAATACTAATGATAACACAAATCCACCTTATACTTCGAGTTTTATGACATTATCTTCCGATTATCGTCCCTGTTTCGTGGCCAATCCATGTGTCATTTACTCTCGCACGTGATTTATCCCGATCCCGTGCGTGCGATACCACGCTCTGCTCTGTCCCATTCTACCAATCGCATGTGGCTAGTTCCGCGAGAGAGACTGACATTGGTTGATTGCTTTCTTCCGCCTGTCACTCCATCATGCTTGCGCTCACTGTACGCCGTACCCGAATGCATGTTCGTTCGTATGCACGTGTTTTCGTTGTTACTGAGCATTGGATACATCAGTCCCTACTTCTCTATCCGACCAAGTTTCGACGCGTAATTTTTGTTCAAAATAGACGAAAATTTTGACGAATAGCGGACAATACTGTGTACAGCCGTTCAACTTGATCATAGTTTCAGTGCAACCACAAAAAAATACCCGCAGTTCACGACATTTTACTGTCACACTTTCACGTTACTGAAAGGTAGCAAAATTAGGAACGAATCTCGAGGTAGTATAAAGCATGGAATTTCCGGTCGATTAGGGAAAAAACCAGGATAAATTGCAAAAAAAAAACACCAGATTGAAAGTCCTTTGTAAACTCACTCATTTTGTCCATGAAATGTCGGATTAAGGGTCTGCAACTATCTCGTAACAGGTCCTGAATTGAGTGGGATGCTCTTCATCCAGTCCGATTCAGATCAAAACATATTTCATTCATTTGTTCTTTTCCACACAAAAATGGTACGTGGAAGCCGCGTGATATTGACAAACGTCGCACTGTACAGAACCGCATAATCCCCGGGATGCACATGAGCACAGAGTTTGGACTGTTTTGACGTGGCCATCCTCAACAGCCCAAAGGTGGGCGAGAAATCGGAAAGTGAAGCCAGTTGTTGTTGCTGTAGTCGGTGATAACGTTGCTGTGGTTTTCCCAATCGAATACATACAGGCAGGCCAATGATGATGTCTTACGGTTAAAGATCACTTCTCTCCACTTTAGTCACTGTCTTTTTAAATATCACTGATATGAGAAGCGTCATAGAGCTCAGTTTTGCCAGTTGTTTCAACCCCAACGCGGGCGATTACCTTCGAAAATCGTTGTTGCTGGGACATCCGATTGAATTCAGTCAGAAAGTGTCAAACGAAATGATTACAAAATAAATTTACCAACCTATGTGAAAATTAACAAGCAGTACGGCCCTGTGGTGTACGTATTGACACAAATTTCTGGTCTCAAGGCTCAGTGATTAGGGCGCGAGATAAACGTCAACCTGGTTTAAAACCAATACCAGTATTCAAAGTCATTGTGAGTAATGTAACTGTTTTTGAAATGGAACTGCTCTACAAATGTAACTGTACTATTAGTAATTGTCGGATTGGCAGAAAATGCTGAAATCACTCCAAACAGAACCACACGAACCAAGATAGCAAGTTGACCGAGGCTGTGGTGTTGCACGTTTATTCGACTACAGAATCAATTTGTATAAATGTTAAATCAGAGAGAATAATTGATAGATCACAAATAGACCAATCAGAGCGAAATTCGTTGCACTTGTTCACCGTGATTCTGATTGGTCGATGTTCCTCCGCGTTATTGGCCACAAAGCTGTACGGGGATGTACCTCGTATGACTCTTTCTGAATCACTACTGTTACTTTGTCCGGGGAAACCTGATGCTCGATTCAAGCAACCGTGAAGCATAGCAACGCAACAACGACAGTTGCGTGATACGATCAACAGTGAAGATATTTCAAAAGTAATCCATTCAGTAGAGACATCCTTCGTGTTAACCAGATGAACGGAATGAGTGAGTTAAATCCGCAGCGGGAACTGCACAGTTACCTTTGAAAGAGGCTACCGAGTTCCTCGTGTTTGAGTTATATCTGAAGAGGCAACGATAATAGTGATTTCTCGGATAATCTATATTTTCCATCTTCTTGTCCACAGATTAAAATTAACCCCGAGTCTTATTTACCAAAGATGACGTGAGAAAAATCCGAATAGTATAGTGGCTAGGACTGAAATCATATATACACGCACAAACTATTCCAGCAAAAATTGGAAACGTTTACACATGGTTGAACCAGTAACACTTTAGTATTCGCCCCACATTGTTCGCTTACCCGTACATCATCACCAACGTTTCCCGTGATTCTACCTTGGATGACGACGAAGTCACGGACCACGTTATCCGAAAGAATCGATGAAGGGAACGCGTGATCAATTCAGATCTGTGAACAGTCTGAGTCACTGATCAGACACAGTCAAGATACGCTGGCGGGAAAATAGATGATCAAATGTCAGTAGTGAAACAGGTCTGAGTAGCGCAAAAGTAATGTGCACTCAGTGTAACTGTCAAAGTCACGCAGGCTGTGGTGCGAACGGAATTCCGAAATTTCGTCGAACTTATCTATAAGGGCTTCACTCGATCGACGTTAGTGGTTGAGATTCACATGGTGCTGGAATAAAACCTAACCAATTGATTAACCCTTTTCAGTGGGTATGATCAGGTTGGGTACAGTCAGTTTTACTCATTCAAATTATCATCTTAAACCAGAGTAAGTAAGCTGAAAAATCCACTCAGTTGATTATTTGTAAACAGACCTATTGATAAACATATAGACAGATAGATAGATATATCTGATAAATGGCACGTACATCTCTGTTGTATGCTGTTGAGCGCAGTGGTGTCATTTTTCTATCCACTGTTCAAGCAAATGAAAGTGGTCAAATGGAATTTTATAACTGTGATACGCACTTTGTATTACGATGAATAGATTAATAAATTCACATTCTTAGAGAGTACCAACCGAGATGAAAACCGCGTCAGTACATGTTAAAAAAGGAGCAAGGGAAAACATTAGATGGTGACAGGTTGGACTCATTCAGTCCACGATATTTGGGCCACTTTCTCCGTAAGTTACAAGAAACGAAGGCCATCATAGTGTATTTTCTCCTTCAGAGAAATAAGCTGTTATTCAACAGTATTTAGAATATTTATCATTTCCACCATTTACCCTGATGCTTGACTTTGTTTATGGGAGTTTTGGTTCGCTTGTATGAAAGAAAAAATTCGCTAACCTCGTGGTTGCTTTTTCTTTGGTCTTTCTTTCACTCCCGTTAGTTCACTCTTGCTAATCAGCTTTCTGACGTGGCCTGTCAATCGTGTACTGATCGTAACCATAGAGAACCGCACGAAACCATATAGAATTCCTCTTTTCGTTTACTAATTGTCATGATTTCTCTTTTTCAAGATTTCTCTGGCACCTGTTTTCGGAAGAGGACAAAATACATTTCTGTAGGCTGACAACATACGCTTTCTGTAAGTTCATTCTATGTCATCCAGTCATAGAATAAGTCCACGATGTCAGTCAGTCAGTCGGTCAGTGGCTAGACATTCGAAAGATAAGAACTGAAGATAATAGTTACAGTTAACTGTTTAGACGGCCGTCACGGGTGGGAATGATGGCATCTGTCTCTGGTCATTGATAAGTTCCAGCCGTGCAGCACAACTGTTTTCTCTATCCCATTAGGAATTAAATGGGGTTGAGCAACAAAAGACGACTTCATAGATTCAGTTGGAGAAACTGACGCTGGAAGATGTATTGGAGGAAAACTGATCCTTGTCTCACACCCTGCTTCTATATTCTGTCTTTCCGTCAGGTATCAATTTGCCTAGTGTACCCCATTCTCAACAGAGATCTGCAACGATGAGTAAACTTCCATGATATCTTATTCTGTATAATTCATTAGTCTTTAATAAAACCAATTTCGATCCACTATGGTTCATCATTGAGGAACAAATAATCACTTATAAACTACTATCATTCTTTCATTTTATTCATTTACTTCATCGCGATGAACACGAAAATGACGATGATAGGATAATCTATACCTAGCTGATGCCCTCATTCAGTGAAAATAACGGTGTTTCGAATCTTATTCTGTAAAAGTGACAGTGATATTGTATGAATTACGGAGTATTATCCCGCACAGGATACCACGGAATCAAAGCACGAGTACTACACACAACGTCATGTAGTATTTCGTGTTTTACGCACAGGTATGTACCGCACCATGGTAAGTGAATACAATAGAAGTGGTAAAAGTCAGATACATAGTCAGTCATGAATACCTCATTCGCCACATTCAATTAAGCCCCGGATGCTTGTCGTCCTTCGCAGGCGTTGCTCGTATTCTCGCTGATATTTTAAACAGTGGATTCTTTAAATGCTTCGCTGGATCCGGATTGATTGCCAGTATCTGGAATAGGAGCATTAGTGGTCGAAACGACCGTGGAATTACTCAGACTGACCTTCTGTGTTTAACTGTACTTGATCGACATGTCTTCGGTGACTTGATAAATCATGATGATAAAGTGGGATCAACATTCGATTGTCGTTTTGTGCCCGAATTATGCCACTGGATAGCGGTAAATCGTTCCCTCTAAAAAAAGCCTACATCAGCAGAAAATACATTCAAAACAGGTTCTCAAACACTAAGATTTGAATATTTGCGTTGGACTCTTACCGGTGATATTGCGACAAGCATTTCGGTGTTACATCGAGAAATTACCAACAGCTCTATCTAGTTTAACCAAAAACGGAGTAAATAAAATGTTCAGCACTCTTAAGGGTACGAATGAAGTCCTCAGCAAGTCCATTAGAGTGAGGATGACGGGGTGCAGTAAACAAATGACGACAACCAAGTTCTTTCAACCAACTATCAAAGAACTTAGCAGATAAATGGGTACCATTGTCAGTAACAAGTACTAGAGGCAATCCTCTGTTGATCTTCTTGCTGACTGGATTCTGTGTGAACTCGGCTGTGGGTGAATTTGTCCAAAGTACATGTAGCCAGCGGGAAGTATCAATAATTACCAGTACATAATATTTGTCCAAAAATGGACCACAATAATCTGCATGCACACGCTGACATGGTTCGCATAAAACTGGCCACGAAACTATTTGCTAGGTTTTGAATGTAACTAGAGTAGACTTCTTTGCAAAGATTGGCAATGCTGATAATATCAGCGCTTAACTCAGGTCACCAGCTCGTCATTCGGGCCGGGGGCTCCATTTTATCAACTCCCAAGTGTCCGGAGTGCAAATCTTGTAGTACGGCTGATGGACGCATTGGAGGGACAATAATACATTTGTTAGAGTGCAAAAATTCATCTGGAGTGATCGAAAGGCTTTCTCCGTGAGCAAAGAAAGCTAGGAATTGCAGCTTTCCTTCCTTGGCCCATCCACGACGCAAAGCCCAGATAACAGGTGCCAATTATTCACGTGCATCTTGGATCAGGTCTTCTCTAGGTGTAGGAAGTATCTTTACCAACAATTTATCTGAAGTATGCTATGGCTTGGAAGTAGGAGCATATCTGAATAAAAAGTCTAGATGCTGAAATGTGTTTGGCGCTTCGATTAACAATGTCACCTTCATAAGAACCCAATGCGATGCTCCAACATTGAGCCAATGCGGCTGATGACTTTGCGTGGAGTGCTAAGGAAATTTTAAGCCACATGTTAAGTAACGATGACAAACTTAGTATCAGGCAGATATTTATGCAGGCATTTTATTCCCCAGTGAACAGCCAACACTTCCCTTTTGGTCTGAGAATAATCCATTTTGGCTTTCGGGAGCCTCCGCGAAATGCAGAGGACAGGTCGACCACATAGTGTCAGAACAGCACCACTGCCCATCAGAGACGCATCAGTTATAACAGTTGAAAAGTTTACGAACAATGCCGGAGTTCAGAAGTGCTAACACTTTACACAGTGTTGTCTCGTGAACTCAAGACCAGGAAAAACACTTGGCAGAAAGAATGTCAAACAAACAACTTACCTTCTGATCAAAACATGAAATGAACCGACAGAAGTACTGTAGTGCACGCAAAACCGAACGAAGTTCGTGAATGTTAGTGCATGGAGTTGCATCCCTTAAGGGCGACAATAGTTTAGAGTCAGGAGAAGTGCCATCAGCATCTATGGTGTACCCTAGCCTCAAAACTATGAGACATCGAACTTCACAAGGTTCGAAATAGTTCTCACATTTTCTGGAGGTACAATTCAACTGAAAGCATGATGGGATTTCCGGAGGCGACACCACATATGATATTCTTTGGATTGCTGAAGTATTTTTCCCGCACAAGGTATCGCTGAATCAGAACGTGAATATGGCACACGACTTACAGTAGTATTTTGTGTATTGCACGCAAGTATGCGCAATATCGTGGTATAAGAATACAATAGGAATGGTATGAGTCACATGCATAGTCAGTCATGAATACCATAGTAACCAAGACATTACTAGCTAAAGTGCGAGGTGAGTTCAGACTGTCATAGGTCATTTCTGCTCACTGTGATTTACACATTCATTTACACATCAAAAATTGAAAAGTCAGTCTCATGTGGATCCGTGGAATTCCTGTAGTCTGGTTAAGCAGGTGCGCAAAATCAAACAGGGAGAGGGAGGTCGTTTGGATATTAATAAAAAGCATTTTATTGCCTAAAGAGATAATTCAGTGCACTTGAACTCAAGAACTAGGCTAGTCAAAGGGTTGAGAATAAAGTTCCTGTTTCTTTCATGCATTAGAGTCAACGATGGTTCGACGAATAATGCTTACTGCGTTCTACGAGGATAATTAAGGCTGAAGTTAGTTTCATTAGCTTACACCACATCCTGATCATCATGACGCCAGAAGGAGATACTCAACGGCAAGGAACTCGAGACAGAAGTTAGTGAGTTAATGGAATGACTCGTACTGACCTAAGAATTAGCAACCCCGTTTAAGACAACAACAACAACAACAACAACAACAACAACAACAACGACGACGACGACGACGACGACAACAACAAACAACAACAACAACAATAGAAACAACAACGAAAATGGCAAACAACAACAGCGCCAACAGCCAAGCTAAACAGACAGCTTAGGGAAATTTAGACAAGGAACAAAGTGCAATCAAATTTACTGGGGACCAGCCATCGTGAAATTGTTCTGCAACAGGAGTCACTGGGTAAAAAGGTATTGCCATATCCAGAGCTATATGTTCGGCAGTTAGGAAATAGCATTGCTCACCCAGAAGTGCTTGTGCTTAGAAAAGGAACATCTACCAGCATTCTCATTCTAACCGCAAGTGAATTTGTGAACGCCAGACTGTGTGGTATTTTTCCAAGCCCCAGATTGTGTGAATTGATGCACGTAATGGAACAATCCTCCTGGAATGACAACTACAGCCCTAATTTTGCTTATTTGTCTTTCTGCAAGTTTGTTTGTTCTCACGCTTACAAAAATGAACGAACAACGTCAGGTCTTGGATCACCGTACTTCGTGCCTATCATTCTAACTCGAGAACAATACGATGTGATACCTGTCACACAAGGTTTGAAGGTCTCGGAGACCGCGTGTGTGTGTTTGTTTGCCTGTTTGTTTTTGTATGTGTTTGTATGTATTTGGAGAATGATTGGTTGTTAACCACGGTCGCTGTGCCATTGTTGACATATAGTTGAGCTCTCCAACTTTCAAGACCCCTATGAGCCTTACGGGAATGAATACTCAATACTAAAACCTTATGTAATTGAATCCTACCGGGCCTGGTAATACTCAGCCCTTCGTGTTCGGTTGTATATGTGTATATGAGAGAAAGAGCGCTTGTGTACACATGTAGTACCGCATGTTTGTCTGTCCCACAGAGTAAATAAATACTTAGTTACCGCAAGTCTCCAGAGAAAATTGTCGTCAATCGAATTCAGTGTGTTGTGCAGTCTGCAATTATTCTGGTGGTGTTAGTGAACAGTTCATTTCCAAACAGATCGCAATGACCACTGCTTACAAGCTGCATGATGTGGAGTCCCTAATTGATTGGTTTATGGAACTGGACAAAAATAATGATGAAGCCGTGGACAAGAAGGAACTGACTGCCTACTACAAGTCTAAAGGAGTTTCAGATAGTAAAATAAATGTGAGTTTTACGTATTCTTTCGAATTGGTACATGAATAGTTAGGCAATTTCATGACTCATGCTCATCCACCACCTCTTACACGCTTTCTCTTTCTCTATCTGTGTACCGGCGTTGTGTTTTGAGTACATACTACCTCACAGGTACAACTCAACTCAGATAGCCAAACTGAACTGTATCGATTACAAAGCTTTGAGTGAAAATAACTTGTTGATGTTATGATCTCTCTCTCTCTCTCAACGAGTTGGCACTATTCTGTCTTTGATAATCATTTGGTATTGTATGCCGTTTTACCTCTGTTCTTCTTGCAGGAATGGATGGAACACTTTGATGCCGACTCGGATGGTAAAATTACGCTGATGGAATTTTGTCGAGGTCTGGGGCTGCGGATTGATGAAGTGTAGGTTTACTTTGTTCTAGTTTTGTTGTATTGTGTTCTCATATGTTTTGTTTTTCATTCGATTATTTATGAAGATTATTAGTAGGTTGTAAACTTTTTGACTGTCCCATCCTTCTGGAAGACGTGGTCCTGATTGCATCGGTATGATATCTCTGCAATAATTGTCATTAGTCTAGTGGCCCCCTGATCAATAGAAACAGAGTAACAGATAGGTATTGATGCTGCTTGTTGATCTACTCGTCCTTTCTTTATTGGTGATAAGCGAATCTAGCATACTTATTACATTTTTACTTAATTTATTTCCACTCTAACGATGATGTAGTCGTGTGGAACAGAAACAACGGGCTCTGCAACGTGCCGGTACAGCACCGGCTTTGGGCACTGACATCGAGATGATTGCAACCACAATGTCTCAGCCACGTCAAGTCGAAGTGACCGAGAAATTCAAATCACTGGTTACCGCGCATAACGGCAAAGACGAAGAGATGAAAGATGTGGCTCACGAGCTCAAGACCTTCCTGGATGACACTTACGGTCGAGTGTGGCAATGTGTGATTCTAACTGGATCTTACTGGATGCAGTTCTCACACGAACCATTCCTTTCTATCCAATTCCGATATGGTCGTCACATCTGTCTGGCATGGCGCACACCACGGGGTTAAGTATTTCCCCAAATCCACCTCCGTAATTTGTGACCCACCTCGTATCTCACAGACTGCAACCCGTGCACTTGGTATGCTATGATCGAAGGGTCAGTTCACCTCTCGGAGGTGTTTGCGCATGTTTGTGTGTATGTGTGTGTGGATGTTCCACTTGTCTTGGGAACTGTGCTAACACATTGTATCATTGTGAGCACTGATCAACTTCGATCTATATACACCTGTATGTATGTATGTCTTTCTGTTCATCCATTTCTTTAACAGGTTTTTCGCATAGAATCATCAATAGGTTTTTAAAATATATAACATGAAATTTACGTGGTAAATTGTTCGTTTCTTGTTTTTCAATGATAAATCAAAGGAATCTGAAATGAACACTGTTAATTGTATCTCGTCAACGACTGAGAACAAAAGTCCGAAGAGTGTATTGAATCATGCAAACTGTGCACCACGCTCGTGATTTTTATATTGATTAGTCTAACCACTGACTAAATACAATTCAGTAGGTCGGGTATTTCACGTTTTTAAACATCTAACCTAAGATATACGGCTTGTGATAGACAACCATTGGGACGAGCGTATGCCGTTCTTGCGGAATGCAGATCTCTGAAATTCATATTTGCATGTTTAGTTCGAAATAAGACATGACAAAAATAGGGTGACCACGTTGGAACAATTCGCACTGTCCGCTGAAAGTTAATCCAGGTTTCAACTGGTCAACTCGTCAGAGAAACCGGATTTGATTGCCGTACAAAAATGGACGGCTGTCGGGTTGTACCGAGTTGGGAAAACGTGATTGGAAATCGGTCAAGTGATTCAGTTCAGCTTAGTGTTCAAGCGAATATAGGCGTAGTCACAAAAATAACACCTTCATCTTTGTTTCCATCACAGTTCTAAAATCACAATCCACCCAGCCCCCACACTGTCTATGAACGAGTAAGACCTACAGAAACAAACTAAGAAGTGTCAAGCACTCAAAATTTTGATAAATTTCTCCGAGGGATTCTGCTCTTAAGTTACCGAACCTGGTGATGACTTTACGCAACCGCTGATGTGTGATTTTCACAATTACAGTGGGAAACGATTGAGGCCATAAGATCACCGTTGCTTTGTGACCAGGCTTATCTGAGAAACCATCCGCAAATGAGCAATATTTCTTTCCTCAGATCAGATATTTTATTAGCAGGTTGTATTCAGGGTACCCGAAATGATAGCTTGTGCAATGAAAAATTGATTGTACAGTTCTCTTCCGTAAAATATTTGGCAAGACAATACTATTTTATCCTGGTTTCTCGTGAGCCATGTGGTTCGATTACACAATGCGTCGAAATGATTCAGACAAAAGTTACTCGAAGTTTCACTGATAACTAATTGGTTTATTGCGCAGATTTTCAAGTACGGGTTCGAACCCAACCAAATTTGGTGATGGACCGTTCCCGGTGTCCCATAGCTCAGTACAACTCTTCACATTTAGGGGCACGAATTAAATTTATGCCTCAAATCTTAGGGTTATCAGTGATTACTGGTTCCGTCTGGCATTGCAACGAGCAAATTATATATGAATCGCTCGCTACGGCTACGCTTTCGACGTTTCATACAACTGTCCACAAAAGACTTCGCAGAACCACTTCAGTGAGGAGGAACTTTTGACGATCGAGAAGATCAGGATATCCGAGTGTAAAGGTTACCTCCTGTCATACAGTAGACCTCCGGGTGGAGTGCCGCAGATTGATCGGAAACCCATACCGCTCACTACTGAACAAAAGAAGTCTCCGGTAGGTCAGTCATGGCGACGATCCATCTAATACTTCATAGTATAGACTAGTTTTCTGATCCGTCCCACTTACTCTCATGAGAACATTTTCTGTCGTCAAATGGTTCCTTTTGTCAGCATAAAGCATAATGACTACATGGAGTGTTGGTCCTTGCACCCAGTCGTTGCACAAAACGTATTAGTCAAGCCAAGGTGGGCAGCTAAGTCTTATAATTGTTTAGTGTTGAACACGGCTGGGCAAGTTTCATCTCTCGTTTTATCGATCCACGTCATCGATCCACCTTCCCGATTCTATTTTTCCATGCATTGACCTCGATACTGGACAAGTTTTTATCTCCTAGGAGGGACAGGTTGCGTGTTGGTCACGAATCAATCTCTACCCTCAAGCTAGCATTTGTTCTGAAAAAGCATTTCAAAGAAACCAGTTCCGTATGTATTTTATGATGTTGTGGATTCATCGAGGACACTACAGGGATGCTCATCTTGGGAGCTTGATAAGGTAGGAATGACAACTCGTCAACACCCGAAGCCACTGACAGATGAACGCTATACCATGCAGTGTAGATGTGGTCACACCCTTTGGGAACCAGGTCGAATAGCAGCCTATAGATTAAGAGGTTAGGCTAAGAATCACGAAAGCCGGGTTTGTGTCACAGCCACGACCCTGCGAAAGTTCATCGTGCCCGGTGTTCCTCGACAATCATCTCATAAAACCACATCCTCTCAGGTTGTCCTCATTTCGGGAGTGCGAATTAGTGACTGAATTACATGCTAGGAAGAAAAGCACTTTTAGAGAAAAATTTCACTCCCGAGTCTTTTTCTTGTCTGTGTTCAACTTTCATTTATTGACTATGGCAGACTATTTTTGATTATCCGAAGAAGAAAGGTATTTCAAGCTATCGACTTAGGTTCTAAATCACTACTTGAACAAAAGTTTCCTTCCTACTTAGGGTTTTGCTTAGAATAATTTGTTAATTATTCTATTACCTTGATAGCTTATATTAAGTCGTGAATATTAATCGGGCAAAAGGTGTAGAAAGTCTTTACAAAGATCCAACGAGCATAGAAGGGATGTTGTCATCAAATCCCCTTCGATGACAGAAAGCGTCACCGTCTTTTACTGTGCCCCACTGGTTTGCAGATGGTTATTCGAAGTCTAAAAAGGCATCCTGGAACAATCTGGCCAAAGGTGAAGTATCACCATTGACCATCCTAGTCTAAACGGGTGGTTCCCAACATCAACGATGATAGCTCTTGTGAAAGTTGTCCGGTTTTTTAAACACTCTGTCTGGTTAGCTACATGCCTGCTTTCAGTCCGATGCGAGATAGATAAAATAACTATTGTCCCTAATCCATTTCCTATTGATTTACTCGTCTTATTTTCTTATTGGAAGTTCTCAAAATAGGGCCAAATGTTGTCCTACAGGGGCTCATGGTAAAGTCTTTACGCGTTTTTGCGCAAAAGGCTTTCATTAGAAAACTCGGAAACAAGGTACTAAAAAATTTCAATCGGACCATGAAAATGTAAAGTGGGAAGGTGAAAAAACATTGTGCGAGATTGCAGATGGGTCCTGGACGATGTCCTGCTCGAAAATCTCAGATTCCTGGGACATTATCTAGCAGTGCCAGTTCGTTGTTAGGGCAAAATTGATGATCTCGCAGAAATTGCAATAAAGAGCGAAAAATTGCTGAAGCTATCATGCCGAAAGAGTCTTGGCTGCACAGAGAGACTGTGAATGAGATCATATACATAGATGGCTTTCACACACCACGAGCCGATCGTCTCACGAGGCTCCAAAACCGCGGTGCTGGAGTTATCACTTACGTGGAAACTAGAGCACGGCAATCAGGTTGGCTCATGAATACTCGACTGAAAAGATAAGTAATGTTGCCAAACGCATGCCATATTTGCTGAAAGGGTTACAATCATTACTTATTGATAACATGTACCTAACCCCGGATACAACGGTAAATGAGCTCAGACCATTTTCTGATCTGCGGATTTGGATGACTGTCCTTGTATATTTGATGGCGATTTCAACAGATTTGACACAGTTTTCCTTATGAGACACGGTTCGACAGATTTAATACTAGAAATGACGCTGCCTAGATTTTGTCTTCACAAACAGTGTGGGGATATTTGTTATCCAACAACGTGCCCCACTTAGCAGTTCTGAGCACTGCATTCTGAAGGTTTGTCCAACTGCCTGTGGCAAGAAAAATCGATACGCATTACTGAGGGAAACATGCAGAACTGTCAAACAAAGAAACTGCTCTTTCAAAAATCCAGCGTATTTACGAACTATTGTGAATTCCACTGATTTAACCGTGTTTTTCAATAAAAGTTCCTCGATATTTTGTGAGAATCTTACTGATTATATAAATTTGTGTTTTCCTAAATTGTCGTCGGTTTTACACCATCTATGTGCAGATCGACTGCTTTTCCTCACGTTCACTCAGACAGCTACGAGGGAGGAATGAACAGGCTTACAAAAGCGGGAAAAAGTCTGAAGTAAAGCGGACTACTAAGACAATAAAATTGGAAACCGAATGCCCGCATAGGATGGATGTACTTACCATCCCGGGGAAACTCAAGTTGTCGGGACACGTGGCGTGCTATAAAACGGCTTTGCTGCAGTTATTCAGGGAGCTTGAATCGTTCCGTTGACGTCGAAAAACTTAGCAAGGATTCTGGTTCGCTGCCTCAGGATATCTGTTTGTTTATTTGAAGGAGCACTATTCAGCATTCTGAAATCGAGCCTGTGTAGGGATGTGGTAACTCAGCATTGGCGAGCAGCCAAGTCACGTTGGCATTTAGCGCTGGTGCGGTACCAAGCCCAAGGCTTGATACAACGGAAGCCCGAGTGACAAGACAGCCGGTCGCTGGAGTGGATCAATAAATGAACGACGAGTCTTGTCAGCGTTGTTTAAGCCTCAAGGATTGGTCGCCCACACCAGTCGGACCAATGCATTGTCCGCAACGCGTGGGCGAATGTGAGAGCAACCTATATATTCTGTTTTGTGATGATAAATCGACATGATTCTGAGGCGGATGTGAGTTTTCTTTAGTGCCAGTGGGATGGAATAAAACGGCTCAAGGCTGTTTAGAGGCAGCTGAAGACCAATAACCCTTCAACCCCTGTGGTTTATCCTCTGTTGCCCTGAAAGTGGGCTCCGATACCATATCGGGTCCATTGTCAGGTATTTTCAGTTGTTGTTCGAAAACAGGAAAGATTCCCAATATATGAAGACCCACAAAACTAACGCCCGTCCCCCAAAAGGAGCCTGGTACTTACGGCCCCGTTACATGTACATCTGTGATGCTCATGACGCTGGAAAAATTCTGCTACCATATAATGTCGCTGAGATTGCTGTGGAGAATTTTTGTCAGCCTGCACATGGATCATCTCAATCCACCTTTGATGCCGTGGCCTACTTAGTAAACTCTATTTCAGCCGCTTAAGATAAGTAGTGATTGGTTAGGATGATATTACTGGAGTATAGAAATGCTTTCGCAATCTCGATAGGTGTAAGAATCGCATCTATCTGGCCAGTCGTAGGTAGGGAAATAAATCACCTAGAACGGCCGCACCGAGAACGACAAGACCAGAAAAGAGCGGCAGGACTGTATTCCATCACATTTAGCTGGCTCTAACTCTAACACTTGTTGACACCATCATAAACAACCACTTTTTGTGACTGTGATAGTATCATTCCAAAACTTCTCTCTGATTCGCATTATCCCTTACACAGTGAACTTACAAAGGCTATATCTACATCCTTCACAAAATAAAAAGTTTAAATCGCTATTTACCCACACTTCTGCACATGGTAATTCTGTTCTGCCATATCTTGCTCGTCTGCTTTTTGATCGTATGGAGATTCTCTCAGAACTACGAAACAGGTAGAATGTCGAACATTATCCGTTTTATTCTTTTTTTTCTTTGTTGAAACTGTGGATAAATTGCAATATTTTATCCCCAGAAATCGTGTGAAAAGCTGAACATCCCCCTTTTTTGGGTATATAAAGCTGAATTTCTAACTTGACTAGACTTGATTTGACTTGCTCTTATCAGTTCACGTGATGCTCACAGAAGGGAAGGTCATCTGGTGCCTTACGGTGGGGCTCACAAGTGTCAAGAGCGGCGAATATTCGGTGGTGTTCGTTAAACCTTTCCTGAAGTGACTACACTGTCACTACTCTACCGAGTAAACAGTTCTTTTCCACCTCTAATGTGCTAGTTGGATGGAAGTAAGAGGGACGTAGAGATATTGTTCGTTTGAGGAATCGGGTGAAACCAGCAGCCGCAGGTTCTCTATTGCAATCTGTGAACAAGTAATCCGGTCTTCCGGCTTCATCGTCAGACATGATTAACGCATATGATTCGGCTCTCTTGAGGACTATGTATGTGTAACTGTTTGCGTACGTTTATCAGTGTGCGTTTGTGTGTGTGTGTGTGTGCATGTGTGTGTGTAGGTGTGAATGTGCGTGAATGTGTGTACGCATGTGCATATGTACTATTTCCCATTCGTCCTGATCGGTTGATCGATCAGTTTGTGTTTCGCACATAGCAGGCCATTCTATCTGCACGTGTACAGCAGCAAACAGACAGCCCATCAGTAAAGACGATGTAAAGAACAGCAAAAGCAACAGCCGAAACCATCATCACCACCACCACCGCCACTACAACAACAGCGACATAAATAACTTGGTTGTCTAGCTCAACCCCCTGTTAATCGATTTGCAACTGAGTTGGCATGGCATTGTCGTTCGGACTTGAGATTGTCTCAAGAGGCGCGCAATCACTGGCGCGTATGCACCGTATTCGGTAGCCGAGATTTCTGCCGTATGTATGTGCGTGTTGTTGTATCATCCGGTGAAACACCTGTCGGCAAGTTGTGTGCTGTACCGTATTTGCTCATGCCTACCTGTCAAGTGGGAGGTGGGTGAAGGGTGGGGGGTGGGAGCAGCACATACAGCTGCTTGTTGATGCATGCCACATACTTTCCGATCCATATCGAATCCCGGATCTGTCATAAGCCGTGCGGAATAAGCTATTCTCAATTATTGCACCTCTGCCGCGTTTGTACTGAAATTGATAGCAATTCAAATGATGGTCTTGTGTGCGTGTCTGTGCGTGTGTCTATGTGCACGCTGGTTAGAACTAGAAGGTGCATTGGTGACGTCAATTGATGATTCTTTAACTTTTATGCACTGAAGGCTATGATTTATTTGGTAGACCCGCCACACATGCACGTGCAGGAGCCTACGCACCAAAATGGAAAAAAGATTACGTGTATTCACATACACATGAAACCATGACTGTCGAATATACCTGAAGATAGTCAGAGATACAAAGTTCTCGTGGAAAAGTTACTTTCGTTCGATAACCCTCATTTAAGTATCACGTTCCAGGTACCCTGTCATCCCAGTATGGCTTCTTACTTATTGATTTTCTTTTTCATTCGGGATAGTTGTAAAGTGTGTACTTGTGAGTGCATGAATGTGTGTGTGCATGTGTGAGCTGACTACAGCACAGAGAGCGATGAGATAGTCTTGGGGATAGCCGGGTGCTGTGTTCGTAGTTAGTAGCAGAATACGCAATGTTGACACTACATTTATTTGTAATATCCTAAACACAAAACCCTGCCGTAACTGATGAATAGGCCGCAAGCAAGCAAGTAAGCTAGAAAAAAAGCTACACTACATGTGCTGTCACGCCCAAAAGAGTAAAGCCAATCAGCAAGATCGATAAGTCAGTACTGCTAGCGCTGAAGCATAAATAAAGATCGAGGCAGAACAAACGTATGTTCATTCATGAGAGGAATATTGATTGGTTGTCCGCGTAGCGTGCGTGACATCAACCGAACACAACACCAGGTAAACCCAGACCCTGGATTAGTAAAAGGGTCAGATAAACGACCAACGGCAGACGATGGAATACTATCTGCACCTAATATATTTGGAATCTTTTCCTTCAATGCTCAAATCACCATTGAAAACCATGGAAACACTGTACAGCCGTTTCATCTTTGTTGGGAATCATCAGCAGTGCACGTCAACGGAGCCCCCACGGGGGCTCGAACCCGGGGTGAACGATTGTGAATCGAACACCTTAACCACAAGGCAATCCGGGCTGGCTCTCAACGGTTTGTTGAACATCTACATTACATGATATAGCACCCTTCCGTCACTGGCTTTAGGAGTCGATCGCTGTGCGGGAAGCGAGTTGTTACCGTTCAAAAGCCAGTGACGGAAGGGTGCTATATCATGTAGTGTAGATGTTCAACAAACCGTTGAGAGCCAGCCCGGATTGCCTTGTGGTTGAGGTGTTCGATTCACAATCGTTCACCCCGGGTTCGAGTCCCCGTGGGGGCTCGGTGGATGTGCACTGCTGATGATTCCCAACAAAGATGAAAAAGCTGTGAAGTGCTTCCATGGTTTCCAATGGTGATTTGAGCGTTGAAGCTGCATGATAAATCATATTATACAAATCTAATCTCCTACTACTCAATTGCAAATCTTTTCCTTGTTACACATTTGAATAAGTTACTGCAGTCCTGACTAAAAGTACTAGCGGCCTTACATATCCCACAAAATGAAAAACAAAATGGTGTATGACATACTGACAGTAAATGGGACACTCAAGTGACGATAGTCAAGCTGAGCGGACCAGATTTTCTTATCGCAGAGGAATTCGATGTAATAGAAGTCTTTAAACACGCAAGCCCAGAGTATTAGATTACACCATGTCTTCCAGGTAATGAACATACACTCACATCTTGGATGCCACTCTAGCATAGTCCAGGGTATTTTCACGGAACAGAAGTTGGTTTTATACACACGTTAACGCTGAGGGTGAAATGAGGGCAAATTCAGTTTGTAGACTTTGAGACCCGTCGGGATCAATGATTTTATCACGCTTCATCCTCATTAGTGCTCAGATGGAATGTCACCTATGAATTCTTCGTTTAATGTTGGTGTGAAGCCTAGACTTATTTTTAGACATTAAATACCGATCAGGTCCGCTAATTTGCTTCTCTATCATGTAGTTTTCGCGTACACTTTCTAACTGACTTTATTATTTACTTTGTGATATTTGCTTCATTTTGCCTACTAACAAGATTTTAGTAGTAAGTTGAGAAATTCGACCTCCCCATGGTGTAAACACCATTTTGTCCACACTGCATACGCGCATGGGCATTCGTCTGAGCAGATCAACATTTACAGGAAGTGCCTCACAGAACGCAGGCAAAAGCCACGCTTGTCTGAAAGAAGAAGGATGGACCGAATAGGCCGTCAAGGAGGTACACGATTGCAAAAGCCATAATTAATTGGATTGAAAACCATACTTTTTGCATGATTCATGCAGCCAGAGTGGTACAGCAGCTAATGTGCTATGGTGTCGAATGTGTCATTCCTTTATTGAAGCACATGAAATCCTGAACCTGTCAAACCAACAGTCACCATCTTTATGTGCTTCATCCTGGTCCGAGATTAAGGGAAAGAAGATTTTGAAAGGTGTTATGTACTGAATCAATTGCCAGTGCTGACAGGACAAATAGAGAGCATCTACATGGAGAGGAAGAACGCGCTTGATGATATTTCTAATATTTTTTGAGGTTGCATGCATGATAATCTGAGAGACAGGAAGTGCGATAAATTACACTCAGTTCACGCTGTTGCGTCTTGGAGACTGAAATACTGGATAAACATGATTGATATTCTTTTCGACTTCCCGAACCCATGTAACAATTTGCATTTCACAAGACTGCATACTGGATAAGAAAACCACGCTTTGGTAGGTAAGATACTAACAATTTTAATTCGTTCGGAATATTTAGTACAATAAGACTGGTTTACTGAAAATGGCACAGTCATGCTGACTGTGCCACATGGTTTGACGATATGGGCATATCGTTTAAACCTTCTCGAATCAATTTGCGGTGGACCATTTGATATCGTTATCTAGGTCGACTGCGCGGCATACGCATGTTACAGTTCCCCAGTTGTTCAGCCAGCTTCACAACCCCAATCTTTGTAAAGAAATTTTGTTATCTCAATATTTCTTGGCCCCGTAATAATCGGATACTTTTGATTTGACTAGCTTGCAGGGTCTTGGCTAAAGGTTACGCATCGAAGGTAAAGAATTGTGGGTAGTGGCCAAAGTATTTTGGGTCGCCGCTAAATAATTGCGGGTTTTAGATAAAGCTTGTTGGGAAAAGGTGTAGTGCGTGGTCGGAGTCAAGGTTGTGCTCCAGTAAGAGCAACAACCTTGTATGCAACCCCACCGTTTGTGGCTTACTGCGGTATGGTTGATATGGGTCCATTTTAGTCTCTAATAAGGCGGACCCCACTTAGGGTACTGGTGGTTAGAGCTTTTGAAACTCGTACTAGCGAGAAACCGGCGATGATCAGATTATAGAGTTGAAATCCATCCCCCGTTTTCTGAGCGACATGAATCTAGCCCAAAAGGGACATCCAAATGTGCCTCATTCTGTGACAGACGACCTACTCTAGCATTCATGTCTCCTGCCGAAATAGTGACATCAACCCGGTTCACTTTGCTTAGTAAGTTGTGTTGCTTTTGGTAGAAATGATCTTTGATTGCATGTGGACTGCAATGGCGGATGCATACCCCAAGGCGACGACCTAGGTGCATCTATCCTGATGGCTGCTGCTCACTTTTCACGAGCCTCTAAGTCTCACTGCGCACAACCAGCCATCGACTGGGATCTAGTCTAGCAGCACCACTTCAGCCCTTTCACTGAGAGCAATGTCAACACCAACGGGACCAGAGGCCAAAGCCTTAGGGTCCCAGAAAGGGGTAAGTGAAACTTCATGAAGGATTTGACGAGGATGTCAATCGGATGAGGTAACTGGAGTTTCGAATGCGAGTCTCTTGAAAGAAACACGCATCGATGGCGATGGATCCAGGAGTACTAGCAAAACCAGCCTGCTGTCCTATGCTCGCCGGGGTTCACACTTTGAGCATAACAATTTCGAATTTGACATCGGGGACGAAGAAGGGTGTCAACCGGTGGTAACGGGTTCGATGATGCTTGGAAGCTAGGAGAGGAAGGGAGAGATAAAGAACTGTCAGGAGTTCCACCGATGGCACTTCAGCTGATACGGTCGATCGAAGCTCCCGTGGGGTTTGGTAAAGGAAAAGAATGAGGAAAGAGAGCGGAGACGGGAACGCAAGTTCTTATACTCGGTGTAAGAGAGCTTTGATGCGTGTGCGTTAAAACACCATCAACCACTGTATTATTGAAATCTTCCATGATTGTTAGCTTTAGGGACTGTTGTACTGCTCGGTCGCCTGGTGCTCAGTGGGCCTTTTTATCCAAGGATGCATCTCTAATCTTTGAGAGGCCGAGCGAGTTCTGCACGGCAGCAGCTTTGGTTCAGATGGGCTGGTGGTTCATTGATGGTTCATTCGCCTTTTCTGGAAAACCTTGTCTGGTAAGTGGAACTCAACAAGGGGCTATAGCCACACTCATCATGGTACAATGCCGTCAGCCGATTTTTACAGCATTTTAGGGCGCGAAAAGCTGGCAAAGCGAAAATCCCACCACGTCCACTAGCTTTGTCGCTGATCTTCCATGACGGCTTAATTGGGATGTACACCTTATTCACAGTTTACCACCGGAATGACCGTTTCCTTATCTGTAACCTGGAGACGCGCCCGGTAGCATATAGCTTTTCTCTCTGCAACCGATCCTTCAGCCACGGGTACGACACAGTTCATCCATTAGCTTTTATTTGCCACTGTTAAAATATCGCTGGCTGGGTGGCTTGAAAATAAAACGTTTTTCAGATTGTACAAAAATATCTTAGATAGGGGAAAGAAGGTCCCTTCCAAACCTCACTATATGACAACGAAGTTGAGTTCTTCTGGCTAAATTTATTCATTTTTCCCGAATTCAAGGGTTCTGCAATCCCACAAGAAAAATTATCAATTGGAAAATTGTCAAATACCCCTGCTCAACTCGTGTCTCTTTCTTACAGCCGTTTTTGAGGAGAAGCAAAGTTTTATCGTTAAAACAACCCTGGAAATTTTCGGTTATTTTGTGAAGGAGAGGTTCACGTGCTTTTTTGGAACTGATCCATTATATGATCCGAAATCTCTACTTTTCATAAACAATCCAAATAATTTCTGCAAATGCAAATAGACCCTGTGTATGGGATGTCTGAGAGGAGTAGCACTTCTGAGTTGGTTGACTGTCGTGTCCCTTGGAGCATCCTCCATCTCTTTGGTCTCCATCATTCACCCAACTCTCACCTGTGGCTCCACGAAGCTGAAGCATGCATCAGCGGCCACACCCCGGTAAACCGCTCGACAGGCAGGCTAAACCAGGTTGAGGGTTACCGAGGTCTAAAAAACTTCGGCGAGACGGTGTTCGGCATGTGAAGACAGATCCTTCTGAATGAGCGGACGAGATCTACTGATCCAACGGCCACAAAGGAGACCTGTTCAACTGCCTGATCCGGCATTCCAGGGGAGGCGAACGAACCATACAGCAGGTCACCGGCTCCTCTGGGAACACCCTGCTGCCTTGCAGTCTGCACTTGGGTGTGCAAGGGCTAGAGGTGCAACCTCGAACAAAAAGGCCGAACGGTGCTGGGGACACTGCTCCCTACCCTATTCCCGCGACTCTATGATTACTCACGGAACCTCATGCGCTCATCATGCTACGGCGTCCTCGGTAAGCGACGCGCCTCGTGTCTCGGCCGTTGAAGTGACAAGACAGCAAGCTGGGATTATTCGCTGCAGGAAAAGAACACACATAGCCTGTTGGAATGTCAGGACGTTTCTAGACGTCGGCACTCAGTGCATCACAGTGCGAACTCTACATGACTATGACGTAGATATTGCTTGCCTCTCGGAAGTCCGCCTGCCCAACTCAGGTAGCTGACAAATAAAGGTCCCGGGTGTGGATACATCCTATTGGCTCTATCACAGTGGCCCGAAAGACAACTCCGGTCTCTACGGTGTCGCGTTTGCTCTGAACAAAGCAGCTAATGATGCAATGATTTCTTGGGAACCAGTCTCATCCAGACTCGCCTTAGCACGTTTTAAAGGCTCCCCTCACGACTTGACGGTGATCGCGATCTATGCTCCAACCAATTCAGCTGATGACGAAACCAAAGACGAATTCTACACTAATTTGCAGGAGGTAATCAACCGGGTTTCGAGGCGCGATGTACTTTACATCGCAGGAGATTGGAACGCTCGCACAGGTACGGCCGACGAATCTACCAGCCATATTCTCAGGAGATTCGGCCTTGGTCAACGCTGCGAGAACGGTGGCCGACTGATTGGTTTAGCCGACATCAACAGAATGGTTGTCTGCAGCACTCGATTTCAACACCCCAAGCAGTATCTACTCACATGGTCCTCCAATGATGGTCACACTGCACACCAACTCGACCACATCCTGGTGAGAGCCCGTTGGGCCTCGTCTGTGGAGGATTGCCGAGCGTACCGAGGTGCAAAAACTGGCAACACAAACGGCACCGACCATGTCTTCTTACGCGCATGTTTCAAAGTTCATCTGTCTACACGTGCTAAAGTGTCTGCACCCTCTCGGATAGACGTTGCTGCCCTAGGAAATCCAGAGAAGCGAGAAGCGTTGTCACGAGCAATCACAACCCGACTAACCAGCGCAACCAATGCACAGGCAGATGAAGTTTCTGTGGGAGGGCAGTGGACTCGAATGATGACGACAATCAAGGAAGCTTCTTGGACAGTACTCGGGAGAACGAAAAGGCGGACAAAGGATTGGATCTCGGAGAGCACGCTCCAGCTGTCAACAAGAGCACACGAAGCGCGACTGGCAGGTAGTAACGAACGCCGCAGACTGCAACGAGAGGCCACACGCTCCGCTAAGGCTGATCGCATAAGATACTGCATAGAAATAGCCGAAAAAATGGAGTCCGCGTCCGGATTTGGTGACTTCGGTAAACTGTTCCGCCTTATTCGCAGCGCCTCTAATAGGTTTTGTAAGCAAGATTCCCTTCTTCGTGACACGGCAGGAAACTTAATACCCGAATAGAGTAAGAAAATGGACCGATGGGTGGAAAACTTTAGTCTGCTGCTCAACCGGCCTACGGACCACCGGACGGACCACCCAATATCAACCCCTCCAGCCCAGTACGAAAGCAACTGTGACCCGCCCAACACCACGGAAATCGTGGGGATGATAAACAAACTGAAAGACAGAAAGGCTGCTGGGGAAGATGGCATCCCTCCAGAAGTGTATAAAGCATGTTCATCGTCATTGATTGACAGGTTGTGTACACTTTCTGGTTCCATTTGGAGAGAGGAAGCATTTCCACCCTACTGGGGAATGTCCATACTGCTGCCCATTCCGAAGAAAGGTGATAAATCGGCATACGAGAACTACCGAGGGATCAGCCTGATCGATGTGGCCGCAAAGATCTTTGGTGCGTTGTTACTAACCCGTTTTTCCGAGGCAAGAGACCAGCGCACTCGCCCGAACCAAGGGGGTTTCCGCCGTGGCAGAGGCTGTGTGGAGCAAATCTTCACACTGCGCCGAATACTGGAGCACCACTATAAGTTCCAGCAGCCGACGGTAGCTTGTTTCATCGACTTCCGGGCAGCTTCTGATTCGGTGAACCGCGAGTCTCTTTGGACCATAATCCAATCCGATGGAATGACCGATAAGCTTTTAAGGCTGTTAAGGGGATACTACCCGACAACCGGTGCTAGGGTTCGTATGTACGGTGAAGAGTCCCGCGAGTTCACACTCACTACCGGAGTTAGGCAGGGCTGTCCCCTCTCACCGGTGCTGTTCAACTACGCCATCGATTGGACAATGCGACAGGCATTACACAACTACCCTGGCTTTCAGCTTAGCCAGGAAATATACATCTCGGACCTGGAGTTCGCGGATGATATTGTCGTGCTTGGAGACTCCACCGCTACGCTACAACCAATCCTCGACCGAATCAATTCTTTCGCGAGGTCCATCGGACTTGAAGTAAATTCGACCAAAACAAAAGCTTTCACAACCCATCTGGGCCCGACAATTCAACAACTGTCGATGAATGACCAACCAGTCGAATACGTCCCTTCATTCAAATACCTAGGCTCAACTCTGCTTCCGAACGGCCAGGCAAAAGATGAAGTGGTATTACGGATCGACAGAGCCAGGAGAGCCTTTCTTCAGCTAAGACGAACTCTGTGGACTCGCAGTGAAATCAGCTTAGGAGCCAAAGCTCGTGTTTACCGTGCTGCCATCCGGCCCATACTCATCTATGGCTGCGAAAGCTGGCCACTACGAGCTGAGGATACCAGAAGGCTGGAGGTCTTCGACCACTGGTGCCTGCGGCAAATCCTCAAAGTCAAGTGGCGCGACCGGGTGTCGAACGACGACGTTGGAGACGATGCTCTGATATCGATGCTCTCCCCGTCCTCCTCCAACGTCGACGACCTCAGTGGTTCGGCCATACGCTTCGGCGACCCGAGTCAAAGATAACCAAGCAAACACTCTGCCCCACTCCCTGCCCTGGTTGGCGTTGTCGCCTTGGTGGGCAGTTCAAAACGTGGACCAGTACAATCGAAAAAGACGTAGAGTTTCTAGGCCTTCGGTCAGTCTATGGAGCCCGGCGATGGAAAAAGGACTGGATCAAGATCTGTACGGAGCTCGCCTCCGACCGCCGCGCGTGGTCAGCAATAGTTCGTGATATCCATGGAGCCGATTTATCCTTTCGCAGGAGATAGTCGCGTAAAAGTAAATTAAGTAAGTTCTATCCAACTGGCTCTAGTGAGAACATTTTCTGATTGCAACTTATCTCATTTCGTCGACCGAAAACAGACAGTTTTTGTAGGATGCAAAGGTCCTTGTCACCAGTCGTCGCACCACAAACTGGTCGGTTCAAATTAGAATCGGGTAATGTCTTTTCTGATTTTTTGATTGGTGACACGATTAGCCACCACCTGATGGGATTCCTTTCTCGTCTTATTGATCCGTTGTCCTGTCATTCTTGTTACCGTTTACTCAAACCTCGACCTGAATTCTGGACAGGCGCCGACGGGTTGGTTGGTAACGTGACTTACCCGTCTGTCGACGACGATTCAGCCCATACCCCCATAGACCCAAACTCTACTCCTCAAGAGAACTAGAATCACTCTGCAACATCGGTACTTCGTCTGATTAAGTTCTGGCTTTAGTGTGTTAACGCAGTTTCACATGGGATATTACCACCCATTAAACACTGAATGCAACCAATTACAGTGATCAACTTTTTGAATGATTTGATTACCATGGTGTAGGGTTTTCACTCAGTAGTGTAAGTGTTACGTAAACGAATTTGTTTTTATAAATTCCTTTTTGCTGTCATTCGCATTCAGCATCACGGCTATCTGGTGATTTCACATCTAAATTGGTACCCGACACCTAAATGTCTGTCTTGCTGATGGAGCACTCAGAAAAGTACGCAGATCACCAGTCTGACCGACGAGCACTTCCAGAAATTAGTCATATGAGGACATCATTCATGAATACAAGATGTGTCAAATATTTGCAGTTGGCTACTCAGGAAATATCAGTAGTCATACTATGGACAATAATAAACAATGACGGGCGATTTTCGACCAAACGTTTATCTCACCTGTCGAGTGCTTTCGAGATTTTCAATGGCTAGTGAAGCCTTGATCCAATATAACGTATCATGGTATTACCACAAGTAGAGGATTAAGAATGATGTCGTTCTGGAGATATCGTTGGCCGAGTGCACGGTGGTGAATCCAGCTGTCAATCAATTCCCGGGATTAATCCGATTGGTGATAATAGTTATCATATCGGAGCCGAAATCAGTTCAGAGAGTGTCTAAAAACGATACACCATGGAATATGGAGTACACACGTGATTAACTCCCAGTTGCTCCAAGGCTGTCACTCCAGCTTCGTTCGCTTGTAAAATGCGTCTTAGTAAAGTTTGCCGTGGTGACCGAAAAGTTGACAACCTACAAACGATTTCGACTACACTGAGTTATAGAACGATAAAAATTTGATTGTAAGCGTTTATTTTCCAGTAATAGCCTTGTCGGGAGTGGTAGTTAGTCGAACGACGATTGTAAATCGGTCTGGAGATAGGTAATCTGGCGTAACGGAAACGTAGATTGACTATCCTCTTTGAACGCTTACTTATTGCATATCACGTGGTGCGTCCATTTTTTCTATACATGCCCTATTAATTTCGACTCTAAGATATAAACTGATCTCCTACTGCTTTTAGTAATACAGTAACCAACCTTTCCAGGTTGCCGTCAGTAAGGCGATTCTCTCGTTGAACCAAGTCCCGTACAAAAAAGCTATTTATCAAGAGAGTTAATCGCTCATGAGTAACAAGTTGTTATCATGCAAAAGGACAGAATGGGGCCACCTGTTATGTAATGTCAGTGTTCAGCAAACAGTTGCGAACCACCCCGAATAGATGATTGGTACACTGATTGATTCGCAATTGTTCACTCTGAGATTCGAGTCCCAATGAAGGCTCAGTGGATGTGCACTGCGAACAGCTAAGCAATGCTTCCACGATTTACAATGGTCAGTTGGAATTCGGTGCTGCACGATGAATCATGTTCTGCAGATCTAATCTCCTTTTACCTATATTCAGTACCTTGAAAGTTGTCACAAAAGGACGCATTGATGCGTAACTTGAATAAGTCCAAACTTTCACATCAACATCCGCAGTTGGTTTATGTTTTACCAATACAGAAATGCTGTAAAAAACTAACAAGATATCACACAAAAATCCGGCTGGCCGATTCACGAGTTGGCAGTCCGTGCTGAGCGACAAAGTCTCACCAATGATGCCTTAGGAAGCAACAATTTGAAGACTCAACACTTTTGTTCTACACTCGTTCATTATAATCCGGATCCGTGCACGGCACAGGTGAATGAATGGTTCAGAGCAAACGACTCGTCCGTTGCTGTTCATCAGTTTTTCGGTAAAACTCTGGTGATTCGATTGTGTCAGCAGTTTACACGTATAATCTCAAATCAATGAAGATCATTTTGATAAAATTTCTATCAGATATATATTTTTGACAGCTGGAAATAGAAGATTTGATTACAATCTCAACAGCAAGATAGATATTGCCTGACGGCGAGGAAGAGGAAAGGGAAAGAGAGGGAGATCAGGGAAACTTGGAACAAAAGACAAGATGGAATTTGTCAGACCAGGCTATCTCTAATCCCCTTTTTGCTAAGGAGGTATCGCCACAACGCTTTCACGCCCAACCCTCTCTCTGATTCGCCAATTCACGAAGGTATCATCGAATCAGACACGATGTGTACGCCAAGCAATGCAAATGTATTTGTCCTGATATTTGAACTGAATAGACATGAACGGTTCGTGCGAGAATCTCATCCAATACGATCCGGTCAGAGTGATGCACTGCCAAATTCGGCCGTATTTCTCATCCAAAAATGCTTTTAGCTTATCGTTCACCTCGTTCATCCGATTCTCATTACCGCTGACGGACTGGAGAAGTTCTTTGAATTTCTTCACCACTACTTCCTGCCGTTCGACCGGCATGGTTGTGCACAACATCTCAACACCGTCCACGTTGATTTCAGTTTTTTTGCTTGTCCGTTGATTTTGTAGTTGAACTTTCTCCATTTTTCTAACCGGGGAGGAATCAGAGAACAAAAATATGAAAATCTGAAGGTGCTAAACTCAATGATAAATGAAGAAATAAACAATCGAAATTATACTTCATTTTATTGATTGCAAACTGCTTGCCAAAAATGCCCTTTCCCTCTAAATACACCATGTTCCCGAGGATCCACAATGTCAGCCTGGAACATTTCGAACATTTGTACTTTCACTTCTTTTATGGTCTTCCGTTGCATGAGATTTGCTATGGGGGTCAGACACATAGTAACGTGTACTTTTTAACCTAAACTCCTGCGCATCTGTTATCCGATTTAGGAGCCGATCAGAGCTTATACCAACTGATTCGTGACTGTTTTGATGACCGAACACAGATCACGTCCCTTATTGGAATGACATCCTCTCCACTTCCTGTCAATGATGATGTCCTACAAGGCGCTATCTTTTCAGTCTAATTCTCTTCTTTGTACGTAAAACAATTACCTATTCCATCGTCATTTATTTTATGTAAATATGCAAACGACACCGTTTTTGGATGTGAGCAGTTTAGATCAGAGATTACTCCCATGATCCAAAGCATACTGGACGATATTGTAAATTGGTCCTCTTCCCATTCTCTGAAATTGAATGCATTTGAATATCATGGTGTAAAATTTTGTTTATCATCCAGGGGATCAAATCAAAATATTATTGACAAACTCCCTCAGTTTTCTGCACACAACGAACATATTCCCACATCGTTGTAGTCAGATACCTCGGTGTTTCACTAACCAACAATCTTTCATGGTCTATTCACATCAATGGGGTATTTCGCAAAGTTAGGAATGCTGTTTTCTTACTCTCTCAGATTACGTACGCTCTTCGTACGTATGCTCTCATAAATGCATTACAGAATTTGTAATCCCTTTGGTTTATTCCCTAATGGCTTTACTACTTCCCAGTGATCTTTCCTGGTTTAGTAAAAAAGGACTTTGATGTGATCATAAGATCCATACAAAACACCTCTAGATGTAGGGGCATACACACAGAGTTACACTTGTTGAAACCACCATAAACAACCACTTTTTGTGACTGTGATAGTATCATTCCTAAACTTCTCTCTGATTCGCATTATCCCTTACACAGTGAACTTACAAAGGCTGTATCTACATCCTTCACAAAATAAAAAGTTCAAACCGCCATTTACCCACACTTCTGCACATCGTAATTCTGTTCTGTCATATCTCGCTCGTCTACTTGTTCATCGTATGGAAATTCTCTGAGAACTACGAAACAGGTAGAATATTGAACATTATCCGTTTTCTTCTTATTTTTTCTTTGTTGAAACTGTGGATACATTGGAATATTTTATCCCCAGAAATCGTGTGAAAAGCTGAACATCCACCTGTTTTGGGTGCATAAAGCTGAATTTCTAACTTGACTAGACTTGATTTGACTTGCTCTTATCAGTTCACGTGATGCTCACAGAAGGGAAGTTCATCTGGCGAGCAGTTGGACGGTAGGAATCTCGGAAGTTGTGCCGCAGTAAGACGATCGATGAATCGATTCATCAATGGAAATCCATTATTTGGATCGATGAAACAATATTTTCGTTATTTCAACATGATCGTTCAAGACGTGTTTGGAGGTAAATCTCTGAAACCAGCAAAGACGATTTGATGACAGAAACACTGCTGTAAAATGGAAGTTCAGTAAACATCTGAAGAGCTACCTGGTCGGAAGGCCAGAGTGAAATGGTATTTCTCGATGACACTGTCAGTCGTGAGGTATATCTATACTTCCTGATCCAACACATCTTGCCACTGTAGAAAACAATTACTTAATCGATTTCCCAGAACAAAAACGCGTCTACACATCACTACCCTGTCGCACGCGAGTTCATTTCGCACCGCTGTACGCAGACTCATCTGGGGCCACTTCAGTCACCCGATCTCATTCGAATCGAAAACTTTTCGGATCAGATCGAAGGAAAACTGGTCGAATGCGGCAATGAAAATCTTTAGGAAGAGTTGAAGACACACTTGAAATAGGAATGGGTCCGCATACGGCAAGGTACTATCAGACGGTTGGCAGTAGGCATGATTCGACGGGTAAATGTCATTGCATCATCCAAAGGTGGCTCAATCGTATACTAAGGAAAACGATCATACTATTGTATTCATAGCGTAGCATTCAGATTTCAATAAGGGATGTCACCGATATAAAACGCTCCGATTATTTCGAAAGGGGAGGGGGTAATATGGCGAAGAATGTACTAGAGAGGAACAAAGCTTCTCCAGGGGGATTGCGACCACTCACATGTGGCAGAATGAGTAAGTGCCTGGGGGAAGATTAATTCGAAGAGCATCGCTGAATGAACATGTATATCACCAGAAGTGAAATTCTAAATATCAATTACCAGGATAGGTCGTAAAATGCTGCTCCAAAAAACAATGATCTCACAAACATAAGGGGGAAACACGAACAGAAAAACCACGCGCAACACCAACAGAACCATCACCGAGTCAAAAAGATCATCATCATCATCATAATCATCATCATCATCACAGTCATCTTCATGATCATGATCATTACCATCATTCTCCTCGTTCTCCGCATCAACATCATCATAGTCAAAGTCCTTATCATTGTTATTATCATCGTCATCATCTTGATCCTAGTCTCCATGATCTTGGTGCTGAAATAGATCACTCTGTTCATCACTTGTGACTGACGTTGCTCGCATCTCTATTTTCGTCGAGTCGTTTCCTTGGGTAATATGAAATTGAGGGCTATCACAAGAGTTTGAATACGGTTTTTGTGCTTATTCATGCAAAGAATTTCAGTATTGAAAAGCAACAATAGCCCTCCATTTATTATCATAGAAAGTAGATTCCGTTTGCTGGTCTGACGTATAAGGATCATTGATAAACCAGTGAAAATGTCTGACTTTACTCTGATTAACGAGAATAGTATTATTACCATTCTTTTCTGTTAAATTGGAGTTCATTAGTTCTGACCCTCCTAATTCTTTTATTTACTTTTTATTATAAGGTTTTACTTAAGTATCAGGAATGGGGCATGGCCTCTTTGAGTGACCGGCGGTGGTGCGAGGATTCGAGCCCTCCTGGGGTGGAAGGGTTTAAAGACCATGGTTTTGACTGTTCGACCACCACCGGCCAGAAAAAGGCTGGATTTGGTTAAACTTGGACGGAAAGCGATCACTCACAGATCATCAAGATCCAGACCCAGAGCCTTGCTGAATTCTTCCAGTGTGATCTTGCCGTCAGAATCGGTATCAAATCGAGACATCCATTCCTAAAAGTGTGCAATGTAAAAACAGTAACACCGCAATCACAGATTGGACAAAAAGACGGAAGTTATAATAATACGTGAGGGAAAAGCAGTCCTACTAATCCTGAGTATGTTGCCGAGAACACGATGAACTTTCAAGTCTATTCACCACAGAATTTATCGGGAGAAAAACATGCTATGGTAAGAAACACGTTCCATAATAGCTGCTCGTCTCTAAAGTACAAGGTTGGAATCTCCCCGCTGGTAGCGATTCACAGGCCTAGTAGTTGTTACCGCTCGTGATCTGTTCAGACTTTAAAAGGTTCTCAACTCTCTAGGTCTGAAGATCAGGCCATAGTAGCCGGTCGTCTTCGGTGCTACAACGGGCCTTTCCGACCACTGGTTCCTCTTCTGGTGCAATCATGTACACGCATGGAATTTGAATGTGCCACTCACACCCCACCGATGGTACGGCGATAGCTTAGTTGGTAGAACACGTGCTTGGTGGGCTGGGTGTCGCAGGTTCGATTCTGGCTCAAGGCGTTGGACCTTTGGATGTGAAAAGAGCGAGTGGATTTTCCGTTATATAATATCCAGGTCCCTCGTGCCAATAATAAATTCTATGAATATAAATAAATATGAGTGGTAAGACATTAGATTTTCCCATAACATGATTCTTCAAGCCGTATGAACATTCAAACCACTGAAAACCATGGGAGCACTGTACAGCGGTTTCATTCTTGTTAGGAAGCACCAGACCGGATGAAACAGCCGTACAGTGATTTCATGGTTTTCGGTGTTTTGAACGCTGATACTGCATGGTGAATCATGTTAAGTAAAACACTTATCTACTTCTCCCACTCTTGTAGCAGTCAGGCTCTGTAGGCCGTTTAACGGAATGTCTTCGTTGTACTTAGGCCCCTGCATAGATACCGTCCATTGAGCGGCAAAAGTTCTGCTAACATTCGAAAACAGCGTCGGAAGGGTTCTATATCATGTAGTGCATAAGCTCAATAAACCGTTGAGAGCCAGCCCGGATAGAATTGTGGTTAGATTGTTCGACTCACAGTCATTTACCCCGGGTTCGAGTCCCCTTGGGGGCTCCGTAGACGAGGACTGTCGATGATCACTAACAAGGACGACCCAGATTTGCAATGCTTCCATGGTTTTCATTGGTTTGGATGTTCACACTGCACCATGAATCATGTAGTGGATATAAATGAATTCGTACAAATTCGTTCGTCACATTTTCATAGTGATCAGTAAAAGCACACGCAAATGAATACTCACATCAATTTGGGATTTGTTCAATTTATGAGATTCGTAGAATTTGACCAGCTCATCCCGAGTCACACTTCCATCCTTGTTTGAGTCCAGTTCTAGGAACAATGAGATCATTTGTTCAACGTTGCTCAACACGGTTGGTTCTTGTTGACCTTTGGTGAAAGTGATTTTTGGTTTTATAGATGTTCTGGTTGCGGTGGCCATTGTTTTGCTTCTTCTTTTCCACGTATGCTTTCTTTGTCAGTAGTACGTGTATTATTCAACGACTCTCCGTTTCTGTCGTTTTGTTTTGCTATCGAGTACGGGAGAACTGATTCTGAAAATCTGAGTCCGTAAGGGCGAGTACTCGGTGCAAACGGCGGGACGGTTTCGTTTCTATTCGAGGCGTAAGTAAACTGCCTTTTTTGAATCCCGAATTGATTATATACGGGTCTATGCTGTGATTCACTTACTACAGCGACTCTTGCTGATTGGAGTGCACTTCAGAGTATCTGTGCTCGTCAGGAGCACACCCCACGCGTATCCACGAAGGCGCCTACTGATGCACTCACAGAGACAAAGACGGAAATAGCGATCTGGTACAGGCAGAAACAGAGTGACGTGCATTGCCAGCTTTTCTTTATTGAAGCCCTGTGAAAAGCCTAATCAGCAACCACTCAACTCATTCACCTGAACGCTATTTCACTATTTTGGCACGTAACACCTGTTCGCTTCAAAATGAGCTTACCGGGGGAAGAAAAAATCACGTGTTGTTTTTCTCACTCTCCTCGAGTTACGATTTGGCTATTTCTTGCTGTGACACTTTTGTTGTTTATGAGTGCAGGTAAACGTGCAACACCAACACTACAGTCCTAATATGGCGTGTAATCCTCGGCTCTCAGTAACGTGTCTCATTATTTACTAGTCCGCTTAGACTAAGAGTGAAGTCGTGTGTATGTATGTATGTATGTATGTATGTGTGTATGTATGTATGTATGTGTGTGTGTGTGTGTGTGTGTGTGTGTGTGTGTGTGTGTGTGTGTGTGTAGGTGTGTGTGTGTAGGTGTGTGTGTGTGTGTGTGTGTGTGTGTGTGTGTGTGTGTGTGTGTCATCCAGCTGTGTTATATGACTGATCCGGGTCAAAATCTACACATTTCAAGCATCATACAGAATGAAGCTGTGTGCGTGCTAGAATTTCTCTTCACTTCTCGACTGAATGAGTGAGTAAATGCGAGTAGAGGAATGCACCTACCAAAGAACAAGTAATTACACAATGCATGCGCAATTGTACTATCGATTTTCACTGCATATCTATTTGGTATGTATACAGAATGAAAGAACATCATGGTTGACAATAAAGACTACAGTTCAACTGAAACGGCCTCGTATAGCTCCTGCTACTACTACTACTACTACTACTACCACTACTACTGCCTTCCGCGAGGTTTTCTCGTTTTTACCAGTAGATTCAATTTCTGTAAATCTTAGAAGGATTTTTCATTGTTGCATTACAGACTGTACTTCAGTAGGAGCTCGAGTGTGCGCAATTTCCATTGTGGTTAGGCACGACATTTTCTCACTAGGCCATGTCACTGCCATTCAACCGGTAGCACCATGAATAGTGGATGTCAAAGCCACAGGTGAATTCCACTCCTCAGAGTGGAATAGTGGTTCATGGTACGTGAAATTTCATCCGTGTTATTCATCACAACCGGCCGGTGGTGCGTAGGTGGTTTGGGGCGGTTGCTTACCATTTCAGAGATCAAAGGTTCAAATTCCCGCCATCACCGGTTACATTGGTGGCAGACAGTGATCCGCTGTGGTCCGGCTCGTTACTGCACCCGAACTATTGGGGCTTTGTGTGATTCTCTTTCTCTACAAGTCTCAGGGTCTGGGTACCGGTTACCTCTAATAGTGCAATGGGCTTTTGTGGCTATGGTGTTCACCCCTTCCGTTTCACTCATGAGCGAGCATTTAATAAAAATTAGATCTTTTAAACAACCAATGAAGAATAACCATAATCAATGAAGGAAAACAGATTCTAATGATTTCTAATGGTGTTCTGCAAAACAGTTCAGGTGACTATAAAGCAGCTGATTCTTCTCCGGATGGGTTGAAAGTCATCATTCCAGTAGTATAAAAGTCTGGGGTGAGGTGGGCGAATGGGATCTTGACTATTCTGTGGTAATTTGGGTTCAACTTGCTTTCAATGCGGCCACTGCAAGTGGGCTTTTGAAGCTGTTTTTCATTTCCACCGACTCTCCGGAGTTAGTTTATAAAGATACCCGATAAACCAAACTGGATGGGTCGTTTGGTTGTTCCTTATATTCAGTAAATACTGAATGACGTAGGCTACAGCTGGCTACCCTGTGCAGTGGTTAGGCTATAGGCAGCCATATTAGTGTTCGACTAATGTACATGTGAGTTCTTAGTGAGAGGTTTGGGCTCATGGAGTTTTTTCTGTGCTTTTGCATTTTGCTGATTGAACACGAGCAATGCCGTGGTGAAGGAACACCAGTGCTTGCACACCACACCTATATGTTCTCGATACTTATGGCAGCTGGTGTTGGTTGTAGCTCATGTTGGAGTCTTTCGATGAATCAGTCCCTTCATTTACCACAACTCAAAGTCAAAAAAATCTGTGCGAAGGAAATACAAATCACGAAATGCAGAGCTATACGCGAGAACAGACTTGCCGAAGATATTTATTAACCTATACTGGAGGGAAAAATTATTGAACCTTGAATTCTACTGTACTTCTAAGAAACGAATAATTTGATCATCTTTCCTTCTGTGAAGGCTGGAAGCGGATTTCGAGGGGAGCTCAAGTCGTCGTCAACGTTTCTCTTAAGTACCCTTTATCACTCACGAACGACTCGGAAATCGACTGGCACTGTCAACCGTGTGCTTTGTGTATTGATCAACTACAGAGGTAGCACCTGTTCAATGTTAAGCAGGAGACTACCAGAACACACAATTCAGTGTGGGTGAGAAAAATCGTGAAGAAAACCATTCGAAGGTTTGTTAACACGGTGAACTTGGTGAACGTTACTCAGTCATTTACAGTCATCTACCAAGCTCAGGTCAGCCTTTCATACCATGTTAGAAGTTTCATGGTGGGCACAGACGAGGCCGCAATCATACGAATTCACCACTCTGACCTGTGCAGACGAAAATTTCCCAACACACTCTAAAGTTATCACAAGTATCCTTCTTCAGAGCGTAACCATCTCAATTTCGTCGCTTATGTGACCGGTGACCACTGCCAAACCAAGCATCAGTCTGTGTTGGGAGAGAACGATGCGACCGGTGGTCTGGTGTGAAGTAGTGCAGGATTAGCCTGGGGTTTCAGTGGCGTTGCTCAAAGCTGGAATGGTAGAGATCATCATCGATTTGATTAACTAGGGTGATTTGCATTCCACTCAAGGGAGAATCATGAGCTAGACGAAGAACGTTTTAGCTTTGAGGCCGGGAATGTTGAGTTCATGTGAATTCACACAACGTTTTGTTGTGCATCATACGTGAAATTAGAATGTGCAATCAGTGATAAACATTTTGGATCAAGCCGGTTTGCGAACCCCGAATAATTTCTTCACACTTACAGGTCAAAGGGCTGACCAAATTTTATAAATGTTGAGTTGTTCTAGATTTTACAAGTCGTCAGCCCCAAAGGATCACACATTTTGAGCGAGTGAATAGTAAGATTCATTTGTAAAAGTTTCAGAAACCCTGGTTAGGGTCCTTGGCTCGCGTAGTAGATCACGTGGGTCGAGTCCGTACGGGAATTTCGATTCCATCAGAGTTAACCACTCACATCTTTTGAATCAATCCAACAAATTGGGCTATCACCGGTTACTGCGCCATTATTTTTTACAAAAGTGTCAACTTCAGAGAAGATCTAATACATTCACGACTACTAGGTGTAGCTCGGAGCCCCACGGAGATATGAGTTCAAGCAAAGAAATGTGGTATTCCGAAAACTGACTTGGACTTGCCAGTCGGTATGCCTCTTTTTGTCTGCTGTGGGATGCTTCCGACATACTCGCCGTCTGTTCTTTGGTCTGTGGCACTGGAATGGTTGACCCGATCGGTTTGACATTCGCATCGTTCTCTTGCTCCAGCTTTCTCTGCTACAATATTGCGGACATGAAGACGGAGTTGCAATGGGGTCCCCTCCTCCCTAGGTTTGTCCTCAGCTGATATTTTCACGGCTGAGATGGAAGATAGAGAATAAAAAAACAAAAAAATATCTGGTCTTTGGCATTATCACCGGTAAGTGAGAGATATTTCCTACTCGACAGAACAACTCACAGATATCAACAACATCGTGGAAATGTTCAACGCCGCGCATCCAGTGGTACTGTTCTCGGGTGGGCTGGTAAAGAGCAACCATCTTCCATTCTGAATGTCGATCTAACTAGGCGCCCGAAAGGTTGAAAACAACGGAAATTTTGTAGAAAGGCATTTTGGGATGGATAATACACAAAACTTCACAGTTTCGTCCCCGGAAGCCAAAAAGGGACCTGAAAGGGTGTTTGACGTCAAGGGCTAAAAACAAATGCTATGACGACACCCTGGCCTCAAAGCCACAAACAATCCATAAAGTTCTGACGGAGAAAGGCTATCCAGAGAATTTTGCCAACGGCAATATAGAGTATGGCAAACAACAGAAGCGTCGCCACACATGGCTAAGAAAACTCTATTCTCCAGAATTTGTGAATCGTTCGGAAAGCGTTTATCACCTTTACTGAATGATTTGACTTCATAAGGTGTGAATACAAAGCACTCGCAATTGTCCTTATTGCTCCTGTGTTGGACCAAACCGGGCGATGTTCACGAACGCGTGCGGCCAAAGTACCTAGCTCCACCGGAACACGTGAATGAATACACGCAGAAAGATGCTGCAGAATCTGGTGCTTTATCCTTCAGTCAAAAACATACGATCGGTTTGGACTCAAACATAATTTCTAATTGTGAAACATAGAAAGTTTTACTGACTACTCCTGTTAGTCTACGTTGAATAATTTCAGTTTCCACATCTCCTTTGAACGACAGACGGACACATACGGGCATCTTTTCGACTACTCTGTTTTGATCCATCTACTTGTCGTCGCTTCATCTTACCAATAAACCGTTCAGGATAGCCGTTTATTAGGAAAACACTTCGAAGAAAACAAATCTCTTTTTACATTGTGTCTTCCGTGAAGATTTTCCTTGGTGTAATAAACAAGCAAAGCACTAGATTTCTCTTCACTTTGAGTGGTATGAAACTGTGAAAATGAATGTATTGCCCTATCCAATTTGCTTTCCTATGCACTGCTAACTGAACGGAACCATCAATTTGACGGCCTGCACAAACATCTAAGTAAGGTAGACTGTTTTCATTTTCTTGTTCCAAAGTGAATTGAACATTTGGATGGGCTGTGTGCAAGAGCTTACATTTCAATGGCCCACTTCTTGTCCCCGAGCACGTGTGCAACCACTCAACACATTCATCACGGTGATCAATTTCACACGCGCGCACACATATGTTTTGTGTTAGTGTGGATACGAATAACGGAAAACGAGCTTGTCCGCCACGCTCTACTGTTCTCAATGTGTTCAGTGGGATTTTGTCGCACACTTGAAACTCTGTTCACGAGTGTCCCCCGCGTAGGTGATGTCTCAGCCGAGAGGAGTTGGGGGGTTCTTTGTGCTGCCGTCAAAGACGCCTGGAGCGCGGCTACTGTAAGTTACTATTTCTCAGCCAGTCCCGTTATCAGATGTGAGAAAAAAAGACAAACTCTCTTTGTCGACCTCATCAGTGATTATCTGTCCGTTCGGGTGGGTCTGTAGTGCCACTTATGTAAGCCGAAAGAGAAAGCATTTGTCAAAACCCAATAAAGCCATGCTGGGTTCAATACGGAGCAAATAGTGTTGTTTGTAGCTCATTTACTACTCATTAGCTAGATTCAGGGCATTCCATCGGAGTGGAAAACTCGTGTCCTGTTTTGTACAGAATGCCACGTAATGGGTCTGAAGCGATCGTATGCGTAACACCAGCAATGACTGAAGTTACGCCTGAGCTATGCTTGCAAAGGAAGTTCGTGCATGCCCTCGAGCTTCTCTGGTCAAAAAGTAATGACGTCACCCGTGAACGCGTTTTCGTTGTACGATCAGCGGATTGTCACGATGAAAAGACAACGGACAATAAGTCACCATATCATAAAGAGCTGATGTTGAACAAACCACTGAGAACCAGCCTGGATAAACTGGTGGTAAGGTGTTCGATTCCCAATCTTTTACTCCGGGTTCGAGTTTCATTGGGGGCTTGATGCATGTGTACTGCTGTTGAGGATGAAATAGATGCATGATGGTGTATCATGGATGGCCTGGTTCATATCGCTTCGTAAGTTCAAGGCTCTAACCTTTGTGGAGACACATTTTAGGAAAACCTGATGGGTGCATCAGCTGGAACACTCTTAGCAGACGTATTCTTGTCGGCTTTAAAATGTGCGTATGATACGTGAGGGGGGGGGGGGTTCCTTTTAAAACTCCGTGATGGTTACCCCTGATTGGTTAAAAAACTGCTCGAAAACAACTATTCACCAACCATAATCATTGTCGAGAAAGGAAGATATTTTACAGTGCCTAATATGAACTGGTAATGGTCATGCCAAAAAGTAGTTACATTTGGATTGCACATGGGCCGGATAGTAAACTAATCTTGGGAGTTTCTTTTCACTGAGCTACAAACGGGATTACGTGAACTGCCTGGTCTATCGGACGAATACTAACTGCATCCAGGTAGCCCAGACCATTGGTGGTCGAGTTGTTTAGAGCTGTGGCTCTCCATCTCGGCTGTCTGAAGTTCGAAACCCGCCGCCGGCACTGGTCATTGGGGGTAGACAGTAATCCTCACCCTCTTCCAGCTCGGCACAACGTCTGACTTATTGGGAACGTATGTAGGTTTCTGGTGCTCCAAGTCAGACGGTCTGGTTGCTGGTTGTACCCAATGGGGAAGTGGGCCTTCAAGGGTATAGGATTTACTTCTCCCGTTGCACTCATGTGCAAGTATTAATTAAGAAGAACGAAAATTTGAATGCTTTTTTCTGGCAGAGCACCACTATCATTCTGGACCGAACTCAAGTGTATAGTGGAAGCAATCAGTACACAGAGGCGTGAAAAATTTTCTCGAAAGCACATGACTGGTTTCGAGATTGTTGCCATTCGTCATGTATGCATACCGGTTAGACTTCTACGCATTCATTTTCATACTTGTATACTCCAGAGCAGTTTTTGCAGAGGATTTCTCATTTGTGCATCAGGATAGTGAGCGGGTGCTCCGCGCAAAGGTCAGCTACGAGTGACCCACAAAAAATATTAGCAAAGAACAGGGGTGATTCTCTAGTGGACTCTTTCAGGAGGAGTACCCATTCGCACTTCTACGGAACAAATGATATAACGATGCATACAGTGCATGGGACCAAAAAGAAACGAGTATTCTTGACAGTTCCGTTCGTCGATAGTACGCTTAAGGAATTCCTGGAACGACTATAGTCGGAAACTGCCGACGTGTGCCTTAGATAAAATTATAGAAAATGATAATTCAACTGAAATTCGTAGAATTTTAATGCTGGCACGACGAGCATGTGAATAACGTGGGTAGTGAAAAATTCACCTGTACTATTCGCCTTCCACCGGCAGTATCGTTGTAACTCCGCTGATGGAGTAACTACCCCACAAAAGAAAGGCTATCGATTCGATGCCAGATCACGGAGTTGGACCAACTGATGCAAAAAGTCCAAGTGTATTTTTCACCACCTAACACTGAAATTGTTTATTGTCCAACAAACAAAAAACAAGTTAGTTTGATAACTGTAGTATGTATGCAGTATGCTGATTACACAGAACCCATGAACGAAAACGAGTTCAGGACTTGGTGCGGTCACCTATCAGCAAGGAACATTCGGAAGCATCTCTAGCACCGTTCTGCAACAATAGTTTGAAAATCTCAAAAGAGATGTACTCACGACTGCGTTCGAGAAATTCGCAGCAACATCAAGGATTTTCAGTGAAGGAATCTGCAAATGACTTTGTTCTGATCTGTCCCACTAGCGCTAATAAGAACAGTTCTCTGTTTCTGAACCACCTCATTTTATTGACATGAAACGAACGCTTTATATAAGATGCCAGGTGACCGCAGTCAAAGGCATTGTACAAAGTGCATTGGTCCAGAACTTTTTCCATAACCGGGTCTTCAGTGATTTAGTAAACATTGGTGACCCTTTAATAGCATCTGGCGATTGTTTAGTAGCCACTGCCGGTTATTTATGGATCACGGCCTAGAATACAGTAGCCATACCTTTCCAACGCACACGTCCCGCCCCAAAGGCACATCGTCGGTAAGAATCCAGTCCTAGTTACTGGGCTTGGTTGTCTTGTGAGAGGGTCTGATTCGCAGTGTTGTGTAATGTTAAATCATTAAAGAACATACAGGTATGTCCAGAAGTGGCCGTCAGACTATGAGTACGCTTATCCAGATTTCGCACAGACCGTGGTCGAGAAAAACAAATGTGTTCCACTCGAAACCGCCGCGTGGACAAGCCTCCATCGACCTAAGGGAGAGATCTTATATCAGTAGTCACGCTCGCAGTGGAACTGATCATCTGAAACAAATCCGGTCAGCCGAAGGGAATGACTGGCACACCGGTGTGTGCCAGGTGTACGAGAACTTTGGTGCTTACGTGTGCATCAGCCGGTTACCACGGCACCATTTCTAGGGACTACTAAGCGTCCATCAATGTCTACTTAACTACAGGAAAACGTAGTGCGGTGATTCAGCAGCTGTAACACATAATGCAGCCAGGTACAGCTTCGCAGCTACTCACGCAGATGAGCCTCAACCAATCAGGATCGCCACGGACAAACCCGTCAAAAGCTCCCTGTGATTGGTCATCTTCGAGTCTACCAATTATCTTCTCTGGTTTAAGGTATTTATACAAACCAGTTCTGCAATACAACTAACGTGCTATTTCGCGGCCTTGGTCTTCTTGCTACTTTCTTTCGCGTAGTTGTGGGTGGGGAAATTTCAATACGTCCTGTCAGTTCAGTTCACTGTGATTACTACACGTAGTTACAAACCCAATTGGGTGATTCAGTTCTGTTCGGCGAGAATGAATGTTGGCGATAGAAGCGATGATTTTGTTCCGCTTTGTCACGGACTGATTGGGCCAGCGATCCGCTTGGCTTGCTCCAGCTTTGCCATCGACTTTTGACAGACAATGACGTGCAGTTTGCTAACAGAAATAGGCACTCTGTTGATATGTCAGCTAATACCCTCACTGGTGTCTCACCTCAACATAAGCCCTAGCAAATGAGCTTCGGGAACCTGAATCATGCAAGTGATGCAATCATTATAAATGTCATTGCCACAAGAAGCAAACACTCCCGATTTTGTTATTTCTACTGAAAATCCACTTCCCATTTCGTGTCTCTCTTTTTGACCCCTTTGTTCATCACAAATGTTTACAGATTTCGTCGAGAGATTGCCACAACTCTGTCTGAACTAAAAACATCATTATTGTGAGAGCCTCGGGCCGGGTCGGTCAGTCGATCCGACTCCGCATTCCATATTGGTGCTCAGCTCCAAAGCACGATCGGGCTTGTGTGTGTAGTCCATGAAATGGGAGAAAAATTGTCCAGCCACACTAGTCAGCAACTTCGTAATCTGATCGAACAAACAAGGAGGCAGTCCGACTGGTTATGTGTTTCTGGATTGTTCCATTTATGCTTTAAATGTTGTGCTGTCTAGTCGTACGTCACACTGAAACGTTCACTGCGGGTGCATACTCGCTCTGGTTTATATCCGTAGGCTGACGAGACAGGTGCGAAAAGTGCAGGTGTACACGGGCCGTCCTCAAGAAGCAGTCAGTAGAACGAAAAGAATACAAGAAATATGCCCCGACTTGCTGGATTCATCCTATCAGTTAGCTGGATTGTCGAATCTACACGCATGAATAACTAACTATTGTACAGTATCCACTAAACGGTCTATCAGGGAGTCGGAAATCTCTCTGAAAACACGTCATCTGCTAGGCTGCAGTCTGCATTCTTCCAACCCACGGAGAGGATGCTTTGTGAACCCCAATGAATAACAAAGCCCGAACATCCCACATAGGGGTGCAGTCGTGACGTGTATGCCCATGAACCAATCAGTCTATCACACGTCACTGTTCACATCGATCACTGACAGACAACCTACTCACTACACTTCACACCAACCCGCCAGCCATTCAGACTTATGGCATACTGTGATCCGACTTAACCGATCACATCTGCGCACAAAGCTGGGCAATCAACAACAACGCCAAATACGTCCATGCAGTCATTGCCTCATGCTAAATAGAGTGCTGATTTTTGATTACAATTGGATCCAGTTTCCGCACCTGTTCGTGGTTACTTTTCTGTTGAGATTGGACGATCGAGGGATCACTGACCGGGGATAACCCAGAGATTTATGCACTGACAAAGCACGGTCTTTGTATCTTCACACCAAGCAAAGTACTTACGTAACTATATGATGGAGGATGCTGAAAAGCTATCAGTTCTAGTTTTCATCCTTTTCACGTATGGACAAGGATATTCTCAGATTGAAAATTATTCCGAACTTTACCAACTATACCCTTCTACCTGAAGTCTCATCAGCGTTAGCTACCCTTCTGTTATTGTGGATTGGTTGGGATGGAACCTGTGTCCTAAACATGTTTACCGTATAGAACAACTATAGTTCAAAACCCGCCATCAACGGTCTACATTGCGAGCGGAAAACTATTTTGAACCAGGTCATTGCCATACCTGATCCACTGGGACTTTATGTGTATCACTACTGCAAGCCCCGTGATGGCTGTTGTCAATTGTTTGTGACAGTCCTGGTGACTAAGAATTTTTCCACTTCCATAAGCACTCATGTACCACAATTCTCCATATCTGACCGAGTCGTTTGTATTACGCCTCAATGCTCATTTCTTACTCGGTGAAAGAATTCCTTTTTGCCTAGTAAAATAAATGAGATCAAATAGGACAACGAAAGCAACTCCCCGATCAGGCTTGCTATCCAAATGCGTTTGTGAAGATTGAACTACTTCTTTTAGTACGAATTAGACGTAAAGATACTTAGTACCTCGTACAAATTCAACAAATAGTTCAATTACTTTTTTTTTCAGATCCTATCTAATAGAACTCTGATTGGGGGTAACAACACCTGCACCTGTTCACTCAAAATAGTTTCCTTCAGTATCGTGTTTCAAATCACTGAGAAATCAATAAATCAGCATCACCTGATCGCGATGCGAGTTTGGCTAGCATACGAATCCACTCAGACAAACAATACTTTTAATTTCCATGTGGGTTTTTATTCTACCACTTAGTCTCAGTATAACAGTGGGGTCTTTTGGGGACCGCATACGGAGAAATGTTTTCGTCCTGTCTTAAATAAAACAAATATCTTTGCCCAAAAACTCCGAAACAACTTGACCAATTTACCGCATTGAACGGTTGGCAAATTAGAAACATCATGGGTCCTTAAAAGATCAAAGACCAAATTATGGTGAAGATCCCGACCTTGTTCCTTACGGGGGATAAATCTTCGAATGCCGAAGCTTCTGAGTGTTACTCTATTAAAACTGTGCACATGGTGAAGCTTTTCTCATCAACTTTTACAAATTGAGGGAACATTCTTCTCAAGATGCTTTTTGCTATCTCGAGGCTTTTTACCCCTTTTCTTTTGCTATTACCTGAATCCGGTGAATGCCTTTTAAATCCTTGTTGTTTACACAATCCGAGACGTACCAACTGCGTGGATCAGTTCACGGCGGATGTGGAAAACAATCTTTTCTCTGGCAGCCTTACTTTCATGGCCAGTTGAATGTAATGAGGGTTACATCACCCATCCTCTATTTCAATCACTTATGCAGTTGACTTGTTGGTTGGTGAAAACTGTTGTTCCTGGTAGATTTTTGGTAATTAACTGAAACTAGTCTCGTAGCGAGCTGAATGGTTTGTTTCGGACGTAAGGCATTCGTTGTCATTTTGGCTTCCCACGGCAAATTCGTTTTCAAAGCAGCTATCACCGGTGAAAAGCCAATGACGAGACGGCGCTATATCACCTAGAGTATATGTTCAACAAACTGTTGAGAGCTCCCCTGGTTGGCCTGGTGGTTAGGTGTTCGACTCATACTCCTTCGCCCCGGGTTCGAGCCCCAGTGAGGACTTGAAGGACGTGCTCTCCCGGGTGCTGACTCCTGACAGTTGAGATGAAACCGCTGTACCATGAGTGCTATCATGGTTTTCAACGGTGAGTTAAGCTTTGGTACTGTATGACGAATTATTTGGTAGTCCAATCCAATCTTCTGCCACTAAAAATAAATCAGAAGCCCCATCGTTTGCGGGTTACCAACCAGTCTTGTTTGAATGCCCATAAAAAGATGTTTGAAGCTATTCGTCCAAGTCTATTGCTTGTCTGTCCCGACTTCGAAAGCTTGTGTTTGCTGCACATTCCATCGGATGAATTCGGAGTTTCACACAGTACAGCAAAAAGCAAGACTGTTTTCTCATTTCAACATTTCCGGTGAACTGAACAAGTTGGATGTTGTACCCAACACAAATAAGGTAAGGTACGGGGCTGGATCATAAATGGCACTTGTGAGGGAATCATGGCACTGTTCTTTCTTTTCTTTTTTCCTCCTCCCTCTCTTTCTCTCCCTGTCTGTCTGTCTGTCTGTCTGTCTGTCTGTCTGTCTGTCTGTCTGTCTGTCTGTCTGTCTGTCTGTCTGTCTGTCTGTCTGTCTGTCTGTCTGTCTGTCTGTCTCTCCCTCACGTCCGCACTCGTAACAGTCACGGCAGTCTGCTCTCTTCGTCTGTTCAGTGCTTTATGATGCTCGGAAGCAGGACTGTGAATGTGGATCCACTGAAATCGTGACCCGGGTTAGTGATAACCCAACCGGTGTGTGCAGAGAGGCCATTCAAAGGAATATGTGACCCTTCCGAGTGGGGAAAGAACACCTAACAGGAAAAATCACGTCGTGATCAATGAACGGTTCTGAGAATGTTATTCAGTCGGGATTTGGTATCTGGGTAAACCAACACGAAAGAGATTGTAATTTTTCGGGTATCTGTCTGTTTTTCTTATTACTTGCTCGCGCATGAGTGCAGGGGAAGGGGTACACACCCCATAGTTCCGAAGGCTCACTGTACTACTAGGGGTGACCAGCCACCAGACCCGGAGACTTGGAATGGAGAAACACGTAACGTCCCAATAGGTCAGGTGTTACAACGTAAATTACCTTCGTGACTAATTAACAGGTAAACAGCGTATGACAGTTAGGTTGCGTGACGTTGCAGTGCGAATGTACAGTCTGCGAGACAGCTGTATTCCCTCAGCCAGGCAGTTCGAAACGACGAGATAAACCACCGGAATCTATATTACGTTTTTACGGCCGCACCTCATCAGAGTCAGTAATCCGGCGGCTTGGATCTTGTTGGCTTGCGTGGGTTGAGCTCGGTGTTCTGCCTGTTGTCCAAAAAGATGTACTTTTGAAGTATTCTTTTGAAGTAAGTCGCAAATTTCTAACATAAGCACTTTCGAATATGGTAATTTAGCAATTTGGCACATTGTTTTTGACGGGAGCTATTGCTGCTGACCACAAGTGATCGATGAGGGAGCTAGTGGAACGGCAGATTGCAGATCAACCAGTGGAACCCCGACTAGTGAGTTTCCTCAAACTGGTTCATCTACTGATCACACTATCATCTGGAGTCTTCGGAGTTAAAATGCGCCTAGACCTCATGGAACAATAAACTTCAAGACAACCACGGGGACACTTTGACTAAAATTAGTATTTTTACCGCAAGTGCAGGACGCTAGTAAAAAGCAAACTTTTTATGACTCACGTTTTAAAAAGCTGGTACGTTTAGGAGTGCATTCGAGTTGGACATTATGTTGAAATGGGCGCAACGTAGCACGAGATGTTTGAGAAATCAAATGGATTGAATAGGCTGAATCCCGCACGGAACTACTGAGAATTAGGAACTCCAGGAACACATAGAACGTAGCATAATATTTCGTATTCGCAGAGTCACGTACGATACAGGTATGTATTATAACTGAGAGAATACACAGAGAATTTAGTAACTCAAAATAGAAGAAGTCGGCCTTGAATATCACATCCACCCCACACTGAACTGAATGGGGTGTTTGTAATCTCTTCGTGGTAATGAACGAACTGTTTCAGATCTTCGGATACTTGGTTGTTCTGGGGGATTCTCGGATTCAAGTGCATCTAGATCAGGATTGTCCGTTGGCGAAACGACATCTGACTCTTCTTTTTCCTTGAACCGTACCTGACCGACATGACCTCCGTGACTGGACAGATCATCCAGATCCAGAATTGTGTCCATCCGGTTCCTGTGGTGCGAGACGACAATCCCACTCGCCGGTCATAAATCATTCCCTCTGAAATAAACGGCATTAGCTTTCAATATACACCCGAAAAGGTTTCTCAAACTACGGCATTTAGATAACAGAGACGAACTTTTACCAGTAGCTGTATGAGCTGAGGTACGATATTGCATGAGAAAACTGTCAATGGCACGATCAAGTTCAAAACATGTATGAGGGTTACCAGAATGAATTGCATTCTTGAGTGTGCGTACAAAATCCTCTGCAACGCCATTAGACTGTGGGTGACGAGGAGCAGTGTATGTATATGTTTGCAACCAAGAACTTTTGACCACCCATCCAAGAGTTTAGCAGTGAAAAGTGTGCCATTTTCAGTAACTAGCACAAACGGAACCCCTCCTCTGTCGATTATTTTCTTGAGCGCAATCTGTGTGAATTCAGCCGTAGGTGAAATTGTTTAGTATATCTGTGACCCACGGGAACAAGTTTCAGTGATGACAAGAGCGTAGTATTTACCCAAGAAGGGTCCATAATAGTCTGCATGTACCCGCTGCCACGCCTCACAGGGGACTGACCAAGGAAGCCAGTTTGAAGGTTTTGAATGTATTTTATGCAAAAATTGCTTGCATTTTTTAGCAGTACGTACTATGTTGGCATTCAGTTCTGGCCAGCAGCAAGTTAGTCATGCCAGAGACTTCATTTTTTCGATACCCATATGCCCTGGCTGAAGATCTCTCAATAAAACAAAACGGAATATTGGAGAAATGACCACAAGGTCGGCAACGCGCAGTAATCCATCTGGAGTGCTCTATACAAATCATAACGACTAGAGTAGAAGTCAAGGAATCGCAGCTTTTCGTTCGACGTCCAACCCCGACTTAGAGTTGAAGTGACCGGAGCAAAACAGGCTTTTGTATTCTTTACAAGATCTTCACTGCGCACTGGTAGTGGTTGTAGCAACAAAAAATCACGAGCCACTGGTGGTCGAGATGAATACGATATTCTAGGTAGAAGATCAGTGTAGGGTATGCATTTGGCACTACGACGCAGAATATCATAATCGTATGAGCTGAGTGCAATACTCCATTGTCGAACCATCGAAGCTGATGATTTGAACAACGAATGATGCGGACGATAGATGAACTGAAATGCCTCATGGTCAGCAACTATGGTGAATTTCTGACCAAATAAATATTTGCGTATACGCTTGACGGCCCAGTAAGCTGCCAAGGCTTCTTTTTGTAGCTGTGAATATGCTTGTTCAGCTTAAATGAGCATATTTGAAATGCAAATGAATGGCTGCTCGCATCGCTCAAAAACGACACCTATGCCCGTAGGAGATGCATCAGTAATAACAGTTGAGCGGTCTTTCGGAGAGAACGACTTGAGAACAACACCGGATGGTGGGTAAGATAGTAACTTACAGAGTGTCTTTTCATGGGCTTGATTCCAAAAGAGGGAATTCGTGGACAGAATTATCTAACAGACAACTGGCTTGTTGAGAAAAATTCGGAACAGAACGAGTATATTACTGAAGACCACCAGGAACAGAACGTAATTTATGAATGTTTGTAGGAGAAGATACGTCAATAGGCGGGACTAAACTTGCTGGGTGTGTAGAGAAACCTTTACCTTTGATAATGTGACCAAGATACCGAAAAACACTTGTCAGGGTTAATGGAAACGTTGAACCTAATGAAATGCCTCATCAAACAACAAAGACGATAATCACGATTAGCTCGAGTGGAACCGTGGTCAACAGTATCATCGTGATACAATTGAACACCCTCAAGACCTTGCACAATATATGTTTAAGAGACTGTTGAAAAGAGCAGCCCAGACATTGAGACCAAAAGGCAAAAATTGTATTGAAATAAACCGAAAGGAGTGTTGGTGGTAGTCAGCGCACCGGATTCCTAATCCATGGGTATTTGCATGTATGTATCTTTTAAGTCCGTTTTCGAGAACATACTAGACCCTGCAAGTCGGTAGAGTGTGTCTTCGGGTTGTTTAGGTGCGCATATACGCTGCAGCAAGCACTTATTCAATGTCAATCGGTAGTCACTGCAGATCTGTGACGTCTTTCCATCAGACTCTAACTGAGTGACATTCGATATGGTCCATTTAGATGACTCAACAGGACTAATAACTCCGTGCTCACACACAGACTATAGTGCTTGACGGATAGGTCCTGTCAAACCAAAAAGAATTATTCTGCGCTTTGGGAAAATGGGATCACCAGATATCTCTAACCTTACTCCAGGAATGTGCTTTCCACAAGAAATCTTAGAGTATTTTAAAACAAGCTGCTGTGTATCCAGAGAAACAGGTGAAGAATTTAGAAAGTCACTTCAATGTGGAATTTACGAAGAAATTTCATACAAAGAACTGAAGGTCCTGAATCAAAAATCAAAATATCGCATGCAATAGGACCAGAGTCACGTAACTGAATTGGAACTATACAAGTAGGAGCTTATGCCTAGTAATACCTGGAATAGTTACATTGGTAGGATTATTCTCAGCAACGGGACAAAAATAATCCAGATCTCAAGGTGAACTCATAGATTCTACACTCCTGGTGTCAACAATAAAAGTGTGTTTGTTACCCTCCAGAGTATGCAATGTCTGGTTAACATGTGAGACTTTCTCTGGCTAACGCAAAGTATCAAAAGACTGTTGTCCAGCGGAGCAATGTCAGATGATGTTGAGGGAATTGTCAGTCGACAAGCTGAGCTACTTCTACAAACACTGTTAATGTGGCCAACCTTACCAAGGGCAAAACACGTAGCTCGTCGATAGAGATATGTGAAACGAGTGTGCAACGGACAAAATGAAATACACTTGCCCAAATTTGAACTTGTATGGTTAGATTTCGAACGAGTCGATCGCTGAAGTGGGGGCTGGTAGCCACGACAACTTGTTGACTTGTTCAGATGCGGCAATTTTTGAGTACGTTGATCGCCCCGATGTTAAGCAGAATTAAACAATACGGACTCTGACACAGCAGTTACAGCTTTTACGTCCTGATATTGTCCACAAATATGGCGAAAGTGGGGAAAGGTCTGATCAGTTGCAAGCAACAGCTTCTGTTGCTAATCTGGAAAGTTGATTCCTGCAGTCAAGCGATCGCTTCGGTGATCTTGCAGTTGGGGACCGTAATCGCACTTCACTACCCGTGTCTGCTGCTGAAGAACGAATTCACGTAGTGACTGGTTTTCAAGTCAAGTAATGCAGTTAAATTTGGCTCTCTCAGCAGCAACGAAATTTACTGGCTTGAGATGCTGTAAAATGATGGTTCTGCGCTTGTCGTATGGTAGAATTCGGAAAAGACACATTTTTCACGAGACTGTTGCATCCTCCCCAATGAAGTGAAGAATAGATACTGTTTTCTTTGCGTCATCTAAATGGTTTTGGGTTAAACACCAAATGCTGAAACGTTTCATGTAGTCCTCAACCTGTCGGGGTGTAGAATTTGCATCACTAGGTTCCATTTCAGAATCAATCATGATTTAATTCCTTTGCGCGATGCCAAAGGTGATATCAAATAGATTGAATAGGTTGAACCCCGCACAGAACTACTGAGAACTAACAAAGCTAAGGACACATAGAACGTAGCGTATTGTTTCGTATGCGTGGAATCGCGTACGGTACAAGTATGTATTATGACAGACAGGATACAGTAGAGCAAAAGAGAACGAATCAATCTCGAATATCGCAATGTTTTCTCGTGGCTCAGATTATACGAACTTCATTGAAATAGTCGCACGCCTCGCACGATTCTCAGGTCTAAGGATCAATTTCTCCCGATTCTTCCAAAAGCATTGTGACAATAAATCAAATATATTCAAAGATCGAAAGAGATCCTGGGAAACGAAAGCCTTTTTCGAGTAATTTTTTTAAATAAACTCATACTTTTCCCTACGAATCATTTTCGTAGAAACAAAATAGACAACAGATTAGAACAGGGCAGTGCAATTTATCACCAGGGTAGTTTATTGCATGCGTTTGTCAGAAGTCCAAATAAGGGGGAAGTCGCTATTCGTTGGGCGAAGTTCAGAAATGACACTGACGGGATACTCGTCATTTATGACGAAGTCTGTCTATTGACGATGTCACTTTTAACTTCATTTAACTTGAAACCGAGGCAGTTTTGGTTTTTTGTCCCCACATCTCTTTCTTATTTTGCTCTAGTGCTCCCTCGATGCTCTGGCTGATGAATAACTTCAAAACACCCGTTCTGTTCTCACATTTCCCCTCAGATTCACAAACAAACACGGGTCCACCAATGTGGTTGTCGTTGCTTACAGTCTACATTAGTCCAATCCACTTTGTCAATACATACCGGCCCCTTGGCTGATTAACACTTTCACGCACCGTGTCCCGCAATTCAATACACGGAAGTGTACACGTATGTCTTCGATCGTCACGTGTAAATCATTGGTTTGTGCTGAAGACCGACACGAACAAAACTACTCCGTGTTCTGTTGTGGACACATCTGGTCGGGTATTGCAAAATACTCGACCACGCAGCCTTAGTCTTTTCTGTTGGATGCCTAGGGCTAAATGGTTTCAACTTTTTGACGGGACTTTTGCCAGAACAGGACAGACGTGTAGATGCAACTAAGCTACCTCGAGCAGGCTGCACACACGATTCTTACAGATCCCAGAAATCTTTGTGAAACTTGACTGCACCCGGCCAAGCATATGCAGTGGAATAACTCGTACCCAGAAAACCGCACACAGGACAAAAACAGTAAGTATGTATTCCATCGACTCATTGTTGATACAAGTTTTTTATAAATTAGGTTAAAAGCAGTAGGCCCGTTTCCCAAATGGCAGCCTGTCTGACTGCAAAATCCTCCCTGCAAGAAACACATTTTCATGCAAGAAAAATCTCTTCCTTAGAAAATTTCCTCAAAACACCATATGTAGGCAATGCATTGAGCAATCATAAACGAGTCTGTGTATATCATTTTGATCTGATCACAAAATCCTGGTTACGTCTGACTGGCTGAATACTAGAACAAAGCTTCAGCACATCAGGTCACATGCAAAATCATTGAAATCACGAAAACGTCCCATTCTTCGCTCTATCTTCTAGTGATAATCATCAATCCAAGTCCATCCACTTTCCGATCCATTACCAGGAAGAACCCTAAAGTCTGCACTTTGACTCTTCTACTAAAGCACAAAAACCGGGTCAGGAGGAATCGTCGTGATCAAATTTTTCAGAGTTATTTGTTTGCTTTCATTTTTCTTCATGCGAGGGCATCAGTATGGCAATAGGAGCCTACCTCACTGTCACCATGACACTGGATTCTGAACTGAGAGAAACCACATATAACCCCGCCCACAGTTGTAGGGGCGAGATCCCGAGAAGGTTGAGAGCTACCTGTTATCCACCATCGCTTAAACTGATAGGACGATAGTGGTGATCGAATCCGGTAGGGGTCTGCGAGTTACGTCAGCCGACCGCAGTCGGCCAAGGAGATGACTGGTGCAAACGAGACTGACATCTGGGCGCTTAACTTGTGTACCAGTAGAATACAATTCCGTAAATAGTAATACTATTTGTTTATAAGCAACGGGTCCCAGTATCAGTTGTGAATACTACTACTACTACTACTACTACTACTACTACTACTACTACTACTACTACTACTACTACTACTACTACTACTACTACTACTACTACTACTACTAACACCAGCACTACTACTACTGCTACTAACACTACTGCTACTACTACTACTACTACTACTGATATGAATGCCATAGAGGATAGCATTCAAGTAACTTACAATGAATGCCTTTTCACACTCCGGTATCGATGGCTGAGACAATGATAAAATGATGCAATACAATGGCAGAACCGCAGTACACGAAAAAACCAAATCTTCTGGTTCTCTTCAGTGGATTGTCACGTGTCACTTGGTGAACAGATCAGACGCAAATACGAAATTGTTCTCGCGCAGACCCTGAAATCAGTAACCACTGAGACCTCGAAAATGTCACTTTTCACGTCATAATTTTACCATAAAATTAACGTTCCATACAATGAAAGCCCATGCTGAGGTTGTAGAATTATTGACAGTAAAAAGTAATCCTATCCAGTTTGCTATGTCGACCACCGCACTGATAACTCTGTTCATCTGACGTATTCACACATGGTTACCCACGCAGACACAAATACAAACGTACAGAACTAATGATCATTTTAACGAGTCGTTTACCGCAAACTTAGTTCCTTAATATGTGACTTCACACGTCTGAACCTTTTTCTGGGGATCTCGAAATTTTGGGTCACAGGAATACTAGAAATGGGGCTAGCTCTGAAGACATTTGGAACAAGCTCAGTGGTGGGTCGTGCCTAACACGTCCAATGACAATCATCACTATTGAGACACAGCTTGCTCGCAAAGAAACACCATGGAGTGACTGAAATGCTCAAACTTGTTTCTTCGATTCTCTTAGAAGCAAATAAACTAGTGATTGGAATTTAAGTCCCGTAGAAACAGTGAGCGGGTTTATCAGGCACGATCGATGAAGTCAAACCGAGGTATAGACAGGCTTGTGAAACTAAGATGAAAATCAGCAATAAGTGACACGTAGCGAGAAGAGTTGTGACGTTGGGTGGATGCTCGCTTCTAAGAAAGGCATATTTGTTTGGGTTGTCTGAAAAATCCTACTGAACACGTTTGGAAAACACAAGCTGGGGGACAAACTCGTTTCTTGTGATTTTTAATCATGGCAACATTACGGGTCCGTAACACTCCATTCTTTGACTGTATATATACCTTGTTTCTTGTAATGTATACTGTGTTGCATTGGTATGGCTTGGAATCAATGAAAAACGGCTTGTTCACCAACCTGCGTTTTCCAAAAGGCGTGCGTCTTGGAGTTTGTTGTGATCCGTGATTTATTTGACAAGGCCAAATTGAAGCCATTTCATGCAGTGACGTGTGTGTGTGTGTGTGTGTGTGTGTGCTGGCCTGAAGTGAATTAATGATAACCAATCAGAGTGGTCAAGGATTAATGTGCTTCCGCAATTATGCGCGTGGAGTGGACACTGTGGTGACCAAAGCTAAGAGGTTTGGTAACTATTACGTGACCGAACCAGGTGATCAAGAAGAGATCACCAACCAAACCAGTAGACAAAGGCATGCCTCTCAGTTGGCTGTATACGTTCCAAGTGGGCGAAGTGATCAAAGCAGCTGAAATCGCACTACGGTCGCAGATTGACTCCGAGGCTAACAATGGATAACGGGAGGTGCAATGCGGTTACATTTGAGCAATTGCGTCCGAATTTCTACCAGTCTTCAACGTTGTCACGTGTGGTAGAAATTATCGGGGTATACGAATGATAGGCTGCAGTTGGGCTCCATCTTTGAGTGGTAGCTAGTCAACACTTCGGATGTCAAAATGTACAAACTCACAGGTGCGAGAATTGTGAGCGTGTTTCCCTATATTTTGTGTTACCAACATCTACAAAAGCTTTAGCTACTGGTCTCGTAACAGCGGCATTCTGAAATCTATTCAGATTGGTATATGAACTAGGACTTCGTTACGGAAACTGCAATACGGTCAAAGTTGTACAAATAAATCCTAATTCCACCAGTTTTGTTTGGTTTGTGCTTTTCGGAACTAAAGTTCGTCACCATGTCTGGTTGATTTTTAGGGATGAAATTTTCTTTGATCGATCTCCTTCAGCTGAATTCTTAATAAAGCCGTCTTGTATGCATCCTTGCTATCCTCATGCATTGGTTCAAGAAGAAACGGTCAACTGAGATTAACGTTAGAATGGTTTTACAAGGCAAGCAGGATGCGAGCACAAGCTGATAAAAAACACTGGATTGGAAGATGCGTGTGAAGGTGACAGGAAAGTTGGCTAGTCACTTACTACCCGATAAGCGTGAGCGAACATCCTCTACGGCGTGAAGCCGACTGATTTGTGGTCTCACTGTACTGCTGATCCATTGTGTTCATATATATATATATATATATATATATATATATATATATATATACATTAGTTGTGAGTGCAAAAATGGTGTTCCACTCGACGTGTAACGCACATGGAAAAGTAGACAATTCGGCTCCACGATTTCGCAAATTCGCCATCTTTTACTGAAGATGGATGATTGCATGATCTCGAAAACCCTAAATAACTTCACCGCACTCACTTGCTTCCGAAACTGTCAAGTGGTCGTTCATAAGAAAATATGAGAACCTCTCTGCGACTATGAATACTGACGATGTTCAAAGCTTGGGATGGAGTTCTTCATGCGTTCCTGGTAGATGTACTGGGCTTTTAATTTGCTAAAATGAGATCCTTCAAGTTTCATCTTCAACACTGAGCTCAATGATCGAACAATGATGCAAGCCATCAAACCGATTAGCGAATAGCTTCAGCATTTGAAATTATTGAGACTGTTTTAGGCGCCCAATTCTCAGGTCTGTTCGTCACGGAGAGACGCCTATCTGCTGATATACGTCTACACGCGAACAGCTTCTTTTACTCTGTGAACGCCCAAAACGCCCAAAACCTTACCATCCAAGGTTGACCACTAGCCGTCTACCACTTATGCACACATACCGAGGTTAATCACACCCGGCCAGTTGAGACTTTAGGTGGGTCTCCTGAATCTCAGTGTTAACTTGCCGGAAGTAGGGGGACCATAACTGAATGCTAACGGGTTTGTCTTCAGGTCGCGGGTAGCAGAGTGGCCAGGCCCGCGGTTCACATTAAATCAGTGAGTAACGATTTACCTATTAAGCGGTCGCTGCTTTGCTAGGGAGCGCGACCGATTCTTGTTTCTCCAGGAAGCCAATAAGTGGCAACGCGACGTGCGCGAAGATGGCTTGCCACCAAATAAGACCGTGGCTTCTTACCCAGCTACCTTGAGCGTAGTAAGACGTGCTGGGCATCTATGACTGACAAAATACAACCCAAAAGGCGCGTGAACCACCGGATCGATGACCGGCTGCCAACACACAAACTTCCTGTTGCCCGACAGGCAGCACTTTTTGTACTGGGGCAAGAGATACTGCCTCGAACAAAAAACTGACTGGCTGTGGGAACTCCACTTCATACCCCATTTCCACGAGCCTACAAGGATATGTTCCTGAATTTGCCGTCCCACTCATCGTGGTCCGCTGAGTAACAATAAAAGTAAGATTAAATGGTAGACTTATGATAAGCACGATAACAGTGAATGCTCCCGATCTTCTGAATACGTACAGAAGTGTTGTAGAAGAAGAAGACATTCATAAGCAATTAGTTGACAATGAAACCGACATAAAAACTGGGGCTGACGGCGCAAAACCTGTAGACGATTGCCACGTAAGAGTGCTGTAGAAACTATCCCGATTACTTGGGCTGTCAATCTAGCAGAAACTTAGCCTCACTAGATTAACGCACGATGTGGGCTGTACACCACTACGGACAGCAGAACAAATTCCAATCGAATAACCGTGTCTCCCGTATTTTAGGGATTCTATATAGTGCAACACATATAAATACATAAACGCAAATGGCTCACGGCCAGGTGAGCAACCAAGAACAACAGAACAGAAGGTTATCCGGCAAATCGAGACAGTGCAGTCGTAAACGGTCCACTCACCAAGGAGTCAAAGGAAATTGTAGCGTAGCACGGTCACGGTATAGATAGTAAATCAAAAAGAAGCTTTCGGGCTAACATGAAATGATAGCCTTAGTCACAGAATGGGAAAATTATCTATAGTTTGGATGTACAATGGAGTTTCCGATGTGAAAGTAAAAATAGTAGCAGTTAGAAAACGACAGAAGAGACATGCTTCCACGTGAACGAACGGACTTGCCAATAGGTTTGCCTACGCCACGGATGTGCTGTGTGGTCCAATGATGCATTACAATGGCAGCCGGCTTTGGTTGGGAGATCGAGTCTCCGGTGGGCAGATTTATGCATGAACGGATAGTCCAGCCAACTCTTTTCACAATGGAAATGTACAACCACACGACATCAGAATCAGGAAATATAAACGTAGAGTGTTCATGCGATATACGTCATAAAGCGTAAATGTGAACTGTGTCAGTGCGCTTGTAAACGGGGAAATTAAGTCATGACTGCTCGAGGTCCATGATACCTATGCGCGCTACTGATGAGTAGGACAAGTGCAAAAGTCATGAGAGCATAAATTATAAAAATGTGATTTACAAGTGCTGGTAAATTGTGAACTAATTAGGCTCCTTGTAGGCTCACAGTGACCTCAACAATTTGGAACTGAGAAAAATTTTAAGGTTTCACTAACAAATTCCAGTAGAAAATTGTACAACTCACGTAAGCTCTTTAACACACTACGTAACTTTACTATCAATATTTTAACAAGGAAACAGTAAAGTGTATCTTTTTGCGTGAAATATTTAGTGGTAGCAACAGTCAGTAATGCTCAGTATCTGATTTTAGGGGTCGCAAGTCGATTATTACTTATTGCATTACTCCATCCGTTGATGAAAATCACGAGTTATCACGTGATTATCAACAATAACAACCCCATATTAGCTTTATAGCCTGATTATAATACAGTATTTTATATTGAAACGATAAATCGTTACTAGCTGATCACAGTCATCAATAAACTAGCACCAACGCGGTGTGTCTGGTATGTGTGAAGGAAATCTTACGATCAGTAGTGTTATTTTAGGTTGAAAAATGTACTGAACGTTCCCCGCATTCGATAAGATTGTGCTGAATTCGTGCCTCTAACTCCCTTATTTATCAGCTGGCGTCTGAGAGGGTTACTGGAGTTTTCGCATGTACTACTCACGTGGTGTGGATGTGTGTGTTAACACATCAGTGATACACGAGGTTGGAAGCATCTGTCACTGCAGGCAACCGTGGGTAAAATACCTGCGAAGAACCCCTGATGAATGACGTTTATTGATTATACATTTATAATTTGTGAACCTGTGTGTGCACGTGATATTGCACCGTAGAACTGATCATTCGGCAGTGATGAGAGTAAAATCACTTATTATCTGCTTTCACGTATTTGGAACCTCGACGAGTTTGTAGGTGGCCAATTAGGAACAAAAATATCAGTTTGAGAAGAGAACACAGTAGAGTTACTTTGCACAATTTGTATACGAATAGATTTTGCTGTATATCATCAGGTGCAGACGACGATAGGTTCAGAAACCACATATTTTTACAAAAGAAATGCCAGGGTAACGAATAAATCCTTCTTCTTGCACAAACTAGGTTTCCATCTTTGGGTCGCATCCCCTTCGGCAAATTGTAGTAAACGTGAATTGGTGGCAGAGAAGATCACAGAGAACGCAGTTGTGTGGTCGATCGGTGCTTTGCATCTACCAAATGACGTGTGATGGAAAAGGCTGGAGGCTGCCTGATCGATGACCTTTGGCTGTGTGCTTCCCATTAGTTAACATAGGTGTCCATCCACCGTGAGACATGATCGGTCACTCTCAGTCGAAGTGGTCGTTCAGTTGGCCTAGATAGGTGGCCGAGCACCCACACGTGAACACATGTGGGAGGTGTGATTTGGCATGAGCTGACAACGAGTGATATATATATATATATATATATATATATATATATATATATATATATATATATATATATATATATATATATATATATATATATATATATATAGTATATTGTGTAATTTCTTCTTTAGGTTCAAGCTATTTCATTAAATACGATTGGTTGGTTAGATACGATTCCCATAAAGTTGCCATCAAACAGTTGAACCATCTTTGTTCACATATCGTAAAATCCCTTTTTCAAAGGCCTGCGGGGAATAAAAATGTAGTTGCCATCTCCTACATAGCTAACTCTCATGCTTGGCTTGCAAAGCTAAACCGACCAGTGAATCTAACGGGAAATAAAATTGTTGTTTCTCCGGTGTAATGATCTCTTGGGCACTACAACCACATAGTGGCCCAAGTCATCCGTAAGATAAAATCAGCGTACGATGAAGAACGGAGCCAGTCTGGTGGCTAGGAGTTGGGGTTTGGTGGATATGCATGGCAGGTGATTCCTAACAAGGATACAGTATCTTTTAAGCACTTCAGTGTTTCTCAGTAATGATGAACTGGACGGCTACTTCGACTGAGAGTGACCGATCATGTCTCACGGTGGATGGACACCTATGTTAACTAATGGGAAGCACACAGCCAAAGGTCATCGATCAGGCAGCCTCCAGCCTTTTCCATCACACGTCATTTGGTAGATGCAAAGCACCGATCGACCACACAACTGCGTTCTCTGTGATCTTCTCTGCCACCAATTCACGTTTACTACAATTTGCCGAAGGGGATGCGACCCAAAGATGGAAACCTAGTTTGTGCAAGAAGAAGGATTTATTCGTTACCCTGGCATTTCCTTTGTAAAAAATATGTGGTTCCTGAACATATCACTAGTAAAGTTGTGTTGCTGTTGTAATTTTTATCATTATATGCTCTGTATTATGCGCCTGATGATGTACAACAAAATCTATCCGGATACAAATATTTCAATGTAACTCTACCTTATTCTATTTCCAATTTCGTATCGGGTGAAGGTTGTTTCATATTTCTCAGCGTTGAGTGCTGCATTGTGAATCACAATATGCAATCAACTTTTGGATTTTCATAAAGCTATCGCCTACTTCAGACTGATAGTCACGTGAAGCGATTGCAAGCACAGGCTTTTGACAATCTTGCAAAAGTACTTTGCTCTTGAAGGGCACAATGCTTCGGGCTGTTTAGAGCCAACTGAGTTGCCTGTACACCGGAACTCAGCAAGGCAACATCATCGGCATATACATAGGCAGAACTTGCAATGTAATAGGAAGATAGTTGAACATTTGTAACTAAGGAAAAGCTTTCATTGGTGACCATGTTTGTATTGGGATCAGATCAACCTACAATGTTCAGCATGTCTGTGTTTTAGATGCGGCAATTGCGGTACGCTCAAGCTACTGACCAAGAAAACACTGATCGAAATTGGCAGAGCTGTTCATCAAAATAATCAATAGATGAACTGATTTAACTAGATAATGTGATTCGTCACGTAGTACCGTGTTTCTTCGGTAATCATACCTACCCCAGTAGTAAGTCCCAGGTAGATTTTTCACGATTCTTTTATTACAAGCCCTACCCCGAAAATAAGCCGTAGTTAAAATCCTCAGCTACCGAGTGATTCGATGAGGTGGAAGCACACTGACAAGTATTGTGAGGTTACGACAGGCCACACAGACCGATTGTGGGGCGTTAAATTTTGAGTCCTCAAAACCTGATCTACACTCAACTCACCACGGAAAACCCGTAGGCGCACTGCACACAGCTGTTCCATCTGATCTGTTAGGAATAATCATCAAAATTACACATCCATCGAGCCCATACTAATACATGGACTATCTTAGGAAGTTATCGCTATACAGGAGACAGGCTGCTACCGTTCAAAAGCCAGTAATGGAAAGGTGCTGTTTTATGCAGTGGTAGTGTAAAACAAATCGTTGGCAGTCCACCTGGATCCTCTGTTGTCCTAGTGCTGGACTCACAGTCGTTCACTCCGGGTTTCGGGTTGCTGTGGGGCTTCGAGAAAATACACGTAGATGAATATCCTTAGAAAGCTAAATACGAAAGCTATACAGTAATTTCATTCAGTGGTGCCTGTTGTATGGTCTTACCACTGGTCGATCCCCTGACTGCATTCCATCCCGGTCGATATACTTACTGATCCGTTTGTTGATGTTGTCTGTTTTACCGGCTGCACGCACACCACCTTGAACTCGTGCATATCACAAACGGTTTCTTCCAACCATTGAAACTTCTACACCGAGTCATGCTTGTTTGTTGATTCGCCGTCCACTGAGCGACCCAGCTTGGCCGCACACGGTTGTATGTACTGCTTTCGTTTGCGGTAAGACGCTGAATCCATTCCTTTGCTTTTATTTAATTGGACCTTCGCTCTGCTACGTTTAATCCAATCTTGTCGTAGATTCAGGACGGGCTAAGACGTGCTGGCTGCTCGATAATCCACCGTGCTGTCTGTTTAACGAACCAAACGGTCTATTGGCAACGTGCCAACCATTTCCATCAAGAAGCCCACAATCACGTCCCGTCACTTTGAGATGGAAGAGATAACACTACAACTGTGACCTCTTAGACCCCATCAATCTCCCAACCCAGGTGATATCCACGTCGATTGTATTAGACGTACTTACCGATGCCCTCTCTATCCCAATCGCGGAACTGTTCAGTTCCCCTCTAGCACTTGGGAATTTCTCTGAACAGGGGAAATGAGTGGTTGTGCTGCCGATGTTCGAAGGAGTAGATAAGATTACAGCTGTCGGTTACTGTCTGGCAAGCTCTGCCTGTGTTGCCTGCAGGATAAAGGAGCTAGGTAGGCCAAACGGATCCACGAGCATCTAGATCATTACAACGTGTATTCTCTCGAACACCATGGCTTTCGCCAACCCCTTATTGACTCGTGATCACTGGACAGAAACAAAGGCTAGAGGACATTCCTCGAATGTCGTCTTCATGGAATTCAGCAAGGCGTTTTATAAAATCATGCTCTAGTGACCCTCTAAAGACTACGACTAATGAAAATAGAGGATCCACTGCTACGATAGACTGAGAAAATCCTTAGTGCGCGAAAATTTAGAGTCCGAGTCTCCAGAACCGTATGCAGATGGCGCTCAGTTTCCAGAGATATTCTCTTGGGTTCGATAGGACCATTACAGTTCCTATTGTGTATCAGTAATCTTCCAGTCGTTTTCAATCGTTTTCAATCCATTGTCTTCACTACGCAGACTATCTAGAGCAGTGGCGTATACTTCACCCCGACGAAAATTGGCAATCCATAGAAAATAACCTAGATATGTTGACGCATTCGTCTAAAACATGGGCCTTCCCGATAAATCAAGGGGAGCGTACTCGCAAGTGCTTAGATTGAGTACATTCCCCATAGGAATGTATCCTTTCGGGGACTTTGCAGAGAAATACATCCCGTGAATGCAGTCCTTGAGAGCTAGAGTTAGCATTGACGGAGTTTGGGTATCTGCATGGAGCATCCTCGACACGACTCGTCGCTCGCTTGAAAAAGCATCCACTGATGTTTACTGCACGTTTTCCACTTCCCGTGTGTATCCTCGATTGTAGTATGGCCGAGTGACTGCACCAGTTCAGTTCAGGTCACTCAACCAACAACATCATACTTGTATGCTCTGATTTTGGTCGCTACCTCACAGCATCATCAAGTCAAGGGTAACGGGAATAGAAGGGCACAGTGAGAAGCAGCCGAAAACAAAGCAATCAACAGAAATCATGAAGAAAATGGAAAGAGACCAAATGCGACTACCCCTTTGGTCGTGTAGCTGAATATTGCTGCGGAATCAGTCAACCTAGAGAGGGTACAAAGGATTGCTACTCGTCTCATTGTAGGACTACATGGGACCGATTATGAAGGTCGTCTGGAAGTGACTGGTTCGGTTCTAGAAAGCTACCGGTGCGGACGCGGTGATCCTGCCTATACCCGCCCCACCATCACGGGTGATCTAAAGCCAAAGCTACAGGTTGTCTTCCCGCCTCGGGTATTTTGTCGCGTGCGGAGGCATCCAGTGACGTTGTTGGAGACGAATTCATCTGGCTTAACCCTAGTGTATGGCTTATCCCAAAGGGTCACAAACTATCGAATTTGCTACCTGCTGACTTGACGACAACGAACTCAAGAAGAAATTGGACAATCTATTTGTAGTGCTGTGGTGTTCTACTCAAACTAGTGTTGACGTCTAGGAGTGGACTGTGACCAGGCTTGCGTCAGAGGATCCCCTCTAACTCTATTATGAAGAATGAATGAACGATTAGGTCCAGTACCTTTTCCGCTAATCCAACAGAACCATTAAGTAGTCTACTCGTTGTATCTATTTAACTACTGGCCTACATATTATGTACGCATTATGTATAAAAACTGCCTGATATGAGATGTTCAAAGGAAACTCCATGTGTTATCAATTTTTTCACTTCTCGTTGAGGATGATTCGCAATCTTATCTTCTTCCTTGACCTTGCCCAATCAACTTTAGGTATACTACTACAACGGTAAGTTATGAACTGCCATACGGACTTCTGGTTAGTGTATGGTACCTCGTACTTTCCGCATTTCCTATCGAAAGCTGTGTCGAACTAAATTCGAGGAGAAATTTTGTGTGGCCGGTTTGATATCAATTTGCTGAACATTGTGGACACACTGTGAGTCACTTTATCTACTTCTGTTGCACCGTACTTCTGTATACTAGCATTTTGTCTACATACCTCATTTGTGTCTCTTAATTTTGCTTGAGCCGCCACAAGTGTATGTGCGAACACACTGTTGTTGCACTTATTGAACTTCAACTTAGAGAGTTTTCTCCTTGTGTTTTTACAGATTCGACAAGTCAGCGCACGTCAAAAGACCTCTACCCTAGCCTTCTACACTAAGGCGACCGGAATTCACAACAATAGGTTTCTGATTCAGTCAGCCTTTTCTCATATAAGTGCTGATGCATACAGTTTTGATAATAGACTGGGTCACAGGCAGATTTCTACAACATCAGTTGATTCCAACATTCCGATTGTAGTGGGGAATGCTGGAGCAACAGAACGATGCGGATATCAAACGGATCGGGTCAACCATTCCAGTGCCACAGACCAAAGAACTGAAGGCGAGTATGTCGAAAGCATCCCACAGCAGACAAAACGAGGCATACGGACTTCTAGATGAGGTGCAGTGGGGTATCAGACAACCAGCAAGATAGCTCATGTGAAGGGCTACCCATCACTCTGTCAACCGGAGCGATAGCACCAAGCGGGAATAGTACCCAAAAGAATCATGCTGATGGCCACAGGCACCTGGCCAGAACGAAGCCGAAATACTCAGACAGCCGGAGTATTGATGCTGATACAGCGCGGTCTGGAAAGAGGACTAATATAAACGATTCACGTGTTTCATCAACTTGACTTGTTTGGCCGCCCAAATACAGGTGTTCACAATCTGCCTCACCTTCTTCGTTACACGAAGACGTGTTGGTCTCAGTCTTCAACGATGCCTATTTTCTATAATCATGAAAATCGTTTGCATCTTATGAGGACAAACATATCCCTATAAAAAGCCGCTGATGCATCGCAACATCCCAAGAATGTGGCGACTATGAAATATACATATATCAACTCATCTCCAGTTTACTTTGAAATAAACGAGATCATTATTCAAGAACAATTATTTATACACCTACTATAGCATAATCTCCCTCTCTACCTTGAGAACGGTTAGCTTAATTTTGTGAAAAGTCACAAATTTAACCAAGACATTGTAGCACGTGCTAGCATTTGATGATGGTTTCAGTGTCATGAGGAATTTGTGTTTGTTTTGCACTTTCTTATCTTCCAGTTCACTCACACTGATTTGACAATTTTGACTATCTGGATGTTGCTCAACCGGCTGGTGGATCACGTGAAGTCAGTCGGATTTGGCAAAGTTAGGTAATGAATATGTACAACCTTAAGACGAATTGTAGAATACCAACGATATTAGGCGTCTCCAGAATGGGAGGCAGACGTGTATGAGCATGCGCCGGTCTTTCAGCCTGAATTTGAGCAAGTGACAATGACTGGGTTTTTCATCGAATATGTGTGGTGCTTCTGTGGAACCAGAGCGTCACAGATCAAACAGCTGGATTCTTGGCAGAAGAACAACGATTTACTCAACTTGGATGGATACGAATAGCAAAGTCAACTGGCTTTGGTTTCATGAGACACGACGCGTAGATCATTTAGCACTTGGAGGTAGGTGATGAAGTCTGCACTCCCTGCCGGTCATTTATAACCTTGGAGTATAAGAAGCTACTGGATGCGATGGACCGTCTGTGATTAGGTATGATCCATGTCTGGACGGGATAGTACTGCAGTTCTTAGTCATCACCTGTCACCCAACATTTAGCTGTGGCTTCGGAAATCTGATTCACTGTAGACACATTCCATTTCACAGAAAGGACTAGCGAGCAACATGCTGGAGAACTAACGATGGCCTCTATTGATGTGGTATTTTTGTTCACCAACATCGCACTTCCTGGAACAATTAGTTATGTGATTTCATTGTATAAAACGGAATCAATATCGCTATTCCGGTAACTAACCGGAAGGAACTACTGGTACTATGCGCTTTAAATGTTCAATGTACCTTCAGTGGAGAATTATACCATCAGACCGATGGAGTCTCTATGGTTTCACCTGTAGGCCTCTTATTGGCTGATATATTCATGGCTAACCTGGTGAGTGGGGTACTTTTTGACACGACAGAAAGTCTGCCTACTTACCGTCGATTTGTGGGTGGTAATTTTGTTCTAGTTGACAGTAATACACAGTTGGAGTCATTGGTAGAGGAGTTCCATCGGGCTCACAATCTAGTTGATTTCACTTCGGAAGTAGAAGAGAGGAACACTTTACACCTTCTAGATGTGCTTCTTGTAAGATATAGCGACAGTAAACTACTCTATCGGTTATATCTCAAAAACCAAAGTGGACAGGTCAGTACACCTTTTTAACCAGCTTTTTACTTCTGGGGTTTAACCGAAACCTAATTCACACCCTCGCAACCCATGTGCGAATTATTTGCTCGGGTGAGACGGTGAGTGAATAGTTAGACATTTTGAAGCAAACACTTCTGAATAACGGATTCCCCCAACTCTTCATTTAGAAGAACACAATAGAAGGAGCAACGAGACAGGCGTTAGTGATTGTTGAGAAGAGTTCCCTTTCATAGAAGATTACAGAATTGAGCGATCAATAAGACGCTTATAAAAGGCGCTCGCTTCCATCTTTACTGCTGTTACACTGTGCCCTCTCCGCCAGCCGATCAGTGATATCAGCGAACCTAAAAGACAAGTTATTTGTTCTTACCTCTTTCGTGTGAACTTATTCATTGGTTTGTTCATGTTTGGCAAGCTATATGGGTAGAACGACACGGCAACTATCACAAAGCATAAAAGAGCATAAAGCAGCCTGGTTGACAATGGGGAACAGAAAGTCCATTACCTGTGCAACTATGGCGCACCTTGGGGACTGTGAAGATTTACTTAAATTGGACAAGGAAGTTCAGCTCGTCATATCGAGAAACTTCAATAAACCGGTTTAGTCCAGATTCCACGCTATCTACCAAAATTGTTGTCTTTACCAAGCGGTTCTTTTGCTTTCCATGCAGGTTAACCACTAGTTTCTACGCTGACTGCTACTCCGTTGTTCTCACACCGGTGTGATAACTTGTTTTGTTCAGTCCTGTCGCGCGACGCTATTTTTACTTTTGTTTGTATGACAGAAGTCAACTGACCTCGCTTGTCACGAGTCTCACTGTTGATCTTATCTGCCCGATTTTATCGCTCACATAGCCACTATCCCAGGTTCTGGAATGGTCTGCTGGTTCAGTGATCCGTCTTGTCATTACGTCATAATTGCCTGGAGTAAATGACGAGGCCCAAATATTTGGACATAGTTATCTTTCTCTCTGTACCTGCCTTATCCGCGTGAATGACTGAGCTTGGCTGTCTCTATGATCATGCTCCTTCTCATAACCCTGATACTCCGCTTATTCTCCAGCCACAATTGTGTGTTGTGTTCTCTTGGACCAATAATTCTCTTCTGACTGTTGACTGGTCAAAATCCCCCCATGAATAAGGAATGCATATATGAAACTTTCCGTCCTTCAGGTAGTTCACGGAAGGTCACTGGAATCACTGGACAAACAGCGTTAGTGAATGTTCAGAAATTCCACCTGTACTGCGTTGTTGTACGCGTCCAGTTGATTGGGGGTAGTCAAAGAAAGCCTGGGGTAATGGCTTTTGCTAGTGTACTTTTGGAGCTGGATCTCATAACTGACTGGCCTTCTGGGTTCGCCGAATATATTCACAGACTGTCATGATGCTGGTGTTACCCAACCTTTGGCCACGTAGACCGGTTGTTCTCCCATTTACAATGCAAACGGTAATAAACATGAATAACAGTAGGACGTAGGTAATAATGGAATTGGCAATCATGTTGTTTATGGCATTGAAAAGGACTGATTAATGGTCATTTAGTTCTAAAAACAGCCAGCATATCGTTCTCCGGTGAAGATTTGTGCTGTGGTTCCCGTTATAATGGATGTTCGAAAAGTCCACCTGCCTGCTCCACGCAAATCCGTAGCCACTGAACCACGCTGCAGTGAACACTCGTCAGCATTGCTGTTGGGATCTCTCTGCAAACAGATTCAGTTCACCTCAGAGATTCTGGCTTGTAGTCGTAGACAAATCTTGAGACCTGGGAGGCCAAGCTACTGGCCCTTTTCCTCCAATCCATTCCATAGGAGATTCCTCATCTAGCCCAATGGTTGCTACTTCTGCGGAATGTGCTTGTGATCCGTCCTGGCTGAAGGATGATTTTGACAAGGAGAGTAGAGATAAACTTTCTAGGTACTCATAAAGTCTCCTTCATCGCCTACTGACAGATGGTTGCATGAACCTTGTGGGCGAGAAACACTGGGCCAACCCGTCGTGAACCCTGGCTGCCGCACTAAACGTCCCCTTTTGCACCTCCACATCCACTACTTTCGTACTAGTCAAACAGATTCTCTTTGTGCCAAATCCTACCTCGTTAATAGCCTTGGATGCTGTGCTGGTGGAGTGTCAATTCAACTGTGAAATTACCGTCATTGCACAGCGTTATTCGAATTGATAGTCTACACAGAAACCACGCAGAGGATTCTATCTTTTGATCGTAGTCTCTTCGACTGGGTTCTTACCGGAAGGGGTCTTCAAGAGGCTACTTCTAACGCAGTCCTTGGAGATTCCCGGTTTGCGAGCTGCTGTTCGAAGGTGAGTGCCTGGTTTCGTAGCCAAGAGGTCTTATATATAGACAGTCTGAGTTACACTGCTGGCTCTCTTTGGGCGCCCAGGAAACTTTCGAGGGTGAACTCTGCCGCACATTACACGATAGACGACCGGCAATGTACCGATACCGTTTTTGAGGATCTTTTGATAGGAAGAAGTGGACTAGCTGAAAGACGTCCTAGGCCCCCAGATCTGAGCCCGTTAGACTTCTACCTCGGATTCTGCTTGGAAATGAAGGTGTGTGAGGATAGACTCGAACAACTGAGGATATGAAAGTCTATATTACGTTGCAATGCCGGAGAATAACTGCAGGTGTATCAGGGAACACGGTGACTTATTTCTTAAAACGGATGATATTGTAGGTTTGAAGATCTAAACAACATCTTGGAGGAAAACTTACTTTTTTATTCTTATTTACTCACTCTTCTTTGATTGACGAGCGCGTCGAGGATCAGAGGCTAAACTCATTCAACCATCTCAGCAATAAAGGGGCACAAAGTATTGCTAATTGATGAATTATCGGCTGACGTATAGTTGGTGATGCCGTTGACTTTTTATCCCTTAATCATGGCTGAAGAGAAGCACCAAATAGAACGCTTCAGTCTCGCTTATTATCTCTAAGATAGAGAATGGAATGACGCTGGGTGTCCTTGTAGGCTGATCTTCCCGTCCTACCGACGTATCTGTAATTAAAATCCGGATGAAAATCGATCACCACCCCCCACTGATGTTTACTGCGCTTCCTAGGTTATGCACACATGTGCTAATCCAGATGGGCTTATAAAGAAACTCAAATTTTATTCAAGGTCTGTCTGCACCGTCATCCTTGCTGTCGTCAAATCCTTTTTCGTCGAGTGATCTAAATTTCGACACCAAACCCAACTAAACATGTTTGCGGTTTATCGCAGTCACCCACCGTCGTATGCACTTCAACTAAAAGGTTAGTCACATGAGAACGGCTTGCTTTCTAGCTTTTCATATGGGACCCGCCGTACATATTTCCTCGTGGTCACCATTATAATAATGCATCGATCTTTTTCTTCTTACAGCTGGCTTCATATAATCCAGACCGCGGAGAATTTGAAATTCGCAGTTAAACTACTCACAAAAGGCTGTGAGTAGCCATCCATCAGAAAAAAGACTATACAACCCGAAATTATATGGTCTGGTTAGTTTACTAACTGTGGTTACGTTTAAAAAAATTCACGAATTTCAAACAATCATTCCAGGGCAAGTCAGGCATATATAATTACTCATCGTAACAGAATCATATTTTATACCTCATAAATGTTACTTTACACCTCGTAATGATAATCAGACAACTCAATGAGTATGCATACAACGAATCCCACAATAATTTCTCAGTCACCAGCTTCCATTATGCACACACAAATGCATGATTTTCATTAAGGAATACTTCTGAGCCTCACTGCTTTGCCGCCAGTACAAGCTGATAATCTGTCGTCACTATACCCTAGGAAATATAGCACCCTGAAAATAGGTATTCATGGTCTGGGCACACCCAGACACTCGATTGTAACTCCATCGAATGGCATTTCACTCTCTTCTACCCAGTACATCAGTATAATGGCAAAGGGCGGACTCGCAGAGTAAAACAAAAAATATTGTTATCAACAAATAAAATTTTGTTCGAACTTATGGATGCCAATGGACGGCCTAATTCGTTTAGTGGATAACACGATGTTTTGGTGAGCAGCCAGAACGTCTCCGAATATCCTGAATCTGTGATAAGATTGGGGCGAAAAAAATCGGACCAAAGAAACCACCAAATGCCAACTACCAATAAATAGAGGTAAACCAAACCCAGAAGACCCTTCTCACTAGAGCTAGTGGGAGAAAAAAAACATGGAGGAAAGGTCGTTTTTAACTCGGAAAAGTGTTTTAATAGCGAAATACTGCAGCCGACGCATGACTTCTTCGTTTGATTATAAAAGACCGCATTGCCCCTAATAACAATTCGGCACCTCCTCTCTGTCTCAAGATTGTATCTGTCATTCAAAACAGCAAACTGAAGTGAAAATTAAAAGTTTCTTCTGTGAGGGATGGTGAAAAAAATTCACCCTTCCCAGGCATCTATTGCCTTGTTCCCATGAAACTTTCAGTGGAACGTTTTTGTTTCTGTATGGACATGAGGACAAATAAGGGAAATTTTTTGCTCAGAGTTAGCATTGTTTGCAGAAGCACATATTTGAAAGCAACTGATTAGACTCGTGCTTTCCCATTACTTTATGAAATTCACTTGAATGAGAGCAAACGGAATACAGTCACAAAACATTCACACAAAACCGAACGTATCGATTTAGGGCATGCTACGATGAACCTGAATGATGTAGCTGATTGAAAATTAACTTGAATATTTCACACAAAATACTCCACGCTACTAGCTGGGATCAAACCGGAGACCTTCTGTCCATCGGGTAGTTGACCAACCAGCGTTCCGAAAGCGTCTTTACCGCATCTTGCTCAGCTTTTCCAAATGATCGGAGTGACGTTCAGCATTGTTCTGATGTTGTCAGTCGTAGGCTCGAACAACACTGACAGGTCTTTTAAACCTGATAACCCGTAAAATTCTGCGTTAGATCTGCGTTTACTTATTTCTCTGTTCCTCAGCGCTTTTTACCAGACTTGCTACTTTTCTCCCACTAAGTATTTTACATATTATGGAAACAAGATTTTAGTTTTGTCTCAGGATATTCATGTAATCACTCGTATATCTTCTAAGCCATATTTTTGATCTGATCAACAGGGTATGTGGTTTGTTTTTTATCGCCTACCAAAACTGTGGTGGACTCAGATGGAATTACCTATGATTCAGGTGAAGTAACAATGGCTCAACCTCAAGTTCTCATTGTCTAGTTGAGTTCATCATGGTATGATGCTGTTTTCATAATTCTGCCCTAAATGGAGCAGTAAGCCGCTTTAAAGCCCCCCTCAAACCGTCACCCCCAGCTTGCAATGGTGGACTGTCCAAGACTCCTCCAATAGCGTCGAGTCACACCCCACTGGTTACACTATTCCTGTCTTCATCGTGCACCTTTCACTCGACAACTTCGTTCGCATTAGAAATGCAGTGGATCACTGGACCAGCTCACATTTTCGAGTCTAACCGTAACTGATTTTCCAGTGACAATCGCTCGAGCTATGATGACATTTTGGATGAATTCAGTCGGCTATCCCTTGAAAATCCCACTTGCCTTTGTGTTGTACAGCATGACCAAACATTTTGGTTTTACCTCTGGAATTTGGAATTCCTGTTTTGGCTACTGATGATAATGGTAGTAGCTAGTTTCCAAGCTTTATTTTTGTCGAAGGTAGAAATCGTTAGGTTGTCCACTTGAAAAGACGTTTAGCTGTAGCTCTGCCTTCATTTATATCAGGAACCACTAGCGGTAAATATTCGCGAATTCACACCTGGGACTCGAAACTAGCAGGATAAATTTTGACTGGGGCAGGTTACTAATAGTCCAACTGGGTATACCAGTACATTTTTAAATCTCCCATTATTCATGTAGTCCAAATAGGTTACAAAAGTTCCGTGTGCTACTTCTGGCCCCCAAGCCATGATTCTTTTTTCTCATGAAAAGCAATAATTTAGTTCTGTTAGTGTTGCTTGTTCAGTCATGGCAACAGTGTGGATTTTAGGTTGAACCATTGACGAAGTTACTTACTTTTTCAGACTTACCAAAGGAAGATTGTTCCATTGACATTTCAAAATCTAAAAAATGTCCTCACCTCTAGTTCTGTCATTCAGCTAAATTTATTTGTGGTTAGTCGGAATGAGATATCATAAAGAAGCTATTAGTTTTGACCAGCTACACGTGATTGGCAAAACTCTGCTTGCTAGTAGTTTATGTCAGCAAAGTATTTAACCTTGTCACCGTCCAGTGGAGATGTGAAAGGAACTCACCACCTTGAATTTCCATCTATTATGGTGAGTGACATGCATTATGCTGTGAAGTGGTGAAAACAGTGTGCCAGAAAATATTTAAAGTGAAAAATAGCATTTCTTCGTAAAATCCTTTCCGATACCGACATAAAAAAGGCCAAAATGTTGGGCATAATTTTCATTTTGTTACGTAGACAATGAGTGATATACGGATCGTTAGTGAACGCAAGGAAAGACAGTTGGGGGTATAACTTGTTCGTTTCTGAAGTGATGCGTAGTTGGAATAGTAAGGATAAAGAATGGACTAAGAGTCCATTTTTAGAAGTACGGGGATGATTAGGCAGATGGATACCGGCTATGCATACCTGATGAACGACAGCAACCGGGGAGCCGATCTTGTGTTTTCGGGGAAATTTTGTCCCGCCCCCCAGATACAACACCGTGCTGCTTCCATAAAAAGTGAGGTCCACTTATATTCGTTTCATTTGCGGTTAGTCAACTCAGCTTCAGTGTAAAGATTTATAAAGTATCGTTAGTGGGAGATCAGACTTGATTATTAAAGGACCCATCATATAGAAACAAAGCTTTACTCTACCACTGAAAACCACAGAACAACTCATCAAACAGCTGTTTCATCTGGTTTGTTAGGAATCATCAGCTGCAGTGCACATCCACCGAGCCCCAACGGGGACTCGTACCAGGGATGGAGGATTGTGAGTCAGACATCTAGCCGTCAGGATTGTTTTTTCTTCGTTGAATTGAGAATCTTCAAAAGTCACTTCCAGCTTCTTATTAGGAAGCTTGTTTCTGTCTAACTGATTCTTTTGTATTACTTCATGGAGTACATTACTAAGAACATATTGAGAAAACCACTGATCAGTGTAAGAAGATAAGCAATCGTTTATTCAGCATAAAAAACAAGGCCAGTCTTCAGGAAGCCGAACTAAATGAAATACTTTCGTTTTGTTCTACTATTTTACTTCGTGTGGTCAGATTTTGGTATAGATGTACGCTTGTCAGCCGGGAATGTGAAAAATTTGAGCTTCTTCGAAATGTGCAAAGTCAAAAAATGACTACATATCAAAATTGCCAGGGAATTCAGCTGAAAATCGCACCCGGTTTGTGAGGATCCGGGCTAGATAAAGAGCAGAAGATTTTCATTAGGTACTAATGCTGGATGATACGGGTTGGAAAACGGAGCGTGTGGAGACGAAAGAGTTACCAGCAGGAAGATCACCGTATGAAGAGTGAGCAGAAGCTGAAGGGATCTTTGTGAGCGAAATTTTCTCATGCGGCCAGGTGCAGTTTTGCACAAGTTAGCAGAGAATTCATTCGGTGGTGTAAAACCTATCCGACTGATGATAGAAAGAACTCGGTAAAGAATCGTAAAGGCTTTCTCAGGTGGACGAGCAGAAATAATTGAGAAGCAGCAAAGGTGAACGTGAAAAACACTGATAGACGTAAAGGGACACAGTGCTCTGTCCCCTAGTAAGATAGCCTGCGAAGTTTCTTCATACAGTTGAAAATGTTAGATGACCAACTCAGATTTCCTTCTATGGGGATTCTTAAAGATTTAACAGAACCTACTCTAGCTAGTGGTTCTGTGAAAACAACTGGTGGGTCACGAGGGTAAATTGATCGACAAACGATAAATTTGCTTTCTTAGCATTAGGACACTTGACACATTGTGTCCCATTGATACATTTATTGGAAAAGGATCCCATTTTATAAAACAAGGATAAATTTGGATGTATAGGATTTAGCTTAACCTTCTTAGACATTTTAATCTCAATGCATACGGACAGCACACTACACAGGACGACTCCCAACAATACAACATGGAGTAGACGTTAAATGTGGTTTTGTAAATTCGTCCCGGTTGCTTACAAAAGTGGTTTTGGTCAAAAAACTTTTCCACAACTTTGAAAGGCAGATTTTACCTAGGAAACCCCCTTTTCCAATGGCTGTCCGGAAGAATTCAGTGAGCGCCACAGTAATCCATGAAGCAAAACTGGGCCCATTCTGACTACTGAAAGAAAGCAAGACATTCGATTAGTTCTTTTGAAAGATGATCAGATTTTTAATCGTTTACACCACAACTTAAGCTACGCTCCAAGTCGAACACACGGCAGCCCAGTCACGTATGGTGCGTACCACTAAAGGATTAGGAGTTGAAGAACACTCTAACAGTCATATTACCTTAGATACCTCACATGTTGTCTACCGTTTCACCTGCAGTTGTGATGACACTTTCATTGGCAGAACAGAAAGATATTTGTGACAACGAGTGACTGAACATATCCCGAAATGGTTTTTGCATTCTGCTATTCAATCGGGCTTAGCAAAACAAATTCCAGTGAGAAATCCAGGATCGGCTTTCACGAGGCATTCACTTTTAACGGGTCACTAAGTTGACCTGACCCGGTCATTCAAAGTACGATTACGCAACCGGAATGCAAGACCGATGGCATTCAGCGAAGTTATGTTGACCAAGACGGAAAACCTCCCTCCTTGCAAACGCAAACAATTATTGCAAACAGTCTACCTTTCCCTGCATCAGGCACACAAATTCACAAAAATGCTAACTTATTTGTGATGAACATTTTGCCTCATTTTTCCGCTGTGCATCTCCTGTACCGTATCCTGTATAAACTGTCATGTCTCATGTACGCCGTCGGCAAGGGTGAGCGAAATACTTGAGTCGCTCAATATGTCTTCCTACAGTTCTTATCAACTAAAATATCGAAGAGGTTACTGGAAAAATTACTGAAATCCTGTTACATAATTCAAAAGTAACCAGCCACAGCTTTACTTCAAAGCTTACCCATCTGACTTATTGCGTAAAATAATGTCACTCTAACGAACCGTGAAAAGAAGACATGATTGAGTTTCACTTGTATTGAAAGAAGATTGTAGTCGAGTGAGAGGGACTGGAGCCAGGTCTAGTATTGTTTATTCATGCAGTATCAACTCTTACCTTACCATAAAAACCCCTAAAGATGCAGTTATTTCAACTGGCTTGCATCGAGTATCCAGTTGCATTGCTTGTTCACGGAGTCCTATTTAAAACTCGAACTGGAGCTAAATGACTGAACCTCAGTCACATTAACCATTAGATCAAGAAAAACCTCTCTGAGTGAGTTACTTTATTTCAACGTTACATGGCAATGAGATCATTTGTTATTGTCTTTTGTGTCGGTAAAACCCCGTGAAGCATAGAATGCTCGACTCCCATGAGGGAGTGGCCAGAAAATAAGTCTCTCGTGAGTTCATCTTGGTCCCACTTATACTTAACGGTCCCTTTGACACGAACAGTATGAATAGTTATCTCATTTTCACTGCTTTCCAGATTTCCGTTGTGCTCTGTACTGATCCAGTCGACGGAGCTTTGGAAGTACCTTCTCCCATGACAAAAAACGATTTTTCTGACGAATTCTCTCTTGAATAAAACAAAAGTATTGATTACATAACCACGGACGACGCGACAAAGAGCTGAATAGTCCTGTCTATGTTAAATGCACAAAACATTTCAGAACAACCAAAATTGGAGGAAGACTTGAATAAATGGGTAGGTTAAAGGGAAAACAGTATTTACTCTGATTCTCTGGGTGGTCGAGGCACCTTAAAAGATGTAAGCGAACCAAACCTGTTGATTTTCTTTTTGCGACCCGTCAGGGCTGTGAAAATCTTGCTGGAAAGCAGCAGTACCTTAACCAAACCATTGAGTTCAGAATTGATTTGCCCCCAAGATGCCTTTCCTATCATACATTGTTTAGCCATCACACACGTCAACTTGGGTTATACGCATGAATAATTAATTCGGGTTGTTTACTTTGACAGTTCATGCATCACGACTATCGATCTATTCTTTTTTTAGGTTTTTTTCTCGTCTCGGTGACATGATAATCGGCACAATGAGTAAGAGACTTCAAAGCAACAAGGGGGTCGGGGATACTCTTTTGATTTCTCCTTCTATCCTAGTGAATTTAGTAGATCACTCGACAAAATACAGCTATCTTGGCAGTGACAGGAACTCCCCACAAGAAAATCCTTTTTCTGTTGGCAATCAACTAAGAAGTTAATGTCCTAAATTTAGGACAACTTGGAAAGGTGTAACGAGCCAGGAAGTTCACGGAACGTCATTGCACACAACACACGTTTGTTTTGATCCACCGTACTAGATCCAGTGGGAGGACTTTCTGACTTCTAACCAGCTCTTTTTATTACTAGAAGGCAGACGGTTTAAATTCGGATGCAAGAGTCATTGCCATTAACCGTTGCACCATAAACCAATTGGTCCAAGCTGGTATCGGGTAACATCTCTTCTGATTGGTTAGTTGGTGTTGGGGCCAGCCACCACTTGAAGGCGGTCCTTTTTCATCGTATAAATCTATTTTTCTGACATTTGTGACTCCGTTCGTTCAAACCATGATCTGGATTTTTAACAGGTGCATATGTGCTTACTGCTAACGGGACTTGGACACCCATCGAGGATGAGTCACTCCATACCCTCACTATGTTGAAAGAACCGATCGTCACGCGGGATCCAGGGTATCTTAAAGAGCTCACCAGATGATACTAACAAGCCTGTTCCGAACAGAATGAGTTCGTGGTAGTTTAGTGACTACTGTGTTTCTGAAGTTGCAATGATGACACAAGTGACACCATGAAATTATGTCCACGACACCATATGATACATCAGAAGATATGGCTGAGTATCGCTATTGGTGGTGTTCCTTTGTCCCCTAACTTTATCAGTTTGATAGTACCACTTGTAGTTCTCTTCTTACTATTTTCATACTCTTCTTTGATTATTTCCGATTGAATCTTCTTCTGAGAGAGCAACCAACAAGGCTTCTTCCAGCGCGCACTTAGTGCTTGTCTGAACTGAAAGGATATGATTTGAGGGACCCGGAGATTTCGAGGCAAAACCGTGAGAGAAATGGTGGTCATTACTGGACAAACTAATCCCCAAAAGGAGACCGGGGTACAATTCGAGAGTGGCTTGATGAGTAAATGATGATTAATGCAGGAAACATCGTTTAACTACTCGCTGTTTGCGAGTAGCCCCCGAAAAGCATCACTAAAGGGTGGATGTGGGATGAATAGGAATCGTGGGATTCAGAGCATTTTACTAGATTTCTGGATCAAAACAGCCAAAAGATTCCCTTCATTTCGGTTACACATCATCTGCTTACGAGTCTACCGGATGTTTCAGTTATCTCAGAAGCCACAAACAAGTCTAACAATTGCCGTTCAGTAGAAAGCTACAGACAGTTTTAATTCTTATTACTTATTACCGTTACAAATTTAATTCCGACCAGTTACTGTCATTGATATTCTTGATTTCAATCCAAACAAGCCATAAGACAACTGATCCTCCGGGTGATTTTGAAACGCGTTGTAATCTTGTCTAATCGATAATTACTCGTTCATTGTGAATCAACACCCATACTACGGGAAAAACGCTTTTTGTTACATAAATTGCAAATCCCATTCACTTTATTATTCGTTTTCTCCTTCCTGCTAAAGGAGAAACAAAATGACCGTGTGGATGAAAATGTCGAACCTTTATATATATATATATATATATATGTATATATATATATATATATAATATATATATATATATATATATATATATATATATATATATATATATATATATATATATATATATATATATATGAAGCAGATGAGCAGCGCATAAAGGATAATTTGAAAAAGCAAAAAGGACTACTTTTCACGTAGAAATGGGAAAATTTGACAAACAATGAATTGATTCGGTAATTAACAGTTGCCGACCACGACAATAAATGAACCAACACATGAACTCCGCCTACGGTTTTGTCTCGTGTGCTTTCAATTACTTGAGCCAAAAAGCCATGCCAAAGAGAATAAGGAAACAAAAAATCACAAAGAACATGGACCAAAAACAAGATGAAGTAGAATAGAAGGAAAAAATTATTCAAGATAAGAAAAATATAGTGCACCATGAATTCAGATGCCGAGATCACAAAAAAAAACAATGAAAAAACATCAAAAGTCTCAAAATTCTCAAAAAATCGTCGAAATTGGAGTCACCATCAACATGTTCATCACAGAAATAATATCATTACTCTCAGTCCAAGTGATATTCAACACCTAAATCGTCATGATCGTGAACATAAACATCATGATCATGATCACGATCATCATCTGAGTCATCATCATCATCATCATCATCATCATCATCATCATCATCATCATCATCATCATCATCATCATCATCATCATCATCATCATCATCATCATCATCATCATCATCATCACCCGAATCAACATCATCATCATCATCATCATCATCGTCATCAACGAGGTAATCGTTGTGATCTTCGTGACCGATATCATCATGATCAGAGGTGTCACATTGAACTTCTCCATCATCACAATCAGCAATATCAGCGTCGTCATAGTCAGAATCCTCATGGGTACAATCCGTGACACGATCATCATCAATGACATCAGGAGCGTCATCATCATCCTCATCAGCATCAGCATCAAGATCCCAGTCAGCATCATCATCATCATCATCATCATCATCATCATCATCATCATCATCATCATCATCATCATCATCATCATCATCATCATCATCATCATCATCATCATCATCATCATCATCATCACCCGAATCAACATCATCATCATCATCATCATCATCATCATCATCATCATCATCATTCGAAGCATGATCATGATCATCGTCAGCGTCATCATCATCATCATCTTCCGAATCATCATCATCATCATCATCATCATCATCATCATCATCATCATCATCATCATCATCATCATCCGAGTCATCGTCATCAACATCTCCATCATCATCCAATTACGCATCGGAATCATCATCACCGTCATTCGAATCCTCATCTTTATCATCTTCACCATCGTCTTTATCTTGGTCACGAAATTCAACATTATCCGGATGATTAAATCATCATAATCGTCGTCAAGCTGCTCATCGTCTTCGTGCTTTCCATAGTCTTCCTCATCCATTTGATCATCTTTATCCGTATCATCACGTTGTCCGTCGTCAGCTGCATCATGATCATCATCATCACCTCAATCCTTTTCATCATTATCTTTATCATCGCCTTCATCATCATCATCTTCCTAGTCATAGTCATCATCTTTATTGTTATCCGTGTCTTCTTTGTCTTATTGATGATCATTATCCTGATCGTCATTGTCATCGTCCGTAATCTTCTCATGATTCTCATCATTATCGGTGGAATAAAGGGAACAAACTTTTTTAAGCAAATAATTCTTGTCCGTGCGTCTAGCCTCGTTTTCATTGTACATTTTATGAAATGGGTTCATTTGACCAGTACTCATTTAGTTGTTCAATAAAAACAACTTGGTCACAAGAATCTGTTTGTTGTTCTACTTCGCAGAATTTTTCGACTTGTTTGCGAAAAAAAGAGAATCGTTTAATGTGTTTTCTGTTGTGCTCTTTATCCTTGCTACTTCCTGAATATTTCACTAATTGCTTCCATTTCGAATCTTTGGGACGGTTACTATTCTGCTTTTCAGATCAACGCCGGTATTTCTCCGGTTTCCTTTATATCTTGAATCCACCTTCCCCCATTTTATATCAGTGAACTCCCCCATTTAGTCTTATATGTTTTGGGATATCCCCGTAACAGGAAAAAAAATGTTGAGTTTTCTTCAAAACTCTCTGCATGAACATTTTTACTGGTTCATTTCACATTCTCTTCCTCTTCAGGTCCTCCAGCTTTTCTAGATACGTTTTGAACTTCAACGTTGATCATGCTTCCAAATTCTCTTCAAGAATACCCAAGATTTATCATTGCTAATCGACAACTCCACGAAGCTTCTTATCGAGAAGTCGTTCTAATCCATACGCCTTGCTGGGTTAATCGTGCGTAAACCGCAGTCACTGTAGTCAAAGAGCTTTCTTATTATTTGGTATTATTGCGGGGAGTGATCAACTACTTACGCATTCGGTAAGTAGTGTGCGCATTCCACAACCCTAAGAAAACTTGTAATGCACCGGAAAACTTTTCACTTCAAACTGGAACCTCTGGCATTCTCCCTCATCGGCTACGCTGCTTCCCCGTAAATTTTCCTGGTCTAAAAATAAAAGATTTTGATCTTGTTACCGAGTCTCTGGATTTGCGTCTTCGTTTTCACAACATCACCTGGGGGAGAGGGGGGGGGGTGTATTCTCACTGAGTTCATTATTAGCATGCACTTTGATGCTTGTGAAAAACTAGTGCTCAGTCTTTTATCTAACATTAGTGATCGTCCTTACTTCGCTTTCTCCAAAAAGTCTTGTAGTCTCCCGCACGCTTGAAATTTAGAACATTTGGTGCACTCTCATCTGCACATAGAAATAGTTCCGTATCTTATCTAGTCCGTCCGTAAGTAGACCACGACCAAATAATCATGGGTCTAATTGTTCACTTTCGTTGGTAATCTAAGCATATCTACCGCCTCATTTCGCTTCCACAGCTTTCTGTTCACATTCCAATTACCCTAGGCTGTTTTTTTGGATTCCACTGTAAAGCGTGCATGAGCTGAAAAATTCACTCCGTATCGGCGCACCAATGCGTTCATTCACTTGACTTGACTTGTGTTAACTATCTGTTTCCAAGACATCCTGTTAACCAGAGCACACCCGCACGCCTTAGTTGAATACTCACAACTATGCCCCCGGATAAATTAGACTCAGTATGAACCATACCTTGTACTAGGTACACCCATCCAGATGGCCAGACAACAATAGGGACGGAAATAAATTCAGACAAAAGCATTCGCAGCGACACATGCTTGAGAATGCAAAATTGCTCGGGAACGCGAGTCGTCTGGATGTTTTGCAAATATTTCATAAACCAAATTTTTATTGTTCCATCCCGTGCAAAGTTAAACACGTACCAAAACTTAGGATTAAGTTCGAATCAAATCGCAGTGTTTCATTTCTAATCTTTGGACCGATCGGCAGGAGCGTGTTTCAAGAAACGCATACATTTTTGGCGATTCATCGGAGATTATCCTGTTTTCTCAATCAAATCTTCAACGGATTTCACAAAATAATGTGAGGCTGCTCTCGAGGTATTCTGAACGAGTGATGAAGCTAGTCAGTTCACTATTGCCGACCATCACCGTCACCGTATCTGTTTGCTGCAGACAAATTTCCTGGTTGTACTTTAAACCGCTGTCCAGACACTTTGAAATCTCAGGTCGGGAGTTTGTGCGGAACTGTTATTTAGGCAGGAAAATGCGTACGTGATGTGTCAAGTTATAGGGATGTGATGTATCACACGTCATTTCCACTAGATTCAAAATTAATCGATTTTCTGTCTTCATCGTTGGCACAATGGAATGGGCCATCGTGGTCTATTGCACTTCGTTGGAATTACGCAAAAGGGTTGATACATACAGATATTTATTTATTTGTCAGTGCCCTAGTGGTCGTTGAAAACCATGGAACTACTACATAATGAATTCATCCTTGTTAACCATGATCACTAATGCATGTCCACGGATTCTCAACTAGATTTCAAACTTGAGCTGGAAGTTTTCGTGTCAGAGGCACCATCACCGCCTGAGCTGATTTTCTACGACTTGAGCTGAACCTTGATACCGCACCTTTCTCCACCCCTGGCAACTCAGATGCATTAAGTGCCCAAGTTCTATGATGTAGTCGCTAAGTTGAGATCAAATGCGAATCGAACTTCCAAATAGCTGATAAAACAAGATTTGTGAATCGACTCCGGAACTCAGGAAGTTAGTTGGTAATTGATTTGATACTCTAAAGTCTAGTCTGTTGAGCTAAACGGAGCGAGTGTTTTTACGGGTTCTTTCATGACTACTGTTTGTGTTGCGGGCTCCTTAGCAAATGCATACCGTTATAGCGGCGCAAATAAATCTTTTGCCCAGGGTGATCAATAAAACGGCCATTGTACGAAAAATTCAAACACTGAACTGAAAACGCTTCATCCTTCTATTTGGGTAGTGCACTAATCTACTCTACCTAAGAAGGAACGTGTGGCTTGGCTGAATATTCGTATGCATTTTTGTAAAAACGCTAAAAGAATGTTTGATGTATCCGCATGTGTTGCTGTAAGTCTTTTTAGGTTGAAGTGAACAGTAACGGAAGAAAGATGGTGATCAAAATGAAATGAACAGTTATGCGAATTTAGTTCGTTCAAACCAATAACGACAATGAAACTGCTGGTGCTTTTCGCCAAGTTGCCGGTTTTTGGTGGTGGCAGTCAGAATGAATCCATGTTTATCGATCCACATATACTCGTGCTGATTTGCATCCCACCAATCAGCGACAAATCACGTGAATGAACCAATGCGTACCAAAGGTGTATGTGAATGTGTGCGTGCGTGCGCGCGCGCGCGCGCACGCGTGTCTACGTATTTGCGCACTGAAGCCTGCAAAACGGTTAAAATGGCTATAAGCAGGTGAACCATTCAGGAGGATAGACCATCAAAAGCACATCATTCTTGTGCATAAAACATCACCTGTGGGGCCAAAGTCGCTCATATCAATTATCTTTGAACTGATCCTGTTTCCTGACCGTTCATTCAGACCGGGCTTTTTTGATTCCTTTGTGCAGAACTACAGAACAAAATGACTAATTGCAGCGCAGATTTGGAAAAGATGATTGATTTGTTCTTGTCTTTGGACAAGAATGAAGATGGTGCCGTTAGTATGGATGAACTGAAAGCCGCTTGTGAAGAGAAAAAATTGAACATGAAGGAAGTACAGGTCAGCTGGTGAATATTTTTGTTCTTTGTCAATACTGGGTGTTGATGTGTATCATTGTGCGCGCACACTAGAAAATGTGCTTATTCTGTGTCCGTGATAGTTCATCATTTGCTTTGCCGGTGATATAGAGGTGATATTATCATGTCAGCCAGATAAACCGATTGTTATTCCTTACTAGGAGACCATATGACAAACGTTTAATAGAGTATTCAAATACTGCTTCAGGAACAATGCTTGTCCCAAATTTTAGGAGTCAAGAAAAAAATAAGAAAATCAGAGCATTATTTTCAAAATTCCTCATGCTGCATTCAAAATTTCTGCGCATTAGTTTAGTTTCTTTTATTATCATACCGTTACACACAGAAATAAAGCGGTTCATTGCCGGCAGTAATTCGCAGAGTATGAACGGTGTTTTCTAAACATCCAGTATCACTGGATATGGGTGTTCTTCACAGAAATACCTACTATGATTGTCCTTAAATGACCTTTATAAGCAGTTGTACAGCTTCATTCTGTTAGGATACGGATTTTTAAAAGCTACTGTGCCATTACAAGGAAGCTGCTGAAATTGCCACACTTTCAGATAGTACTTTGAGCAACCCGGCACCGTAATCTCCTTCCTAGTCGATAAATGCTGAGTGTATAGAGAGAACTTTGTTCAGATCTATAGCATTGCTAAAGTTTACAGGGGATTTGGCGGGTACGTTTGCACTTGACATGCCGACGCAGATGATAAATGGACCGGATAACAATCTTGTCACTTTGGATTAAAGTGCCCGCAACCAATGCAGACCATGTGACTCTTTCAAATGAGATCGGAAAAATCCTGACCGTGACCGATACCATATCCAATTTGTTGACATATTCAAATGAACTATTGTGGCGTCATTGATAAGTAATGCTTAATTAATCGATTCGGTAGAATAAACCGTGGATAAATGTATCAAACCAAAGTTAGGGAACTTTTATTTCCCTCTCAGCAGTAGTCTTCGATGTAGAAATATTTCATGTATTTTTCTTTCTACATTCATAGCTATAAAAAGTTTCACGTTTTTTTTTGTGTATTTATATTCCTTTTCGTAAAAAATGAATAAAAAATGAAAAAATGAACGAATGAACGAACTTAAACAGACGTGGCTTGCCAGATACGACAAGAACAAGGACGGGACTATCACTCTGGACGAATTCTGTGATGGGCTTGGTCTAAATAACAATGAGATGTAAGTGTGTCAATTGTGTTGCGGAGTATCTCGTCACTGCTTTGTATCGTACACCTTAGAAGGTGATTACAAGGATTCTTTGTTTCGTTGATTGGCGTCAGCCATACTCAGGCAAGAAAATAAACTGATGAACCCCTCAGAAGATCGTTGTCTTACTTAAGACATCGTCTGATCGGGCTTATCCTGTTCCGCGAACTATGGTGTTCATTTTGTGTCCAAGAATTGCAATTTTTCATTACTATGTGGTAAACAGTACTGTGTAATATCACGCAGCCGTAAATGCTTTGCTAAGGGGGAAGGAAACAGGTAGTGGCGCAGCAGGACTAGGCACGTGATGCGGCTTTTAGTCAGCGGTTGATCACATGACTCGTGAACCGGGGCGTAATGCAGATTAGCATATGGCTTCTTTCGGTTACGGACAAGTTCTCTGCAAAGTCACTCTTCTCTACTTTTCCTAACAGGTAACTGCGAAAATCTGTTTTAGGTAAGGAAACCAGGCAACCCTTCTTAGTGTACTGATTTGTTCAGCTAGAAATAAAACAAGCAGGACTAATTAAACTTTGGGAACTGTTCTTGTTTTAAGGCGGATGTTATGAAATTTTCGTACATATGCCACAATGTAATGTTACTACTGTATGAGTTTGTGACAGTACTGGCTACCGCAAATCCGTAGTCGATTGCAAACACTGGTTGGATAGAATCAATACCAAATAAACATTCCCAGCTCAGTTTTCATTACGGGAAACCTGTACTCATGTGAGCGCGATCAGAGGGCAGGGAATTCCCCCATTTCGAGAATTTTTATCACTTATTCAATGTTACTTTATTCCGTGTTCAACTGCGTAATTTTTCTAGAGTCAGTTCATTCCAAAAGTGCTCAGCTCAAAGTCTTTCTCCTTTATTCCGGTTAAACTGCCCTCAGTGGTAAAGCCGCATACAAGATGCGCCCTGGCAGTTTGGACCAGAAAGCAGCATCACTAGGCTTGAGCAAAATACCATTATTGACAACACGATCATCGCCTTGCGATTATTAGGCGTGCTGCCCAATTCGACTAATGCATAGAGATAAAATAAACCATTCACTGCGGTTCCTAATCTACGACACCTTTTGACTCCTGTTGGTTTAGGTCCAAAGTTCTGTCCTGATGAGGTACTCAAGTCAACTTATTCATTTTTCATGGTCTTTTTGTGTAACTACTGTTAGTCAGGCGAGCTTTGCTGGGGATGTTTGTTCTCAACCGACATATATATATATATATATATATATATATATATATATATATATATATATATGTATATTGGGTACCGTGGCTCGTCATGCAGCGTCAATGCACAACTCACCCTGGACACCCGCAGAAGCATTCATCGAACAGTTATTTTATCTGGCTTGTAGGTAATCATAAGCAACGGCGCACTTCCACCGAGCCCCCACTGGGCGAACGATTGTGAGTCGGACTCCTAACCATCAATCTCTCAGGGCTAGCTCTTAACACTTTGTTGAACATCTATGCTGCATGTATCATCAATATTATGCAACCCCAAGGTTTATGACTTCACTGTTTGTACATTTGACACTTACTCCCTACTTTTTTGTCGGGTAGATTAGACTCAGAAGTGATACCTACGTCAATAAATTACACATATACCAAAACGACCTTAGATCTCTTCCAGCTATATACGGTTCATTCCATTAGAAAGTGACCAAAATATCTAGTCCACTGAATAAAACCAGAACTGTTGATTTTCCTCATGGTTCAGCACCATGGCATATTCCTTTGCATCACTCACGTCCACGTGACCGTACCGCAATAGATTAGCTGGTAACATCATTGCTGAGTAGGCGAAAGGTCTCCGGTTCGATTCCGGTGCTCTGTGTGAGCCTTCCAGTACAAGGGAATTTAAAGTAAACTTTCTATCATCTAAATAATCGAGGAATAGATTCAACTCGAAGAGTAAATAGAGGTATGGTACTCTCCCTCCCCCGATTAAAAAAATTGTTTTAGGGATAGCTCAAAACCGTTTCTCACCGTGAGAAAATAGTACTCAGGAAGGTTACAGTCTAGGGGGAGAGGGACTATACTAAAGAAGTTACCGCAGCTTTCGAAATTTACTCTTCTTCATGTTAGTGATTTTCATTGACAAACAAATGTATGCCCCAACAAAGTTTCTGATATCAACTCACGGACAAAAATAGCTACCGGTTTCATTTGTCGTATGAGGCCCAGTGACTCTTTCAGATCAGAGTGAACACCATCGAAAGATATTTTCGTTGGGATTCTTTCTTTTCGGAGTCCCCAGTGCGTCTTTCTCTTCTAATTTCACTGTGTGCTAGAGCCAAACAATAGGTCGGAAAAACAGGAAGTCTGTTTTTTATGCACAAAATGTAATATGTAACATTCAATTGCTTGCGAGCAGTGTGTGGGATTGGTGAGTCTTTGTTTGACTGACCATCCTTCGGACTCCACCTTTCTCATCCGGGTTCAAACCCTGAGTGTGGCCGACGACGTGAACCGATGAGCTCTAACAAGAGTGAAACTTGAGTCTGGTGCTTTCGAGTGCAGATTGGTCGGATGGCCTGAGGTTTGTGTATGAAAAGTGGAGTCCGAAGGACAGTCAGCGAGACAAAAAGTGATGCTGTTTAGCATAGCACAGTCAGAAGTATCCTCTCACGTAGAATAGTGTACACACTTCTGAGTTGCATAGTGTTGTCCTGCTATTTTCACAGGTTTACTGCTAGTAAGCTGTACTGGGTTCCGTCGATTTGTTGATATGATCATCAGTCGCGTCTTTAGTCTAACTGCCAAAGACCTTATGAATGTTTATGTCCAATCGTGTCTTAAGTCACATTAGCTGGCAAAATCCCCACTCCGTTTGCCGTCAGATCAAACTTGAGGGGCGTCCGTAAAAAACGAACCGGTTTCCTTAGGTTTCTAATTTGGCAGGCTTGCAACCGTACACAATTTACTGAATTCGATTTTATTCTTTCCTCGTAGCTCACAACTTGAGTATTGCGTTTGCTCTCGGACACTGCCGCCTAATTTCTCATGAGTGGAACAATTCTGCAAAAAGGTTTAAACAATTCCTTTTGTACAACTTTCTGTTTAGGAGCTAAAACTACAGGTTTTCCCCTCACTTCTCGGTCTTATCACACCGTTATTCAACCGTGCATGATAACTGACAACCCGTATGTACACGGCGCTTGAGTTCTCCTAAGCCGGTCACTGTGAGTGCCTATTCTGCCGCCCATGATTTCAAGGAAGTATTTACGTGAATGCTTCTCTATCGTGGGAAGCGAAATTCATTCAAGCGTTACAGTCGTTATTTGGCCTTGATGCCTCGCCACTCAACCAGTCTGAAATGACCGGAATATATATATATATGAAACATTGGGTCCCCTTGATCCAGTTCATCAAAACAGATAGAAGACATAAATTGCGAGATGCAAGCATTTCTTTTAATGTTCTCAATCGCGTACGTAAAACATGCGAATTCGTGTTCGAATGGGGCACAGGCAGTGTCGAACGGAATCAGGAAACGATCCATAAACTTGATTGGTTACCGCCACGGCAGGCACACATTGTGGGTCAAAAGTTTCTGTGCACATAGTGGAGGCCTCAATCTACTTACCAACACAGCCTCACAAAAAGCTAGAAGCTTTGGGTTCCGATTCCATGCAATCACTCGGAATGCTTGACCCGGATCAATCCGATGGCGAAAGGTCATATATATATATATATATATATATATATATATACTACATAGGCTTGAGACCAAGTACCGTGCGAATGCTGAAACGAGAATTACAGAAATGATGGGGTGGGGGGGGAGTAGAATGCAGCAAACGGAACATCTATTTCAAAAAGTAAAATGCTGATTCTCTTGGTTTTCAGCGGACAATTTTTGTTTTTGTTTTTTGTCATTTTACTTGTCGGAATAGCACTTTTGTGAGTATGAGGGACGGAAGTTCGACAGACAGACAGTTTGCACAGCTTTCGTGCCACTGACTTCCATTCTGGGCCATGCCCCTCAAAGTCCTTAAATGACAACAATCCCCATCCTTTGGACCCCAACCAGGATGGTCTGGAAGCATCAGCCAAAGTCAAAGCTGATGCCAACCTTGTAATACCTCTGCGCCAAGTCGTGAACTGATCGTCGCGTCGCTTCTTCCAGCTTTTCTTTAGGACGTGCGGATAGAACACGGAAAGGCAGACGATGGGTTGACATTAGCAAATTATGACCGAGCCACCGGAGGCAGTGTGGAGCGATCACTTTTGTAAGAGAGAGGCTGTTCTTGCTCAACACACGACGACGCGCCTCGTCTTTACTCACCCAATTTTCCCATCAGAAGCAAGCAAAGCTTCGGAGACATCGGTTTTCAAGGTCAAGAAGGTCCCTAGCATCCTTAGTTCGAAGTGGCCAAGTCTCGCAACCGTAGAGTAAGACACAGATCGCGATAACGTACACCCGTCTCCAAAGAGAAGGCCGGAAGTCACGGGCAATGCCACAGGTGTAGCAGGTTTTCGAAAGTTGCTCTAGCAGGATACGCAAACTAGATGCCGAGCAGCTGGTTCAGCTTGCTCCGGTTATGCACCACCAAAGAAGTATTATACTATTTAGTGTAGAAGAACACATGAAAGATCACAGTTTGAGTTCTTACTCTCTGTCCTATCCAATAAAGTTGCTAATGCTAATATTCAGACTTGTTTATTAGGTCTGAGAATACTGAACATTGCCTAATCCGAAATCCTCTTGGTTGGTATTCAGTGAGTTTCTTCTAGACTTGTTCAATAAATATTATTGAAAAACAGCCAGATATTATTGTGGTACTCATCTTCGCCAAAGCATTCGTGCTCTAGTGATCCGATGGTACTCAGCAATGTGGGCTTCCTTGTGTGAATTGTTTGCCACCTTATAAACCATTCTTCCGTACAATTGATCATGCTTCCCGTAAATTCCGCCTAAGGGTACATAAAAACCAAGTCTTTTGACCAGTATGACGACGGTTACACAGTTACCTGATGGTTTTATCATAAAGGATACCGTCGAAGATCATTGGCCTCTTTGCTTCAATCGACTTACAATGAAAATACCGACTGCACTTCTTGGGATCTACACTGGGTGTCATAATTGTAATCGAGTCTTTCCTTCGTCCCATTTATTTCCGCTGATAACTTTCTGCCCTGCTTCTTTGTTTTGCACGCTTCTAATCCTTGTTCTGTCGATCTCAGACGACGCCGCGAGATGTAGCCACTAAAACCAGGGCAGAGTGCTGTGGGGCTATTGCATAAAAGAACTGAAAATTACAGTTTTCCAGCCTAACAAGGCAGCGATATCATATTGAAGCTTACAACAGACTTCGAAATGCCGTCACTTTAATTACTTTATACAGAAGTTTTCTTTAAACCTAAAGGGGTATAATCGGTTTGTCGGTATTCACAGTGACAAGTTCGGGAGATTTCACTTCTAGTGTACTTTTTTGATTACAGGCTTCCGCATAAGTGCAGTGGAATGGGTATATTCCATAGCCTCAAAATCCTACTACACTACAGGGGTCACCCGGTAACCAGACTCTGAGATTTGGAGTGGAGAAGCGTAAGGGTCTCAGGTGCGGTAATGAACCGAACTACAGTGGATTACTTTCAACCATCAAAAGGACCTGCGGTGGTGGGTTTCGAACTTCTGACTACCGAGGTGGCAAGCAACCGTTCTAAACCACTCAACCGCCACCGGAGACCGCGAAGTGATGCCAGAAGACTCGGAGTTATCATAGGAGGCTGAGTAACGGTGTGAAAATGCTCAGCTACAACGAGGAAAAGTGTAATCTTCCTAAATGAAGCACCGCGTTTTTCTTTGGTCAGCTCTGAAATTGGTTGTTCATGATGAAAATATGCTGCTTTGAAAGCAGTTGTCGAAGTAGATGGTCGGGCAGGCGTTGAAATGTTACCTTGGATATCAGTGTTGTTTAGTCAAATTTCAAAGATAAACCTTAGCTTCATATCCAACAGAAAAATAGTATTAAATAAGAGACCAGAAAATCTGTTTTTCTTAGAAGCTCGCCTTTATTTTTTGAGGGTACATTATCGCACTTGAACCAATTGAAGTGGGAGTTTTTTGGCCATTTATTCGCGGTTTCCTTCACTTTTGTGAGGCGCATCGAGCTTAAGCAAGGCAAACGTGATTCGAGAACTTTATGTGCCTTTTTTGTCTCAGTCATCCGACGGTCTCAACTTGTCTGAAGTTGGAATCTCCTTGGGAGTTTCCAGCCTATCCAGTTCTATCGAAAAGGTTGAAACCTTTTATTTATTTATTGATTGTACTAGAAGAAACTAGTAACACTTCGCTCCAGTGCTCAGTAAGAATATAATGTTAGTCCGTAGTTGGATGTACTAGTGTACCGAATTGACCATGAATAACCGTAAAGTCTGATATCAACACACAAAAAGGGACTGATTGGTTTTCTACGGAATTATTTCCAAACACACAAATCTGTCAGTCGACTGATTTGTTTCTGAGGGAACAAAAGTTCGAAAACGGATCACGCAACACGAACTAATTTGCCAGTACTCGCAATGATCTTCTCAAAGAGAGATAATAACGCTACTCTGGCCTGGAAATCATCCGTATGAGATGCTTGTCAGTATTTGCATTGACGCACCCACTGCAGTGGTACTCCAATCCAGATAATCTTGTGTTTTTATCAAAAGTCAGTACGATGTGAAAATCATCTCGTCACGTGTACGTGCTTGCAGTGAACAGAAAACGAATTTGTACAAGCCGTTACACGTATCAATGCTATGCTGTTGTTTCTCGTAGTATCACGCGTGTCCTTTCGATTATTGGTCTTAATTGATCACGCAATCAATATCGCCAAGAATACGGCTTTCTTAAGTCTCCAATGGCTGAGCTTATCAGTACCCACCAATGATGACACTATGGTAGTGATCGATTTCGAGTAAATAGGACTACAGACCAATGGCTTTAATCACAAGTCACTCAAAGTTGTCTCAATCGAGCTGAAATCAGATGCACGACAATAAACGATAACAGTCCAACGATACAACGGTAACCGACTAGTGAACACCATTAACAAAACCACAAGGTACTGAAAAAAAATTTAATCACGGAATTTCGGCTGGCGGCGTCTCATCCGAGCTGTACAGAGAACGTCACACGATCAAGCATACATGGATACAGAGGTGAGAAAACGTCTCATGGTCCAATACGGCAAAAGCTTGTATATGATAAAAAGGCTCATCGTTTCAGAAGGGTTTAGGCCATGCTTTGCTTTGTCCTGTCCCATGAGTATGCGATGGATCTGGAAGACGATAAAAGGAGACGTACTTTAGTGGGCGGTACCCAAAAACATAGCTGCTAGCTTCTCTTCAATTACAATGCCACCTCAGCTGACGATGAGACTTTGTTGACCTAAATGCCAAGCTCAGCATTTGGGGATTTACGGAAACCGTCGTCACCAGTTTGAATTAGCATCATATTCTCAGAACCCCTGGGAAAAAAAGTTTTTTTCATGTGAGAAGATTTTACATTCAAGTGTTTTTCAAATGCCAGTTTTCATCAAATTCATTTCCGACAAACTGTTTGTGGTTTTCTGACCTGCAGGACTGTGGAAAAAGATGAACGAGATTATTCTAAAACCGCGGTCATTCCGAAAGTGGATAAGAGCATCAAAGTGATTGATTGTAGCATGTCCGATGCCAAAAAAGCCGCAATCACCGATCAGTTCATCACGCTGGCCAAAGAGGTGTCGAATAATCCGAAGCAGATGAGCAACGTGGCCACAAAACTGAAACGATTCTTAGAAGGAGCATACGGTCAAGTGTGGCACGTTGTCATTGTGTCCGGATCGTATTGGATGAACTATTCCCATGCACCGTTGTTCTCCATGCAATTCCAACATGGTCCGTTTGTCTGTGTTGTATGGCGTACGGGTTCCGTCTGAGGAGTGTGACAATGACTCGGCTGTGGGCCGAGTGAGATTGACAGTATGTGTCTATGACCCACAATTTGAATGCGCTCGCATGTGCATGTGAAACTGTTGCAGATGCCTTTCGTACAGAATATTTTTACTTCCCTAAGAAAAATGTATATTTTCTGATTTCGAACTGAACAGATAAACAGTGTCATTAGCTCATTTTCCTTATCGGATGTTCCTATGAACCACGACAAGGTTTTCGGATTCACCTATTTGCGGTGAGCTTTGCTTAGGAGCCACAGTTACAGTTACTCACGGTTTATCGAATCGATTTACATTTGTACACTTTCTTATGCCTGTATTATTGATATCCTTCAATAACAATGGTAAATGCTGAACTATTCAAATGAATCATTGTAGTGCCATTAAAAACGCTCGTATAAATTCAGGAGAGAATAAAGAATCTTGTTGAAAACTGTAACTAAAGTTGAGAAGAAAAAGCTGTTCAGGTGGGTGAAGAAAGTATACAGATCTTTGAAGGTAAAATCAGAGAAGCGTTTTTAGCAACCTATGAAATAACCAAAAAGAACGAAAACATCATCACACTTGGCTAAAGAACGTCAACACTAGAAAACACAAGGATCTTCTTCAGTACACGAAGCAAAGTCAACGAAAAAAAATTGACGTCGTAAAAAAATCATGAAAGTAATAAACATCATCCTCATTATCACCATCAACATCCGAATCATCATCATCCTCCTCGTCCTCCTCCTCCTCATCATCATCATCATCATCATCATCAACACCATCATCATCATAATCATCATCACCATCATCATCAACATCATCATCATCATCATCATCATCGTCATCACCATCATCATCATCAACATCATCATCGTCATCATCATCATCACCATCATCATCATCACCATCATCATCATAATCATCATCACCATCATCATCAACATCATCATCATCATCATCGTCATTGTCAGCACCATCATGATACTGATGGTCATCATTTTCCGAATCATCACCAGTTTGCGAAGCGTCATCAACACCCTTTTGGGAATGAGAGAATTTTCCTCAATAAATAATTTTGCTTGCGCTTTAGTCATTGACATTTCCCGGAAATATGATCAGGGAGAAAGATTTTCTCGGAAAAATTACTTCGGAGATCAAAGTTCTACGAATGTTCATCGCTATTTCACTGAATGTGGCACTGCATAAACTCAGCGACTGAATTCGCTAGTGTTACACCTCGTCCTGTTGTCGGGTACCTTTTTCTTATTCCTGCCCACTGTACGTGAAGACAGTATATCACTGAAAAGCTAGCAACATTCATAAATCACTATGCAGTGTAGGTCCGTTTTGTGCTGGTAATTCCAATTTGAGTGAATATATGCCACTTCAGACGTGGTATGGTACTGCTCTTCAGGCAACCGAACGCAGGAAATAGGGTGCGTCTATGAGGACATCAATTAATTGCGTCGGTATGTTTATTCGCGTGTGTGTGTGTGTGTGTGTGTACCTAGTAATGATGACATGTGCACGTGTGCGCAAACGCTTTTTTTCTGTGTGCCACCAAACTTTCCAGTTGGGTACACACTGAACCTAATGTTCCGGAAGGTGTAGCGATCGGTAAACTTGTGAACCTCATCTGTAATGTGCACGAGTAACTGATTTTCTAACTACCTGTTGAAGTGGCCTTCTTCTTGGCTTGCGCACCTGTAACAAAACTACCATCCAACTGTTTATGATATTCCTTTGAAATCAAATTCCAATACTGAAAAATCAATGTTTTGTACGGAGTTCGTAGCTACATTCGACTGATCAATAGGACATAAAATGTGTAACTTGAATAGAGTCAAGTTCTTCCTAAATTCAGTCATTCAACGTCGTTCCACGTGAAATACAATCCGCAATGTATTGTGGTCCAATCTATTTGCGTGATTAACTACCGGGTACAAGATAGGATTCGTGTGCCATAACGGATTTTCCGTGTGGTGCTCATAAAACCTGGAATCCTGGACTCTGAAGGCAAATTTGGGGAAGGCCCAATCCCAATTTTCTCTAAATCCTGAAAAGAAATACCAAAGACATTCTTATCTTGGCTGTCGAGAGGAGATATTGGAAAAAAATAAGTTCGCTGCTGGGGAATTATATAACAAAGTGAATAATTAAATGCACACCTGTGAGGTATCCAGACTTTCGTGGACATGACACGGCACAGTACTCTGGATCACAGTAGTCGATCGTGAAAAACTTCTGATCTGACAGACAGGGAACCATTATATCTGGTGCGTGAGGAATTATGTGTTGTTCAGCATGTCGTTGGTAATACTAATTCCATAAGGTCATTATCGGATCAAAGCTGCTCAAAATAACCTCATAGTCATTGGAACGTTTCTTCGTGGACTTCGCACAATTGTTTACGTGTTTTCAACCACCGAAGACTCATTGTTAATGATAACTCGTTCGCTTTAACCTTTGGCAACGCATTTCGAAATCCATCCAAAGTACAGCTTGTGATCATCATTATAGGGCGCACGATGGCAGCTTTTGATCGATCGAAACTGATGCACTGCATTTTTCTTCGTTCGTCTTTGCAATGGCGTGTAGGCAAATCCACAGGAAAAAAATGCGCGTATGACCTTTAAATCGGGGTCACTTACTCAGTTGCTCCCGAAAATTTTCTCCCCGGGGTGGGACTACCAAAAACGACGAGTTAGGTTGTCTGAAAAATACCCATTGCATCATATAGAAGTCCAAATCGACGAAACAATTGTTTTTCAGTGATTCATTCTCAAGCCATTTACAGATTACATAGTCGACATTAGACAAAAGATCGTGAACGTAGACATGGAATAAACCCCAATTATGGGTAGGGTTTTTCAGTCAAATTGTCCCTATCATGTGATTGGTTTATCTAGCTGACGCCTTCTAGGTAACTGGACGGTAGATTCATGCGGCCTTGGTCAATCTTGGGCCAGAGGAGTTGGAGTGCTCGGACCAAACGCTTTTGGGCGCACAGGTCAGGGGTCAACTTCCTTGTTCCGATTTCCTCGGCTATCGCTAAAGTGCGCAACTGAACACTTTTGCATTTGTTTTGGGGGACACGATAAAGAACTTTGGAAGCAGCGTCCGGATTCACCTGATGTCCAGTGTCAACCAAATGAGCTATTTATCGGTCCAGTTTGTCTTGGACTCAACCAGCGCGGATGACGCCCTTTAATCCGAGTTGATAGCTGTCATGCCGTTCGACCTACATAAGATGAATCACAAACATATCTGAAAGAGTATACGACCATTGATGAGGTCAGCATTGGCAGTCTGTCCTTGTTCTGAATCTGGATTAGAGGAGCACGTTAAAACACATAACGTAGTGTGGCGGCATTGAAAGTATTTCAAATTTCTCTCCCCAGTCGATATTTTAAGATTTCACTAGTGATATCGCCTTTAAATGGCAAGCTAACATAAAGATCTTTCTTCCTTCGGTTCCCACGGTGATTTTTGGCAATCTTTCGACAAGATTTCTTTCGATAAACCGATCCGTGTAACTGTTCTCACGTAGGGTGTTTCTTATTAGCATCAATTCGTCATCTAAAGTCTCTGCAGAACAAATTTTCCCCGCTCTGAAGGCCAGGCATTTTACTAAGTTTCGCTTCTGTTGCATACTAACAAAACTGTTGAAATTTGGATACTGACCGCTCCACGTTTGTTTTCGGTGCACATTTCGCTGGATCCGACCATCTTTCATTCTCGTGAGAGTGACATCGAGAAATCGTAGTTGATTGTTTATTTCGCGTTCAGTTGTAAAGCGTACTGCTTTGTGTGCCCCATTGAATAATGCTTGCACAAAATCAAGGTCACAATCAACGTCATTCACGCAAAATATGTCATCCACATAACGATGGTACTGTTAACAGCTGTCAGTTGTAGATTTCAGCTTGGTTCTTTCTAACTTTGCTAAGAAAGCTTCGACAAGAAATGGATCTAGAGGTGATCCCATAGCTACACCATCCCGTTGTCTGTACAAAGTTCCATGAAATAGGAACTGAACATTAAATGTGCATCGAAGCAAGAGCTCGCGCAAACCTTCTAGTGGTAAACCGATGTTCATATTATTCTCTTTTATGTAGTTCACCACGAAGTCGATGGTTTCTGTTAATGGTAAATTCGTGAATAGAGACTCGACGTCAAGCGGGAACATTATTTTGTCCTTCATATTGACATCTTTTATTCGCTCTATGAAATCAAATGTGTCCTTAAGACTGTGTATAGCTATATGTCTTTTGATTGGTTCAAGTAATTCAGATAACCATCGAGCGACATTATGGTAGGATGAATTTGTCTTTGATAGGACCGGGCGAATTGGTGTTCCAGGTTCGTGGATCTTGGGTAGTCCGTACAACCTGGAGATTGTAGATTCCATGGGTCTTAGCTGCTCATACAATTGGTTTGAAAGAAAACCAGCATCCCTCATGTGTTTCAAAGTAGTTGTTATCTGGCGCTCAACCTGTTGAGTTGAGTCACTCTCACTAGGACTAGTGCCGAATTTGGTTCCATCATTCAGAATTGCTGTGAGTTTTCTAATGTAGTCACATGTGTCCATCACCACTATTCCGCTACCTTTGTCAGGTCTGCTCAGTAAGATATCTTTATTATTCAACAATTCCTTCGCTGCATCTAAATGCTCTTTTTGACTGCCCTTTGTAGTCTCGGGTTAATCTTTCGATATGCATGGCAAGTGTTCACTAGGGTTGACTTGAGTTCCTCTAAAGTTCTATTAGATGTTGGCGTCAACCCTTGAGTTTGAGAATATAGGGTTTCAAAATGCACCTCGTAATCAAACTTGTCACGTTTTCGCGTGGGGATACAGAACTTAGGATCAAGTGATAAGGCCTCGATCACATGATCACTCAAATGCAAGTTAGAGCAGTTTTGCACATAACGATTGGGTTGATGAGGGAAAACACACTGAGGAGTCTTGTCTTCCATCCCTTTCGTCAACGCTTTTTGTTTCTTCCCTAATCGAGACTCCAGGCGTAGTTAAGAAACATTACTATCAAGTCTCCATTTTGGCAATCTATGAAGTGCTGACGTTGTGAAATATTCCTTTCTCATTCCGATAGTTTAGAACGTAAAGTGTCACACTGATTTAACACACACCGCCGTAGTGATTTACTATTTGGATAGATCCCATGTCGTCGGAGAGATTTCCAATATTGTTTTGGATACTGATTTCGATGTACACAGTTCATTAAAAGCTGAAGAACCGTGTTCGCCTCAGCCCGTCTTGCGGAGAAGTTTAGGAACTGATTCAGTCCGTTCACTACACATGGGTACACTGATTGTTTTAATGCCTAATGTAATCTGTACGTGGCTTGAGACTGAATTGCTGAAAAACAATTGTTTCGCCGATTTGGACTTCTATAAGACTAGCTAACTGTTGAGCCGTGAGCTAAAGTAAATGATGTATACCTATCGCTAATAGTATTCCCCCAATTGTGTGTTTAACTATTTTCAGTTTTGCTTTCTAGGCTTACGCAAGGTGGACTTTCCCACGAAACTTACCGCTTTTGGTAGCATAAGGATTCGCTCGTGGGTGAATAAAACCACTTGTCGTGTATTTCACACGTGTATTTAAGTATATGGACATTTTTCACTTTCATGGGTATAATAATTTTGGAAGTTGGAAATTCAGGCAAGTTGCGAATGACAACCAAGGTCAGTCCAAATTCAGTTAACCGCAGATTGCTGCGGGACTAAGGCAAACACAGTTACGTGGTACGACGTTTTCAATATTTACAGCTCTTGTATGACCTGTTGTAATAAGATTCAGGAAGGGGGAACTCGTTGAGAATGAAAACGTGTGGGACACGAATTTCGATAATATCTGAAGTTGGAATGGTGACATGGATCTGGAGCATTCACGCCGCAGTTTTATCAAAAGTGTAAGTACATGACCAATGGACACCGCCAGAAGGGAAACAATACAATCTTACAATTGCTCTGATCGGTTTTACTACGACCGGCGGTGGTCAGATGATCTTCACGGGGAGCGTTTGACTCTCCGGTCCTGGGATTCCCACCCAGCTTGCACCGCCGGTCACTTTCCCCAGCTGGCAGCCTCGAATTGGCCGGGACTCTCTTCCTGAAACAATGTATCATTATTACACAATAAAGGGAAGTGAACAAGAAGAAGAGCTATCTATTTCAGCAAATACTGGACTCTCATTTTCTCCCCGCCGTATTCCGTGTGTATCCGCCGTGAAAAGTAAGCTAACTCGAGAAAAAGAGTTGATATGGCCATGTTGAGATTGAAGACGGGCACACGATGAGTTGAAAAACAAAACAAAAATAAAGATTCATTGATGTGAAGGCTGTAAATATTTTGGTAATGATCAAGCAACGTCATCGAATCAAATTTGCTATTTTTCCCATGTCAAATTGCCACTGTCATGGTCACCGAAAATTTCAGAGGGATATCATTAATAGCCGAAAGCACACCTATGGACTAGAGATAACGGTAATGAACCAAGACCAAGAGACTGGAAAAACGTTTTGGTCCATCTCCAGCGGCGCCCAGTAGTCGATCGAGCGAACTTTGGTGAGACTCCTTAGTGGTAATTGATCAAGCTGCCGGTCTATCCCAAAAAGGTAGAACTTTTCAAGTAAAAAATCTCTAAAACAAACGATCATTTTGCTGCTCTGTTTTTAAAAAAGGTAGAATCAACAAAAGTGAACACATCGAACAAGTGATCAGCAGCGGCCACACTTCCGGCAAAAAGAGCCAGAGATATGATACTGCTGTGGCCATGGCCGGTCAGCTGTCGCATAAGCAGCGTTTCGGTGACAGCATTTTCGTGCCAGAAATACTGCTCAGTTGTTACATAATAGGTGGAAAGGAAGTAAACGCTGTTTTTTTTATTCCGAAAGAAAAACGCTGTCGTTTTCAACGCTCACTTAGAAGACGGACAAAATTGCAATATTCCGCATGCTCCTGGTTGATAATTTCGCCCTATAAATCGCCCAGGTATTGTCATTGGTCACGTGAACACCTTCAGTTTTCACTGGCAATGCCATATCCATCGATGTCGAGACACCAGTTCAATGAATACGTGGACTTCGTGAAAAGCCAACAGCCTGTTATTTTGAAGTGTGAGTCGGGTTGTCTTGTAGGATTGCTCCTAGTACAACGTACGCTGTTTCTACAATTGCATATCAATTCTCCCTCGGATTATCAATAAAATATGGTCCATACAATGTCAGCGAGCAACGGTTTGCTTCATAGGACCATCATATTACCGGTAGTTTTTGACTGATTTGACTATTTCCATTGAGATTGTCTCATGCAATTGCCTTTATGGAAGTGCTTTTGATTTTACCAACTCTCAATTTGTATGTTGGTCAATTTCCTTGACTGTCCTCTTTTGCGCTAGACCCGGAAGAGTTTGTACCAAATTGGTCATATAAATACAACGAATCAGTCGATCGCGGACCTAAGGTAGTACTGACATGCAGGAATAAACTCGACTTGTTGTTTGGTCATCATCGGTGTGATGATTTACAACCCCAGCTGGGCCAGAAAGTGTTGAATAATTTATTCTGTTTACACCGTAGCGGGCTCATAGATTACAACGGTTCGGTTGTCCATCAGTTTTCGAGTTCTCTTGGCAAAGTTTCGAGGACTTTTAGCGCAAATGTTTCACCACCGGCAGTCGTATGAATGAACACGAGTTGGACTGTTCATATGGAAGTCGGTATAACTTCACTGTCAGGTATTGATCAGTTCATTTTTGTCCCGATGTTGATCAGAATAGGTTTTTCGAGTCAATGTTACGTGATGTTACACGCATTGTTTATGTAAATCGGTGTACCGTGGGTTCCAAGTGGCATCTTTGAATTCGATTAGCTGCCGGTGCACAAGATCTGACGCTGATCATTAGGTGAAACAGCCGTTGTTCTGTTCGCGAATATCCGGAGCCTCAGTAGGCGTAGAATCCTTTAATCAGCGCAAAATAGGTAAGTCCCAGAGCCTGAACAAGTACAGCCGTTGGCGGTCAAACGGACATCGTCGTGAAATTCGGACTGACGTCTCTGGGTATGCAGTGTTCAGCTTCTAACCCTAATCTCAATACGACTGAGAAGCACACGAAAACATGGGTGGAATAAAAACGGTTAGAGTATCTAACGGTTAGTTGTTAGGGAAGTACCGATAAGATGTATTGAGGTTTTTATTCATATTGATCGTAAGACAAGAAATTCCGGTTGTACCAGGCCATTCTAAATACTTTTGAACACTGGTGTCGGTTGCACTAAGGCATGTTTGAAGGTGATTCTGCTAAGCGGCATAAAATCAAAAGAACTTTGGAAATAGTCTCGTGGGAAATAGTTCCAGTGTTTGGCTGGAATGATGCGGGCACTGAGACCCATGAGCCGCTTTGAATTTGAAATTTACCAGCACATTAGCCATAAATTATGCTATGTTGTTACACGCCCATTTCAATATTCTCGGCAAATCCAGATAAAGCATAAGCATTCAAAATCAACGATCAATAATGTGATCGGTTTTCTTTTCCCGCCGAGCCTCACTTAGTCACTCAGGCAGTGGATTTAAACACACACACACACACACACACACACACACACACACACACACACACGAATAAACACAAACACACAGGAAAGGGGGGATAAGCGCGCTCGCACAAGTGCATCGCAGTAAACTTGGTCGGAAGTAAATCGCTTCCAAACGGCCTTATCGATGTCGGTGAACGAGAAGTCTAAGCACCTGGCTTCCGGAAAGACGATACGTATGTACTGTGTGCATTCGGGTTTATGCAACCTGAGAGCTTGCTAATAACCACACAATTTTGAAATATGTTGAAACTAATGTGCTCTCGTTCCGTTGCAGTCCTTAGGTCCTTTCCATCTTGTACTTGTACACAATTATTTCCCAATGTAAAGGCATCCGATTTCCGGGCCTATTTATGTTGCATTCAGAGATTAGTAGAATGGCAATAGCGTGACAAGTAAATTGTTCTCTCTACGCAAGGACGGCAAGCCAATATAAAATCTGCGTATCAGTTCAGAGGGGAAGTGTACAATCAATGAGGTTCCATGCATTGAGGTAACTGATCCACTCATCAGATGACCGTTTGTCACGCGTGTTGGTATTTTGTACGTTTTCTAACGTCAGCGATGAGCCAATTGTGTGCGTATACCTTCTGCGAACGAACAACGGTTGTAGACTGGGAGCCTCCATCTCCCTTCACCTGATGAAATAACAGCTTCGGGTACAGCAGAATGATGTATCCGAATCCATCAGCGCCGTCCCGGGACTGACGAACAACCTGCACTTGGGTGAGAGGTGTAATCAAGTTGTGGTCGCTGTACAATATTGTCATACAATGGAGTATAAAGTCTAGCTTTCACTTCTAAACAGTCTTGCGGCTGATATGTTCTAGAAGTTGAAGCCTTTTCTACTTAAAAGTGTCTAGAGGACACTTCCTTCCTTGTAAGCATGCAGCCTATTTAAGTGACCGAAAATTTCAACTTTCACTGCCTGACCTGGTCACCGACAGTTAGCATGATACATACCTTTTTAGTCCAGTTCTTTCATGTTGCCGTGCTTATTCGTCGTGCAGACTGCGTTCAGACGAGTGCGAATAGGCCCCTTCAAGCAGCTTTCTTCTTGCACCTACACAAAGCATAGTTCCGTAATTCGATAAAACCGCCTGAAGCTCACCTTGTCATTACTCTTCGTTGGACTCAGCTATTTCTGAGAACTCTTTAGGCATCCCGCCCAGTTACTCAATCATACCACTGACAACTGGACTGTAAAGTACTGTTCTGGAATAGCATAAACATTTGTTGGTCACAAGTCGGTGAAATTCATCACTTCAGAATTGAGGGACGTTAGTCGAAACTATATCGTCCGAGATCTCATACCTGAGGAATAAACACGTCAGACCATTCTATCCAGGGTTCGAATCCTGCTTCCACCGCCAGACACCTTCTCAAGTTGACAACCTCTAACTGGCTGCAACCCCTTCCTGAAATATTACACCAGCATTACATAATAAAATAAAGTAGATAAAAAGGACAAGCGATTTGATGGGAACTGATTTGTTACTCCATCACAGAGGTTCACTACCTGTCATTTACTCACTGAAAGGATTACAACTATGGGGTTATCCCAACTAGTAGATCCCCTTTGAAATATGAACCAGTGATATCCAAGACCATCTTAGACAGCCCTTTCATACGATATGTCATAAGTGTTGCTGGTGTCTGTATAGGTTGACAATTTGCTTCAGACTGCAGGCGCGGACTACCTTTACGGAAAACTGTTTCTCTTTTTTGGTTTAGGAAAAGCCACTATAAGTACTCCAGTAATACAAGCTTTAGTCTTGACCGTGCCGGCATAAACGTGGTAAGAAAGAGTATTTATTTTGCATTTCCAATTTTTAGGCATGCCAACATGTTCACCTCTAATGACGCAGTCATACCTGATTGAAGTTCGTCACTCAACAAGTAGAATGATTGCAGCTAAGAGAAAATGGTGTCTTCGTCTGACCATGCATCTGAGACTAATTATCCTACTTTGGTAAGCCGAGGGTCCCTTGCGGTATTTGTTCGTGGGAATTGCAGAGTTATCGCGTGCTGATTCCTTTCGAACAGAACTGCCACCAGGACAACTTCATCCAAATTTTCGTTTGCCCGTGACATTCATTAACTAGAGACAAAAAGGGACTTCTCCTATTTAGTTTCTCGACCCTGTAACGTTTTTCGGCTCAAATTCGTAGTTCGGAAGCCTGGCTTAACACCGACCGATTCGAAGTGGTCTTTGTGCATTGATCCATCCACCAAGTAAAGCAGTGAGAGATGGATGGTCTGCTTGGAGAACAAATCATGGACCGAACACTTGTTTCGCGTTCTCGTAGAACGTGATGAGTCCTTTGTAAACTCAAACCTTGTAGATGAAAACTGATTGCATTCCAGGTCACAGTGTTTTTCTTGTCCACGTCACTACACTGGCTGATTTCATTCTTCAGATACAGAACAAACCCAGGTGTTTATGTTGAACATGAAATGCCCTATGATGAACGTGAAAAGTTTCCAGACTCTTTACTGAATCCTTTATGACACTGGATAAAATGCCGTTGGAATTTATAACTTGTCATAAACAATCATTTGGCTGGAAACATTCACAACACCTTTTGGTCCAACCTTCCAGTTTGTGTACGTGTGGAACTTTTGCTGAAGTCCATCGATTATTACGGTACAGTCCCATCTAAGGAAATAGCGAGCCTGAACCCATGGTATATAGCGCCTTGAAAGGCGTCAGGTGGCATCAAGAATGTAAAATTTGACAATTTCCTGTCCGATAGGTAATTCGCGACCGATTATTGCTGTGATTTGATGGATTCCGTTTCTCATCTGTTTTATCATAAATTTTACTGCTTCCAGACGGGAAAATACCGGTCTAAATTATTATTATTATTATTGTTATTATTATTATTATTCATTCTCTAATTTCTGCGATCGCCTTCAATCTGAAAGTCAATCACATCTTAGTATTGTCGTTATAAGCTGCGCACTTGTGCTCACCATATGTTCTGAATAAATTCAATTCTCAGGCGGCACTGCTTGAATTCAACAAAGAAAAAGGAAACTTTTTCGAGACCACTTCAGATTAGTTTTTCGGGGTTGACTGACTCGTAGAAACATCTAAATTTCGGTCAAACACTGTAAAATACATTTGATTGGAAATTCCCACGATATAATCCGTAGATGAGCACGGACCGTACTCGAAGTATTTTTGAACGGAACGCATAAGACCACCATCGGAGCAGGAATGTTTATTGTTTACGGAAACCCACGTGAAACTCGTCTTTTATCGTACGACACACACACACACACACACACACACCGTAAACGAGAGCTCGCTGTCGAAACATGCGTGTCACACAATACTCACGTATATGTGTCTGGTGTGTTTAAACCTAACTAGTGTTCTAAGAGTAACTTTCTAATACCACTAAGAAAAGACAGAAATGTAAACCGTTTTTTCCTTGGTGTTGTACGATACGTCATGAGAAGACAATCACAATTGATGAGCGGTGTATTCTGTTTTTTTTTGCTATTTCGTTTGTTTCTTTTCTGACCTTGTCAAATCCAATTCCGTGAATTTACCCAACAAGCAGGCCATTCTGTGACAAGAACAACAAACGAAAATCTGCTTGCCTTTGACAAGTATAAGTGTTTAAAAGAATGTAGTGTTAATAAAGACAATAACGGACGCAGTTTATGTTTGTACAATGCAATTCACCATGCATCATCAACTCTTAGACTAACCACAACACCCGTGGAACCATTGGACAGTTGTTGCATCCGGCTTGTTGGAAATCATTAGCTGTGCACACATTCACCGATTCCCTACCGGGACTCGAACCCAGTGGGGTGAACGACGGTGAGTCGAACCACTAGGTTAGTTGAACTAGCACTTGGCAGTTTGTCTAACATCACAACCACATGATTCCATGACCTTCCGTCACTGGCGCTTACACGGCAGTTACCCATGTACCGCACAGAATGGCATATCGTGTTGATGGCTGCTTTCCGTTTTAAGCGCACAGAAAAATGACCTTCCAAAAAAGTGTACTTGCCAAAGCTAGTCTCCGGCATTAGTATCACATTTGGGGGGTAAGGCCATTGACCTGTGGCGACGGATGTGTAAATGTTTGTACCAATTTGTGCTGTGAACACAGCTTTGGTCGATCGAGTTGTATGACACGTTCAGTCAGCTAACTTGTCGATTGGCTAAATGTCTGACTAGTCAACAAGCTAACTACCCGCGTTCTTCAGCCCCGCCTATTTTTGTCTGCTTATAAACTTGATTCAAGTGACTTAGGCTTGGGGTCACTGAGAACAAATTTCTTGCTTATACCTGCCTTTCTGATGTCAATCCAGGTCTTATTCCGTCAGCCAGTCGGAATAATTGTACGAATTACCTTAGTAAAACTCTGTTTAGGACACCCACTTCCCCTTACCAACCGTTGCGACAGTTTCATTTCACAATATTGCTCTGAAGTGATTTCTAATCGGTGAAAATGAAATTGTTCATCAATTTGTGTTCTGTTCCGTGTGTTTCGGAAGGCCCTGCAAAAATCATAAAATACCCCGTGGAACACTCGTTGTCGAATCTTCGGTTGTCCTCGGTAAAATGCCGTTTCTCACACGAAAAGCAACACACTCCTAAATGACAATTTTATTTATCAACTGGATCGAGCGGAAAGTTAAATCTTGGTAAAACGCGTGCTATTAAAGGTTCCACCTGGTGCCTTAGAATTCTAAGCCAAAAGTATTTTTTTTATAATGGCTTGACTGCTTAGTGTGGTTGGACTTATTGATTTCGCTACTTCTGTAGTCTGTTAAAGAAACAACGCAAAAGACTCTATGGAATTCTGGAGTAATCCCTCTATTTTGTCGATCGTAAAAAGTAAAACATGCCACTTTGTTCATGATACCGTACATCGGATACACAGAGGAAAAAAAACAGAGGAGATGGTTGTCACGGATAAAATAGAAAATTCGTGTGAGATTACGTGGCTCTTGCCAGATTAGCCACACTGTTTACAATAATTTATTCTGAGCAGTGCGAGCAGGGATTCATGACTTGACTAGCACAGCTTCAATAAAAGCCAGTAGCTTCCCATTATGTGAGACTCATCATGTATTACGAACTTTCAAACCATTGAAAACCACGGGAGCGCGGTACAGCTGTTTTTTCTGGCTTATTAGGCATCATCAACTGCCGTGCACATCCAACGAATTCCAAATGGGATTCGAAACCGGGGTGAATGATTGGGATAGCCTTGTTGTTAGGGTGTTTGACTCAGATTCATTCTCTCCGGGTTCGAGTTCCAGTTGGGGTTCGTCCGATGGACACTGCAGCTGGTGATTCCTAGCAAGTCAAATGAAACAGCCCCACGGTGCTACCACGGTTTTCGATTGTTTGGAGGTTCACACTATATGATGAATCTCATATCGTATTATAAATCAGTTTTCGTGGCAAAATCCTTATGATAAAACGGTTTTCATGCTGAATTTCGGACCCTTTCCTCCGAGGTTCGCATCCTGGGGTCACCGCCACCGTCATCGCCGCCATTCCCAATAGGGAGCCTCTAAATGGCCGCAATCCACTAGCTCAAATATTTCACCTTTATTACATAATAAAGGGAAGTAACTAAAATAACAAAAAACGAATGATGGTGTGGAGGAAGTGGCCTAGCACACTGCCGACAGACGGCTTCGTTCATTGATCAGATAGTGTGCCTTCTTCCGTCCAGAACCAAGCACAGGTTCGAAGAAAGTGAAGCTGATGGCATGTAATGGGCTGACCAGAATCGCCGACAAGAGTAGAGCCAGTCAAGCGATCGGTGGACCAATCAGCGGTTTACATTTGTCTGGGCCGACCACAGCCGATTCAGCCCATCCGTGCACAACCATACAAACCGGTCAGACAGGCCATTTATGTCTGTCATTAAACCAGTAAGCTTTCACGTAAGGTTTTGGTTACGATCAGCGCGTATATAAGCAATATATTTTGTTGAGGGGAGAAAAAAGCCGAATATTCTTCTCACTAGAGCTACCGGGAGTGAACAGACCAGAAAGTATGTGCCTCCCCCAAGGTGATTCTGGCATTCGAGTGAGCTTGTTTTTTTGCTATCTTCTAAGATTGTATTTTCCGAGAATTGTATGGCTTTTCACTGTCAACTTTACTGTACTTAAGCAAGTGAATAATAAGGATGAACACTGGATCACGCTAGCCTTCCTCCGCGCGTTTCAAATCTACAGTTATTGTCAAATTCAAGTTTTCAAAAACGTTTCCCCCAAACAATTTCGATTCCCTACATTTCGTGCAGCATTCCCAACAAAGTTTGGAAAGATGAAGTCACATATCTCTGAATTTTCTTTACTTCAGTTCCGAGGTGACCGGTAGATTGCTGACACTGTCCAACCTAGGTTATCCTAATGCATTTGCTGGAACGATTCACATGAGTTACTGATCTAATTTGACAATATTTGCGATGAGTACAAATATGAAATTTACCCTAGGCCTTTTTCACTCGATAACGAAGTTCCGGTCAAGCCCGAAGCAATTTGTTCTGATGATTTGTTTAACATATGACCGTCTGGCGTAATAAAATAAGTCAGTGCAAATATCCTAAGTAGTATGATATTGTATCTGAGTGGTAGGAAAACAATTTTCCTGGTAGCACACGATCCATTTCAGAATTATTTCCACTCATCATGTGTACATACCCAGCACTCTGATGAGCGGCAAAAACCGAAAACCCGGTGGTGTGCTTCCCGGGAAATTACCTCGTTTCATCCAGACACGATTCCGTACTGGTGATATCGAAAATCCATACTTGGGACCATGTGTCCTCGTTCTAAAGTTTAGCCATGTTAACCGACAAATAACTTGGGAAAAATCACCTTGTGGTTATTAAAAACGGACTCCCAGTCCAGGCAAGCTCCATACGATTCGAATGAGATTACAGCCGTAAATTCCAATGTCTTCCGAAAACCCCTTGAATTAGCTCGCGATAACCCGATCAACTCGTAGTTGACGGTCGTTACACCCTCGGAACACATATCCATCCCTTCCTCAAAAGCATGAATTTCATGTCGAATTTAGATGAGCTAAATCCCTTGAAAATCTGTTTTTGTTTTCGCCAAATTAAAGAAAGGTACAGTGGAAACACGAGAAATTTACTACTTTAGTAAAATGACAAAGCAACGATATTCTGCTACTTCATTTGGCGCGTGTTTTTGTACGAAAATAGCTCGAGATCCTTCCGTGAATCAAAAAGTTTGTGTGCGTTGCAGAACAAAATACCCAACACATTCGGCACGGATAATAATGTTATACTCGTTGTGATAAGAAAACAACCGAAGAACACTCACTATACGTGATGAATAGACTTTCCCGTAAATTTCTTTGCGTCATTGCAAAGAAGGGCAAAGAATTTTCATTTGCTTTTAGACAACCTTCAGCTGACTTTGCGCGCTCAACATCGGTGATCAGGTAGTGCCTTCGCGAAGAAGTTTAAATCGCATCTCTAATCGCTCTGGAGAATTCTGGAAGAAAGGCATTCCATTTAGTTTGAGGTCGAAACAAATCTTTCTTCCAGCTGTTATCAACAACCAAAGTAGCCAGTCTGTCAACACCAAATTGCTTCCGGGAAAACTTTTTTGTTGTAGGGTATTGCATCATGTGCGGCACAAGGTTGGATATCTGATGGTTGCAAAGTTGGACAACAAGCGGAACTGTCCACGGTATTGATTGATTAGGAGAAATTTCAGTTTAAAGCTTGAAAGACTCTAAAGCTTTACGATTACTTTCATTAATAGCTGAGTCATTTAAGCACCTTTATGTGCGCGTCTATTGGTGTGAAGTATTCCGAAGTCGCCAGATTCTGACGTGTTGTTCACATATATTCATTGACAGTTACATTCGCCAGACTATAAGACAGTACAAGTTGTAAGATCAAAAAGACTTGGTTATAACCTCTTTCCCGTCTCACTAGCAATCTTAACCATACTGCACCTCTTTTCATACATAATCATTATTGAAAATAGTTGTACCTAATATCATGAGTTCAACATTCCTTTTTTAAGGCGGGCCAAGTTTCGCAACTGAGTCTCACGTGCATATGACCTGGTCTGCAAATTACTGCGAATTATCTCATTATCCAAATATTTTCCATAAATTCATAAACCGTTCGTCTACGAAAGAAGAACGCTAAAACCCGAATCCCGTATGAATTGAGTAGCGAGTTCATTCACATGATGCGAATTCAGTGAAGACTGCTTCTTTCACTTAATGTTGTGTACGGAGCAATACCTGTTCTGCTTGATCTCTTTCGTCTATGAATTACAAATTACAAGTTAGTTCGCTTGAGCGGATGCTTCGTGCTAATTTTAATTTGGCGGGTGAACTCAATGATATTTATGGGTCTCTGAGCTTGGCCAGCAGAGCACAGAAGGTAATCAATCCCGAGTAGCTTCCGCCAGTAGGTTCGAATCCCGCTAAGGTCAACGAAAAGTTTTAGAATTCTCAGGTCAGACACAAATTGGTGATTCCATTCTAACAATAAATTGTGTCATGTTGTACACCTGCGGTGCATTCCCATTCTCGAGTGAGTGATACGTAGACTTCTAACATAGGTGATTGGACCGGTCCGACAACTCCACGTTCAGTCGAGTTCACTTCAGACAAGCTTTACCCGTGTAACCGGATGTGACAGATTTGCTTACTAACTCTCAGCTGCAGTCTTACTTGGAAATAAGGAAGAGAAAGGTCTGAAAAGGGCAAGAAGTGAACTACAAATAGTATGAAGTCGACAATAAATGTTTGTAAAGGCAAAAGCGTCACCGGATCGTTTCTTCTAACGTACTCAACAGCTAATTTGGGGGCTTTCGTCGACCTCACCAAGGAAGCTCATAAAGCCCCACATGGCCAGGTTCGTTATTTAGGCTTTTCGAACCTCTCCTTCACGTCATGGACTGACCATCCTTACCCATCTGCCAGCTTTTACTTCTGCCCTCAAAGCGTGCCGAAGGACATGCGCAACACAAGTCCACATTAAGTTAGCATGGTGACCTTTCGTGTTTCTTCTAATAATTTGGTTCGTGTGGCTAATGTTCTGAACCGAAGTTCAGCAATACTGATACGATGTTCATACCAGATTCGAGCAATGCTATGAAGACATCGCTATTCGAATATCGACAGTCTTTGTGTATTCTCCATTCGCAGTGGCCATGCTTCTGAACCATGCAGAATAACTTGTCTGACTGCTTCATCGTGCACTCACCCCTCGGTAGGCAGATGAATGTCATGTGGGAGTCAAAGATGACAGAGGTTAACACACATCAAGTAGGCTTTTGTAATACGCAAATACTCTTCATCCGACATCCAGCCTCCGGTTGAACTGCATTTGCCCAGACAATGAACTTATCTACTTAGTCCATCGTCACCACAGACAGCAAAAGGTTTGCTCATGGACTGACACGGTCTAACGCATCCCGTGCAGAACAGATTAACTCAATCGAGTAGCAACGGAGCTTCCACAGAACCTCTACGTACAAAATGACAATCCAGTTTGAGGGCTTCTGAACAAGATGTAAAATGGAAAATCAAATAAGTACAAGAAGAATGGTGTCCGGATAACGGAGCTCGAGTTACACCGGTAAATGACCTGAAACGTGTAAATGATGGGAAAAATGTACTCGCAAGTTCCATATCCAAAGGATCATACAGCAATCCGAAATTTAACCACTAACCTTCCACTCACCATGGGGTTGCTTTACCAGCTTATGTATCGCGGTGAGCTGGTGGAGTTACTTCCAGGCAAGTGGAAGGTCGCAGGTGTAATTCCAAACTGCGGAGTGGACTTTTAAATGCGAAGCATGCATGTGGATTTCCCCAATCGTCTACAGCATTCCTCTTGGTCGTGTCATGAATAGAGACCTCAGTGGTATAAAAAGACGCTTTTCGCACGAGAGTTGATCTTGTCGGAGTAAAGACACGGAGACAGACCATTCAATCGGTTGTGCAGTTTTTTTTATTTCGGTTCGTTACCCAGTCAGTACAAATGAATCTTTCACTCATCATAGTATTGTGTTGGAATTTTCTTCCCAAATAAAGATACTTATGCCTTAACAGAAGGCACTCATCACAGGTAAATTTCAATCGCTTGAAGTGGAGGTCACATGACTGAATGCAAGTATCCACGGTTCAATCCGGTTGTATCTTCCAGCCTAGAAGAAATGGATGATCACGGTCGATTCAGAGTGTTCAGCATTCATAACTGACTTCAAGTCTGCTGTTACTGCTTCTCTAAGTATTAGTCGAAATAAAAAATAAAACCAAATCTCGGTTTAACAACAAAAGTTGATTTTGCCGTTCAATTAGATATTCTAATTAGTGTGAGTAGACATACAGTGGCATTCTGCTGCTCGGATTACGTCATGGTCAAATGATACACATGATTGCTATGCTTGCTGAATGGAATGCATTTTCCGTTACACGTGCTCAAACAATAGCCATGACAGCCGTCATGGACTTTGACGTCCGCGGTAATGTGTTATTTGTTGCACTTTTTAGGCATAGATACCTAGAGGTGTAACACGCAGGGGTTCATGCTTCTCCGACGAGGGTAGCACGTGCGTGATCTACAAGAGCACAAGAGAAGGAAAAACTCCATGATAGACGGTCCAGTAAGTATATTAACTGGCACTAACATTTACATTAAACGAATAACGAGATGGCGGTCTCCAGTTTGGCCGTGACAGAAGGATAGATCGTGTCCTGAGAACACGATTTGACAATATAAGTTGAGCTATTTTTGTCAAGACTCAAATCACAGTGATACACTGAACAAAACTACTAATCACACAGATTTTAGCCGTAATAGGGTTTGGATTCCAGTATACAAATAAACCACCCAGGTACACTTTAGATGCTGTAACCTACCTCAATCTACCTGGTCACTTTTTCTCCAGTTGAAAATGCAATTATTCCGATGTTCTTCTAATCGCTGATCGGCTTTTGAGTCTATTCCTCGGTCCCGGATCCTAGTTAAAACGGAATGTTCTAGAAACCAACCGGGCTTTGCTGTTGCTTTACTGAAATTGATCAATGCATCAAATTAGGAAAGCTTTCTTCTAAACCCTTAATCAAAAATTCCTCGGTATTCCATAGTGCCGTTATTTCCCCATACATCTTGCTCACCTGAATGATTGATATGTTTGCCATCTTTCCGTCTAACGCAGAAGCATTTGCAGACGACTTCGTTCTGTGTCAAACCATCTGCAAATTTTCTGGTTTCAGTACTTCTGGGAAAAATCACTTTAAATATTAAACTCTGTTTCATCCGGTCTGATTTCACACGAGACCCAGCGAAATTTTCCGGGTGCATTTCTACACGTTCAGCTTTGTATTCTCCCACAGATAATGTGACCATTGATAACAGCCCCATCTGTAATCGACTCCATCGAGTACCGAGAGATGATAGCAAATAGCATCCTACAATGGTTGACGCACTTTCAATTGTGTTGGAAAATTGTGAATTCTGTCTATCTGCGTGTGTGAGCTCACCCAATTCCAGACGCCACAATCAATTCTGTCTGGTTACGTCGATCGATGTGTCCTTCTTGTTTTACCCTAATGTTCTTCTGTAAACGTCCCCAGATCTCCGAAACAAGACTTAGACCTTTTTGCAGCATGGTCTACAGACTCTTACTAGAGAAGTTGTCTTGAAACATATTGACAAGCATATTTGATCGTACGTAAATTTTGCCCATAATATACTTTTAAGCAGTACGCACCCTATGCACACCGATATGTCAACCTGCTACTCCCACCGGAAAAAAACCACTATCTTTTGATGAATTCCCTCTCACCGTACCATTTTCCAAAACATTCTCCAGCTGATTCGAGTAATGAAGAACCAAGAAAGAGTGATGACTAAGTTGTGCATCAATCGTGGTGAACACAATTTTTTTTAAATGTATTTCGTATTACTATGGGATTTGTATGAATCCGGTCAGTCGTACGTATTGAAATAGCTCGCACTCGGACTACGTGCACTTGGAGAGCGATAAGACCAGGCTAGTACAGCAAGGATGTATTCTGTCACATTTGGTTGGAACTAACCCGTTTATATACAAAACTGGGTATGTACTTATTGTCAGATAACGTACTGGTCAGTCATAAAGAGAGCTAACTCTGACTACTCCATCTAACAGTCACGGTCCGGCTTCACTTAATTGGTTGAACACGGGCAATGAAGCTGTGGCGCACTGGATCGCCTGTGAAGTTACTTGAATCACTACAATTACCCCGTAGAATCCAATTGTCACGGTTCTGTTCAGTAAATGTTTTCACTGAATTGCAAACTTACTCGCTTACAAGTTATTAGTTCAGTTAAGATTAGGTATGTGATTAGGTATGTGATTATAGTAACTTTTCACTGTTTTGAAACAAGCTTTCTTTATGAACTAACATTTTGCATGTGGACTCGCAAGCTCACGCATTCTGAATTCGAACTTCCGACAATCTAATTCAAATAGTTGAAATAACAAATCATTCTTTATGATGTGCATTTATGTTATTACGTAACAAACAAAATCTTCGCCATTTATACTTGCAGCACACAAGCTTTTATGGAGATGTCGGTCTCTAAACGACTGTCGGTACTCACCCATAATTAGATGCACATTATATCTTATGATGTTCCCATGGAGTGAGCAGCAGAGCGCCACCTTGGATAAGCTGATGGTTAATACATGAATTCAGTCCCAAAGAGGTAATTGGATTCAAGTTGACCACCGGATTTGGACAGGTAACAAACAAATAGACATACAAGTCCGTCGCATTCTGTCTTCATTCCTGATATCTTGGTTAAACGTCGCCATGCATCCCACCCCAATAAGAACAGTTGGTAATCGTTTCTTGCATCTTTTTGAAGAACAACAATCCAGACCAGAATCCAAGATGAACCCTTTGATGGAAAATGATGAATTACGAACTTACATACTTTCTTAAGTGGTCCTACGTAATACAGCACACTTATTGTTAAGACAAAATGTTGTACTTATAGAGCTGATCTGATCTACCGGGTTTTTGATTATGTTGACTACTTATTTGCTGGTTTATCGATAAATTTACCCGTGCGAATGAAAACCGCATAGTGCCGAGATCACAACACATAGAAATTGATACCCTATGTGCTGCGGGCTGTAGTTGCATCTTGTTGCCCAGTAAATTTGAGAGTTATTGATGACAATGTATTCGAGGAAGTACTTCTTCATTAGGCCCAACAGAGTGGAACGTACTTTCTATCAGAACTTTGTGAAAAGCTTTAATCTATCCATCGTCCGGTGTGAGCTGGATTCGCACATTGTGAGGTTTATTGATAATAACCCCTTGCAGTCTGTGGGGCTCCGAGATTTATCCGAGATTTCATCCACGACACTCGTGGACTTCAACCTGTAGTCACGTTTTTTCACCAGTCTGCCGAGAGGCTTACTGAGGTATGATCGCGGCATCTATAAATCACATTTTGAGACCAAACTGAGCCTCTAAACGTAGACAAGGTAAGTCTCAAAACGCAAGTAGTGTTCTTACCGGACTATAGTCCATGAGTTGAGTAACTCATAGAACGTGATCTCCAAATCCTCAGTCAGAGAAGGTGCAGTTGAAAACCCACATATACTATGATCGAATCAGTCAAGCTTAGATCAAAGAACCCCAAAAGGTGGGTAATCCAGTCACCTTACAGGTAAATGGCAAGCCTTCTAATCACTCTTGAAATGGGGCAGCAAGGTGACTTTTTATTGCATGCTTGTGCATAAGTGCAGTGGAAGGAGTACATACCCCATAGCCGCTAAGGACCGTTGCACTATTGGGGATAACCGGAAACCAGACCCCCAGAATTGGAGTGGAGAAGAACCACATGAGGTCCCAATAGGTCGGGTGCGGTAACGATCCGGACCACAATGAAATGCCGTCTACCACAAAAGCGAACGGGGATGGTGGCGATTCGAACCCCGGACCTCTGAGTTAGTGAGCCGATTCCCTAAACCACACGACTACGGCGGGTCGGCAGCCCCGTTACATTGAAAATGGGTTCGGCAAACTTTACTCCGCTCCACAAAAGCGTAGAACCTCCCTCATTGTTCCGCATATTTTGGCTTCCGTATCCTGTAACTAAACCATATCTAGTCAGAACGACCAAATGCACAGTACCGTACGACATACGCAATTTGAGATTGACAATATGCTTTGTGCTAATTAGAGCAGAAAACGTGAGAAATGAGGGTGACAAAAGTGTAGGACCCACTTTTCCGGAGCACAGTACTATGGAAAATTTAGAAGAACCAGACGGACCATTGAGCCTGTCAAAAAAGCTGTTTTGTTTTGTCTGTGGATTTGGTGACCGACAAATCTAGGAGAACAGGAACCTTGTGATTCATGAACACTAGAGTACGTGGTGTTTCCCATTGACTTGGTTGAAGCTCATTCACTTTTGTTGCACGTATACACCTTACAGAGTTCACACCGAACTTTGTCTGCACAATACTACACGGGAATAAAGTAACAGATTTCGAAAAGGGCGAATCATTTGCGCCCTGCCAAATGTGATCCAGTTTGCATGAGGTCTGCAAACAAATCAATGGACCGAGAAACGTCACACGACGGGTATATGGCACGTAACTACCAACGTTCGCATAAAAGGCGAGTGAGTCCTCTACAAATCTAACAAAATCAGACGAACGCCGAATAATTCATCTGAATTCTAATAACACACGCTCCATTTTGAAGTTATAAACCTTGATTGGAGTCGGGGCTTCGAAACGAATGTTACAAAGGACGGTGTAAGCTGTGACTTGGGTGAAACTACAAACGAATAAGAAGATGCGCCGCTCTCGCAGCGCTGCATAAAGAACAACGCCTGTCATGGGTGAAACTCAAGTAGTATGGACAAACCAGTGGAACAATATCTAGTTCAATGATCAAAGTACCTTAATTTGGACAGAATGGGTAGTTGGAATTATTACTGGCAAGATACGGGGGAATGAGTGAAGGAATTCTAGCAACGACAGGAGCTCAGTGATGGTTTGGGAAACGTTCTTAGTCAACGGACAGAGTGAACTAATTGTACTGGAGGGCACACAAGATTCCGTCACGTAAAATCGTACGTAGGAACAGTATTTACTCCCGGCTAATGGCCAGCACACTACAAGATGACGTCATATTCCAGTGCCATAATGCTCTTGTCCTCCGCTCATACAATACAGAACGTAGGCTGTCGTTTCAATTTTATGCAGTGGCTAGCCTACGGATCTTATCTACACTCGATTGAGAACTCACGGTTCGTACTCAATTGCCAAGTGTAAAAGGATTCCATGGTTTACTAGACGGTGAGTGAATTGGTGACCGCTCTCTAGCAAGAATGGGTGAATATTGACCGAGGAATAAGCTCAGGTCCTGTGGGAAGTATGTCATGAAAATGTATAGAGGTCGTTAAACAGAATGGTGGTTGGATACCCTTTTAAGTACGAAAACTTCTGAAGTCAAACTGAAGGGGATGCTATAATTTTGTCTTCTCTGTTTTACGCATATTCTGATTTAATAATAATTTATTAAATTACTTAGCTTTGAAATTTTACTTTCTGCCTCGTAATAGGTATTTTGTCATTCTGGCCAGATGCTGTTTTGATACCGAATACAGAAGTGAAAAAGGGCGGAAGATGAGAAGGGTCCTGTTATTTTGGCTCGTTGTGTATGACTTGGACAGAAAGGAACAATGGTCGATCACAGTCCATTTGTACTATTGATTAGTAGAACAAAACGAAACGGGGCTGGTCCGAGTTACGGTGCTAGACCACTTACTCTACACACAACGAGTCAGCACGAGTACTTTAGATAAAAGATAACATAAATCCGAATGCGAATTATGTGACCCTACCTTTCGAAATTCGTCCCCAAACTGATTGTTCTACTCAGTTACCGAGTTTTCGCATGGCCAGATGACCGTGTTTACAAGTTTCCGTAAAATTTTCAGTCTGTTTTCCACAAAACTAAGATAACATGACGCCAACCAATTTACTTTCATGGCTTGGCACACATACACACACCCACACGACGAGATTGCTCTCGAGGATGCCCCCGACAATTGAATAGTTAAATTTTTGTCTACCCAAAATTGTACATTTTGGGATTTGCCTGTGCTGAACCTGTAACCCCGCAACACTTACGAGTCTGATAGTTACGTTTTTGGGATATTTATCTTGCTTACTTTAGCTGTATTTGTACCTGACTACCAGATATCGTTTTTTGCAGATAGAGGTTGGATCTGTTCGTTCAAATCAGAAAAAACATTATCGAACAGCACTATGACTGATCAGAGGATGCTTATTTGCATTACGTCAGCGCTCAAGTCACAATTCACAACGTCGAAAGCACCGCACACATGTTCCTTTTGTTTTATGTGGAATAGCCTGCATGTTACTTAACTGTCAACGCGCAGATTTCAATCCATCGCACGCAGAATTCAACAACCACGCGATGTGTAACCCATTCGTTACTGCCTCTGCAAGCTGACAAACTAGTCTGTCACCTTCGAAATGATGAATGTCTTTTTTTGACTAATTGTAAATAAATCATTATTAGTCAGACTAACAGATTTATGACGATTTCAACGATCTGACCATATCACGTGCGCAATGAGAGGGTCCGTATTAGTAGTTCAAAATCAAAGTGTGCACGCACTTACAAATTAAACATTGAAGTTTATCACGAAAGTTTTCTGCATTTTGATACCTAATTTTATAACATCATCTATGACTTGAGTGTTAACAGAATATCATAGAACTCTTCTCGACGAAACATGTCTGTTGGTTAGCACTTGGCTGTATTTTTGACCTACTCCTTAAGTCATCCGATAATGGAAATCAGTATTATGTATCCTAGATGCGTTTTTAAGTGTGTTTGACGCACTGTGGCAGATGGGCGAGTGGTTGTTCTCTTGTCTTGGGTCCGTTCTACATTCCGCTCGTCGGTAACACACATTATTCAGTGAGGAACAGTCCATGATGAAACGGAATGCACCTTGCACTTCAGTCTCCGATTTCTTAGTAGGAACTGTTGGATTATGGAAAGGTACCAACGCTATGCACAATATTTGTTCAGCTTTAGGGTAACGCTATCAAACATGAGATTTTATCCAGTATTGCGTCGTTTGCAGAATATATACGTTACGCATCGTAGATTATGTACTGAATAGGAGAGATCTGAAGAGATACGACGGCATCTATTCCCCATCTCTGAGACATCGGAATTTCATCATTCTTCTCGGTGGAGGTTTTATTCATGGTTGGGATTGACCATGCTGTGGGTGACGACTTACCAACTGGCAGAGCCGGTGAAAAATGAACGCTGAGTCACGTGATGCTCACATGAGGCAGATCGCTGAGAATCAACGCGGATACCTGGTTGATCACCGCTCGAAACTCAAACACTAATCCGTGTGATGGATACCAAATGAAACAAGATAATACATCTGACCCATGGATTTTGGCTGGTAGTGTAATATGCAAACCGTAATTAACTGAACCGTCAACAGGGGCGATCGTTATTCACTAAATAATTGAGGGCTTGTGATAATCTTCTGCGAGCTAAGGAAAAAATATTTTCTCTTTGTATTCTTCCTTATTTATTACATAATAATGGCACCATATTTAAGAAAGACGGTAGCGGCCAGTTAGAGGCCGCCAACTTGGAAAGTGACTAGTGGCGAGGGCGGTTGAAGCGGAATTCAACTTCGGGAAGCAAGGGTCTGAAGTCAACCATGATGACCGCTTGAGTAGTGTCAGATTACAAGATTGTGGTATGAAGTAAATATCTTCTGTCTAGATTGATTGAATAATAACTAATAATAAATTTTCCGAGTTGAAACAGTTTCTTTGCATAATCAAAAAGAGGAAGAACTTCAATTTTATTAACCATTGGCTTTCTCAAATATTCTCAAACAGTTCAATAGAAGATGCTTATGCATGTTGGCGCCTTTTGAATTTTCGTACACCTCAGACAACATATCGGCGACTTCTGATTACTGCTTCACTAAAAAGAAAACATTAGATACTGTGGGGGTACGGGCTAGCATGGCCCCCATAGACAGCCGAGTCTCGTTAATTGTCAGCCCGTCATCATCTGTCCAAAATCCAATTCAGGATTTGAGCGACCGGCATCGCGAACGATAATACCACGGATCGATGAAATGAAAGAGGGTTTCCGTCAAGCGGTGATTGGCCATATCACCAATCAACCAATCAAAAGAGACTTAATCCGAAACCCGTTTGGACCAGTTAGTTTGTAGTCCAACGGTTGGTGACAATGACTATTGTGTCCTACATAAACTGTCTGTTTTGCTGTTAGTAAAATGTGGTAGCTCGAAGGCAGAAGACTCTTCTCACTAGGTCCAGTGAGTCGGATAAAACGGCCACTGGTTTTAAGCTCCACGTGTAAGTTTCTTGAAGTTTACTTATTTGCCGATGAAAGAACAAGAGTTTTATACCTTGTATTTATCAGCATATCAGGTAATCAACACTGTTCTAACTCGTTCCTTTTTCTGTTTTGCAGTAAACAGTTTCTCGTTTGTTCCTTTTTCCATCATTTACGAAAGTTTATCCTGCTGGTGCACATTATTACTCTGTGGTGCTATTTTAGTTCATCCTATTTCAATTTGTTAAGTCATGAGCTTTCAACTTCACGCTATGTCCTGTCGATTATGCGGCATAGTTTTTACAATGCATGGATGGCTACCTTGAAATTACCATTATAAAACGCCCTATCTCGATAATCATAGTTAAATTTCTACAAACCAGTCTGTGCAGGTACACCACGGACCACTTTAAATAACCTCTTTGGTGTGAACACATATTCAGAAATGAATCAAGTATAGAACGGCAAATACCGTAGCGTTGAAAATGTAAGACTTCTACGGGAATTTTACTCTTCTTCGAAAGAGTTATCACGTGATCATCCAAATCAATCTGATAATTCCAGACCAGGATAGACTGCTCTGTGTTTTATTAATCAATTGATTCGTATGTCCCACATCAGGCCATGTTCTCCGCAAGTTTATGCAAAAGAATTCTCCAAATGAAATAGTCGAGATCAAAGCTCCTGAGGTCAGTGGAAGAAAACATACGGTCACATTGACTTAATAATGGTGACTTAAATTGACACGGCTTGGATCTGTCCACCCTGAAAGAATTTTACTACAAAACGGGTGAATACCATTTATGAACCAGACACTACAAATGTACTTCAGGAAAAAAGTGAATACGCTCAACGGATGTTTTTAGTTTTTTGCCTTAGGCCCGATCTCTTTCAATTCCCCATTTCTTTGGACCCATGAATTCGGGAACCGAATGATAAACTCTTTGCACAATATAGTTCATTTTGTAATGTAAAAGTTCAACTTGTACATTGTACAGCTGTTTTGTCCTTGTTGAGAATCATCAGCAGCGTATATTCACCGAACCCCACGGAGATTCGAACCCGAGGTGAGCCGAATATCTAACCGTAGAGCAGGAGGGTCTCTTGAATCCCACCCAATTTCAGTTTAAGTTTATTCATCAAGTAACCTCGCAATTCGATGCTCTGGTTTCGATTGCTACCCCCATAGCATCGTCCAGTAAATGGCAAAAAGAACCGAAGCATAAAGTGAAAGATCCAAAAAACAACCAAAGTATCAAGAGAAAATCAAGAGGACAAGGAAAGAGTCCGAATTCAACTACGCCACTGATTGTGGCACCTAGTCATATCACTTTATGCCTCCAACCATTTGGTAGGCGGATCACGTAGACTTCAAGCTGGAAGTCTAGTACGTCCTACTCGGCCAAGTCCACTGGCCAATGCTTTCTTACCTTTTGTCATGTCATGGACTGACCACCTCGACCTACCTTTCAACCACCACCTGCCTCAGAGAGCAGCGTACGCCCTTTATATGCTTGATGACTCTTCATCCGATATCCGTCCACCTCCTGAGATTTAACTACCCAGGTAACGAAATTTATCCACTTCAGCTAGAGTTTCACCTGCCAACACAAGGTCTGGTGTTGAGCTAACCCAGTCCTGCAACAGCATTTTACATTTTGAAGGTGCAAAACGCATCCCAAACGTTGCTACACTGTAGCTCGGGCTATCTTAGAGAGCTTGCAAATTACCAGGGTCTTTAGTCAGAAGAACAATATCGTCCGCATATTCCGAGTCAGATAGTTTACTGCCCGAGCAAAGATCGACGCCGCTATTCTCACACGAGGATAGGGCTATCTCAAGAATCAATTCAATCACAAGATTGAAGAGGAAGGGTGAAAGAGGGTAACCCCGACGAACATCACTTTCCGTGGTGAACTCGGGGGAAAGATGACCTTAAGCTCGAACTCGGCTTCGGCTGTTCGCATGCAAGCATTGCAAAAGAGAAATAAACTTCTCTGTGAGAGACTTTCCCAGAGAACTGTGAGGTCGACTGAGTCGAGTGCCGCTTTCCGATCAAGAAAGACAGAACATGTGGGCCTGTAGAAGATGTGTCTGTGCTTTAAGGTTCGTCGAAGAGTAAAGACGTGGTGGATACAACCTCGACCGGCTCTGAAATCGGCTTGATTTACGGGCACTGGATAATCGGTGGAGAGTAAGCCTGGTGAGCAGTTTAAACACGATACTTACGAAGCTAATTCCTCCTCCATTTTCACAAGACAGCCTGTCACTTTTCTTGTAAATTGGCACAATCACCGATTCATACCATTCCCTGGGAATCTGCCTCCTAACCCAAATAATACAGAAAAGTTTTGTTAACTCTGAAACCGAAGCTTCACCTCCATCCTTGGAAGGAAGTCTAACACTCCGTATATGGCCATGTTCGTTGGTTAAGTTAATCATATCTTCCTTCCGTATCATGAACTGGCCACCGTTACTCATCTTCCAACCATCACCGGTCTCAGTGAACATTGCACGCAGAGGACATGCGCAATGCCCGACCCATCCACCTTAACCTGACAACCTCTAGTGTGTCGTTTAATGACGGTTCGTGTGGCTGGTGGTCTACACCGGACTTCAGCATTACTGATTCGATCGTCATCATCATCGTCATCGTACAACGTTAAACAATAGGACAAACCACACTGATCACTGTCCTTCTCAACGTGCTGCACGCAGAACTAGAAAGTATGAATATACAAGATGGACTTAGAGGGGTGGGAAAAGGAAAGAATGCCCTAGTAGCCAACACACGGAATACACAGTCTAACTGTGAAAACGCACACTGATCAATCATTCTGATTCGACAGAAAGTTCGTGGTTCCCTGCCACATCCTTCAATGTGTCCAGCCAACTGGTAGACGGATCTTTTGGACCCCAACCACGAAGGATTGAGGCAACTACTTTTCCTAAGTTCGCTGCACATTTTTCTCATTCCTCATTGCCAAGTCATCTGTTGGCCTCCACATGGTTTCTTCCACTCCTGAAGAGTAACAGAAAACAGGGTGCGGTACTGTAGCCGTGTATTCGCCATATGTAACACATGCCCTAACAAATGAAGTCTACTTGCTGGATAAGCTGTGATAGAGAACTCCCTAAAGTGGTACCCAATACTCGATTTCTGCCCTCAGCACTGCTTACTCGGTCATTCTATCCAATCTTGGCTATACTACCGACGGATATCTTCTGTAGGCAGACCCCAAGTCTCTAAACTACACAACAAAACTGAACGCACTGCGGCACAGTACACACAGTGAAATATCAGGTCGACGCCACAAGTGCTTCAGTCCACTGTACACCACTCGAGCTTTGAATATACGCGTGTTCACCTCTACTACTGTGCTTCCATCCGTCGTCAAGCTGCTTTCGAGGCAACTAAAGCGGTCAACAATTGTTAGTTCCTTCTCATCGAGCATCAAGCTAGGAATCGTTGACGTCTTACCTAGCAACATCACATTACGCTTCGGCGTTGCAAAGCTCATGCCGAATGGAGCTTCAACTCTCACAAGTCTATCTAGTGCACGTCGCGCATGTTCAGTGCATTCGAACAAACAGACAAGGTAGTCTGCGTAATCTAGGTCACATAGCTTTTCACTATTTCCTAGTTCGATGCCCACATTCTGGAGATTTCCCAAAGCATTCTCCATTATTTCGTCCATGACGAAGTAAACCAAGGATGGAGAGATTGGACATCCCTGTCGAACACCTCTGGTCGTTTCGAACGGACTGGATAGTTCACCGTAAACCCTTACGTGGCCAGAAGTATGAAAGTACAACAACCTCAGTAGATTCAAGAACTTCTGGGGCACACCTTCCCGATGAAGAGCATTGAATAGCGTTGTCCGGTCAACTGAATCGAAGGCTCCTTTCAATTAGAGGAAAACCATTATTGTTGGTGGACGGCGTACGTGACGCACCTCCAGTAATTGAAGAAGAGTAAAAAACTGGTCGATAGATCCTCGACTTAAAAGGAATCCTGCCTGTTGTTTGCGGGCTTTCATCTCGCAAGCCAGTACAAGACGGCGTCACAAAATCGAGGCTAACACCTTGGTGATTATCGGGTTTAAGCTAATCCCACGAAGATTACCACAGTCATTGCGTATTTATTTCTTAAAGACGGGGACAATCAATATCTCACCCCATATTAGAGGGATACGTTCCTCCTCTCAAACGCCACGGAGCAATGTGGTAAGTGATTTTAGTAAAGCGTCGCCCCCTTTTTGAACAGAACTGGAGAAAGTCCGTCAGGACCGGCCGCTTTCCCTCGCTCAAGTAGTCGAATGCATGACTCCACTCCTACTTCTGATGGGGGCTCCAGTGATATTCCCCCCAAAATGGCAGTTGTTGACGTCAGAGTAACTACACTAGAGCTCGGCCAGCTAAACTGCTCCTAGAAGTATTCGGTCCAACGGTCTAGCCTTTGCCGTTTTCCTTGAACGGGCTCTCCATTTCTATCGCATATTGTTTCACTGACCCTGGTTCGCCGTCCATCAGTGCCGCGAGTTCGTTTGAACAGTCTTCGACTGTTACCTGAATCAGTTGATATCTCCATTTCTTCGGCTACCTTGACCCACCAATTTCCGCGATCATTCTTAAGGCTTTTCGTCACCTGCTTCTGTAGATGTCTTTGTATCTTATTCATCTCCTTACTGTTCCAGAGCTGATGTTTTTGTTCTATTAGCCTGATCTACACTTGCGAAATTCAATGTCTATGATAGATATCAGATTATGGGACACAGGCGAAACCTGCTACCACGTACTCTGCCTGCTGGATATGGGCCCAATGCTAGTCTACATTACTGTACGTCGTAGATCCTAGCTCATATGCTAACTTCTGCTCATAGCGGGTGCTTACTTCTGGATCATTCATACGTTGCACGGCTAACCGGGTTTGCGGTTTGTGACGATTACCACGAAGCTGGGGAGATAATCGCTTTAAAACTAATGCATAGTGTGACTCTACGTACATGGGCAGTAAGATCTACGGTTCTGAACAGAACTGCGCCACCGGTAGCTTACGGCGTAGTGATCAATTTGACTCAAAGTACCTGTAGAGTTAGTGCGCCATATCGCTGTGCGACGCGAGCTGTGTCGGAAATCGGTGCTAGACAAGAACAATCGATTGTCTGCACAAAACTGGAGAAGTCTATCCCCGTTATCTGTACGCTGCGCGGGTAAAGCACAACGCCCGCCTGAACAAGCTTCTGACACACTAAGTTTGCCAACTTGTGCATTGAAGTCACTAGCTAGCACTACAATGTCAGAACCTTTACTGCTGCGAACGAGGGTGGCCAGGGCATCATAGAACTAATCTTTCTGCAAGTCTGAGCTGCAGTTCGTTGAGGCGTAAGCCAAGATCACAAACAAGTTGCGCTTAACACAACTATCCTTTCGAACGCCAACTGACCCCTGGAGTCTTACAGCACATAAACGACTGTTAACCGGGATCCAGCCTAAAAGGGTAGCCTCAGCCTAGTCAGTCAAGATTATTCTTACACTACGTTGACCCGTAGCTCGAGCTACTTCGTCTCCTGAAGTGCGCAGAGAATACCTCGGTGAAATACCAGGAGCAGTTAGTTGAATTACACTGCTCGAATCCTGGATACGCTTTTCACTTACGCAGCAGACATCAATATTCAGAGGATTCATTGTGAGGGTTAGGCACGCCTGCTGACCGGCCTGAATGAGTGTACGCACGTTGAAGGAGGTGAGATTCGCAGGCTGACGAGGCTTGAGAAAATGTGAGTTACAAGACAGAGGGTTATTCCCGACACTATTTGAGAGTGAACCGTTGCAAATATCGGGCATGTTGTCAGTGGGAGCATTATGGGTGGATAGATGGGGCAAAGAGAGGTGGTTGGGGACAGAAGGTAAAGGTTCAGTTAAAGAGAGGGAGCTCTGATATCATGTTCACAACAGATTCGATCAATGCTATGAAGACGTCGGTGTTCGAATACCGACAGTCTTTGCATATCCTCCATTAGCAGTGGCCATGTTTTTGAACCGTGCAAAAGAACTTGTCTGACTGCTTCATCGTACTCTCAACCCTTCATAGGTAGGTGGTTGTCATGTCGACGCCACAGACGTTTCAGTTAGGCAAAAGCCAGACGAGTACTTGCAAAGACACTTCACCCGATATCCGACTTTCGGGTGAAATGTTGCTGCTCAGATAACAGTATTAAGTCTGCGGTCACCCGAGAAATGGAAAGATTGGCTGTTTGACCAACCCAGTCCTGCAACGGCATCTTGCACTTTGTATATACAAAATGCATACAAACATTGCAACGTTTTTCTTCAGGCCGTACAGAAAAGCTTGCTACTTGCCTGAGGTTTCACTCAGAAGAGCTACGTCGTCCGCACGTTCAAGGTCAGGTACTTTTCCACCCGAGGAAAGTTCAGTACTACTATCCTCACATGCTAAAAGGGCGGTCTCTGGGACCTTACCAACCACAAAGTTAAAGAAAAAAGAGAGATAGGACAACCCTGACGAACACCAATTCCGTGAAAATCTCGGGTGAAAAATCATTGTACAACCGAGCTTGGCTTTCGCTGTACCTGTAAGGGATTCTTATATTAAAAAATGAATTTCTCTAGTACATCCTACAGAAAGAGGCATCGCCAAAGAACAGTGCTGCAGACTGAGTCTAACACAGTTAACAGAAGGCGTGCACATGTTCTTAAACTTGTCGGAGTGATGTGATCAGTACAGCCTGGACCAGGTCTGAACCCAGTTTGATCCCATCGTGAGTACTGTTTGTCAACATTATTTAGGTGGTGGAGAGTAATGCCAGTGAGCAGTTTAGATGTAATCCTAGATAAGCTTATTCACCCGTAGTTTTCGCAGAGACACCTGTCGCCTTTCTTAAAAATCGGTGGGATCACCGATTTTCACCAACCCTTTGGAACATGCCCTCTCTCCTATACCAAACCGAGAAGTTTTGTCAACTCCAGTGGCAATACTGAGCCACCGTCTTTGAGAATAGACGGGGTCAATCCATCATATCCAGCAGCCGTATTTCGTTAAGACAGCTCATCTCTCTGAGAATCTCCGATTCTGATGGGGGACTTCTATCTACAGCTAGAGTTGTAACCATGGTGATCGTTAAGAAGCCTATTGTTGATGAACGCCAGTTAAACTGTTCCTCAGTGTGCTCCGCCCAACGATCTAGGGGACTCTCCAATGTGTGAATCACTGAGTCGTTCGCCCCTTTCATCAGTTCGGTAAAGTCTGGCTTTCGTGGGCGAGTATTCATGATTAAATAGGAAAGGACGTGGCTGTTGCCAATCACTGCAGCTTTTCCCATCTCCTTACACTTCGCAACCACCACTGCTTACGGTCGTGTATCAGGCTCCGAATCCCTTGGCGTTAAGGAAATTTCCGTGCCCCATCATATCTTGAGTCATTGAGAATCGATCTGCGCACATCTAACAGTGCAAATGAAGGTGTATATATATATATATATATATATATATATATATATATATATATATATATATATATATATATATATATATATATATATATATATATATATATATATATATATATATATATATCTGTCGTTCCTGTGTGTGTCTGATTCCTGGGTCTTGGGCAGCATCGGCAGCCTCGTAGAGAGCATCATTGATCTCTTTCCATTGCTCATCTGGATCCTAGGTTTTCGGGATTCACAGAAAGGCTAAAATCGCTTGGTAGGTTTCCCTTTTAACTGGAAAGAAGAATAAAACACCAGTATTTTCTCATTTACAAACACTTAGTTTGTCGTATTTTACCTAAATGCTGCTGACGGTTTACAGTGATAACAAGATATTCATCTCAAGTGTGAAACCAGACCTATTTTGTGCGATTCCAATCCACAACAGTTCATAATTCACACTTGTGTGCCACGGGTGCCAATCCATTTGTCTGTTATGAGGAAATTTAGGGGACTCCAAATAATCCATCAAAGCGGATTCATTGAAACAGTTAGACCAACTCAACAGTTGTCAATACCTTACTTGTTCAAGATCCTATTGCAGAGTATTGCAAACTTCACACGTGTGATAATTTCTGCGCATTGAACTTTTAGGGTTCTAACCGAAACATGGAGCTTGATGAAGATCTCAAAGAAGACCCATGGACTTTGACTGTTTCGAACTTTCCGTATATCGAGGAAATCATCACTCTGCTGAGTCGAAATTCACTGGCAACTCAACACGCACTAAACCGCATGGTGATTGACGTGTCCCAATATCGTGGTGCTTTTTGTGCCTTCTAAGTGTGAAGCCTTTTTGTGTGATCCGCTGGAGCTTGTGTCATGTACTCACACTTGGAGCGAACCAACTAGAGTTAGTTGAAAACTTTAAGTACTTCGGGAGCTTGATAACCGCTGGTGGTAGTGTCGGAAAGGAGATCAGTTCACAAACAATAACAGGTAGCTCAGCTTTCGCGAATCTACCAATCCTGTGGTGACACCGTGACTTCCAGCTCTCCCTTAAGAGACAGGTGTATAACTCCACCGTTCGTAGCATTTTGCTCTACTTTTGAGAGACCTGGCAACATCGCGTTGAGGATACTCGGCATCTTTCTGTGTTCAGCAACCGATATCTCTGAAACATTACTCACGTCTGGTGGGAACATCAAATAAGTAATTACGAGGTGCGTCTTCCTGTTGAGCACACCCTCTTAACGAAGTGGTCACTGTACTCCACCACCGATGGGTCGGTGATGTTTTGCTAATGCCAGCCCATCGTCTACCTTTCCGTGTTCTATTCACACGTACTGTGGAAAAGCTTCAAGAAGTCAGGCGGTGGTCAGGTCGTGACTTAGCGCAGAGGTATGATCAAGCCAGCGTCAGCATTGGCTTGGGTTGGTGCTTCCCGCCTTCCTGGTTGGGGGCCAAGGAATGGGGACTGTTGCCAGTTAAAGGGGCTGAATAGATGTCAGTGACTCGAATGCTTTACTGTCCGTCTATCGAACTATCGGGCCCAGTAATCACAAAAAGTAATTCCCAAGAAAAAAACTAACAAAAAGCATGAAAAATGTACTGTGAAAAAGACAAAATGCTACAACAAATTTATTTCACTAGCTACTTTTCTTCTCTGCTGTTCTTCTTTCCCTTCTCTTTTCTCTTTTATTGTTGTTGTGTTATCACCCTGCCTAATTTCAAGGTATATATATATATATATATATATATATATATATATATATACTCTCCTTATGAAAGTTTTAATTATCCCAGTGCACGCCTGTATTCCGTTCCTAACGTGTGAACTACACTTGTCATCGTTCTGCTCTGTGCAACTGTCACTCTGGTGTGTAATAATTATACCAGATATTATCAATCATCGACTCATTATGCTCATCACGTGGGGCTGTTAGAGAAACAAATTTCTTTCACGTGCCTGTGATATATTCATATACAGTTAATACTGAAACTGCACGTGTCAAGGTCATATTAGCATTCGAAATCAGGTGTCTAGGTAAACTTCACCGTGAGTGGCGAATTCCTACCGATTCAATAACAAATTCTGTTTTTCCACGCCATTTCATGTTATACGGTGGGACGAGTGGGTACGTAATCATAAACAAAAACCGTGGAGCTTTCGTGAAGAAGATGACCTTGCTATTTAAATTATAATTTTAAGTATAGTCCCAATTGAATGGCGCGGTCACTGACTGGTTAATGCCCGAAATGGTGCATACTACCAACGCGAATTGGTGCCGTGACTTATGCCGGACCACAGTCACCGTTTCCGAATGAACTTTGAACGCCTGATTTTTCACTGATTTTTCTGCAGCTAAACGAGTGAATATCCATGGACTTAGTCTTTCGTGTAATGAACTCTAGTGCCTCTTTCCTTGTACTTTCCAGTTTTCCCATTTCACTGATTTGTTCGAAAAGCCGTGGAGTTTGACAATCATAAAGTCTTTTCCAATGCCGTGTGTGCATATTTGAGTCGACCGTCGCAAATTTAAATTGAACAAGAAAAAGTGAACAAATAATGGGCAAAATATATTTCTACTGTTGCATTCGGCTATACCAGGATACTACTTACATCCGGCTTGAAAGCTTGTAGCGGTTAAAAGTACTTCTGTTATATCGGTCAGTCCTGGTCTGATTACTGCAGTCAGAAATAGAACACGATACGCTGAACTAGACGGGTCTACTGAGATTGCTTTGCCGAACGGTTTTATCAAGCAAAGCAGTACGCATGCAGAATGATAGAAACACTTGACTGGACGACGCGTGCGAAGGCGACACAAAAGCTGGCTAGTCACGTGTGGCCCGACGAGCGTGGACGGGCATCAGCTGCGGTGTGGTTTGGGCTAGTTTGCAGTCTCGTTACAACTTCCGTCAATGTCCAATCAAAAGTTAAGCGAACCCAGAAACATACACGTATCAGGTCGCAAGGGATAAACAATCTATCCGTTATGTACCGAAAAAGATGGAAAGGGATAATAGAAAAACTAAAAATGGAACAGTTATAGGATAGCGATCACATGTCCAAAACGGCTTAGAGCAAGAACGGTGCGCGTTGAAGAAGCAATATTTGATCAACGATTCACGTCAGGTCATAGGTTTTTATGTGATATATATCCTAACAGCACAGCATGTCATAGTGGTGAAACAGCTGAAAGATCTTCGTAAAAAAGATATCTCAAATGCTCAAACATCATTCGTGGGCATAATCATCCTAAGCTACTGTAATTCACGATTCTGAATGGTTCGAAAGCCAAAATTGTGGTTCCTTTCTATTGGTCCTCCTTTGCACTTGTACAGCACAATTGTAACCTCTTACTAATTGCTTCCGTTGACTTTTTTCACCACTAACTGTATTCAATGGATAACTTTTCCAGATAGTACCGTAATTGGTCGTTTATGCCGTCTATTTTTACAACAAATTACCTTTTGGTCAGGTGGGTTTGTTCTCGCAGGTTTGTGCAAAACTCTACGTTGACAAGGATGCATCATTAGGGATAAACGATAACCCGGCCCTGAAATGTGGGCTAAAAGAGAATCACACAAGGTTCAGAAAAGTCATGGGTGGTAACAAGCGGGGTGAAATTAGATTTATTCTCTATCACCAAAATGGTCCAGAATCGAACCTCTGGTATGCGCACTGACAGACAGGCATTCTAAATTACTCGACTACCTAAGTGTGCCAAGTTATTTCTCACCCAAACATCCACCACATGCGTGCAGCGATAAACTCCTACCAAACGTTTACAGGTCGCATAATTTTGATTGGAAAAACACAAAACTTTGACATTTCAATCCGACCCACTTTTTGTGACGGATGCATTCCAAGGCACAAGTACTGCCTAGAGTCACACACACGTACAGGGTGTTGCTTCCCATAAAATGGACTGTTAGGTTTTCTGCATTTTGGCATTAAAAAAAAACTGAATTCCTCGTAAGTAAAATCATTCTCACCAGTTATCTTTCGCGGATAGTAGAGAACAAACCATGTCTCACCCTGTCCTGTTACGAAACCCACTGGGACCTTATGTGGTTTTCGAATCCACTTCTCAAAGCAATAGTTTTTAGAGAGAAGACAAAAGGGGGAAAACACATCGGTATTTTCTCAGTTACATAACTCAATTTTGTAACGTTATCAGAGCCCTTGGAATAGTTCGTTTTCGACTCCACACGGGACGAAAATCTATCCTCCTGCAAGTAGCTCATTCTGGTTCCTTTTTGATCATATCTGTGTGACCGCTGATCTGGTTCCTAAGCGCGTCATTCTTACAGCGTCTGGCTGATCTCTCTGATGGAGATCTGAATTTGTAGCTCTCAGCGTTGACCATCCCGGTGTTTGCTTGTTATCCTGTCGAGGTTCTACTGGCTTTCAGTAACGGTCCATTCTACATTGTAGAAAACATCAAAAAATACTAACCTATTCTTCTTTTGTCTGTTACTCTTGGATAGTGTACTCTATCGATTTGGTAATTGTCTTCTATTGTTGTTGTCACAGCGGTCTCCGCTTCAGTAGTCGCTCGTTTCCCTTGATAAAGAAGCTAACCTTTTAAACCATGGACTACATTCTTCTTTGTCGAACCTAGGTGCAAAGTTCTGAATAAAAAATCTACAAACTACAATCAGGCTATTCTTGAGTACTTTTAATTACGCATTACGAAAAATTAAGTTAATAAAGTAATAATAATTTTAATTTCATTCAGTTGTAAAACCAGTCTTAAGAAAGGTTGCCCGTGGTGACTGAAACATCGTTACCCTAACAACTATTTCGACTACGCTGTGTTATTAAACAATAAAATCTAACCATAATGAGATCGTATTTAGTATATTCATTATACGACAATGTGTGGTGTTTATTGGAGAGTCTATGATCGGTAAAGACCTGCCAAATAAAGAACTGACTGTTGGTGAAAATATTTCGACGCGGACCTCCAAAATTCGAATTCCACGACGATAATCCTTTGAACACTGTTCATGATGATAACACGACAATGGACACTGTTCTGACCACCCGACTCCCTTGAAATCACAAGTCGTACCCTTCATTACGGAGAGTTTGTGAACGTGAAAGTGGACTGTGAAACAGCTCGTCATCATGTTTAATTAATTAACAGAATCGGACACGACGGTTCCGTTAAACTAGCTAGCTTCAATCGTTTATTCTCCTGTTTATCATAAAACGAATTTTTGAGACACATCAACCCATTAACAGTGGGGAATTTTTTCATCAGTTATTCAGATGTAGCGAGATGTTGTTTCCCTAACCATCTTCTCAGATGTCCGTATATTGCTGTTAGTCGTAGGGGTTAAGTACGCGTCGGCCTTGTCGCTCAGATGGTATGGGATAGCGTTCAGAATGTTTTGAACTTTCACTTCGCCAATGGAAGCGAGTGTTGTGGACCTGGACGGATAGTCAAAGTGTTGTTCGGTCTGAAATAGACACCAGATAAGCTCCGTATTAGTATTTGACTTACAAATAATAGATCTGTATCCAGTGACTCACCAACTCAGTACAAAACAGAAGAAAATAAGGCCTCGTAATAACTTAGATTGGCAACCGGGTAACTAACTCTTGGGCTCAGGGTGTCCCAGGAACGAGCAGTCAAAAGATTTGGGGGACAGGTAAGGGGACTTGGAGATGTCTTTATGGTTTGGTGTATCACTACATACGTCAGTGTTCATAGCTTGAAAGTCTGGAATAGGAACAGAGAGAGGAGACCGATAAGACAAGGAAAACCTAATGCGATACATCATTTCCGGCCCTAGATCAGCTACTGCCACTACGAAAGAACAGGGTAAATGTGACATCTTTTTGAAATTTTCTTGTGTACGATTTGTGCAACTTGAGCAATTTTGTATTTCGCTGGTTTGGAAGATACTGCCAACTATAGATAGTTCGCTGACTACGAGAAACAAATATCTAGAAAAAAATGAGAAGGGAACTTTACAACGGGCAGTCCTGGCCTGATCATCACCGTCAGAAATGGCACACGATTCGCTGAACTAAAATGGTCTGCTGAGATTGATCTGTCGAATGATTTTACAAGGCTAGGTCTATGCGAATAGAAATCCACAAGATCAGTGGGTTAGATGATGTGTATTAGGGGGACACAAAGGCTGGCCAGACTCGTGCTGCCCGACATGCGTGGACGGACGTCAGCTGCGGCGGGAAGAGGATTGATTTTTGATCTCAATACAAAAAAGACTGCGTTAATTAGTGGAACGAGTAGCCTAACTTACGATAGAACAGTTCGCCATAAAAGTAACCCCAATATAAAACCTTGGGTAACAGTGCGACCAGCACCAAATGCAGGCTGTCAAATGAGAATTTAATTCCACGATCGATAAATAAAGCGTTGTAATATCACGTGACAGGTGCAGAACAAAATGAATCTAATTTGGTCTACATAACAGTGAAAAAATGTCATCCTTTTTCCAAAGCATGATGATTGTTTGATTGTCAAATAGTGGAATCATTCATAATACTGCGTTTACATGCAACCCTCAAACCTAAGTCCTTGGTTTATTGTTATTCTCGTCTCTGTTGATATTGATGAGCCTGTTTATTGTACGTATTTCTTCGACTTTATCCATGCATATCAAGTGCATTGTATAGCGGCTTTAAGATTTCACAACATGTTTTCAGCCATATTTCTATTTCCGAATATGTTATAATCTTTCCAAGGTAACTGGAAGGAATCGAAGCGACAAAAGAAAGATAAACATAACTTCTCGTCCGTAAGTAGCTCATTCCGTAGCATGAAGCCATTTTAAACAACTTTACCGAAACTTACGTCTTGCGCCTTATCCGAAATTTGGGGTGTCTATGAATACAGTAAATGTGGGAGAAGCTATTTGGGAACAATAAGTCTAATATTCTGTCCAAATAATTCTCACCATGAGAAGTCAGTTACTGTAACATTCCCCTTGTACAGCAGCTTTTTCTGTGTAGACGGTAAAATGAATGAATTTTCTTAGCTGAAAGAATTGACATAACTACTTATGACGACATGCAAAACCGAACATTACCGTGAAAGGATTTGTGTCCGATAACCGTGTCTTCTAGCTTTTACAGTTTTGTGGATGCCACGCCTCCGAACATTTGAAAAATCAGTCTGAGTAGTGGAAAATATAAATTGTTGATCAAGTGATTCGTTATACAGTATAGAGCGTCAGCTTCCAACTAACCACTGAAAACCATGATCCGTAGGCCCAGTACGGCCAGTTCGGTTTATTTCAAGGAAGCCCAGCACAGTCGTACTTTTACCTCCCACGGTCTATCCTTGAATGAAATTTGTTATAAAGATATGGCACAAACTTTCGTGTACTTTTCAGTAGGACAGCCCACGTAATAGACCACATTTTTGAGTTCTGGTGATGCCCAGAAAGCGAATGTCTTGCGGCGTGTAATCAGAAGGTGGGAATCATGGAAGTCACTCCATGGGGTTTTTTGTCTTCCAAGATGGACAGTGAGCGAAAGAATCGATCCTTTCATGTGTCAACGCTCGACTCACCATTTAAAAACATGGAAGCAATGTATGTTTGTTTTCGGTGGTTTATTAGGGACCATTAGTGGTGCTTACCCAACCAGCCCCCATCTAGAACTCGAATGCAGGGTGGACAATTGTGAGTTTCAAATACTTTCACGTTTTGTTTGAAGATTTGAAGTAATGTCTTTACCGCTTTCCTGCCGTCAGCCACTTCAAAAGCTTCTTGCCCTTCTGTGCGGATTTACATATCTGTGAACACCGGGATTTCTCTAAAGTTTGAATGAAAACTACCGCGCGTTGCACATCGATTACTATGACGCGGCTGTTATGAACCAGCGTCGTCATCTTGAAATCGATTGGAAAGTGTTTGCATACTCCGTAGTAATTTATTCATTCAACGCTGAAGCTAATCGACACTTCAGTATTCATACACACTGAACAATAAACGATAGTAACAATGTTTTGAGGTGATCCACATGTGGAGAGTCTTTGGCCTCGGCGGGATTCGAACCCAAGCGTAGTCACCACCCTCGCTTTAGTACCGCGAGTGCTCTACCAGCTGAGCTACGAGGCCACGCCGGAGGACCTTCGCCTTTGTGCATATGGATCACAGTATACCCGTAACAATAACAACGCTTAGGTGAGGAATAGGCGTGAGACTCACTATTTGCCATTGGGAAAATTTTGGTTAACAAACAGTCTGACGCAGAAAGCGTAGGGTCGAATTCACCGCGTTAAAAAGCAATGGTGATGTAGAATAATCTAAACAACAGAGACTGTGCATAGCTTCCTAAAACGTGTAAATTGGTGTGGGAATAAATTTCACTCAATGCAGAGACGACTGGTGCTTTCAGTATTTCGCTGATGATATTTGTCAGCAAATATACGATAAATCAGTTGACAAAACAAAAAACTAGATGACGACATCTATGGGAAGGTCCCCACCGAAACCTTTGAACATTGTATGCAAACAAGTGTATTGATTTCACGACGTAATATCTCGTAACGCGAAATTGAACCTGATTACTAGAGTTGATATGCGGCTTTTATCGAACTTCGAGTGATATGACGTTTTTTCAAGGAACAAGAATATCGGCTGCATGTGATCCCGGGCCTGTCACTTTGATTGCAGTTATCACTGTGACCAATTCACAATTTTTTTTCATTTCAGAGGCATATACTCCTTGAGAATTTTCATAAAACTGTTTATCTTTCGTGTGTTCAAAATCCCCGTGGATATGAACGGCTGTCCGTCACAGAATGAGGAAATCAAAGGCAAACAGAATATCCTGAATTTTTCTCTTCCCTTTACCATAGTAGATTGGAATACCGTTGAGTTTCACGTCGAAAGATAGGAAAAGAGACGGGATTTATAAGGAAATCCATGGTCTCTAGAAGTAGACAATGAAATGTTATGTTAAATCTGGTCTCCAACAAACGCGGCGGTTATTTTAGGAAGTACACCAAGCTCCTGATCATAATCGAGTACGGTAATTTGCAAATGTGGTTCGCGTGTGCTCGTGTGCACATCCTTGACATTCGTTGTTCTCTAAGGCAAGCTGTTGTGTTTGTAATTTGTAGTAAAACACGCACTGATTATACTCCATTTATTTGTATTAGGGTGAAAACAAAATAAGGTCAGAGCCGGTGAGCAGGCAGCACCCAAGCAGACAAGTACGTAAGCAAGTGAGCGGAGATACAATCGGTCACACGATCAAGCCAGACCAACCAAGATCAATCGATAAGTTGCGAGATCGATCAGTCCACAATGCTGGGCCCGAAACATGATTAATTATCAACAAGCTTGTGTCCATGGATGAAAAAGGTATTGAGTGGTTGTCTGCGTTGTATGCTTTATTGTTTAATCCGGAGACAACCCAATCAGTGTTTTAAAGTTGGAGCTAGGCTTTTTATCGTTGATATAGAGGATAGCTGTTCATATCCCAGTCATGGATGAATATTGTTTACAAGACCATACTGAAGTTCCATTGGCACCACGGTCTATGATGATATCCCTACATCATTACCCGTTATCACTTATCCAGCGTAAAGTCCACTCTCCATGGCTCTTACAATGCATTCCAATTTACTTTTTTACTCGTGTGGGACGAAATGGGGAGACCGGCTCACAGTTCGGAAACAAACATTCAGAAGATTATCACTGTTTTGAAATAAATTAAATAGTCGAGAAATATTTATCGTCTTCGTAATAAACAGTGACACACTGACTGACTTGCATCACTAAAGTCAATATTTTGCCAGAAAGGTGGGCTATCGAGGCACGACCAGTCAAAGATAGGCCAGTTTATGAACAGTCATGTGTGGGACTCTGCAGCACACAATTGGCATTTTCTACACTAAAAGTACAAGGTAATCGATTTGAGTATTCAGATGCATGTTGAGTTTCCGAGGAATGTTTTGTCTTCAAGTGTAATCAGTACACATTGCCAAGCATAATAGACGGGGTTGGGTATGTCTCTATCTCTTATGTGCATACGTTCCAAGCGAGCTATTGAATAGCAAGGTCGGAATTGATGTACTTCACCAAAATTTCCAAATTCATGCCATAATTATGTCAATGGATAGTAACAGTGAGCTTCTATGTGAAAGCAGTCTGAAGTTCAACGAAGTATTGACAAGGCCTTCAGCTTTCATTCACAGTCCTAATCGCTTTGCAAGAATGATGCGGCAGCTTGTAAGGTATCCGTGGTTTTGACAAGAGACAAATCTTTCCAAAATTTGACTCAAAACTGTTTAAGTCCCCGGGGACTATCTTCTGATTTGTAACACCTGCGAGCTGCTAATAGCCTTCATCGTTAAACAGTGAGCTCACCTGTACGAGATCTACTTTTGGATTCACGTTACCAAGTACCGAAATCTCAATGTGTCCCACCTGGCCCAAATCCTAGAAAACCGGGTCACGGTTTCAGCTAAAGCTCTCTATCGTTTTTGACGTGAAATCATTGCTTTCACTTTTCCTAAATTTCATTAGATGGTAAGTGTAAACCTTTTCTGACCCAGAAGCATACTTGTATCTACGCAAAATTATAACCTAATATAAATAATACGTTTGATTCTATTCACAGCTTCGGACTTTCATTTACAGACACAGTGAATGACAGTCGTGTTCACCCTTTGGCCGTCAGATCTAACTTAGTGGTTTTACCGGGGTCCTCCAATCCGAATATCGTAGCCATAAGTTCCAATTCTTTTCGACAGCGCAGTGTCCCTGTACTTCCAGTGAGACGATTGCGAATCAAAGTATCACACCGAATAATAAATCATCCTTTTCATTTCAACTCAGGTTGCACCATGTCTTTCCTGTTCTCCTCTACTACCCCCCCCCCTCCCGTTATTTTTGCTGGCCTACTGAGGAAAGATTAAAAATTCTTCATCTAGGCTCATCTATTATCAGTCGGGTATCTTTCATATCCCTAAATGAACTGTCCGCTAAGTTGTGCCAATAACAACTGGCCGTTTGCAAAAGTTCGCTCACAAAATCGATGAAAACTGCACTCACTGTTTACGCGGTGATCTATCCAAGTGTAACTTTGACACTTCTACTTGTTCCTCGTTCCGACCCACCAACCATTTTGCAATAGCTTCTACGTAAATCCTGCTGTTCCTTAACTGACCGGAAGCCTCACAAACCGGGCGCGAGTATCAGCCGAATTTCTTGGCAATTTTGATATATAATCGTTCTTTTTCACCAAGTGCAAATCTTTTTCAACTGGAATACAGACGTTTGTTTACTCAAAGTCTGACCAAATACAAATACAAGTCCCGTGGCATTAAACTCAAAATATAGACTATAGAGATTAGTGTGTGATATGTGCAAAATTATTCAGTGAATTAATCTTGACTGGTCATTCTAATTTGAAATTCCTAAATCGAACATGATGTTGTCTCATGCAAACATTAACAACACTTCACTGCTTCAAGAGATCCACGGAACTGCTTTACAATTGTATCCCTGGACCGGTGTACGACAACTTCAAAGCTGCACTTTTTCTGAGATCCACCTCGGATCTGGAATCCTATATGCAAGCGTATTGATCGCACACTGTCACCATGATGCTATCCGAGCTGTTCATCAACAGCTGATCTGCTTCGATAACACGGAGATCACTATGGTAGAGAGGAAATTGAGCAAATGTAAAAAAAGAGACCGTTCTGCGAAGAACCATAAATATATATGGTCTGTCCTTCAGTTGTCACATTTCACACTGTCTGGGGAATAACATTGCGGTGAATCGATCAAAAAATCAAATAAATGGGCATTAAAATGTTCGTTTCAGATGAATGATCTGACGACTTTGTGCAGCACCATTCTTCAATGAAATATGAACTCAGAATTTAAATGGATCGCATTCTAAATCGTCATCTAAAATAATAAGCCATTCATTATCGAAACTTTAAAACCAAGCACTGTGAGATCGATTATCCCTTGTGAAGAAATTCCTTTAGAATATAATTTTATATCATATCAGTTCTCTTCAGGGTTGCCCACAAAGGGCCTACATGTGACCACTCTCTAGGTGTGCTCATATGCACCTGGTCGGAGATGACAGATGTGAATCTGATACCAAGGTGCCAACTTGCCAAGAAACGAAAATCGATACTGTGTGGTTGATCTGGTTATCTCTGTCATATCACTATGGTTTCGAGTATGATTTCTTAGTGTACTTCGAAAGGGCCAGATTATGAAAGGTCGGTTGGCCATGAGTTGTAATTACTCATTTTAGCAGCCTGTATGGCTTAAATGTACTTGATTAGATCAGACGAACTGATTATTCTCTCGCGTGACTATCCACATTGTGACCACACAGGTCATGAACAGTCTGGAGTTTGTGTTACTTTCAACGGATTCAGAACTTAAATTCCAAAGTTGTTTTCTGAAGGATCACCGTCGTCTTAGACCCGAATCGTACAATGAGACGGTTGACAAAAACGTCAGCCAGCTGAATAGTGATCAGTTAAACAGGTTCTTGGTTACGCAGTTTGTCAGTGAAAGCTTTGAAACACAAATCCATCTGATGAAAGTTTGCATAACTGCAAGAATATTCACACAACCCTAGGTTGTGATAAAGGAAAGTCCTTTCCGCGTCACCTTTCTTTGGTTTGTGCCAGTCACTTTAGTATTCATTGTCGCACAAAATCAGCGGTGGAGAATAGCAATGAGAAATCGAAGACCAATATAGTCCGAAGAGTTCATGTATCCGAATACACATTCGGTCTATTCTCCCACTCCCCCCCGCACCGCCCGTCCCATCCCAATCCAATCCCCCATCCCGCCGTGATTCACCAGCGTGCGTCAAAAACGAGTTGCTAAGATGGTATTTTTGGTTGAACTAACATGGTGAGAGAAAAAAATCAAAAGGATTAGAACTTAAGTAGGAAACAAGTTCTCACGGAATATTTTTGTCACGAAAGTGAAATGTTTTTCCTGAGTGTAAATTACAAACTCGACTGCTCATTCTTTGCCAAATAATTAAGAACAATAGCTGAAAAATGGCAAAAGTACATTTTACTCAAAGTAACCCCGTGTTTGCCAAAGGCTTTGGAAAGTTAGACGAACGGGTAACATTTTAGGCTTCTCCGGTGTTCTGTTGGGAATTTGTTTTGTTCGCGAATTGACTGAATGACCAGCGCGAGAAGTACCGGGATGCCCGAAAATGCTAGCCATCAAATGATCGTCACGTAAATATTTTCACATGCCGAACAGTGCACCGTCACTATGAGGGTCTTACTTTTGACGAGTGAAGTGTCAGTCAATAGAATAATGGTATGAAAATGTGGGAGAAAAATTCGCAGTTCTGTCAAACACAATGCAAAAGATGTAGTGCTGATGAGTACTGTGGTACAATACACAACTAAAGAGATTGTTCAAATTGTTTTGGCTCGTGAATCTCCAAGCGGACTGTGTGAGAAACGGTATAAGACCAGTAATGCTGATGGAGCTAAATCGACTGAGGCTTTGCTAAGCTGATTGGCTGCTCAGCGGATAAGTCGTTTGCATGCAGCCAATCAGAGAGTTGAGAGCCATCCCGGTGGCTGAGTGTGTGACTCAAGTCCCAGTGAGGGAGCTTGGTAGATTTGCACTGGGACTGATGATTTCTGTCAAGCCAGATGGAACGGCTGTACAATGTTTTCACGGATTTATTGATAACTTGCGACTTGAAGATGCGCCATCAACCGTTTTACGTATAATTTATGATACGGCGGTCACTAATGCTAATAACTATTTTTCTATGGTTTTATATGAGAGCAGTCGGTGGGACACACCTTTTTAAAGAGCGGGGTTAACTTCAGTAAAAAATTCAGGATATCGTGAAGTCGAGACTTGGCGCAGCAAAGAGTCACACAAGTCCTCAACAGGTCTGGTAACGATGGGGTTGGAAACAAAGTGTCACGTAACTCCATATTATCAGTCTGCATTTAAAACCTAAATAGTCGTCTTTGTACAACTTACACAAGTCTAAAAGAGAGGGAATTCGAGCGACTAGCAATTAGTTCGATATATGCTGCAATTAGTGAGCTAGATTTCAACATTTCAGTTTGAAGTGAATGAAAGACTCAAGAGAATATTTAGTGCCTGCTGGTTGATATATTTATGATATCATTAGATTTTAGCAAGCAAAACGGACGACATATGATGAGGTCGACTAAGGCTTGTTTAGTTGACACCTGATGTTTACCTTGCTATTCGCCTCAAATTCGATTGGGATTTACACAAGTCTACCAAAACGTTTCAACTAAACGTTAACAGAAACGAAGGGTGTTATGTCGTGTAGTGTACAAGTTCAATAAACCATTAAGAGTCAGCCCGGATAGACGTGTAGTTAAAGTGTTCGGTTCACGACCTTCCACACTGGGTTCGAATCCCATTTGGAGGCTCGTTTGGTGCGCACTGCAGCCGATGATTCCTAACAAGCCAGGTGAAGCAATAGCACAGTGCTCCCGTGATTTCCAGTTTTTTGAACGCTCATCTTGTATGAAGACTCTCCCATTCTCTTAATAGATACCTAGTTAGGGCAAATTCAGTTATGTTGAGTGTATGTATTTTCATGGATGCTATGTGTCTGTTGCCGGACCGTCTCAGTATCAGCTGGTCTACGCTACTTTCCTGAAGTGCTGATCATTACAGACCACTTTTTGTGAAGAAATTTTGCCATTTGCGCTAGGTTTTCAAATATGTTAAGCTAAACGAAGGGAAACATTTCAGATGAGATTGAAACTATTTCTTTCGATTCAAGGGGTTCCCGGTATGCAACTTCAACCAATCTAAGGACATGGGTAGAATATACAAATTACACAAGCAGTCAAATCGCAGAGGTACTGGAAAGTCCACCGCCGGAATCGAACCGCCAAAACACTCCACATCTTATCCAACTGCTAAGATGTAGCAGAATAGCTGGTTAGACGTGAATAAAGCAAATAAATATACTTCGATATCAAACGAAAATGGTGCACAGCCATTGTTCTCTTTTAACCGCTGGACTAACCTCGTCGATGACTCCTTTCTGGGACGAACAGCCCGGCCAAATGAGATCCAAACGGCTTTCTGACATTGTCACAGAATACGTGAAGACACGAATGGGCTGATCGTGTAGGTGGTGGTAATTCCGCCTTGCAGAGTGGACTTTTGGATGCAAAAAAATAGAACTGGACTTTTCATTTGCTTCTAGTCTATCATATCTCCCTTTCATTCTAACCGGCACGGAAGTATAGGTTCAAGTCCGACCACGTTCGACAGTAGAAGCATTTTTCGGATTTGATTAGCATACCGTGCTCATGTATTCAGCTCGTCAGGTTCACCACATTCGCGAGGAAATACTGTAAGAGAATGTCAAATTCGAAACTCACTCTCGTGGATACAAAGCGTCAGAATGTGATTTCCTCCGTACCTAACATCTAGTAATTACGTAGCCCCCCGAACCACTGGTCAGGTGCCTAAGGCCACTCTGTTCAGTTCGGTTCAGACAGCCACTAACCACGCACGGGGTGCGGTGGCTTTGGTTGATATCTCCTAGCGGCGACCTCAAAAGGAGAAAAGAGTATGAAAGGAACAAGAGGAGAACTGCATTATTGGAATTAAGTCGACGTAGAAACTTTGTGAATGCAAGAGAGCCACTGATCGCGGCATATAGCCGTATCCTACAACGTATCTAACCTTTGAGTGGGAGGGTCTCTTGGACCCCACCCAGAAAGTCTAACACGCCCTTCATGGCTAAATTCATTGGTTAGGTTTTTCATACCTTTCTTCCATGTCATGGACTAACCACCAATACTCATCTTCCAATCAGTACCCCCCTCAGCAAACATAGCACACCGGGAAACCCTGTCAGGGGACATGCGTAACACATATCCAAACCACCTTAGCCTGGTCAGCTCAAGTGTTTCATCTAATGATTTGATCCTTGAACCTAAAACCTTCCGCCGAACCTCAGCATTGCTCACACGGTGTTCCTACCAGATTCGAGCACTAGTACGAAGGTATCGGTGTTCAAATATCGACAGTCTTCGTATTTTCCCCCACCGGCAGTGGCCACTCAGTGAAAGAGAGTTGATGTTTAGCACGACTGGGTGTGATCCTACAGAAATCGATCATCCGTATCATTTCTTTCAATTCGATATTTTGTGATCTTGAACTAATTTAGATTGTTTTTTACGATCAAAGCGCGCATGAGCTTCGGATGAGTCAAGTGTTTCTATTTTCATTCCAACGTCCAGGGATATTTTAACATCAACTGTGCTTACCTGACGAGCTTAAGTGTTTTAATTACATTTTGGATATGCTCGAGTAGTCATTACCGGTTGGTCAGTTGTTCGATGCGTGTTCACGTTATCCGCGGGCTTTTAAGACTACGCGAGTAGATGTGTACGGAACCAAATTGGAGGCAACGCATTTCCAAACTTCGCTAAAAGTAAATCAGCCTATTGTGAAAAAATAACCACTTGAACACCGTCTTGAGATTCTCGGTGAAAAAATAATAATTTGACCATTTGGCGAAAAGCTTCAAAATCTGAGACTGTTTTATGATATGACGGCTGTCACGTTTAATTAAGTTAGAGGATGAAAAAACATTTTTTGTCTTTTATTCTTCCCGCAAATGACAAACTGTCTGTAAACGGCGCAACACCTCAATTGTCTGATCCACTTCAGTAGCAGGAGATTCTATAGCTATATAAAATGACTCGTCACGTGGTATCAATCTGTCCAAGAGAAGATCTGTTGCCTTTCAAAGTCAGTGACGAAAGAGCAGTATGCCTGACTGTATAGCTGTAGCAACTATCCCGATTACTTGGGCCGTCAGTCTAGCGCCAACTTAGTCTCACTAGATTTACGCACGATATGGGCAGTAAACCACTACGGACAGTAGAACAAATTCCAATTGAATAACCGTATTTCTCGTATTTTAGGGATTCTATATAGTGCAACACATATAAATACATAAAGGCAAATGGCTCACGGCCAGGTGAGCAACCAAGAACAACAGAACAGAAGGTTATCCGGCAAATCGAGACAGTGCAGTCGTAAACGGTCCACTCAGCAAGGAGTCAAAGGAAATTGTAGCGTAGCACGGTCACGGTATAGATAGTGAATCAAAAAGAAGCTTTCGGGCTAACATGAAATGATAGCCTTAGTCACAGAATGGTAAAATTACCTATAGTTTGGATGTACAATGGAGTTTCCGATGTGAAAGTAAAAATAGTAGCAGTTAGAAAACGACAGAAGAGACATGCGTCCACGTGAACGGACGGACTTGCCAATAAGTTTGCTTACGCCACGGATGTGCTGTGTGGTCCAATTGTGCATTACAATGGCAGCCGGCTTCGGTTGGGAGATCGAGTCTCCGTTGGGCAGATTTTATGCATGAACGAATCGTCCAGCCAACTCTTTTCACAATGGAAATGTACAATCATAGGACATCAGATTCAGGAATATAAAAGTAGAGTGTTCATGCAATATACGTCATAAAAAAGTACATCTGAATTGCTTCAGCCCATTGGTAACGGAGAATTAGGTCATAAATGCTCGAGGCCCATGATACTTGTGCACGCGGCTGACGAGTACGACAAGTGAGAATGTCGTCAGAGCACAAATTACGGAAAAAGTAATTCACAGTTATAGAAAAAAGGCACGATAGCGAACAAGCTCGTTTTCGGTAACTTCATCCTCTGGCTAATACAGTTACATATATGTACGATAGGAATGCTTATTTTCGGAACAATATAGAGGGTATTTACAGTATCAAATTCAGATTGGTCAATCAATATTGTAGGTGCTTTGCGGTTCGGAAAAGGGGTGAGAAGTTGGTTGTTCGTGGTTGGGAAAACCCGGTGTAGAAAGTACATCTGGGGTGGGTTGGCTGCTTCCTGTCACGACTGAAAGGTCGAGGTCGAGGTCACCATGATTTTGTCTCCCATTTTCCGATCTCGGCCAGGGTAGCTGCAGTGATTTGACAAATTGCTTGTGTGAACAAAGCGATGGATTTAACAGCCTAATCGCTACTGCCTCCGCTGCTCCCAAAGTGATTTGGTGAACCATCTTCGAAGAATTCACAGGCACTTTGTAAATTATCTTGAAGGCTTCGTTGTCTACCTGGTGCCCTGTCTCGGCAAGGTGCGCTACGATTGCACTAGTTATGGTTCTTCTAGTTCCTATCCTCAGCCATGCTGGTTTGTGTTCCTTGATTCTTTGGGACAGTTGCCGTGTCGTTTTGCCTACATAGCTTGCCGAACATGAGCAAACAAATGAATAGGTTAACATAGAGGAGGAAAGGACAGGCATTTTGTCATAGAAATCATAGACCGGATTGTGAAGTGGGCGCGTAGAGTAGCGGCGGGAAATGTACGGGCGATTGCATCCCTAAGGCGCCGAACTAGTAGTTCGAATTTAACATCTCCTTTGAAGGGAAGTTGCATGTGCAGTTCATTCCCCTTGGCGGTGATTATCAATGGTCGCTTGGGTACTTCCGAAATGTTCTTTTGAATGAAACGTTCCGGATACCCGTTGTTTAGTAATGTTTGTCTTATGTGATGTAATTCCTCACTCACTGTTTCCTCGGAACAGATCTTTCGTATGCGAGACGCTAGGGATCGAACTAGGTTCTGTTTGCGTTTTAGAGGCACGAAACTGGCAAAATGTGTGTATTAGCCTGTCCATGTTGGCTTGCGATGGAGTCGGCGGACGAGCTTCCCATCTTCCCTTTTCGTAAGGTTTACATCCAGAAAATGAAAGTTGCCGTTTAATTCCACTTCGGATGTGAAACTGAGCGCACTGTGAGTCTGGGTAAACTTTTCCATTAGTTCATCTAGGTGAACATGTTTGTCAATCATAATGAAAATGTCGTCCACATACCGGCAGTACCTTGGTAGTCTTTCTATGGTGTCTCTGAGTACCCCATTCTCCAGCTTGGCAACGAAAATGTCGGCAAGTAGGGGTCCCAGAGGCGAGCCCATCGCAACTCCATCAGTTTGTCGGTAAAGCTTGTTGTTGAAGCCGAACTGAACATTTAGAGTACATCGTAGTAGTAGTTCTTTCAGACTGGCTACCGGAATACCAACGTTTATTTCATTTTTGATAATATATTTGCACAAATATTTGATGGTTTCTAGAAGTGGGACGCTCGTAAATAGTGATGTTACGTCCAGAGATGCCATTTTAAGTCCTGTCGTATTTTGTTCTTTTATTAATTCTACGAACTGAAATGTGTCATTAAGGCTGTATTGAGCAATGCTTCTGCGCACTGGTTCCAATATATCAGCGAGCCAACGAGCAGTAGAGTGGTAGGGAGAAGTGCTCATATCAAGTATCGGTCTTAGTGGTACTCCCGATTTATGTATCTTCGGTAAGCCATATAGACGAGGAATACTAGTGCCCGTAGGTCGTAACTGTTCATAATTGCCATTCGAAATATAATTCTGATCTTTCAATAGTCTCCGGGCTGCAGTAAGTTGTTCTTCCACTGTCTTGGTTCTGTCCTTCTCTCCTTTGGATTCCGTAAATTTTGTCGAGTCACTTAGAATGGTATCCATTTTATCAATGTAGTCTTTGCGATTCATTAGCACAACTCCGAAGCCTTTGTCAGGCCTGGCAATAACAATGTCTTTATTTCCCCTTAGAACTCTTAACGCTTCTCTGTGTCGGTTACTGACAATGCTTCTAAATTTCCTCTGGGTTCGATGGTATTGATAAGAACAGTCAACAAGGGAGGATTTGAAATCTTCAATCGCCTCTAGTGACGTCGCTGTTAGTGAACGAGTTTGAGCGTATACATTTTCAAACTGCACTTCTACATCTAGTTGATCATTCCTCAGCGTTGGACAACAGAAACTCAAACCTAGTGATAACGCTTCCAGAAGTGGTGCATCCACAAACAAACTAGAGAAGTTGTGTACATACCGCTCTAGATTAGTTGGGAGATTGGTCCGTGGTTTTGACTGGTTTATAGTGTCCTGCAGTTTGACGATCTTCTTATCGATTCGTTTTGTGATCACAGTTGCTGTTTAAGAAACTAATCAGACCCCTTTCGAACAGCCTAGTGCCTTTATGTTCGCTATTCACAATCGTTTCCTCCAGGTTCGAGTCCAGAGGGGGCTTGACGAATGTGTATTCCTAGTGATGATTCCCTAGCACGTCAGGTGAAACAGCTGTGCAGAGCTTCTCTCTGTGTTTGATAGTGAGTTAAGCATCAGAACTGCATGAATAATCTGTTCGTAAATCATCTATCAACAGCAAATGGCTAGAATACGTCTAGTCTACTACTTAGTTAATGGATCTATAAATAGCTTACACAATTTCGCTGAATAAAACTACATAGGACTGTTTATTGTGTCAAATAAAGTGTTGTGGCGCGAACGTCGTTGCCATAGGAACTCGGCCCGTCCGTGTACTTCATTTTTGAATAGTTTCTCGTGTTAGTGTTCATGTAGCCCAAAATTTAAAAACAAACTTCACTGGTAACCATAGCAAAACTATGGAAATTTCCAGGGGCGGCGTTTTTGAAAAAAATACGTCAACCAAGACGCTTTGTTGATAGTAATGAGATTGTTAACCTTACCATCGCTTTCGTTTAGGACAAAGAAACCACCGGACTAGTACTGGATCAAATTTACGGCTTCGGATGTTTGCCTACACATGCATGTGATGCCGAAACAAAACAAAACGCCCAACCTAAAGCATACCGAGCTATGTCTCTGCGTGGGTTCAAGTCACACACACACACACACACACACACACACACACACACACACAGACACACACACACACTCACACTGACATTTGCGGCCCTGATAATTTGGGTCAAATAAGCATTCGTATTTAGGTAGTAGGCAATAAGACTTAACAAATATGACTCACCGTGCGGTGCGAATGCCCAACTAATTACTCAGAAATCGTGAAACTACTTCACAGCTGGTCCGCTTAGCATGTTAAGATTCATGAACAATACACATACGTCGACTCCTCCATGGGGACTTGAACCCAAACAGTTGTCGATATCGGATAAACCTGAATTAAAAACTGTCCTCCAGTTGAAAGATTATAAAGAAACACCTAATTATAGTCGTAGTAAGAGATTTAGATTTTACGTAATGTGAGATTGTTCATGTAGTGTGAACGCCCAAACCATTGAAAACCTTGGAAATACTGTACGGCTGTTTCATCCTCGTTAAGACGTGACGTGAAAAACAAGCATCCAATGTGAAAATAAAGATAAGCTGCCCTTGTGGACCTCATCCATGACCATCTATCAATTCAGGTGCACCAGTGGTTCTACTTACATAGGTCGAACGGCAAGACAGCTATCAAAAGGTATTAAGGTGCATTACCTACAGTGGCTTAGACACGGAGGTAATGGAGTAGTATCAAGTTCAATCGTCGCGCACCTGTTAGAAACTGGGCATTCAGTCGACATCCAGTCCGCCTTCAAAATCGTCTACCGGGTCCCATACCACGTGTCAAGAGCAATTAGGCTCCAGATACTAGCAAATACCGAGGCAATTATCATCCACCTCTCGAAGCTTGAGCTTTGCGCGCAGCGAAAATTAGTCCAAGCACTACAACTCCCGTGGCCAACACTCAACTGTATTACACAGCCCAGCTCAGCGGCGACGTAAGCTAATTAGCATCGGTTACACAATCTGGTCATTGACACGGTTTTCTGTCCTTCCTCACCCTTCGTTCTCCGTACTGACTTAGTGAGACTTTTTCCAACTCTTCTTAATAATTCGTTTTCACATAAATGTGATTGTAATGGCTTGTGAATGAAATCACCGAAAGCAAATGTTCGCCTACAATTCGTGTTCTGAGTACTAGGATGGGCTTATTTCGCAGTCAAAATTCATATTGAATACCTTTTTCCATGAAATTTCGACCGCCATAACGGGACGATAAGCAAAGCAGCTGAGGTTCTTTCGTCTTATTGTGTCATACGGTTTTGCTACAATTAAATCTAAGTGGCATTTTTCAAAGTAGATGGTCATCTGTGGGAATAAACTGCTTTAGTCGGTGAGAGATGGAATAAAAACAGTAGTTGTCAAATCTAGTAGAATGGTTTTCGGTGCATCATATCGGAGTGTACCAGGCAATGTTGCAAAAGTAATTTTATTGATCGCATTAGGATGGGGTTTAAGTGCCGTACGCATTAGGTGTGCAGTAAAGTTAGCCACTTCACGATCTTACTCGCAGAGTTCATCCCGTTTACATTTGGGTTGCTTCATCATGAGCGTGTGACTTCAGTTCTAAATATCACGTGCAAAAATTGATTTTTTCGAAAGTCTTATGCAAAAAAATTGGACCGTCATCAGTTTTGTAATGCTCTGTTGAGTTATCTTGTTCTGAGGTAACTCAAATTTCACGAAAAATGGGGTGCTTTGGAGATTTGGGACAATTTTATTTGCTGGAGTGTGGTGCACCCAGATTGGTTTTAGTGGACGCAAAAAGTGACATGTTCATAAGATAATTTTGTTGGTTACACTTATACAACGTCAGTTACGAAAAATACTCAACACACCTCTGTACTATGCTATAGCTGACGGGAATTGTACAAAATGTCACGTTGGTAAATCCACAAGGAAGCGCACGGTTGCCAGATTCTGAGGTGTGGCTGGTTTTGGCTGAATCTTACTTAATGGAAAACCCACTTGAATATTCCACATCGCCAGTTCGATTCCGGATTTCAACATGAGACCTTTGGATGTGGAAAATCTGAGTACATTTTCCATTAGATAAGATTCGAGCTTCTCGTGCCGATAACACGTTCAATGAATAAATTTCAGTGTCCATTAGATCATGTTTAGCCGTGTGGTGTTTGTCCGATTGGAAAGTGACCGACAAGGCTACTCCAGTGATTAAAGCCGAGATATTTATTGTATATCATTGGAATAAGGGTTCGCTCGTCCCTGAATGTTTACTAGCATTATTTACACCCGACCGGCCGTATCACGATAGAACAGTTGGTAGAACATCCGCTCAGCAAGCGGAGTGTTTCCGGTTCTATCCTGGTTCTAGATGTTAGATTGTTGGATATGAAAAGAGGCAAGTGGGTTTTCCACCATTATTTGATGCTGAATTATCTGAAAACAACGTAGGAGGTAAAACTTGTTGAACTCAGTTGGACTCAGACTAATCACCGGCTTCACCCGCGCCCCACTGTACTGTTACGTGAGCGAAAATCATGAGGTTTTCTATGACGATCGGACGCGCACGTATGCGTACTTTCCAATCTGACAGCTCACTTGTCAGTCTGCCCTTTTGAGTTCACGTGATGCTGTCGAAAGTGAAGGCCGTCTGGGGTAAAATTGGAAGGTGAAAATGAAGGAAACCACACCACAAGATAACCAACTACTTTGGACTTTCAAGAAGGGACAGTGAGCAGACGGATCGATCAGTTCAAAAGTACAGGTTATTATTGTCGTGTTCGCAATTAGTAGCAACAGAACACGCATTTGCTACAGTCCGTTTATTTGTACGAGTGTAAATACAATCCGCTCGCAGCCGGCGAGTAAGCCGCAAGCCCTCAAGTGAGCAAGTAAGTTAAAGAGCTGAGCTACACGTGCTCACACGCGTAAATACGTACGGCCTATCAATACGTGGGAAGATCAGTCAGTCGGCGTCGTCCGTGCATAAGAATGACTAGATGTCAATGCCGAGCTAATGTACGTCTATGCATGAGAGGAATATTGATTGCTTGTCCGCGGTGTATGCGGGATTTTAACCGGACACAACAACTACCGACGACGCCCAGGGAGCGGAACACGAGGCTGAATTAGAGATCTCAAGTTTAGTCGGTCTTTGTAAGCAGCTGGGTTCGGTAACTTATCGCACTATGTAGCCTCTATATACACTATGTATCGTGGATTCGACGATGATGAACATCGATCTAGGAGGCTCCTGCACATCGTTCATTCATCGGCTCCTCGATCGCCCAATCTCGCTCCAATCGAATATTAGTGGGATCAACTCGGAATGAAAATGAATCAGAGGCGGCAATACGAATCTCTACTCTACTAGAAGGACACTTCATCAATGAAAGCATAGCTCACCATCTGAAGCCAAAAGGAACTCAAACTCCACAACTGTATGGTGTACCGAAACTACACAAACCCGGAGTGCCACTTCGACCAATACTGTCTATGACAAATTCATCACAACACGAATTGGCGAAATGGCTGGTGAAACTACTTGAGTCAGTTCATAAATCAATGGTCAGACACACTATCAAAGACAGTTTCGAAATAGTAAAGTTTTTGGACCAGATCAATGTGAGAGGGAAACACATGGCTTTATTTGATGTCCAGTCACTGTTTACGAATGTTCCCGTTCGGGAGGTCATACGTATCATCTGTGACCATGTCGGACAAAGCCAACTCAAAATCGGTATACCAGTATCAGTTCTGGAACGACAATTACTACTGTGCACAACAAACGTATCGTTTTCCTTCCTTGGTCGGGCTTACGGACAAATTGACAGTGTCGCATTGGGAAATCCATTGGGTCCCATTCTGGCAGATATATTTATGGCTCATCTCGAAGAAAAGGCGAGCAAAATCCTGAAACGTTCAGAACTTTACAAACGATACGTTGATGGTGCTCTAATCATCACAAAAAGTCTAGAAGAGACAACATGGATTATGGATGAACTCAATCGTCTGCATCCGAATAAAAACGATTTACGATGGAAGCAAAAATAGAAGATACACTGCACTTCCTCGACATTAATATGACCAGAAGGAATGATGGAACAATCGCCAGATCTGTTTACCGAAAAGAAACTTGGACAGGCCAATACTTGTACTTTGACAGCTTTGTGCCTGTGGAATATAAAAATGGTCTGGTCTGAACATTATTCCAGAGAGCACGACGTATCTGCACAGAAGAAATGATCGACAACGAAATACGACAGCTGAAAGAAGCCTTGACTGAAAACGCTTATCCCGATGCGTTTATCGAAAGGCACAGCAAGCCTAAAGTCATCAGACAAACGAATTGTTCAGTAGAAAAATTAATAGTCACTCTTTCTCTTCCATTCAAAGGTGATGACGTCAATTACTTGCTCAAACGACGACTTGGATCAGCGCTTGCCCCAACATATTAGGCAGCTGACTTCAGAATTGTTCATCGAACGATTGAGATCTCCACACCCTCGGTGAAACAACGCCCACCTCTGTACACCAAATCGAATCTGATTTACCAATTCCAGTGTAGTTGTGGAGCAACCTACGTCGGTCGAACAGAGCGGCAGTTGCGTAACCGAGTGATTGAACACATTCCAAATTGGGTACAACGTTTTGTGATGCAATCAGGGTCAGATCAAAGGCATAATGACAACTTTCGAAACCATAAGATCCCGTCGTCGGCCGTCTTTCGTCATCTTCTGATGACGCAACATCCAGCTGACCGAAGCACTGCGTTTCGGGTCATTTACGTGGCAAGGAATACCAGGCTCTTGAGGTTTGCTGAAGCTATTGTCATACATCGATGGAAACCTATATTGTGTCAGCAGAAGCAGCTTTTTGTTAATGTGTCCTGACTATTGTAATTTTCCCTATATTTGTCGAACATTATGGTTTTACATCAACTTATATAAACAGTATCGTCCGGCAGTATGCACCATGTTGAGATGCAGCGAAATCATCCCGGACATAAATCGTGCTATATTACAACTCTGCCTTTTCTTTTCAAGATTATTTCGGGAAAAGCATGTTTCAATCTCTAGAGGAGTTGAAGATTGCCTTGCAGGATAAAATAGGACCATAAGCCACAAGGGACTATCCGACACTTGACAACGAGCATAACTCGACGGTAAATGCTGTTATACCATCGGAAGGTGACGATCGCACTATCCTGTGCACGGTAAAATATTTTGATTTCAGCAGAGGATCTCAGTAGTGTGAAACGCTTTGATTGTTTTGGATGGAGGGGATGTGTATTTGGGCAAATAGCTCACTTTTGCGCTGTTGAAATGTCAGCTTCGAGTCAGAAAAATCACGATCATGACGAAAAGCTGTAAGGCTTGGTTTTATTAGGGCAAAGTATCCCTTAAAACGCTTACGTTATAGAACTTAAAGGAGGGATATTAGTTTTACTTTCAGTAGTGAATACAAAACACTTTTCCTAATATATAATCACGCAATTACTTGCGAGTAGTGTGTGGCTGTCCTAGAGGCCGACATCTGAACAAGCTTATTCTGGCCATTCCGATAAGCTCGAACGGGGGCGGGGTGACGCAGTCGTAACACACACGCCTTCGAGGTGAAAGGGCCTGGATTCAAACCCTGGGTGTGGCAGAGGATATGCACCACTGACGAGCTCTAGCAAGAACTCATCTCGAGTCTGGTGCTCCCGAGTGCAGGTTGCTTGGACTACCTGAGGTTTATGCTTGAAAGGTGAAGTCCGAAGGACAGTCAGCAAAACGAACTCTTCCTAATGTAGTTTACCAAATACCTCGGGACATGGTCGTCATTATATTCGAATCCGCAAGATGATCAGGTCCAGTTATGGACATGACCCTTGTTCGTTTGTCCCTTAGTAGCACAGTTGTGAACACGGCATACAAAGAGAAATATGTGCAAAAAAATTCTCCCGAAAAGAATGATCAAACACTTGCAATTCATGTTTATGCAGAAAGTTTGAAACCTTCGATATTGTTGCTATTGCTAAACTTCTTTTCTGTGTATACATAAGTAGAAAGTGTAGTGTCGGTGTACACACCTCTGGATTGTTCCCGGCCAGTGATTCCTTGATCGTTCAACCTCAACGAGAAAGTAACCACGAACAAGCGCGGAAACTGTATTCAACTGTAACCAAAAATAAACACGTTACATAATGTAGGGCAAGGAATGCGTGGACCCAATATGGAGTCGTTATTGATTACACAGGGTGGTAAGCAGATGTTATTGGTTAAGTCGAATCACAGTACGACAGAAGCCTGATTGTTTGGCGGGTTGGTGTGACGGGTAGGCCGTAGGTTATCCGTTAGTAGTCTTCGTGAGCAGTGACGTGTGATAGACTAATTGGTTCATGGGCACACGCGTCACGGCTGCACTGCTATGTTGGATATGCTGGCCTTGTCTTTGGTTAGTGTTCACAAAGCACCTTGTTCGTGGATTGAAAGAATGCTTACTGCAGCCTTGCAGATGATGTATTATCAGGGGGATTTCCGACTCCCTGACGGAAACAAGGACTGCTTCAGAATTCAAAAGTATGTCCTCCTTCTGAAGTTTAACACTGTAAAAATACACTAGTTAAAACTCAAATCGTACAGAAAACGTTTTGTGACTTCTGTGCCAATTTTAACTTGTATTTTATCAGTCTAAAAGCCTGTCGCTACACCAGGGGTGCATTTCTTCTGCAATACGTTAGCTGCTTCAAACGGCATCACGTACTGCGATCAGTTTTACCGTAGCACCAGTGGTTTGAGTCGCGCATACTACGCGGAAATCCAATCAGTATCTCTCTCATGCATGGACATACTCCTGCTTGGTATTGATATTCAGTCACGCTTCACCTGGGACAGTACGGACTGATCGATCTTGCTGTGTATCGACTGGCCTTTCTTGTTTGAGCTTGGAAGCACTTGTAGATCAGTTCTGCAACTTGCTTGCATTTTTACTTGCTTGCGAGTTTGCAGGTTTGCGGCCTAATCCCCGGCGCGCAACAGTTACGCGTTCTGCTAATGAATACGAAAACACAACAAATACCAGAAGCATTCACAATGGACGCAGTGAGGCTTGAAGTTGTTATTCGTTAACTACCACACTTCCACCACAAATTATAATCCATTAAGCTTAGGGTGAATTTTTTCCGCTTTAGTGAGAAACGTCCAAAGTGGAGATGTATTTTATATTTTAGTACACTGAACATGGCCACTAATTTCGAATAAGACGGAAAAAACTGTACTTTTCATCGTGCTGTCATTACCAGCGTGAACAAAATGAATATTTTCACCGGAATTCCGAGGCTCATCATCGTTGAACTGTCTATAGGATTAAACAAGCACAAATGTGGCTATTTAAACACATATGTCAATGAAAGTAGTATAACTAACTTGACCCTAAATGGATGCCTTAGACTGTATCAGGACCTAGTTACCCTTGAAAACCACGGAAATAATGTGAAGGTGACTACTAAATCAGCAGTACATACCTACTGAGTTCCCCTTGTGGGCTGAAACTCAGAATACATGACAATGAGGTAAACACAAAAAATCAAGTTGGTAAAATACAGCAAATGAATTTGCTTGGTTCTATCTCACTAACTGTGAGGCGAAGACTTTCCTGCTCAGGAAACATCTCGAATTATTAATACAAAAACGACCGGTTGTGTCTGATTCATGATTACCATAGCGAAATCCTGGCCGGGAATAATTTTTGCCCACCTGTTATTCATAGCACTTGGTCTGGGTACACATCCGATTGGTTGATTTCTTTCAGACTATAGGTAGCATTTGATTGGTCCCTCGATTCGCTTTTGTTCGCGCTAATCGTGTCCTCGATTCGGCACAGGCGAAGGGGTGCTGTCTTTTCTCCAAACCATTGTGCCGTCTATTGGACGAATCAGGCCGTCTGTTGGCAATGTGTCAGACCATTCCCTTATGGGAAAGAATTATCACTAAGATGTGTTCGATCACTGTTCTTGACTGCATTGAAGTGAGATTACGCTCTTATTATAAGGGCCTACCGCCTTATCAGGACAGATCAGCTTTCATATCCCTGAGAACTGGAGTAAAGAATAACATAGAGTTCAAAATAAACACATGAACAGGCGAGTTCACAGCAGACTACTGCCTGCCGCCAAGGTGGATCCGCCTTGGAGAGGTTCGTGTCTAGTATCTAAACGACGTGTTGATTATTACCAGTCAGAGGTAAGAAACACATATTTTTCAGATCCAACCGTAAACGGTTCTGACAATGGTCTAGAAACAAACTGACAATTAGCTAGAATTAGAATAACGAGGAATGCAAAATGTGATTCTCCCAGTGAATGACAATCTCGGCTGGTGGCTGCCTGCTTTAATTTATAGTGCCCAGTAGGCTGAACGGAACAAGCTGGGTTCATGTTTGAAAGACCCCTATTGGGAATAATCCATCACACTGGTGATCAGCCAGTGTCTATTAGCTGGCTTAGAGTTGAGCAATTCTTGAATTTGCATAACTGTTTCCCGAACGCTCGCCGATCGCTTATGCAAATTCACTTGTGTCAACTTTTTTCCGCAGATGTCAAAACTCTCAACCAAGTCAGGAGTGAGAGGTGAGTAACTCGGAAAATATTGAATAAGAAAGCTAGATTTGAGACAAACACACCAATGGTGTTGTGCAAAGCTAGGTATGAAGTGGATTTAGTGTGTGTGAAGTTGAAAAAATATTTGACTGACCACTCTGAAACTGTAACTGTCAAGGAGTACGATATTGTCAATGACAGACTGACGCGTAACGAGGATAGCAACATTACACGACTCCGTGGGAGACCTCCTTGAACACAGATACACTACAGGAACAAGGGACTATTTGGTTTTTTTTACCCTTCATTCTTACGCTGGATGTGTACCGCATTCTTTCACGCCTAAGCGCTTTTAATTTGTTACTTCACATCGAGAGATGATGTATGTTGTCAAAATCTGCGATTTTCATTTTCCTCGTGTATAATTCCTCCTTCCTGCGCTAACTCTGTGATGTCACCACACAAGGTCGAAAGATCCAAAACGCAAGACATTTTATTGTTTATTCTAATTTTAGACTGATCCGTGGACAAATCAACTTGAATGACCTTGGTCGCCATGGTGACCATTTCTGAAGTCTGGAGTATCAGAATCAATAAAATATAAAATACGAATATTAGGCTATGAAGGCAAAATTCGTTTCTCTTGCTATTCATCACTGACGAAAATTTATCGATCTCACAGTAGCTCAGCAATGGCTTTTGGAGTTGAAAATAGGGCACTTATTTGGAAACGAAATCAAAGCAGACACCGGTAATTTGATATGATTTGTGTGAAAGACCACCGTGAGTCACAAACCATGAGTTCGGATCAACAAATTATTGCCAAAATAGTGTCACATGTTTCGAACTCTAAATTATACAGCTATTTGTGAACCCATAACCCGAATTGATGTATTGAACCCTTTGTCCCGTGTATGATGGGTAGTTTGCGCATAGGAATCAGTGAAACCCTTTAAATTTCTATCCACGTATTTTTCACTTGGATGAAATACAACTTGGTATGTCCTTGTATGTACTGAACACGCATAAGTGTGTTCACGTGACAAACCGGTTCTGCCTGAGTGATACGTGACAACAAGACGCAAGGATGACACGGTAAAACAGAAAAGTTCACTTGAATTTCGGTGAACCCCGTACTACTATGCGATGGAATCAGAATATCACGGTGACTAGGCAAAAAATACAGAAATCTCAAATACACCGACGAGTCAACTATCGGTATCTGAAATGAATCGATAAACATACCGCAGAACGAGACACGAAACCGCAGTATGAAGAGAACAGCCTATATTATTTCGATCGAAAATAGCAAGAACTCAAGACGAAGACCGCGTAAAACGGGACTCGCGGAGAAAACGTTTACCAACATTTCAACTCAGGGATGAAGAGGCATACGTTGCTTAGTATGAGGATACTTAGATATAAACCTGACAACAAATTTGACAAATTCGAAACAATTTAAATATATCACATTTAAACTGGAGAGTATAATGAAAGCAATGGAAATAGGAAGGTGGTGAAACTTTCCGATCCTCTGGCCATCGCAACATTAGCGGTCGTACTAAATATCAACTAATGAGTAGTGGAGGCTCGGAAATATTACTCATTCTGGTTAGGTATGCTGTTAAATAATGTTTGCATAA